>OY288110.1:77850087-78509903 GCA_958431115.1 Syrphus vitripennis | reverse complement strand
CTTAGTACGTTTTGGCGAAATATATGAGGTATTGGGTTATTTTTTTTTTTTTTTGCAGATGATAACCCTTTTATATTCACGCAGGTACCGGGTACCTTGTATGGTACGCCTCCACTCCACTATAAAATTTGTTTGCTTATGGTAAAAGATAAGGAGCGCGTTAAAATATGTAATTTTTGATATGCTGTTGGTATTTTTGTAGGAAATGGATAATTTCGGGGGAAAATCTTGGAATATTTTTTTTTTTGAAAAAAAAAATTGAAGTAATTTTTTAGTTATTTTCCTACGATATATGTAAAGGGTTGATGTTAGTTATTGGTAACTGTGTAAAATAATATATAATTTTTCGATAGCCTATTAAAGTTTAATTGAAACCGTTCCGCTTGTATGCAGATAGAGTAGGTATCTATAGGTATCTTATTACAGTGCAGGCTATACTTTGCAGCAGAGTGGTTGAACCAAGTTAAGAAAAACATTTTAAATATCTCCCATTTAACTGGTTGAACCTATTTTCTAATAAATTGACTTAAAACAGAAAGCAAATTTCAAAAAAAGAACAGCGACTCTTAGAATACTGGTGCTTTGAATATTTTTTAAGGGTAATAATAATAATAATCTATATTTTGATTTGCTTTTGAATCAAGGGTTTTTAAAATAGTTTCTGAATAAAATTTTTGAATACTAATTTTTTTTTCCAAAATTTTACGTAATTAAATGCTTTATGATTTTTCAATATTAAATGTTCTTATCAATTTAAATCAAAACTCTGAAAATCATACGGCTTTAGAACGCTTATTTTTGAAGTTTTAAGCAATTGGAATGACCATTCCACATACTACATTAAAAATTAAAAAAAAAGAATTTAATATTGACAACAAAATTAAATAAGTATATATAATTATTTTTATTCTCTTAAATTTCTGTCAAAAAGTGAAAGAACGGAAATTGTAGTTTGAAGTTTTTCTTTCACTGTTTTGAAAAAAAAAGTGTTGGGTACGATATCCCGTTTTTTTATAATCCTGTTTTTTCGCTTTTTTTAAAATCCCTAGTTTATGTTCCAAGTCTGACTGAAAACTTCAAAGAAGGCATCAGACTTTATTTATAATAAATTGCAATGGTAAACAAAATGAACCCTGCAACCTTTGCTACATCGGAACGACGAAAAAATTCCTTCGACAACGAATTTCCAATATATCAAATCGAATAATGCAGTGAAAACAGCTCTGGTGAGCCACAGCATTGACAGCGGTCATTTTCCAGATTTTAAAGACGTCAAAATTTTACAAACGGAACAACACACATCGAAAAGATGTATATATATACATACATAGATAGATATAAAGTCACACAAAATATATCCGCGGTCTATTGTTCTCTCATTTCTTCATAAGATCATTTCTTAATAATTCCTTTTTTTTTTGTCAAACAGACTAAACTTCAGTTGATGTGCTTTTTTCTTCTTTTTTATTTTTTCCATTTTTTCTTCATATACATATAATTGATTATTTTAATCAATTCCACTTTTCTAATTAATTGTTTATGAACGAAAATAAAGTGAGCACAAAATTCTAATAAATTTGAATTTAAAAAAAAATATTTTAATTTTTACAGCCCTGTTAATAAATAAAAACTGAAATTTCAAAACTTATTCTCAGGTTAACTAATCCCTGGATTACATTTTTTAAACAGGAACAGAAATAATTACTTTTGTACTGACTTAAGAATTCTTGATTCATGGATTAGTTAACCTGCGAATAAGGTTTGAAATTTCTTGTCTTATTTAGCAAGTTTATGAATCAACATTTCAGTGGTAGGAACCGGATGCGTTCATATCTCCTATTTTTTGGGAAAATTAAGAAATAGATAAAAAAAGGACGTAATTAGTCGTGTTTTGGCGAGAATTATAACCAGTACAGTGATTAACTATGAACAAAATGCTCATACTCAGTTTTAAATTCACTTTTAAGTTTTAATTTCAAAGTCAATAATCATGGTGGCTTATTGTGTCAAAATCACTGTTTAATCTTTTATTCTTTACAAGAATCGGAATGCCACACGCCATGTCAATGTGTTCCATAATTAAAAAAAATTGGAAAAAATAATAGATTTCAAACTAATAAGTTTAATTTTTTCGCTAGCTTCCAATTTTTTATAATGATCAATAAGTTTTTCTCCATTGTTTTAAAATGACCTTCTTCATGCATGAAAGACAGATACACAAATTTTACTGCTTTTCTTCTAATTTATGGAGTTCTTTTTTCTCTGTATTGTAAAATATATTTTGGCATCAAAATGGTCTCAAAATTCATAACTATAGTTTAAAAATATGGAATTCACTGAGCCTTAGTGATTTTTGAAATATTTTAGCAGTCTATAATACTTCTTTTTTATCTAACCGACGCACGTGACGATTGCCATGATCTCGAGTCTCCCGACTAGGACCACAACCTGTCGGGATAGAGCAGTTCTGATGTCAGATTCGTATTCAGTTCACCAAAAAATTACAATTATTTAATTCAATGCTCACACATTGTCTTTTTAATGTCGCACTTTTTTTTCAATATTGACAATCACAGTAAAATATTTGACACAAAACTAAATAAAAACAATTCTGCGAACGTTTAACGGGCGGGCGTTTCAAACACCGAAAATTCAGCTCCTCCACACTTAAAAAAAACAACAACATCGAACTTCAAGCGCTCTGTTTATACATCACATCGCAACGCAGGCTGGATAACTTTGCCACACAATAGTCCGCCTTCTTTTAAAAGTTTCGAATTACATCTTTTCATGCACTGTGTAAAAATGATGGCAAACAATTTCCTTCAATACTGAATCTCTACTAAACCAAGCTTGATATGACTCAACTGAAAGTAGGGATACCTTTAATATTGAGTACCAACCTACCTGCATGAAGAATCAAATATTTTTTACCAAATCCAAAAATAAAGGACAAAAAAGGATTCATTCATGCCACAGAGCCATCACAGTCATCAGAGCTCAGCGAACTTCCTGTGAGTGTGTGAGAATTGGGTTAATAAGAGGTTTCCAGCACTGCTTTGGCAAGTTGCGTCCCTCTGCTTTGAAGAAGTTTTTGAATGACATGCGACAGCCAAGATATCAAGGGTCTATGCTGTCATTTCGACATCGTCGTTGTCGTCCTAGTCTCATACATACTTACATATAATGGGACAACATCTAAGCACTTTGTTCCTTTGCTCCTTGAAAGGGGACCATCATCTATTACGTAAATTTATTAAAAGAAAAATAACAACACAAGAAAAAAAAAATTAAAAAAAAAAAAACAGTCTAAGGGTTAATTTACCTGAGCTCGTCGATCCCTTTTCAATTATTTAATTTTTTTTCCGGCCATCCAAGTGCATTGTGTCGCATAGAGTTCGTGCTGCAGTTGTTTTTATAAAGAGTATACCAATGAATCCTTAAAAGGGTTAGGTTAGGTCCATATGGGACAATGGAAACGCATAGAGTTTTGCATCATGTCATGCCAGCGAAAATAAATTAAGAGAATTTACAATTTATAAGATTCTGGCACATTCATGATGAGTGAGTTATGATGATGATCGTGCACAATTATTGAAATAAAAAGGGCAGAACCGTTAACCCCTTTTACAGATGAGGACACCAAATATTCTCTTCCGCAAGCATCATTGTCAGTGGAGAGGAGATGTGTGGATGGAAAAGATCCTTTTTTTTTGCTTCTCACATGTGTTGCTTTATTTATTTTTATTTATAGTTCTATCCTTCCTTCCTTCCTTCCCTCCATCCATCTATTCGCGAGTGTTGTTTTTAGCCGGTAATGTTGTTCAATTGAAATTTATTCAGGTACCTATACAGAAAATAAAAGGGGTAAAAAGGATGCTTGGGCCCGTATGACAGATAAACAACAAAAAAAAAAATCGTTATCTCGATCGAATTCTCACGTTCGTTTTTAGTTTTGAAAAAATTTTAAAGTGCCAGTAGCACTATACTCTAGTTCTCCGATCGAAGTTAGTGATTAAAATTCATTGTTCGATCCGCACTTAATTCTGTTGGCCTTTTGGCAGTCCTTTTATTTCTACTTGAAGTGATCAGATTTTTGCGATAGGACTAAGTCAAGTGCGCGCTATATGCAGTGAAATCGGATTGTGTTGAGAGGTTTTTTGGTCTTTTTAGACATTTCAATTATAGATAAATTGAGTGAAGTATTCTATTTTTTTTTATATAACGAAGAGTTGAATTAAGTGAATAATTAATTTGGTTTACGAGTACCGATCTAAAATTAAAAAAAAATCCTTGAAACTATCGATTCCTAACAAATACATAAATGATGCCGATTTTTAGCACCATTAATTATCGCGTTTCCAGTGTGGTTTGAAGTTAAATATTAAATTCGAGTTTACTCACCAAATGTGTAGAATTAAGCCTGGATTACAGATAAAATTGTTTGTATTTTATTATCGTGTGAGTGTTTTTAGAATCTTCTGCAATTTTCTAAAAATATTGTTTATGCAATTAGCATTAATTGTAAGATTATAACTTACTTTAGTTTAACTACTGTTCTCTAAAACGTGAGACGTGCTTTTGAATTATTTTAAAATTTATTAAGGAATCGGGTTCGGGTCACCGGTATGTGAAGTATGGGTAAGATGAAATGAAGTTTTGTGAAATTGCTAAATGGAAAACGTTTTCGAAACCCAATTACGTCAGCTTTGACGAGTACTATGTGTAATACTGTAACTGTAAGGTAGGTATCTAAGAGGTCGTGTCTTTTTTACCATCAAATCTATTTTTGTGGGCTCTTCGCTCTACCACGCCAATCTCTTTGCTCGGCTTAGGGTATATAATCACTTACATCGCTGAAAAATTTTAGGGGTAAATTTTTTCACTTTGGATTGTTAACGTTGGTTATCATAGATTCTTAATTATAGGTTAAGGAACTTAAATGGTAATCAAGTTGCAGATTTTTGAAAATCAAAAAATTGTTATAAAGTTGAAATTTTTCATAGATTTTTTTTAATAAAATTTTGTCAAATAAAATTAATTATGTCGAAAGCTTACTTACTTGCTTCAGCAAAAACAAAAAAATTATTGGAATGAACAACAAACTCATTATGTTCTACCACTTAGTTTTTGTATGGAATCACAGATTGTCTCAATGTTGGCAAGCCTATCATCAGATTCCTTTACTTCTTTGTCAGTGAAACTTATTCATGGGATGTTCATTTTAATTTTATTATTTTTGGCCCTCGTACTGGTAATGGAATCAGTGAACCAAACGGCTTGAGGGGGCATATCATAAAAACGTATCGCCATCAGTTACTTAGAAAATTCGATTGCCCCGTGTAACTAGCATTTTTAGAAGTCCACGTGAGTATTGAGTTTGTTGTGTTGAGTCGCGGTCTCTATATTTTTTCATACACAAAACACATTTAAAATATCATACAAAATCATACAAAAACGCCCTTAAAAAAGTTCCAACAATAAAAAAATTCTTAATAACGATTTTAAAAAATTGCCAAAAAAATGTTTGTTTAAAAACTTATTCTGCGAAAAAAATGTATTGTCAGGAAAACTGACATTTTTTTGAATAACTTACAGATTCAATCATGCAACCAATCAGTCAGTGGAGCAGTGATGTGCGTGTAGTAGGCCGTACTGATACTGATACAGTCGGTGACGATTACTAGAAATGTTTAAAACAACAAACATTTGTATGGGAGGTACCGTTAATAATTTTTCAATCTAAGTTTTCTTACTGATTACAAAATTTAATCAAAATCCACCCAAACGTTTCCGAGAAATTTTAGATTTTTGAAAAAGGTTTTATTACATTTGAATGGAAGGTCCGGTAATTTTTGGAACTAAAACTAGTTTTTGTTTAAATAATTAAAGATATTACAAAGACAACGTTTTGTTCGACATTTCAAAAATATACATAATATGTATCAAAAAATTTTAGTATGTATTGAAAATATTTTATAAATATTATTTGATTTTTGATTTGAAAAGCTTTTGAAAAAAGCGATAATCAAAAAAGATTTTTCATTAAAAGTTAGCCAATATCTATTTAAACTTATAAATTTTTGTTTTTTAAATCATCGGAGCCGTTTTCGATAAAAATCAGTTTTTCTAAAAAGTGCAAACAGAATATATGTCAAAAAATATGATGAGATACTGCCCAAAAACTGTTTCACCAACATTTTCACTCGCCCTTTTAGATAGAACTGCGAGACACGTATTATTTCGTATTCCCTATATGTAGTCAAGTTTGACCAAAATCTCGAGTTCGCGAATCCAAAACTTGCCCTACCTACAGTCGCAAGTAAAGGGCTTTAGATGCAACGACCTTTAATTTTACATCCATGACGTTTATTTTTATGTTTTAATCTTTCTTTAAGTTAACGACCTGTTGAAAATCACAAAAAAAAAAAATAGAATTTTCTTTTGATCCTTTAAATTTTTCTACTATATTGAAAAAAATCAAACAGCTTAAAAATAAGAATATTTATATTGTACTTGATTTAATTTGAATAAGGTTTGAAATAGCACAGAACTGTATTTTCAACATCTCAATTCTGAAAAATCAAATTTTGTCTAGACTATAGGTATGAGTAACTCAACATTGCAAAAGAACAAATCAATACAAAACAGTTCAGTTGTTCATAGTTAACCAAATCATTGATTGCACTCTAGTATAATACCCAGTCCAACCTTTGGGACAGTTTAACATCACAAAACTTATTACCTGCCATAAAAAATGAAAATAAAATAACTTTTATTGAAGTTCGCAGTTGGGGGAAGAAAAATGCTGGCCTTGCAGAAAATCACACATCATAAATTCTTCCCCCGAAAATAGTTTAATTCAAACAAAGCAAATAAGTAGCTCTGTATTTAATGGTATGACCTTTCCTTTAGCCCATAAGGAACCAGCCCCAAGCTACTGACAAGACAAGACCGTCCATAAAAGCGAACCAAACAAAAAAAAAAGTCCTTTCACCATCATCACTATAAGAATATATAACGCAGTTGTTTTTCGTACAATATCCTGCAAGCAAGGCCTTCCCGTTCCCGCAGTATGATGCTTATACGATGTTAAGCATTCAGCTATAACATAAATGCCACAACCAACAACTCTCTGGTCCACTCTTAACTTTTGTCTTCGCCATAAAAACCGAAAATTTCATTTCCCAAAGAGTCCAAAACCGAAGAAGCAAACCAAACACCGAAACTTCAGCTACTCACACTCCACCCCCGCCTCTGCCTCTGCCTTTGCTACCATCACCGCATTGATCCACTGCCATAGCTATAAGCAACTATAGTGTCCCTGATGGTCCGGGGCGGGTATGTTTGGTCCGTTTTCTATACCCCTCTGTCTCTTGCTTCATCCCCCTTAGCATCATCGAGCTTACATACTTTTATAGCTAACTCATGAACTTATCCCGGGATATGGAAATGGCTATGCATACAATTTTAACGAGCAACCATTTTATCCCGACTATAATATGAGTACGAGGACGAGGACGAGAACGAGAACGAAGGACAACAACGACGACATGGACGACCAACAACGGCATCATCGAACATAAAAGGAGGATGGAAATCTATTCGGTCCAAGGGGTGGGGGTAAATGGACAAAGTTTCCGTATTGGCCGCGTCCGTCGTTGTCGCAGGGGTGATTGCATGGACGTGGAATTTGCAGGACACCAAACGAATGCTTTGCTGACCCTCTTCAATTTGAACAGTGCCATTATTTGTATAGTTCACAGTCCACTCTTCAACCCTCGCTCGCTATATCGCTGTCCTTTGCTTTTGTGTTTGTGAGTATGTGTGCAAGGATATTGGTATAGGTGAACCTTATATTTTCCATGTTGGACTCTCCGCTTGGATCCTGGGCAATGGCTTTTCCTTGTTGGAAAAGGATTACGGAGGTAAAATTATTGCCAATGCTTATAAATGTGTGAGTGTGTGTGATGGCTGATGACTGTTCCTATGCTATGTGGTTATAATAACAAAAGGACGGGGTGGGTGGAAATAGAAAGGATGTATCTGATGATACTGTGTATTGTCGTCGTTCTATACTGCTATTATATTATTTGAAATTTGCTTGCTTAGCGAGAAAACAAATAGAGCATATTTTCCTATGTTGTCTCCGATGAACATCACATAGGAGGCAGCATGCAAGGAAATGATCAGGATTGAGCGAACCGGGAGGTATGGGTATAGATATAAAATGGAAATTCTTTTGGCTTCCATTTGAAATTGTGGGCTAATTTAATCACCTTAAAGACGTTTGTCTATCTACTTACCTAATTTTTAATGACTTGGAAATATCAATATTTTTCATACAAAATCAAAACGGGGTTTTTGGAAACTTAAGTATTTTAAAGAGACTATTTACGTTTGTTAAGCTAAACACTTTAAGTGAACAACTTTAGACTTTAAAATGAAATTTTATTCTGAATAAGTTTAAAAGACCAACGCAAAAAAATATTTTTCTGAAAATTTAAAAATGCAATATTATTAAAATTTTATACATATGTACACTTGAACTCTCTTTAAAATATTTTTTTTATCAAAATCCGTTTAATCGTTTATGAGCAAATTGAAATCTAAAAATCTGGTTCTATAGCAGGTTGGATAACGGTTTTTTGAAATAAGTTTTCAATAAAATAATTTTATTTACTTACAAAATTGTACAGAAAAATTGTAGAGAAAAATAAAAGTGTCGTAATGGTTAGATGACATGCACCGTTTTTGATGGAGCCTTTGCATATGAAATCTATAGTACTCTCATCAGCACGTTCCACACAGCTTTGTGATGTGGTCGTTTGAGGGCGCACTTGTTTATAAACAGAAACAGCAACCAAAAAATTAGTAAGTGATGTGATCGCTTGGAGGCCGACGTGTGGAACGTGCTGATGATAGTATACTATGCAAATTTATATACAATGGATGGAGCTAAACAAAACTTCTTTACCTTTATGACATTAACTTTATGTCGAGGTGGAGATAGACAGAGACAGAAATTGGAACCCAATTTTAATCAATCTCTGTCATGGTATTGTAATTTACCTATAATTTTCAGTAGGATTTAAAAAAGGCTGCGAAGTCTTGTTATTTTTAAATCGCACCTTCAATGCATTTTCAAAATTAAATATAAGTGCTCAATTTTGCGCCATATAAAATCATCCATTTTTTCCGATTTTTATTTTTACGCTATAGATGGTGTCTCAAACTAAATTTTGTAGACAGTAAAAAGAAGACGCAAGCATCAGATTTTTTCAGATATTAATTCTTAAATTTATGATGGTCGTCCCAAGCAAAGGGGTGTATCTCTTTTTTCATTGTTTTTAAAAAAATGTCGTGTCCTTAAGTTATAAAAATTCAATTCAATTTTCTGATTATTCTGAAAAATATAAAAATACAAATTTGTAGAGCATAAAATTCTTTACAATTTTTATAAATTTTATTTCGTTCCAAGACGTTTATTTCGTAAGTTATAATATTATACTTGTTTTCAAAATGGCGGCCAACGCACAGTACTTATAGGCGCGACATTATGTTTTTAAAATCTTAGTGTTTCCGTTTTTCAATTTTAATCCTAATATTTGAGATGATTTTTTTCAAAAAAAAAAATCCTCTGCTTACATATTATTTTAAGAACTCGAAACAATTAAAATAAAAGAGGCTGGGTGCGACCCACACTGATAACTTCCCATTTGTGATCTTGAAAACTTTATATTTAGTTTTTTTTTTTCAAATAACTAAATTTTCTGCGAAACAAACTTTAGCTGTTAAATTCAAACAATCATTATTTTAAGATTGAAAAGCATTTTAATTATTTAAAGAGATTTACGAAATGCACATATATTATAGAGATTGTTGATGTATAAGTTGTTTCCACGTGACCCAGGAGGTAAACTTCCACGCGTTTTTTTTAACGAATGTGGAATTTTCTTAGTTCTGTTTAAATTTTTGTTTAAAATGTCAGTAAAGTATATGTCAAATATATAGCCGCTGTTAAATTTTTTATTATGTATAAAATTAAATACCTAATGGCAAAATAAAATTATTTTAAAGTTAATATCATTTTTCCATCTAAGGATATTCGAGTTATAAAAAATTTTTTTTTAGTTTTTTTGATTTTAAAAAATAACGGTATATTGATTTTTTTCCAAATTCATATCAAATTTGTATGACATTATAATGTGTCGAATAAAATTTATTTCAAGTCAATAGCATTATTTGTTCGTGAGATATTTGAGCCCAACCAAAATTTTCACTTCTTTTTTAAACTGCTATAGTAAAAAAACAACTGATTGAATATTAATAAACGCCCTTTCAGCTTCTTTCGAAGTTATTATCTGTAAAACAAAATTTATTTCAAGTCGATATCTCTACTCGTTCTTGAGATATCGACGACGAAAAATGGTACCAGAACGTACGGACGTACGAACGTACGAACGTACGAACGTACGTACACACACACACACAGACATCTCTCTAAAAATGATTGATATAGGCTCTAGGGACCTTGAAACGTCGAGAAATGTCAAAAATTTCAATTTGACAAATCGGACCGATTACAATAACTCCCTATGGGAAGTTAATAAAATAAAATAAAATAAAATAAAATAAAATAAAATAAAATAAAATAAAATAAAATAAAATAAAATAAAATAAAATAAAATAAAATAAAATAAAATAAAATAAAATAAAATAAAATAAAATAAAATAAAATAAAATAAAATAAAATAAAATAAAATAAAATAAAATAAAATAAAATAAAATAAAATAAAATAAAATAAAATAAAATAAAATAAAATAAAATAAAATAAAATAAAATAAAATAAAATAAAATAAAATAAAATAAAATATAATAAAATAAAATAAAATAAAATAAAATAAAATAAAAAACATGTAAAATAAAATAATTTTATGATTAACTTGGAGCAAATTCATGCGGTCCAGAAAAAAACCACAACTACCTTCTTCATAATTTTTTTTAAATTAAGAAAAACAAACGAAGAAGGTTAGGTACAAATCTTAAACAATTTCGGATTAAAATTTAAACTGTAACACAATAATTGACACTATAACCTTTCTCTAACAATGAAATAAAAACCAATGTAAATGTAAACAACTTAAAAATTGTTGTAATATAAAACGATTCACTTAAGTGCCTTTCAAAATTTTAATACATAATATTATTTTTTTTTATATTTATCTGCTTGTTTGATATGTCTTTTTTTCCATCTACTCATTCATATTCCAATTCAAAATAAAAAAAAAACCCAAAAAAAAACAACTCAACTGCTGCCATTAAAAAACATTAATCTGTGTCACTGACACATGTATCCGGGCACTTTACACAAAAACACTGTGTGTCCTCCCACAAAAACCCCAAAATTTAAACCGCGCTGCTGCTTTGTTGAATCGTTGTATCCTGTCCGCTGCCATATACAACCAAAACACACATATTCGGAAAAATTAATGTAAAATCAAAACACAACACACGACATCAACTGGAGACGAGGACGATACATAAATAAAAAAAAAATAAAAAAAAAAGTTTAACAGTCAAAACTGCTGCAACTATATAAATGGAATTGCCTTCCTCTTTCCTTCTTTCCAAAGAAGAAATCTTTCTCTGACGAAGAAAATAAGCAAGGAAGAAAAAGGACTCTGTGTGATGGGTTCGGTAGTGTGTATCGGACCGCATATGTGGGTGGGGTGGTAAAAAAGGGACGAAATTGTTTATTATTAATGTGGGGATACTTTCCCAATGAATAGCTGAAACTTTCAATAAAAACCAGAAGGACAAAGAAAAAATAATAAAAAAAAAACATGAAGGAAGCTCAACGAATGTGTATATGTGTGGATGGGATGGGATATTAGGACGTGGGATTTATTCAAGAATATACAAAAAGATACATGCGAACGTCCATCCTGAACTGGAAGCTTATATTCGAAAAAAGGGATTCTTGTGTGACCATGGAGACCAAAAACAGACAGATATGTATGACTGTGTATTTGTTTGCGCCCCATCACGATACACACCGGATATGTGCAAATATTTAGTAGACTTGGAGACGCTCAGCTACTGTAGGGTCCTTTTACAAATGTAATCTTCTTCTTTTTCTTTTTTGTCAAATGCTCCTTTGGTCGTCTTATTATGGTGTATAACAAACGAAATAGTATATGCAAATGGGCTATGATGTCGCCAGGAATAAGTTTGTTTGTCTGTTGTTTTGTTAAGTTTGTAGGTTTGTTGCGAGGACATCATACATATTTCCATTAGCAGAATTCCATTTGAAATAGAATGGAGAGGCTAAGGCATTTAGAAAATAAAAGCATATGAAATTTTTGAAAAGGACGAAAAAAAGGGGTTAGAAATATCGGTATAAGTGGATGAGAGTTCGCCATCATGCCATCAATGCGATGCGATGGTGAAATCATCGTCTACAGGAAATTAGCCCATAACATTAAGATCCTGAATTTCAATACTTATACATATACTAGTAGGTATAAATGGATTTGTGTTATTGTCCGAGAAAATGTGCTTTGTCAATTGCAAGATTGGCAATTAGCAAATGCCCCTTTGACAGGATTAAGAAGTCGAAGAATTTATGATTGTTTTTTTGGGGGTAAACGACAAGGATTATATTTTTTGTTTCTTTGTTTATATATAAGTAAGTAGACGTTTGATAAGTGAAGGGTATTTGGGTTTAGTTATGATTAAACAGGATTTTAAGATCCTAAAGGGTGTTTTCCTAAAGTTATAGAACTTCGAAATGAAATTTAAAAAAATGAATCTGTAAAATTGCCATAAAATTAACTTTATCCGAAAGATAATTTTACTATGATTTGTGGAATATGACCGCCACGGCTTACTCGGACGCAATTTAATCTTGAAGTCCAATTTTCTATCACTTTTTCAAACATTTGTGGCCGTATCTCGCCAATATCGCGGAGAATAATGTCCTCCAATTGGTCGGGCTTATCTAGCAAATTTACATATCCCCACTGAAAATAGTCTAGCGGCGTTAAATCGCAAGATCCTGGAGGCTTATTCACGAGACAAACAATAAGTTAATTTTGGCACGAGCTCTGTGACATGTTGCGTCGTCTTGTTGAAATCGAAGAACTTAATTTTTGTGTTTTTTTTTTCGATAGACTGCTTAGCCTCTTAAAAAAGTCTCGATAAAAAAAATACATTCTTGTCTCGGTTGCCTCAGAATTAGTATCTTCTTGCTTTCGTCTAGTTTCTTTAGATATGAGTGAGACTAGTTTCAGTCTCGTGGCTACACTTGTTGTTATACAGAAAAGTTGGTATTTTTAATTTTTAGGTTTTATCATTAATGATAAAATAAATATGATAATAAAATAAAAATAAAAAAAATATTTCCATCAATAAATTCTTTGAAAGCCATACTTCATAATATTTAGATTTTTGAAAAGAGCCAAAAAAAATTTTTTTTGAACGGTCTCTAAATTTTGCAAGTACCTACTTACATATAGTTTTCAAATACTGATTTTTTAAATTGATTTAATGATTTAAAAAACAATTTTTTCTTTCATAAGTTCATATTTTCTCAAAAAAACAAGTTGACAACAAAAAGTTTTTGGATTGATTTGGTTATTTTAGCAACCTTAATAATTTTCTTTTTTTTTTGCATTTTTTAACATTATAAGCAGTCGTGCATTATATTTACTATTCAAATCAAAGTGAAGTAGATAAAATCACCCCATAAGTCC
Organism: Syrphus vitripennis; assembly: GCA_958431115.1. NCBI lineage: Eukaryota > Metazoa > Arthropoda > Insecta > Diptera > Syrphidae > Syrphus > Syrphus vitripennis. The sequence goes on along the minus strand of OY288110.1, from coordinate 78,496,145 downwards.
ATGCTCATCTTTTTCTTTACAAAATATTTTCAAAAAAAAAAAGTGCATTCTCATCTCATCGAACCAAATCTAAAATAAATTTTAAAACCAATGAAGCGCAGCGTCAATGCCACATTTGTTGCTTTCGTAACGCCTCCATGCATCTAAATTTTCGCTATGAATAACATTTCCAGTAGGTGTACCTTTGCCTATACTAATTCATTTTGGGCATTTCAAACACATCATTTGAACCGTACAAAAATCCATTGGCAAAAATTTCACGCAAATTTATTTAAGGTCATGACACTATATGTGTGCGGCTCGACGACGCGACGCGGCGCAGCGCAATGGTGCTCCCTGCACATCAGAGCTAGCGTAATTTAAAGTGCATCCCAGTTGGATAAGTAAACATTCGAATTATGTGTGCTGTGTATCAGCAGGATGCCTGTCCGCAAAACAAGCCCTTCGCATCCGCACACCGCACACAAATATAGCGAGCCAGGCACAATAATTCATTTGCTATCTCACACCATGTCCTTGTCTCTGGTCTGGTGGTGATGCAAGAGGGCTGTTATTTTTTTCGCCGAGTCCTGTCTGAGTCCTGATCCTGAGATGCCAATGCCACACACAAGAACACACAGGGAATGAATACTGAAAATCGAAAGGTGAAATATTGATCGAACTGAATCGATTTGAAAATCGAAAATTCGTTTTTATATTTTTAATTTTAGAAGGGTATGGCGTTGAAGGATAATGGCATGACAGGGTTAAAAATTGGGAATATAAATAGGGAAGAACAGTTTCACCCTTTTCTTTTCTTCACATTTCTTTTTTTGTATATATGGGAATTGTCAAAGCATGTCCTTTCGACAAAGTCAAATGCAACTTTGGGAATTGTTTGGATTTTGATTTATTTATATACTGGTGCTCCAGATATCTGTCCACGTTATCCTGGTATTATCCCAGATTTTTGGTTTTGTTTACCCCTTTTCTTTTTACTTTGCACTATGTATCTATAACTTCAATACACTGAATCATCGGTTAATCCACTTTTTTTTTTTGTGAATGGGTTTCGATTTTATTTTTTTTTGTTTTCAAATTATTTGAAATGAAACATTAAATTTATTGAACTTCAAATAAAAAAGAATTCAAGGATAACACACCATTATTTTGGTTGTTTTTTTTTGCAGTTGAGTCCCTTTAAAATAAAAAAAAAGAAGAGGAAAGAAGAAAAATTGAGTATCTTTAAAATGTAATTCCAGTTCATGGCCTTGTTAATGGCCGAATTGGCGGTGGCGATCCTTTTTTTTTGTCAATAGGTACAATATATCTATGTATACGATTTAGAGGATAATAAAAGCATGTGGTATGTATCCATCAAGTGTGTCCCTTGGGCAGCATTTGCCACCCCATTTGCAGATAGTAATATACGATGAGGATCTGACTTTTCGTTCAACTGTCGTTGTATTTGTTGTTGTGTGGAGTTCTATGGGGTTTTATTTTTGGCGTTTGCCTAACCACTTGGATTTCCCTGGCGATGCATGGTCGGTTAAGAGACCTTCCTGTGAATAGTTTACACTTGTTGGCTGGATTTTGTTATTATTTGGTCTTGGTCAGTTTTATAGTTTATAGGTTGGCTCAGTTGGTTAATTTGTAGTTAAATTGGGGGAATTAATTTTTTGCAACATACCTTGCAGAAGTTAAGTCGGGACGAACTCTAACTGATTCCAAGTGGTATCTTATTTATTACACTAGCCACTAAAAAGGTAACTATATTTCTTTTTATTGCAATTTTTTTGGTTGCATTTTTTTAAAGAAATATTTGTAAAAAATGTTCGTATTGAATAAAATAAAAAATTGAAAATAGAAATGGGATTGGGAATAATCGCAAAAATCGAATTATTGCCCAAAAACAGGAAATAATTCCAAAATTTAAGAAAAACATGCGCGAATTGAAATATTTTTATTTACTGAAAACCAAATAAATTAGTTTTAATTCACTCAGTATGTACAGTGTAGTATTGTGTACTTCATTTATTTATCTAGAGACACTTTGTACTCGTATATTTAGAGAGTCGACAATGAATAAATATTGAGGATTGTTTTGAATATACCTAAAGATCATATTCAGTCTATATGGCAGTCAAAAAGGAATGTTTATTATTTGAGCTATTTTATATACAGTATTAAAAATTTTCCGAAATTATTTGCAAACTGACAGTAGTAGGTATATGTGATTTTGAAAATTTCGAAAACTGTGATTTTATAAAAACCTGTATTGTCAATATTGACTCATTTATAAACATTTTGAAAAAAAAACTTAATGCTAGATCTGTCAATATATGAGTTTTATAAAATTTTGAAAAATCTAATAAGAAAATCGTACAAAACTCTGCGATTTCTACGATTATTTTATCAATTTGACAATGCTAGTATTTAGATTTTTTAGGATTTTGTAAATAAAATTAACTTTGGGAACATAGTATTTTAAAATTTTTGAAAAATTTGACTAATCTATATCTAATCTATACATTATGGGATCATGAAAACTTTGAAGAATCTCAAATTAAAATTTTTCATGGCTCCTGTAAGTATGGACATTTGGTATAAATACCCGGAAGCTTAAAATAATTAAATTAGGAAACTTAGATTCAAGATTTAAACCATTAACATCTTCAAAATTGCCGCGAAACTGATTTAAAGATTTAGCTCGAATGTATTTAAATATTTTATATAAAGAATGAATTAGATAAATTTGCATTTTCTATTTAATATTTTTTTTCGTATTTTTCGTATGGATAGAAAAACACGTTTTAAAAAAAAAAATTTGGAACAAAATTTTATTGCTTGGTAAAAAGAAAAAACGCAAAAATATATATTTTTAAAAGCATTTGTTGTTTAAAAAAAAAATGTAGGAGCACATTTTTGCATTGAAAAAAAAACGCATATTTGACAGTAAATTTTTTATAGGTAGCATTTCTTTTTATCAAAATTAATTTTGTCAAAAATTTAAAAATAATTGTAAGTACTAAGCTGGAGTCTTGGTTTTTCAAGTAAGGAAAATCGTCTAAAATTGTGTGTTTTAAACCTTGTAACTGAATAGGTACTGCCTTTAGAATAAAATGGTTGTTTCTCATATTTCTCACCAAAAAAAAGACCAAATTGGAGAAATTCTGAGTTGACACCAGAATGAGACCAGCCCTGAAAAAAAAAATTGTTCAACAATAAATTTTCGAAAAAAAAAATACGTAAAAAAGTCCTGTCAACAAAAATTTAATAAAGGATTTTGTCAGGAAAATCTAGTGGAAATTTTTATAAGCTGCAAATATAAAAATCGATAAAAAAAAAACAAATACAAATTTCTTTCTAAAAATAATTTTTGTAACAATTATGCCTTTTTTTTAAATTATTTAATTGGAAAACAAAAATTTGATCAGAAAAGTGTTTTTGTTTCTTTGATTTATACTTGTTTGCCCTTTTGACAATGAGATATTTTTATTTTCGCATCAAAACTCTCAAGTAACATTCCCAATGATGCAGCTAAAATGTTGCTTCCTTTATCACAAAAGTAGCCAACCCACAAGAACAAAAACAACATCAAACAAAGAGAATTTCCTTTAAAAAAAAAAACCAGACCCTTCCTCTAGGTCCACTATAAAATTCAAATAAGTATATACAGTTTTGTTGGTTAGTCGCCATTGCCCAGTATAAAAAGTAAAAGGTGGTTGGTTGTTGTCCTGTGAGTCCTGACATGGCCGTGCGCGTGTAGATACAGTTATACATGGACCATATATAGATACCAACATACATTTACAACCTCGTTACATATGCATGTATACCTATTTGCCTTTTAACTCAAACAAAAATAAAGCAACAACAAAACCATTACCTTCTTTATAGTATAGTACTAGTATGACAAGGACGACGACTACAACGACGACGACGACGACCCAACATGACAGGGTATTTACATATCTTAGAATTCTCTTATTTTTTTTTTATATATGTATATTTTTCAAAAATAAAAGGACAAAGGACCTTTGGTAGACCCTTGGATACTTTGACAGCCTGTGGGGGAATGAATATCGAATGAAGGACCAAAAGCGTATACCTACATGTATAGAAAAGAAAATAATATAAAAAAAAAACTTTGAAGAGGGTCAAATGGAGATAAATGCGACTGTTTCGCTTTTTCTTGAGGGGATTTTTCCTTTTTAACCGTTACGGGTCACTTCTGGGAGATTCGTGCTTTATTCCTTAAAGATACAACTTCTATATCGCCACACACATATGGACTGAATTTATCAAAGTTATAGCTTATTGAGGGTATTTTTCTTTCTTCGATGATGATGGTGATGGGATTTCTGCTGGCCCTCGGTATATGTAACTTTAAGTAGTTACAATTAACACTTTACGAATTTTTCATAGGTAGGTGAAATTTGATCCTTTTTTTTTGGGTTCAGTGCCATAAAATTAAGTAAAAACGAAAAAACTGATATTTCAGTTTTTTGTTCAATCACGCATCAATTCGATAAGTGACCGGAAGGGTGATTGCTTTTGGATTTTGTTTGTAATTCAATATCTCTCCTAAATCAACTGCGTGCTGTCGGGTGGGTAATAAATTTTCAAATTCACATCATACCCCTTCGAATATATCTTAACCTTTATTTTTCTTAACATTTTTAGCGTACGAACAAGTTTGTGAATTAATATGCCAATCACTTTCCGGAACCACTTATGGTCAAACACATTTCACCCATGGAAGCAAATGTCATGTTCCACACATAAAGAATATAATAACTGTATAGACTTTTTGGTCAGTTTTGATGGAGTTCTAAGGTGATTTCGGTGTTAGAAGTAAGTGCCTACTTACTTCTAAGACGAAAATCAACCCTTTCTTAAGGGTTCTGTAGTGCAGTGTATGGAGAATTGAATTCGTTAGTTTAATCCCAAGAGGTCTAACGAAATTATTTTGAGAAAGTAAAAGTAATTTTATACTTTGGATTTTATGGGTTCAAGAGGTTGACCAGAGGTAGTAAGATGTCGTTAGGGATCAGATGGTGATTTTGTAGAAAAATACTTTATTTAGAAAGGTTGTGGTTCTGAAAAGAAATAACCAAGCTATAACATTAAAAAAGATTAGTTTTGATTAAGACTTCAATATCTTTCAGAAAAAAAACTTTCTTTTATCTTCTAAAATAGACTACTCCACGTTAAATTTTTAATACATATAGGTACATACCTATGTGTAAGAAGATTAGGGTGAGTCAAGTTCAAGGATATGTTTCTTAATTTCTTGATGAGTTGCCGTAAATTTGTTGTTGAAAAAAATAGTGACAAATTATATTGTGTCGTTCTATGATTTCTATGTTTTTTTTTATGCTTCATTAAGTTGACGTTTAATGAAGGAAGTACCTCCTGAGAAAGAGGTTAACATTTCTAAAAGAGTGCAGTTCATTGTTTAGAAATTTGCTATTAGCTATTCGCGAATTACATAAATATGTGACAGTTTCAATGTTGTTGATCTATGTAAAATTGTACATATGTACTTTTTTTTTTATTATTTGCTTACTTCATGTAAAATCAGGATAGGTTCTTCCTGTTTAAAAGGTTAAAACTGTTTTGGATTACTGCCATCGATTACGGATCTTGGAGATTTCAGCTCTATACAACTTTCTCCAGTTTTGCTGAATTGCTGAAGTTCTTCTAGGTCGGGCCTGGGTGAAAGAGATCAATTTTTCCCTTTTGAAGCATGATAGAGTCTGTTGGCCTCATCTGTTCTCGTATAAAGAGTTCATAGCATTGGAGAGTTGGGCCAGAAAATCTTCAAGATGTTTTGCAGGCATCTATATTTATTAACGTTTGCAGTTTTATGCGACACCGCACTTGACTTTCCAAGTGCATAAAGAAGAACAGATTCAACATTGGAGTAGAGCAGTCGTGGATTGGTATTTGAGCTTATAGAGTTATTTTTCCGTATTTTGGACAGCCTTTAATTTTCCGATTTGGTTGTTAATATTTAGTTCCGCCATCAGTGTAGATACAGTACTTCTAAAATATTGAAAATTGATTGTCCAGAAATATTTAATATAGCAGATCGGGAAGTTCCAAGGCAGTAATGATAAAAAAAAATTTAATTACGAAGGTTGGTAACCTCCTTAATCTTTCCTAGAAAGCTACGCCTTTCGCAGTTGTAATCTTAGTGTATTTCAGTTAATTGGAATACCCAAATGTGTGCCCAGGGACCACTACCGGGAGGTGAAAAAAGCCCTTCATCGTGACCGATTGTTTTACGACTAAATCGCATGAACTTGCTTCTATGTTAAATTGCTTCTGAAAAAAATCAAAAACATAAAGAAAAATATATTTGTAAAAGCATGAAATTCATTATTCGAATTGCTAGAATAAGCTAAAAGCGAGGTCTGAGTTCAAGACTGGTGGCATCCATGTGATTGTATCAAACAAAATAAGAATTATTATTCGTTAGAGCAATTAAAAAAAAAATATATTTTGATAAATTTTTATGTTGACCAGTTTTCATAATAATATTGATTTATCGAAAAAAAACTTTTATTTTTTCAAAACACAGCTAAATAAGTTTTTTGTATTTGTTCACCACGCACTAACGCAAGTCCACTTTAAAAAAGAGATTTCACAAAAAAAATTGGATGTTCTTGAAATTAACTTCAAAAATTGGGAAAAACATTTTTTTGAATCTCAAAAATAAAGATTTCTTGAAGCAGATTTTTTTCAAATATTAAAAATGAGTTTTAATGCAATAGCCGCGTTTTATTATCATAAATAACCTATACAGGTTTTCTTATCCGGTTCTAGGTTATTTTTTAACATGTAAAACAACAACAATTTGGGATCTTGCTTTTTATCTAGGTTATCACTTTCATCGTAAATGTTGGTACTAGTGTGAAAAAACAAGAAAAAGTTAGATGTCAACAAAAAAAAAAATTAAATCAACGATTTCAGTCTGCCACAGCAGACAAACACAAAAATTTACACCATAAACGAAAATTCTAATACCAGCAATGCAAAGTAAAAATTTTTCATAACCTAGATCGTTTTATTATCACAGGGTAACCCATCCAGGTTATCGGTGATAATAAAACGCGTCTAATGACTGTAGGTAGTATGATTTTTAAAAAAAATATAATCTCAAACCCAGTCAATAGCTAATAACGAACGCGGTTTTTTGCACTTTTATAATCGCATATTAAAAAATCTGGCTTGATGGGGCAAGTCTGAGGTCAGATTTCTATTCAACACACATTGAGGGTTCGCAAAACTATATCTTGGTTCTAAGGAGTGAAAATGATTACATTTTGTAGACTTGTGAGATTATATATGTACAGTACATTTGTGTATTGAATTGAGGTCTTGACAATGTTATAAGTTATATTTTGGTTTTTTTCAAATATTTTATTTTGTGGTTTATTTTTGGCACCGAATTAATATGACTCTTATAACTATAGAGTGATTACTCGACTTAGGTACTTAAACTAAACACTTAACGAATAAAACTTTTGAAGAAGAAATGAAAAAAAAATATGTTTTTGAGGTGCACTATTGAATAATAATAATAATAATTATCCGACATTAAGGAAAAAAATAATTTAATTATATGTATATAAATCAAGTGTCACGTTGTCCGCGATGGACTCATAAACTATTTAATCGATTTAAAATTGAATTTGCACACCATGTGCAGTTTTATCAAACTTAAAAGATAGGATAGCTTACATCTTAATTTATAGTCGCAATATTATTTAATTGCAAATTATTTGTTTATTTTTTGACATTCACAATTATCTGTTAACTCCAAACGATTTTAACAGATGGTGTTGACTGGATTGAGTAAGTAATCAATAGATGGCGCTGCTATGGTATACTTACAAACGTGTCATATAAGTTACAATTTAATATCATAACACCCCCGTGTTGTTGAGGTTATATTATGTTTTGCAGTAAACCTTTGTATATGAAAACTATAGTACTATCATGGCGAGTTTTTTTTTTTAATGTTGGGTGGCGCTGCAAAACTTGAGGTGTAAAATCCGATTTGGGGAGTCTTTAAGCGTCGAAAATTGGTGGTAAGAGCAAGAGGAGACTATTTTTTGGATTATTGCATCCAAAAAATATCAATAAATATCTTTTAAAACCTCCATAAGCTCTCCGCAAAAAAAAGAGTAAGGGTTGCAGGCATACATTAGATGTCGCCCCATTCTACTTCCACCATGAGAGTACTATAGTTTTCATATACAAAGAGTAAACTAAACACCGTGAAATTCAATCGTTTTAACTTTTAAAATGTTTGGTGTTAGCATAGCCGGCCACGTTTTACTTAGACTGAAGTGTAAATTAAATTCATATTATAGTGAAGAAAATACAGTGAAACTATTCCTGCTTTTTTACTTATTTGTACTTAAGTACATATTTATAATTCAAAATAATAAATATGTATTACTGTTAAAGATTTAAGACTATCTGATGCCTTACTTACCTCATTCATAAGATTAAGTGTCACATGTTATTAACTAACAACTCTGTAATATATTCATTTGTTACAAAAATAAATAAAAATAATAAATTTTAAAATTAATTCTTTTGTATTGATTTTTGCTTAATATCAACTGTACTAAAATTTAAATCAATCGTGTTGTGTTCAAGCTATAACGTTTTCGTCTTCGTTCGTAAACAATAATTTCATTGTAGGTACTAAGTGGTTAGAAAATCTGTCATACAGGTCACCATATTTTTTACAAATGCCATGTATGTATGTTAAAAAGAATGGTGGTCCCCGTGACTGATGTTCTCCTACCGTTCCTCTTAAATTCTTTACTACAATGTAATATACTCGGAACAAAAACCTTAGCCACAGCAACGCGTGGCCGGGTCTGCTAGTAGTTTATATACATATTCCCCAAAATCGATTAGAACTTGGTTATAAATAATTCCTTGAAAAATTTTGTTTTAGACGTAAATATTTTAGCAAAACTATTATTTTCTGCTAACAAAATCATAACTATTGACTCATTATTGTTTTCGCACGTCATGTATACATGTTAGGAATAATAAGCTGTGAAAATTATAATTTGTTTGTTATCATAAGAATAAAAGTTTGTTAGTTAAAGAAAACAAATACCAGAAAAACTAGAATTTCAAGCATCTAAAAAAAAATAGTTGTCTCAGTTAGATGACGAGTTTTGAACTGAACACAAATTAATTATAAGCCTCTTTAGCTCAGTGGCAGAGCACTGGTCTTGTAAACCAGGGGTCGTGAGTTCAATCCTCACAGGAGGCAAAAAATACTTTTTTGTGCTTTTAGTGAAAAAGCTTGTTTATATACTTAAATATTTTTTCTATATCAAACTAAATATATATAATATATACCTATATATACCCTCAGAAAATAATTCATAAAAATTTAAATTCATAGAAACATTCCAAGAATCATTCGTTAATTTTTGTTGTTGTTCTTATTCATTATCAAGTTCGATAAAGTTCAAGCTGAACAAATTGATTTTGTTCTATGAATATTTTTCAAGGTTGTAATATTTTTGTATTTGTTTCTTATCTTTCAAAATAAAAATAAAAGAGCTTTTCAATATATCTGTAACATTTATTTATGTTCATAAATGGGTGACACCTTCAGGCTAGCGGCGGCGGGGGTTTAGTGTCATATAAATAGGACAAAGTTATGTACTTAATTTTACCGCAGCTTTTTTTTACTTGCGACAATATGTTCTATAAGGTATGTTTTGGAATTGTAAAAAATCGAACTCGAGATATTATGTAATCAGACCCTATACATTACGATGCAGAGAACGGGAAATAAGGTGGCCCCGTAATTCTGTCTGACTGTCGGTCTGTCTGTCTGTACCTACCTTGCCCTACAGCCTTGACTGTACCAAATTCCTGGAGGGATTTAATTCAAACTTTGGACTTAAGATTTTAGTGATTTTCCTTAATAGGGCAATTAAAATTTTTATTTTAGCCCCAAAAATAACGGTAATCGTTGAAGCAAAATTTGTTTATCTCAAAAAACGACCCCAACGACTTTAACGAAATTTTTTCAGTAGGTTTTCTGAGCAATTAAAATTGTTTGGTTAAAAAATATTTTTCAAAAAAGAACCAAATTTTCAAAAAAAGACTGGATTTTTTCTTATTTATTTCATAGCTTCTACATTTATCTTTCAATTTTAATGAGTTTGGTCTTCAATTTTTCGTTATAAAAATATAATATATTTGAGCCTAAAAAAATATTTTTTTTTTATTTTTTCTATCCGCACTGTTTAATTGAAAATGCGTATATCTCGAAAACGGTACTTTGAAAAAAATTAATGTCATTTTCGTTTTAAGCTACCCCAAATTAGTAAAAAACATCAGTATCAGTTGGATGCTTTTACAAGCCTCGATGGCTGTGTTTATAGAGTAGGGTCAAAATTTGAAAGACTAAAACTTATGCAACTCTATTATTTCAATAAATTTTAAACAATTATCTAATTACTTATTAATTATTTAAAGGAATTTGACAGTTGATAGCTTCACAGAATAAATATTATATCTATTGAATTTAACGAAATACATTTAATTTTTCTACTACGCCACAGTAGCGTTCCGTAAAGGTAGCCCTAAACGATGAACATGCTTGCCGAACTATTAAGAACATATTTTAAAGTTTGGGCGAATTGACCATTGTACTGTATTTTAATATTGGAAAAAAACTTGAATTATATATTACTTAAATGTGTTTTTCGTTTAAGTTCAATGAAAGTTGGTTTTTACTTATAATTTTAATTTATTTACTTTTTAGGAAATCTTCAAAAACGTATTTTTATTCTTGTTCAGGTGTACCAGTACCTAGTTCAAACAAAAGAAAACACACCACTAAAGTTTTTTGTTTACTTTTTTTTCTTAATTTCTTTTGCAAAAAATTCACAAGTGGGGCATTATTTCAATATTCAGGAAGTTAGAAATTAAAATGCAATAATAGTTGCAACTGTTAAGTAGATACAATTTAACTTGGAGTAATAATCTATGGCATTAAAAAAAAAACACGAAATGTTAACATTAATCGGTATAGCATTACCATCAGCAAAAAAAACATCATAAAATAAAATAACAAGCCTCGCCTCTTTCTAATAAGAAATAATAATCACAACCAACCCGAAAAGGCATTTCATTTTGGATTTAGGTTAGGTTAGATAGGTAGGTACCTAAAATACAAAAAAAAAAAAATCAAATAAAATTTAGGGGATGAAATGCTATTTGAAATAGGCAATAGCACATGTTGTATATACTCATTTGTATAGATTTTTCATATAAGGGATAGTTAAGTAGGTACACAATATAGACAGGATAAAACATAAAATATATGTATAAAATATTAGGGTAGGACATAGCTAGACATTTTTCTACTTTCAATATTAGAATAATTCAGATTTAATTCTTAGGAGACATTATTAACTATTGTAATGAATAATCATTTAATAACTGAAAATAAAGGTAATTTCTCTCCACTTTATCGGAAGAAATAATTTTTTTTTTAAATTTTTTACGTGCATAGCAGGTATTGATGAAACATTTAATTTTATTTTTAAAATATTATTTAAAGTATGCAATCAATCTATTATAACTAAAGAGCGTTTTTTTAGAGGTACCTATACAACTTTAAGTTGGCAACACTTTATTAACTGGCAGCTATTTTAATAGCTGTCAATGATTTGCGTTTAGTTTGGTTTGGCATTTCAAAATAAATAGACTAACGTTTGAACAACGCTTTCAAATTTTGGCGAATGTGCCCAAAACAAGATTGCCGTTGATCCTGAGAATTTTGTTGAGCGATGAAGCTCACTTTTGATTGAATGGCTAAAGTGAAGATAATCCTCAAGTTGAGACACCGTTACATTGAGAAAAATAGTTTGGTGTGTTTTATGGGCTGGTGGAATCACGATGCTGGTCAGAACGTTACAGTCAATGGTGACCTATAGAGCCAAGATTACTGAAGTAATCAATTGAACAACCATACAGTGGAGGAGCTGTGCTTTCAACAAGACGGAACAAGATTTTTATTTTGTTGATTTATTGAAGGAAACGTTCCCGAAGCGGTCAACTTCTCGGAGGACAACATTCGCCTCGTACGGCCAAAAATTTTAGGAAAAGTGATCGAAAATTTAACGTTCAGATTAAATTACGTCCGAGCCAGCCTTGGGGGTCATATGCCAGAAATCATATTTAAATTATTATGGCAAAAGATTATCTTTTGAATAAAGTCAATTTAATGTCAAATTCAAAAAGTCATGTTTCTTTTATTCTATTTTAAAGTTCTATACCTCTAAAAACAAACACTTTCTAATAACAACCAATCTAATTTAAAAGTTCTTTCCGATTTTTCAACTACCTTTTCATTATTATTACTTTTAAACTTAGAGATTTGTATAAAAATGAATTAAAAAATATTCCCCTTTTAAATATTCCTTAACTCAGTATTTTGTTTTAATCACATAAAAATCTATTTTAAGGGTAAATGTCATTGGTATGATTTTAAAATATTATATACATATATAAATGAAACGTGTTCTGCAACATAATGTCCCTAAAGCATATACGTTCTGATTGAATTCTCAAAAGGCATCATCCATGTCCAATAGGAAATAATTGGAAACTGACTTCCTATCCACACTATATAGGTACAGCTCAAAGTATATTTCTTCAGGTATGTATATACTGTCTTTAGGTATATTCCTATGAGAAACTCAATCTACATCGATTTATCTTTAGTCAAAAGAACCTATCAGCTATATACCATCGCCAATGACCAAGATAAAGCATCGTTCTATGCCCATTTTAGTTCTCCAATACCCAAACCCCAAAACCCAAGCCATCAGACTAACCTTCGCTTCGCTTCGCTTCGAACATCATCAGCATCAGTCAGTGTAGAGTCCTCCAAATGGCAGGTCGAAATACTCAATACCACCTCTTTCCTCAAGAATAAATGTGCGGGTGACCGAAATTCCATTCGAAACAGCAGTTCTACCGGACGGACGTTTTGTTTGCTTCCATCACCATCACTATATAGATTTATATATAGAAAATATACATTCATGAAGGACGACACGAAAAGGACAGAGGACGAAACCGGGACAACAGAATGGAAGGCAATAAAATAAGTAGACCGAAAACTAACTAACAAGACAGGAACAAGTGAGCTTTTGTTCGAATCAACATTGTTGGTTAGCAAAATCAATCCTAAAAGTTCATCACCCCAAACCACCACCCCATCTTGCTCCTCATTCATTTCCCCCCATTCCCAGAATCCGAGTGGGATTCAACATTGATGTGTACCAGCTCACACCCATCCAGGCATTGGTAAGGCAGAAGGCCTTGCAGGCAAAAGAAGACACATCACATACAAACCAACGAATTTTATATTTATGGCTTGGGGGGTAGAATGGGCAGGTATACCTATATACACATCACTATGGTACGCTCTTTGCGCCGTCACTATACCTTGGGGGCTAACACAAGGCGAATAAATACGAATGGCTAGAACAAACACTTAAAGAGTGGTTAAGGAAGTACAAGGAGAAGGACACAAATAGAATCGGCTTGCGGTTTATTAGAGCCCAAGTCTTGTGTCTGAGTCCTTTGTGATTGTCCCGCAAAACGAAAAATATATTAGTATAGGAATAAGACGGAGCGCCGCGGCGGCGGCGACGGCGACGGAACATTAGAAGACGAAGAACAATCTTATAAGACGACCAACAGTGACGCTACTGCCGGAACGGGCTAGGCCAAGCTAGGGCAGCGCCTCAACCGTCAGAGGACACACTCTCTGCAAAAAAGACCCACTCGTCCTTATTCGTCCTTAAATAAATATTTGTGAACGCACTACTGGATACATATGGAACACACATATCGTTAGAGAGATAATAAGGGATTTCTTCGTTTAAATTTCTTCTTCTATTTTTTTTTTTTTTACTTTGTGTTTTTGCTCCTTTTTGTGCGCTCTATAGATACTGCCAAAGGACTTGGGTTTTGCCAACTTTTTATAGACTCAACGTAAATATCAACATTCCACCTGCGTCAAGGAGTTATGAGGGGGTGGTTGAAATGGTCGGCCGCCAAAGAACACACATCCAAAATATAACAACCTAACTCTAAACCTTCCATTTATACGTGATTCGACTGTGTGTGGGATAGTTGTAGTACCTACCTCTTACCTTATAGATTGTAACGGTGATGGGCTAAACATATCCTTCAGTGAGTGCTCATTCCATGCACACATATATAAGTATATGTCTCTTCAAAGGATGTATCCATGTTTGTTCAATTTTACGAAATTCCTGTGTCACACAAAAAAAAAAAAAAAAACAAAAAAAAAAGGACGAAGAAGAATATGTTGCCATTGCCATCTATTACCAAACATCCGTAAGACCGTAAGGCTATGAGCATCGGAGCAGAGCATATCATCCACCATCCCCGCCGCCGCCGCCGCCGCTGTATACTTTTGTATACTTTTCCATGGACGCACTTCACCGTGAGTTTTACGCTCACCTGATTTTCCTATTCCGATTAAAGTTGTCTTAGATACAGATGTTGAGGGAAGACATTATTATTTGTAAAATGGAGGAAATAATACTGCGAGAAAAAAGATATTATTTTCTTTACATATAAAGCAACTCTTGGAGTTTAAAGTTGAAAGTTTTCACAAAAAACAAAAACAAAAAAAAAACAACATTGAAGTTGAAGGCAATCGAATGACTAAGGTCTGGAAACTTAAAGAAAGTAATTTATTAAATCTGAACCCTATAGTTTTTTACCAAGGCACCTAGCAAGTAAGTGCGAAACAGCGGAATTCTATATACTAAAGTTTTGGTTTGCTGATTTTCAATTTTGATATTATTGTGGTCAGGCAATGGTGATATTTGATATAACAAAATATAAGGAAAAATGGTCAATTTATAGAGCCTTACAAATCTGACAGTATGCCAAAGAGAAGTCTTATAAGGGATTTTTGATTAGGCTATTGGGAACTTTTGAAGATCTCTATTAAAGTGATTCACAATGTGACACAATGGGCGCATTCACAAAGCTAGTGGCTACGTAGTCAAGGGATGCTGATTGGCTAAATCTAACTACAAAAGTAGTTGAAATTTCCCCTCCGACGTAGTGTGAAAATTTCAACACTGATTTTGACGTTTCACAATCAGCTGTTTACAAACCTCTATGACTTCATCTTCTTCCGAATCGAATCATATATATATAATTTTTTGTTTTTATTTAATTTAAAAATATTGTTTAAAAATCTTAAAACTTTCTTAAATGTTTCCGATTTTGCGTCATTAATATGACAGCTCAGGTAGTGAAGTAGTGAAGTTTTGCATTCACAAATCTAGTTGAATTTCGACTACGTAGCCAATAGCTTTGTGAATGCGCCCCATGTTTTTCGATATATCAATAATTTGTTTTTTCTTCATAATCTACATACTGTTAGTTTAAAACATTTAAATTAGTATAGTAAAGGCGTTGACTTCTTATTTGACAATATGGATAGTCGGAAAAAATCAACATAGTTTGAATTGAGTTTTAAAGGAGGACAATTCTCATTATAGCTGTTGGTTCGGGCTATGTTCGGGCGTTTTTCTCCTTCATGTGGGTTTTGATGAAAGAAATATTAAATACTAAAAGGTGTTCCCAAATCAATTCGAAAACGATGGGAAACATTTGTAGACAATTAAGGAACATTAACATTTATTCTTATTTTTTGAATGTTGATAACTTAAAAGTTATTGGGGCTATTGTGAGTAAAAATTCCAATGGAATTTTTCCTACCTTCTAAAATTGGAATTGGAAAATTCAGGTTCCTAATTAACGGAAAACTAGAGACTTTGTAACTGATTCAAAATTTGTAGTCATTAGCCTTATCTTTAGGCCAACGACTTTAGTTTCCGAAAGAGTCCCAAGCTATTCGTTTTCTTTAAAGTTCTATATATGTACACTTTTAATAAATAATTTTAAAAGTGTAGGTATTTTTAAAAAATTCGACTTCAATTTTGATTTTTTTTATAGTTTTAACATCGAGACATATAGGCACTTCGGTAAGAGAGCCAATTTTCTAACGTAATCAATTAGGTAATATGCCTCGATATAAAATTTGTAGATTTTAGGGAAATTGTTTTTATATTTAGGTGAAGTAATATGGAATATTATTAAGAGTTAATATATAGGACCTCTTTCAAAAAAAAATTTATCGTAATCAGTCAAACCGTTTAAGAGAGAATAAAAATCCGCATCTACGGCACGTACCGTTATTAAACTTTTTTTGAAGTTATTTTTCATCAAATAATTTTAATTTAAAAAAACCGCCGGAAAAAATTATTCACAACCGTTAGAGCCGTTTTCGAAATGAACGTGTTTTGTCATAACGATTATAATATGATGGGTACCGTTATAGGTATTTGGAACTATCAATAAATTTTAAGTTTCTCACTCCATCTAATGCATTTTGAGTGGTTGAATACTAAATTTGAACTTTGCTAATGTTCACGGATTTGACTTCACAGAGCAAATAGCAAAGAAAAAACCTTAAAATGTTCGAAGCATTTTCAATTTTTGGCCAAAAATAGGGTGAAACTCGTTTCGATTCACTGAGACTCCGTTAAGTCTCGGTACAAAACATACATTCTCTTCTGGTTTCTTTAGTCAAGACTAAGACCATACTGATGGTCTTTATCTCGGAACATCGCCTTCAGAGCTTGGAAAATCTAATTTTTACATATCAATTTTTATAGAATCTGCAGTCCTAAAAGACGAAAATTGGAGCTGCTTTTTATCATTACTGCCAGTCTCATTAAAATCGATGAGTTAGAATGAATTAGAATCGAGAAGTTTGAAAGATAATTGAATTATGTTTATGACCACCTCTTCCTCTAATCGAAACATTGCACCAGGGCTTATACCTACTTTACGAATTCTTTTCTGTTATTAAATTACATATGTAGGTATATTATTTTTTTTCTATTTATTTTATTTGTTTCGTCCGTCTTCTTTTGCTTTTGCTTCTGCTTCTCTTTCTCCTCCTATTTTAAAAGAAGTGATAAGAATTTGATAAGAATTTGACTCCAAAAGACCTTGGGAAACGATTAGACGTATTATTTAACATCAAAAATAAAGGGGAGTTAAAAATTAGATACTAAACAATTCAGTATAAACATGTTTTAAAAGCGATTTAATATGAATTGGGAAAGTATCTTAAACAGCAAAGTTAAATAAAAGAGTGATTTAGTGGGTAGGTACATAATAATTAATACAAATATTTTGACTTAAAAAAAAAAAAACAAATAGAATAGGTAGAGGTAGGTAGATACCTAAAGAAACATGGAACAAAAAAAATGGATTCCTCTTATGAGGTTTTTGATATTCGAGCTCAATATAAAATTATAAGGGACTTATAAACAACTCTTCCAACCAACAAAAAAAAAAAAAAAATTCGTTTATACAATGGACGTCCTAATTCTTTTTTTCAATTTAAACCCCACACTATAAATTATGTTGTTGTCACTTTCATTTCTCTTAAAGTAGTAAATCAAACAAACTGAAACTACTTCCAACTCAATACAGGGTGGACAAGCATTGAATGTGTAAGGTTAGGCTAGGCAACATGTTAGGTTCAGTTTCATACCTACAACAAAAATAAAACCGAAAGCAACCCTCAATCCTCATCTTTTATTTACAACATATTTGTGTGTTTGGTTCAGTGTTGGGTCCATTGTGTTTGTCAACAGGGTTCGGATTGCGAAAAGTGTTAAATGTAAGTATATTTTCTTTTAGATCTAAAAGGGGCAATTTTATGAAAAGAGTACTAAAAGTGAAAAAAAAAATCATTAAAAAATAAAGGTAATATTCACAGTTAAGTTTAACACTGTTTTCTACAGCCAGTATTTTGTACTATAAGCCACTTTTTGAATCAGGCAAAATTAATGCACAGTTTCCGGAAAATGAGTTTCAAACACAAAATTCAGGAAAAAAAACACAAAAAAAAGTTTGAGGTGTAATTTCTCAAAACCATAAGATTAAATATATTTTTTTTTATAGAATTTGGTGCTTATTGATTTCTAAGCAAAAACTGAAAACTAGATTATTTTTTATGTCTTCTAGTTTTCGAGAAAATTGAAAATTTGCCTAATTTAAAAAGTGGCTTATAGTACAAAATACTGCCTGTAAAAACAGTATTAAACTTTACAGTAAGTTTTACCGTTATTTTTTAATGAATTTTTTTCCACTATTAGTACTCTTTTCATAAAATTGCCCCTCCCGCCCAAACGGGGTAAGATAGACCCCCCATCCTATAGTAAAAAATGCTTGTTTTGGACCCCTCTACAAAAAACCGTAATCAATTTTCGACGCCCAAGTTATCGTACTCTCCCCTTAAATTTTTAAACTTGTTCAGTAATTTATCTTCTAATCATTTGTGTCCATCTTTTCAAATAATTAGAGAATTTTGAAACGCAGAAAAATTATGAAAATCTTCTTCAAAAATATAGAACTGTTAACTATAATAATTAAATAAGTGGTTGGTCTTGGTAATATCGTAGCATATTCACATTTTTCACTCATTCTGAAGCTAACACTGATGGTTTTGTGTCGACAAGACATCTGTGCTGTTCGTACCAAACTATCGTGTCCGATCCCTTGTGTGGATATGGAACATTCATCTTTTTATTGTATCGAACCTTACTACTTATTTTATTCTCGTTTTCAATTTGAACAATTTTCTAAGAGAAAATTATATGATTCTCTTTTATAATATTTCTGTATGAAGTGAATGTATTATTATGAAAAATTATGACTTTATAATTTTAATGTTTTTAGTTTAGACATTGACTGATAGATGGCTCTTTAACTCAGTTATGCTAATTTGGATTGTTTTGATTCTATGTGTTTATGTGAAAATCAACCCCTGAAATCAAGAAATAACAATTGTGTTAAATGGTGAGATAAAATGAAAATCAAAAAGTTGCTTATAGTTAGGCATTAATAGATGTCTCCGTCTTGCATACATACATATGTATCAGAGTTTCTAGTTTTATGTACTTTTTTTTTGAAATATGTAAATTATCTTTGTGGATTTGAATTGCGTTTCGTCAGCAAATAAAAAGAGGATGATATAGGTATGCAAATGTTTTTGAAAATGAAGGCTTAAATATTTTAAGACATTAATGTAGGTACATAAAGATACACTTGTGGTTTCATTTTGATTTGTCAAAAAGAAGAATTGTTTTAAAGGGAATGTTGATATATTTTTATTTTAAATCCAATTTTATTGATTAGATATTCCTACCTACATAAAAATATTATAATACAATACTTTATGATAAACAATATAAATGTACATGTAGGTATACATAAATGTAAGTACAAATACCTATGTAAATACATATCAAATGGCTAAAAAAAAGCACTAAGCATTAACTAATTTTGCGATTTGTATGTAAATATGGTTTGCCTAAAGTGTAAGTTTTTAGATTAGGTGGAAAGGGATTTTATGAAAAATTTACTTTAAAAAATTCTTGAAAAAATTATAATAATTTGGTCAGTTACCTTACAAATTCAATCCTTAAAATAATAAAATATTTCACAAGCACAATAAAAAGTTCATTGCCTCAATAAACAAATTTGTAAGTTTTAACCGACTGCAGCAATCAACCAGTTTGTTGGATGAAAATGAATTAACATATTATTATTACAATAAATCTTTTTACTATAAGTAGGTATCTAAGTATCTTTTTGGTTTAGTGCAAATATTGTGAATATAAATAATTTTGATCTATAGAATAGAATAAATAAGTATTTTCGATTCCATTCAAATAAAAAGTTTATTCGTAACAAAGAAAAGTACAGAAGAAATAAAAAATATGTTATTAATATTCTCAGTTTTTGATTTTTAATATTTTGGCAATGGTGTAAAAGTATATGAATATTTTTATATCAATCAAAATAAACCAAAGCTGTGTTACTTGATAAATTAGCAGGAAATTAGAGTTTACACTATTTAATTTAATATTAGGGCTAATTTCTACATTTCTATGCAATTACAATTTAGTCAAATTTCAATCCAAATTCAATTCAATTTTGTTGTTCTCGAAACAAAATAATCGGACTTTCCACAAAATCACACATAACACCGTGAGTGAAATAAAAATAAGCGCCAGCATCAGTGCAATCACGCCCACGAATTTTGAGAAGAAAATTTTGCAATTATTCGTGAGGGCGTTTTTAATTTCCACGGCCATAAGTTGGCATTTCCCGAATTTCCGCATGTAGATCAAAATTTAAAATAATATCCTTCGCCACCACATTCCATACATAAACTGATGGCAGCAGCCACCCAAACCATATTCAGGTATACGGAAACGTAGAAAATCATCAATCAATCTGTCAGAATGGCAAGACCCAACCGCAACCGAGTCGAAGTTGCTCGACACCCAAGAAAGGATATTAATAATTAGCAGCGAGGAGGACCTCTCGCCATGTTTTTGAATCACGACGGTATACCTTACCTATACGCGACACAGAGTGGTGGATGAGCTTTGGCTGAGGAATAGGCGATTAACCAGTCGTCCACACATCTCCGACACTGACAAGGACACCCTCTTCAGTCACAACAGCCCCCCATCCCCCTCCTTGCCCTTCACACACTCATTAATATAGGGTTTTTAGTAAAAAAGGACGTGACAGTTGAAGTTGCGGGTGGGCAAACCCTAATGTGGTGCTGCTAGCCGCATGAAGGTATATGTATAGAAAATCTGATATAAATTTTTTGTTCGTCCTTTTCATAATAACTTTGAGCTTATTTTTGTGACACGTACGTTTTGTTTTCAAACGCTGCATGGCTTCAATCCTTTCCGATGCCAACATATATGTACATCTATCCACCATCAGGACGAATATAACACAGAGCTCACACAATAAAACAGCTAATGGTGATGGCTTCTTGCGTAAAACAAAAGAAACCATATGCCTCTCTCACCCCACTGGTTCCTCCCGTTTCCCGATAAACTCGTACTGTGGGTACCAAGCAGGGGCATAAATGGCAGTCAGAGCGTCAGGCGGCAGGAGCGCCCAACAGGACCGATCTCAATTGCTTGGCTCTCGAAAAATAATCACACACAAGTGTACTGTGTCCTGTGTCATATGTCTGATGATGGTGCTGCCAAGCAAAGGCATATTGAAAACAAAGGGTTAAATTCACTCTCGAATGGTCAAAGGACATCGACGGGGTGGGTTTCACAATTTCACATTCGTTCGATATTATGATGATGGCGTACACTGTATGGAGTTGTTCTGGAAAGGACAGGAATGAAAAGGGTTAATGCCAACGCCAAATACCACCTACCACATTGTGAGATTGGCCCAGCTTGGTATGGACTCACCCGTCGCTGCCGCCATTGTGTATGTTCGAGTCCGCCTTGTTCCTTTTTTGTCCTGGGCGAACTCTTATTCTCCGGGTTATTGTTTTGATGCTTTTGCTAGCTTGCTATACATCACATCCATATTATAATAACTACCCAACCAAAGGCAATATAGGTATATGTACGCCAAAGCAAAGGAAAGGCAAGGAGCAGCAGCTCCTGTGCTGATGCATATATGCATGATGCAGGATAAGCGTTAATTTCTTTGCGAATAATTGAATAGGACCTTTTGTTTCGTGGAGAGATTTTAGTTATGGCATAAGAAGTGCCTTTGTCCTGCTATTTCGATTGTGAGTGAGGTTATGATTATCGTGGGCTGTTGGGCTGGTTATAATGCCATCATGGGTAGGTATTATATATTAATGTGTGTTCTGTTCATATACACCTATTCGAAAATTCACATATACGATTTTTCGGCCATTTTGAATTGTTTTAAATGTCAGTTTTGATTTAGCTACTATAAGAGTTGTTATATTTTTGTTTTTCCTGTTTTGCATTATTTATTGATTTAATTGTTTTAGGTGTTTAGTGATTTTACAAAATTTTTTAACGTATATCAAATAAAATTTGTAATTTTAAAATTCTATTGTAAAGTAAAGTGTTCTGACTTAATTAAAGTCTTAACATAAAAGCAGAAACAAGCATACTTACTTAATTCCTCGGACCTGCTATATCTGCCAGTTCCTTCTTCCAGAGTACAGGGCCTCTCTATTTCTTCGCCAAGTTCTTGTAAGTCAGCCCGCTCGTCTGTTTGCCTTCGTGGTGGTTCCATTGTATACATCGCTTGAAACTACATTCTTTTACCTCGTCGAAGCGTATGGCCAATTCACTGTCACTTCTGCCTTTGTCTGATAGTGTCAATGGATTCCTGACCTGCTCTCATGTGAAGTTTATCAGTAAAGATACGTTTGGGAGAAATAATCATCAAGATTTTCGCAGATTTCTATTTACGAACGTTGCAGCTTTATCGAGACAGCCGATGTTACTTTCCAAGTGCTGCAATCAAAGGGAAGCACTGATTCAACATTGGAGTGGAACAGTCGCAGCCAGGTCTTTAAGTGTTGGCGTCTTCCATGTAATTTAGGTGTGTTAATGCAGAGTTCACTGAATTCTTCTATTTTCAATCGACAAAGGTACGTGGAAGATTTAGTGCAAAGACTTTCTTCTTTGCACTGCATAAAGTCTCCTTTCCTTCCTAAGCTATTTCTGGGTGCACAAGCTCACTCCATGTTGGAGATGCTTGTACGGGAACTAACTATCTGCTTTGTTGTTCTTTACTGCAATGATTGCGATAGAGATTTCATTCAGTTGAAGATGTTACTTCGACCGGTCAAAAGACGTCGAACTCAATTTGCTTAGAAAAGTCGTTATTCCACCTCTTGAGCCAGCAGTCATCCGAAACAAGCAGTGATCCGTCGGTTTCTTTTATCGGTTTGATTTTAACTTATTGCATCAATATATATTTCATTGCACTGATCCAATAACGCATGTCTGTGCGCCCTGTGATCTTGGTCTATTTTATTATTAATGAAAAAGGAAAGAAAATTAAACATTAAATTTACAAAAAAATAAAACCAATTAGTGGTTCAACAACCCTTGGAGTAGATAAAGCGAACCCCTTCCTTTTCTTCGATAGAGTTATTGGTCATTCAAAAAAAAACTTTATTTTAAAAGGGTTAATTCAAGTAAAACCAGATTTGAAATTCTTAAAAGTATAATACTGCACACAAGTTTGCTCTGGCGCGCGATGTGTCAAATGTTGAACTTTGTATATCAAGGCTATACCTTGATGTCGCAGTAATATTTGGACATTGTGTGATACTTGAATTTTTGAAAGGAGAAATATTTTCTAAGATACTGACAAGACACGGTCAGAAGGTTAACAAAATGTTTTATTAATTTTTATGATTGATGATTTTATAAAAACGTTCGTATATGTATTGCTAAGTGCGGTTATTATTATTAATCTAATTCTAATAGCGTTGGTTGTACATTTAAAAAGAAAAAAAGCTAAATCAATTAAGATAACATAATTCTGTCAATTTAATTAGTTTAATTTCAAATGATTTTTTCTGATTGAAAATGTTGATTTTACGTTTTGAGAGAATCCATCGTTTTAAAAGGGATGTCTGTTTTTATTCTCGTGGTAACTGCTCAGTGGGGTCAGACGCTTAAAACCTGTCAAAATTATTTTGCTGCATATTCTTAGGCGACACTGCTGGTTTCTGCCTGCTAGGAAAACATTGTTAAATAATTGTTCCTTTGTACTATATTATATGAAAAACATAGTACTATCATGGTGGAAGTCGAATGGGGTGGCATCTAAAAAGTGGGGGCAACCCTTCCTCAATTTTTGTTTTTGCGAAGAGCTTGTGGAGGCTTTAATCGATATTTTTTGATATTTTTTGGTTATGGTCTCCTCTTGCTCCTACTCCCAATTTCCGATGCTTAAAGACTCCCCAAATCAAATTTTAAACCTAAAATTTTGCAGCGCCATCACATGGCTCGAGGCAACATTAAAAAATACTATAACGTAATTTGGACCATTTTTTTGCTACTTTAAGGTGTTAAACTAACTGATTCAGACAAAGTTGTAAACATGTAAAATAATCAATTTTGATAAAACAACGTAAGTTGCATCATTTAAATAAAACACTTTAAATTTATATATTCCGTAAACATTTCCTAGGAATACTGGTTCCTAAATTATTTTTTTTTCTTTTGACAACTGTTGCGTAATTGGATTCCATTAGAAAAAGAAAACTTTTTAAATTGTTAATAGATTCCTTGTAACAGTTATTGGCTGCGATGATAAATATAGAGCATTAATAAAAATATAAATAGTTTTTGTTCTTCAGTTTGAAAATGTTAATAGCGAACTATTTTCTTTGTCCTTGGTGAAAATTTGTACATGCATCTTTTGAATAGAGAGTTGGTTGGCCTATAAGTGTGAAATGCTGGAGAAGTGATTGTGGTCAAAGTCACGTGAATACATTATTTACCTTTTTTCAATAAAATAAAATTCTATCCATTTTAGAATAAAGAAAAAAGCAATCAAAATTGTACTGACGTCAAGAAAAAAGGCGGAAAAAAAAATAAAAGTTATTAAAATTCAATTTTATGTTCATAATATAACTTCATTTGGGTGGCTTTTATAAGGCCTTAATAAAAAAACTTATGCAAGCTATTGTTTTGCTAGTAGAGCAATAGCTTCTTTAAAAATTTCCTCAATGTTTATTTACCCCAGCAATAGCATTATTGCTTGCTTTATTTCGCCATAGTAAGGACTTATTATATTTTTGGTGGAAAACTACTACTTGCATAGCCAGAACTACAAAAGCTTGTATAAGCCCTTATAGAAGTTAAATTGTTAGTTGGAAAGGCAAAATAATTTATATAAATTTGTGATAATGAGGACATGAAAGGTTTATGCGTACTTTTTTTAAAAACCAATATTTATTTGAATATTTTTAATTAAGACTTTTTCAATTTCATTTTTTGTTTTGCATTTTTGTTTTTATGGAATTAAATAAAATTTAATCAATAAGTGAAATGTTTAGAACAAATCCAATTATTGTAGTATTTACTTACTTCTCTATAAATAAATAATTCAAAAATCAGAATTAAATTTTTTGATGGGTATTTGAATTTACGTCAAAATTTACACATTTATAGATAAAGGCAAAGTACATATGTAGTAATATTATCAAATCTATTAATATTATAGTATTATGTAAGTGTAAAGCCATCACTGTAGATACAACATATAGTTTGACAAAAATTGTTTTAATTTACATATAGATTTGTACATAATATTTATACGCTATTACCCTTAGGAAAAGGAAATTAAATTGTTTTTAAAAACATAGAGACATCATGCAGGTACCTACATAGTTTTGTTTAAACTGTGTAGATATTTTTGTATATTATTATGTAATTTTCTTTTGCCCATCTCACTGCCGCCCAAGCATAGTCTAACACCCTCTCCTCGTATTCTCTTCCTTGTTCCATGTTATCTATATCCAAATGTATGTATGTTTCTACCTCCTTATTTTCCTGTATACCTTGCTCAAAGGAAACGGAAATACATTGCAAATGAAAGCACAGTGCACAAAAATATATATATATATGTATATGTACCTACTCTTGGGATTTGCCTGCAGCATTGCACAAAAGCCCATCTTCTTTACGGTGACGCTGCATTGGTCTAACAACTCTTAAACTGTACACAGATCCAGAATCAACTAACCACTTTATAATATGACCAAATATGAATATGCAATGCTCATATCCGAGGCTATATTATATACAATATATCTATTTGCCTACATTACATACGTTGTTGGCCAGGGCTGTATTTTAATTAACGATAGCTTTAAATACGCAGGTATCTATGGATTAGGTGCAGATTTTTTTCTTCTGCAACAAAAATTATCAAAGTTACAGAATTTTTTTTTGTGATTTGCAGAGTGGCGCTACAATCCGAGTCGCACCAGAGCCTTAACCAACATGCTTCTCCAGCCAGCTCGGTCCCTAGCGATAAAGCTGTCTTGAGTTACACTGCCAACGCTTTTGTGGGGAAAAAAATACTTCCGGTGATCCAATTTTAGTAAACTTTTTTCTTATAAATCTTCTATTTAATTAAAAATAAATGATAACATGTTTCTCTTAACTGACTAAATTGGCAACAATTTTGAGACATACTCGCACAGAATTTGTAATATTGAACTGTACATATCGATATAGAACTCTGAAATAAATTTAAAATTTTGCGCTACAGAATTTTGGGCATCCACAACATTGAGCATAAAGAATTAAATTTTGAACACACAGAATAATTTGGAAATTAAGATTTCCGACCTACTCCGTAAAAAAGATTGCACTCATTTCTTATAACGGTTATATTTTCGCAACACAATTTTTATATAACATTTAATTAAATGGCATAAAAAAATACTTCGCAAATAATATTAGTTCGTCGTTTCATTACTTTGCATTATTTTATTTCGCTGAATATTTTTTCTCATTATATTATTTTGCATTACACCATTTCTAGATTGTTTTGCAAATCAATACTTACTTTAGTTGCATGCTAATGAATTCCACGTGAAATTAATAATAAAATTGAAAACAGTAAAAATTGGTAAAAATATTAAGCGAAATATAAAATTGCGAAATAATAAAACTGCGAAATAACAAAAGAGTATTAAACAGTCATATTAATACAATTTAGCTAAAAAGTTTTTTTCCAAACTCAAAAGAATCGGTAAAAAATTATTTTGATGAATTGCAAAGAATGGTCTGCGAACGAAACTTCGTCCAGACTACGGGCACCTGTTAAGGGTAGTGGCCGTTTGGTGGATTGCAAAATTTCTCATCGCATTTGCAATCTATATTATCTCTTCTCTCATTATTTCGCACTAAATTAAGTGGGATAACAATATTTTTACTGTATTATCGCATTTCATAACTTCGCCGTTTCATAGCTTTGCAAAATTATATGTACATATTTCGCAAAAAATTTGTTCGCATTTTATTATTTTGTACAGCATTAATTATCTTTCAAATCACTTTGCAACTTGGTATTCTTGGTAAATGCTAATGAGTTCCTCCCAAAAATAATCATAAAATGCAAAAATAAAATTGCGAAGCAATGAAAAACAAGAAACATAACAGTCAGCTTAATAAAATTTTGCTAAACAACGAATAAGGAGTGATATGCAATATAAAATAATATATTTTGCAAAAGTTCCAAAATGATTGCTTTGCCCTTTGATTCTTAATCTAAAAGAAATTTTGCGAAAAAAAAATAATTTTGACTAAGATTTATAAAAAAAATCTCTCAAACGAACCGGCAGAAGGCAAAAAATTGTTGAAACCCTGA
Organism: Syrphus vitripennis; assembly: GCA_958431115.1. Lineage (NCBI taxonomy): Eukaryota > Metazoa > Arthropoda > Insecta > Diptera > Syrphidae > Syrphus > Syrphus vitripennis. Next base: position 78,468,797 of record OY288110.1, on the reverse strand, counting down.
CGCAACAAAACTTAAACTCCTTTGCGCCTTACACAAATTCAATTAGAGCTAATGCAACCCTGTATTTTGGACTACAAAAACATACATGCAAGTGTGCATGCAGAAAAGAGATTTAAGGTAGAACAGCGCATATAATATACAACACAGCTTGGGCGGCAAGGGCCCACTAGAAGGGCCACTAGAAAGTACAACGTCGTCATCGTTGTTGTCGGGCAACCGAGCGAGACTCCAGACTGAGACACTGATGCCCCGGCGAATATGGTTTTTGATGATATGGGACATCCATGAACGACGACGCGACGCCAAGGGATAATGACGACGGTGAGCTGATGATGATGGTGACATGCTGCAGGACGGGCGGTCTGCAGTTCTCCAATGGGTTGATGTCCTGATGCATGCCGGCCGAGGCGATTTCATACAACTTGTTATAGGGAAGTAACCGAAGATTTTTAACGTTTCGTTTATAATTTCTTTTTTTTTTTTTGTGGTTTTAATTTTTCGTCGTTCATTTTCTATACATCACAAAGAAAATGCATGCAGGTAGGTTTTGTGATGTGGTATATGCGAAACGTGTTTTTTAAAAGGACTCTTCCAAGAGGACATCATAAGGACATTTGTCTGGAACGGCTTGTTCATGTGGGACCATCGCATCGCATAGTCGTCGTCATCATCATCAGCATCACAAAGTCATGTGCACACGATTAATGAATACTTTTCATGGGGACTTCGTGTGCAAATTGCATTTGCATGGACATACGATATGTTTTATTTTTAATGGGTGGGCGTTTATATGGTATATGTACAATATATATGAGGCTAAATTACTGGGCTTTGTGATTTAGCTGTTGGGTCGGTGTGACTTGAGGTATACAAATCAAATGAAGGACTTTACTCATATACGTACACACAGAAGGTTCTTTGAAAAAGCATGTTGTACAAAAAAAAAAAAACACACTGAGCCCCTCTGCAACTTCCATTTGCAGATTTCTTTTGAGAAATGAAATTTTTTTAAATCCCACTCCACAACACAACGTTGTTAATATCATGCGGTATTGTATGTTAGTATAGTACCCCGCACTTAAGCTTGCCGCCCTTTTTATTTGTTGTTTCTGTACCATAAAATTATGGCTTTTTTGTTCTTTGTTTTGTTAAAAAAAAAAGTTTTTGGAAATGCTGGACTTACTCGTACATCCAAGGGGCTATTATTGCAAAGTTAGATACACATCTGCACATGTGTTAAACATTTATGTATTTAAAAGTCTCTAGTCCTTAACCTAGACAAGTTATCATTTTGCTTTTAGTTATAGTGCGTATAAAGTCCTTCTTAATAGAAGTAAAATCGTTATTGGAGTAAATGCTTGTATAACTAAATTTTTGGATAATTTTTGAAGAATAATATATTCGCGTGAGGTAAACACCGGTGTAACTCACTCCTCAGGTATTGTTTAACGTTGATATTATCAAACCTCAAATATTTTAACTGGAGTAAACGCTGATATAACAATTCTTCAGATGTCATTATTGGAGTAACCGCTGATAAAAGGCATTCCTTTGCTATTTATTGGAGTATTTGCTCCAATATGAAAAGAGGTATGGGATATTTGCACTTATGGTTATGGTGAGGTTTATTTTACATAAATTAAAAATTTTTAATAGAAGTAAAATCGTTATTTGAGTAAATGCTTGTATAACTAAATTTTTAGATAATTTTTGCAGAATAATATATTCGCGTGAGGTAAACACCGCTGTAATTCACTCCTCAGGTATTGTTTAACGTTGATATTACGAGTATCAATCCACAGATATTTTAATTGGAGTAAACGCTGATATAACAATTCTTCAGATGTCATTATTGGAGTAACCGCTGATAAAAGGCATTCCTTAGATATTTATTGGAGTATTTGCTCCAATATGAAAGAGGTATGGAATATTTATATAATAAAATGCATATGGCAAGAGTTATTTTACATAAATTAAAATTTTAGGCCGGTATTTACCAAGTGTTTTTTGCAGTTTATGTATTAGTTATATGTTCACAACTTATACTTTTTAGGCATTGAAATAATTTTATTTTCTACAGAATTGAATGAGTTTAAAAAAAAAATACACGACTGCTTAGCATGAACATGCCCATAGATACATATACTTCAGTATAAAAAAAAAATTCATTTGCGAAAAATATGAAATTCATCAATTGAATTAAAACAATCTGCCAACAAACAAAACTCAGTTCAAAACTAAAGGTGCCAACGGATGTCAAAAAAAACAAAATGTCTTTAGTTAAAAGATAATTTTTTTAATAAACAAAATTTTAAAAAAACAAATGCATTAGTTTTCAAAATAATGAGTTTTTGAATGATTTGGCATTTTTCAAAAATCAAAAAAGTATTTTTTTTTATTTACATATATGCAATAATATTGACCTCTTTAGTACAAATTTGTGTCGCGTTCTGTCTATAGCCAATTATGGGAAAATTGAGAACCGAAAATCCGGGTTTCATCACTGAAAAACACAGCAAACAAAGATCCGTTTTCAGAATAAATAGGATATGTCTTAACCTATAAAACCTTGAGATCTAAACTTAAAGAAAATTCGCTTAAGAAGTAAAGGCTGCTCGAGACAGACAGACTGACTGAATTTGCAATGGGGGATGCAAATGACGAAATTTTTAAAATTGGGATATGCGATAAGCTATTTGTGACATTACCAAAAGTAGGATTTCAGGATATGCATGCAATAAAAGTGGATGTTTTCTTTTTGCAGAATTACAATTAAGTTATTTGGTTTTCCGAGAAATTAAAAAAAAAATCAAGACTTTGGTTTGCTGCATACTTACCAAATATTGTTTTTCAAAACTTAAGTAATTTAATTTTTTTAATACAAGAAATCTTCTTAATAAAATTCGTCAATATGTGTATCCTATATTTATATGAATTTATTAAGGCTATCTTTTTTGAAGGAATAAAATTGCTAAGGATGCCTTAACATATATCTTTTTAACAGAAAAAGGTATATCTTTTCTTCATATACATACATATATCAACTATCCCCAAATTGGATAAATATAGTTGTGGTAAGCTGTTGGAGATTGAAAAAGACGTTATGTTGAAGGACGATATCCATAGAGAAGGGGATATTTTGCTGGCTCTGGTGGGCTAAAGAAGGTCTATATAGATATGGCTGGATATGGTTTGTGGCTGGGTGGCCCAAAAACTTTTAGATTTAAATTTTTCCTATGTCGTTAATCATGGTCACCCCGAAATATTCCTTTGCTACTGTTTAATTTTTCAATGGTTTTGCAGACCCTTTTACACCAATGGCAACCAGAATTCAAAATTTCGGATGTGAGATCACAAGCACTCAAATACACATATAACCTCTCCTATACCTATACTATACGATTTTTTGTGCCAAAGGGTTTGGGCATGGGCATCCCTTATGGATGTTAAGAGAGCTCCTTCTACCATCACCGCACACCAAACGTGGGCAGATATAAATTAAGGGTTGTATTAGATAATGTAAGGAAGCAAAAACGCAAAAGGGTTGAACTTGAGCCGATATCCCGGCACTGGCACTATGTTGCTCTTGCCTTTGCCTGGGCTTCTAGTTTGGCTTGGCCGGGACGGACGGACGACCAACGACGCCGCCGACGACAGGACGTGTATGTACATAGAGACGTCCTCTAACTCTCATGTATTATTAAGGGATATGATGGTCGTGTGTTATTTGACCCCGACCCATGTCCATCGTATACCTCTATATACAGAGTTTTGAGTTGCTTTTTGCAAAAGCCAGTCTCGGTCGGCCGAATGTGCAGATGTGGATAACGATAAGGACGTTGTAAACTTTAAATATGTATGAGGAAAAGGTTCTTTGTGTGAACAAAAATGGTGATTTTTTTTTTGTTTTTGAAATATTTAGATACGCATACATTTCAATATATATGTATGTATTTACGTTAATAAAGGACGAAGCAATTAGGAACGAGGATATAGGGTGGAGTAGGTATGTTTTTATTTCCATCCAAGAGCATGTTTACTACACAAAAGCGAGTGTAGAAATAATTAAGAAAAGTGTTATTGTGCACTTTAGAAAATATATCACTGAAATAACACTTCTAAGGCAATGTCAAGGAAATAATAAAATCAAACAAAGTGTATATAGGTATATGAAAGCGTCCAGTTTGTGTAAAGGGTTCAAGGAATTGTATTCGCAGTGGGATTTAACTCTGTATAGAAGCAAATCATTTTTGAGCTTCATGTGATTGAAAGTAAAATCCGATGTTGACAGATAAAATGGCAAAAAAATTAAAATACTCATTTCTTTCGTTAGTTTTTTGACAGTCAGTCATCTGTCATAATTTGCTAAAAAAAGTGGACTCCTGATGTAAATAACATGGCATATAACAATTGTGCTTCCGATTGCCAAGTTAAAGAGTTATTCTTTGCTATTGTAATTATTATAGTCTTTCTGAATAGAATAAAAAATTTAATTGGAGTAAATGATGATATACTTAATTCTTTACACAATACACATTATATGCATACCAGTGCTACCGGCGGCGGCATGCTGAATTAGCTTTCCTGTAAGCGCACTTTCTCCATACTTAAAAAAACAGGGAGTATATGCTCCAATAATAAAGAAGCAAAGAGTATTTACTCCAATAAGACATATTTTAATGGAGTGAACGCTGATATAACACTTTCCTCAGACGAGGAAAGTTTTTAATCTAATAAGAAAAATGTTTTTGCAGTAAAATCTGATATAACGCCTTCCTTATACCTTTATTTGAGTATTTGATCCAACACTTAAGAAGAAGTGAGTGTTTGCTCCAGTAAGGGAACCTTTGTTGGAGTAAACTTTGAAATATCGCCTTTAACGGATATTTATTGTAGTATTTGCTCTTGTATAAAAGTAACATGGAGTCAAAAGTTCTCCCTTTTAACTTTATAGATTATTATACAATGCTTTTGTGATTGCGAGATAGTTCAAATAGTTTAATTTGATAAATTTCTTTACTTCTTTCAAAAAGTTGCTTTATCTGTAATGTTATTTTATTTAAATCTTTATACTTTTCACCGAATTTATAAAATGTACACTGGTCAAAAAAAGAAGGGATGACATTTTTAGTGTGTTTTGAAAAGCTGTGTCTGTGTAAGTATAATTGTCGCATTGAGATGAATAAAAAAACAAGCCTCTTAATGGTAACTGAAGAGCCTAAAAAAAAAATTCATTAGATTCTAGTTTTTAAATATTTTTTGAATCCAAAAAAAAAAAAAAAATATCACGAACCAAAATTAAAACAAAAAAATATTTATGAACATTTTGATATCATAAATTTTAATCACATTTCGTCAAACCGTTTACGAGCAAATCGAAAATCAAAAATCCGGTTCAATTTTTTTATGTTTTTTGAAAAATAGTTTTTAACCAAACAATTTTCCCTCTAGAGAATCTATTTAAAACCTTAAGTCTAAAGTTTGAAGAAATTCCCCCCCAGTGTCCAATAGATAAGGCTGTAGGTCGAGATGCAGACAGACCGCAAGAAAGACAGAATTACAACACCCACTTTTTCGCGATCTCATTCATCATGGTGTCAGGTGTCATTAATATCTCGAGTTCGATTTTTTTTTAAGAATCCAAAACAGTGTCAAGTAAAAATGGAGAAACAAAAATTGAGCCAGTACAAAATTTCGTCTCAATAATTTTTTTTCTAAAAACAAATTTTGTAGAAATAAAGCCGAAAAAAAAATTTAGTCATGAAACTAAATTTTGTCAAAAAAAAAAAAAATATGAAAATATGTTAGGGGAAATTTTTGAAGCGCAAAAATAAAAATGGAAAAAAAAAATTGTCAGATAAAATTTTTTCCCAAAAAATAATTAGTCGTCAAAAAATAAATTATTGAAAAAATGTAAAAAGAAAAAAAAAATCAGATGAAAAATTTTCAATAAAAAACTTGTCAAAAAACAAAACAGGGAACAACAAAGTGGAAATTTTTTTGAGCCGCCTACAGAGCCAGCTAGTGTTGTGCGTAAATAACTATTTAAAATAACCTTCGCGAGAGCAGATAAACGCAAAAACAGTTTATCTAAATTACTTTATTGATTTGTTTTTTTTTTGTTTTAATTTTTTTGTTACTTAAATAATGAACAAACACTAAATAAAATTTACTGTTTTGTGCTAGAATTACATTTTTTATCAATTTTTATTACCTAACAATAAACTAAGATTCTAAATAGGTAAGAATAAGAGTTTAGATTGTTTATGTGCGTGTATATACGTACCTAAGGGTGGACCAAGATTTCATCTTTTTTTTTCATTTAATTAAACTCCTTAACCTTATAGGAAATATTAGATTAGATTTATCTGTTCTGTTTAAAAAAATGTAATTATCGAATTCATATCATGTTTCTTAGTCATTAATTGGTTTGAATATACAAACCCCATTATTTTTTGAAAACGAGTTTCACTTCAAAATAATCTACAGTAGAACAGAAAAATGTTTATATTTTGTAATAAAGAAAATGGATTTGGGTACAATAAAATCTCTATAAAAGAAGGGATCATTGATCTCAAAAATGTTTTCTGGCATTCAAATATTTATTTTATCATTTCAATGAAATAAATTTTATTCAATTAATTATTGACATGACTTTAAAGTAACCAAATCACTTTAATACAAATTATAATCAACTGTCATAATCCACTTCTTAATGTGTGTTTAAACTAAAAATTGTAATAAAATTTTGAGAAAAATTAGTTTGGAAAATTTTTTTTCAAAAATAATCAATCATTTGATTTAGAAATTGAATTAAATTGTAGAGTTTTGGCTTTAAAAACCCATTTAAGACATGATATTTTAAAATTTGAGTTTCAATTTAAAGTAATTTTTTTAGATAATTCCCCTTCCCACGTGGGGAAGTAGATCCCTTCCCCTCCCATTAGATTTCTTTCTTTTGTCTGCATCATTCAGTTTTTTGTCACACCCTATGCAAATCACCCTGTTTATAGCTTTATCTCATTAATAAACAGTAGTATAATTATTCTAGTTAATAACTGATGATTTTCTTAATTTATTATTTACCCAACTTTGTTTTTTTCGTGGGTTTTTGTAAATAAATATTTGCGTAACTAAGCATAGCATAGGCTTCAGCAAAAAAAAGCGTATAAAAACTCGAGAAATTTCTTGAATTTCATCAGATTAGATCTTTCTTTTATACTAAAAGTTAATTTGAAAAAATGTACGCAATCAAAATGATGCTCTTTGCTTTAGTAGCCATTATTGTTATACTAGACATTCCTAGAAATCTAAATATAGATAAACAAGGACGGATGCTTGATACCCTGTGATGTACCAAAAGTCTTCAGTGGTAATATGGAGTTTCATCAGCGTTGGAAGATAATGCTAAATTAAAAAACAAAATGATTTATTTGATTTGATTTGAAAAATATTAATTCAATAAATAATTAATTTGATTGAAAAATAAAAAATAATTTTTGTTCATATTTATTCAATAGCAAGATATTATTAAAATTTTTTTAGTAAAGTACAGCTTCGGACGAAGCTGAAAATGGACACAGTCGTCCATTTTGTTTTTAGCTGTAAACTGTAATTTTTCTTATTTCTCGTTACGAAATCACTGAAGTTATAAAGTTACTAAATAATAACCTATGAATAACTAGTCGGTTTTAATCATTAAGGAATCATTTTTGCATGAACTTTAAAAGAACAACGGTCTCCGTGTAATTATAACACGCAAATAAAAATCCGTACTCTTAAAACACGTGTATTTATTTAGTTATACGGATATTACGAATAAACGGATCTTCAATATGATGGTTTTAGAAACATGAAAATTTGAGAGATGGTGTCATTATTTACATTAAAATTATCGAAGTGTCGAAGAATCAAAGTACCCGGAAATTGCAGAGCTAGCTAAAAAGTAGCTCAGAGGGATCATCAAACTGTCTCCTTCCTAAAAATGAGAACATTTTCGTTTTTCTGTATCAAAACAGCCTAGCTATTAGTAAATTAAAGTAATTTTTTTTTTATACGTGTAATAAGTGTAGTTTTTTTTATTTCATTGCGTTGCACCAAAATGGCAATTTATAATTAATACTTTTTAGGAATATAAAAATTGACTGTTCTAATAAAAAAAATATAAATATGTAAAAACTCAAATAATAAATTAAAGAAAATTTGACGTGTAGACGGGATAAAATACACATTTCATGACCTTTGTTCACTGAAATATACTTTCTTAACCTTCCCCTTGGAAACAAGGATGATCTTTATTTTGTTATTTCTTGTTAATTTGTTTTTTTTTTTATTTATAATAAAGTCCAATATTTTTATTGAAAAATTTCAAATGCACGGACCTATATGGATACACGATTATACGGATTCAAATCCGGATCTTATAAGAACACGTGTATCCGTGTTTTTAATTATCAGGGAGCTCTGTCTGCTTATTAAAATCTTTAAAAAAAATAGTTCTCTATAGTTATATTAAACATTAATATTGAAAACTGTTCGAAACTCTATCCTTTTGGTAATGAAAAGAAACATTTCAATATTCAGTTGCCATTAAGGTACTTGTTTTTTATTGTGCAAGTGAGGTCGCTAGACAAAATAAAAATTTTTGTGGACTAACGGCCTTTAAAAGCCATCTTGAATTAATGCATCAAAAAAAAATTATTAGATTCTAGTTTTCAAATAATTTTTGAATTAAAAAAAAATGTCACGAGCCAAACATGAAACAACAATGAAGAGATGAATTTCAAATTCTTTTTTTTTTTGTTAAATGTTGAACAAACAAAATAAAATGTAAGTCAAAAAAGTATTTATTATCATTTTTATATGCAATAAGGTTACTAAGGTTATTAAGGTTACATTGGACTTCTTTCAAAAATCAAAAATTCCCTCTAGCCCGAGTAGCATAGACGGGTTTGCATTTGGTAGATACCTTTAACTCCAGTTAAACAATCAAGTTGTTGTCCATTTATTTGACGAACATATTTTAGTACGATTGTGTAAGGGAAATAGACTCTAATTCCCTCTCATTTGCAGAAATGTTACATGTGACTCAATCTCACAATAATGCAGTTTTAATTGAACTCGGGTATGAGCTCTATTATAATAATAATAAAATCTTTATTCAAGGGTACTTTGTTACATTGCTTAAACAAGAATTTTAACTTGTTCTAAAATGCGATTCTTAGTTGCTTATGAACGGAAAATCTAGTAAAAACGCCATTTTTAACTTCCCATAGGGAGTTATTGTAATCGGTCCGATTTGTCAAATTGAAATTTTTGACATTTCTCGACGCGACGTTTCAAGGTCCCTAGAGCCTATATCAATCATTTTTAGAGAGATGTCTGTGTGTGCATGTGTACGTACGTTCTGGTACCATTTTTCGTCGTCGATATCTCAAGAACGAGTAGAGATATCGACTTGAAATAAATTTTGTTTTACAGATAATAACTTCAAAAGAAGCTGAAAGGGCGTTTATTAATATTCAATCAGTTGTTTTTTACTATAGCAGTTTAAAAAAGAAGTGAAAATTTTGGTTGGGCTCAAATATCTCACGAACAAATAATGCTATTGACTTGAAATAAATTTTATTCGACACATTATGACGTCATACAAATGTGATATGAATTTGGAAAAATCAATATATCGTTATTTTTTAAAATCAAAAAAACTAAAAAAAAAATTTTATAACTCGAATATAATTAGATGGAAAAACGATATTAATTTTAAAATAATTTTATTTTACGAAAAATGTTGTTTTTGACTACTGGTGAAAATTTCAAAAAAATTCAATGGACAGTTTTCTTACATAAAATTAAAAACTTCAAAAAATTCTACCAAAAATTGGTATAAATTGTATTTCGACTCAAATTTCTCTAAAACGGGTAACGATATTGACTTCTTGTTTGTTTTATTTTCTACATAACATAATTGTTAGCAACTGATAAAATTTTGACAAATATTGAATGGGCAGTTTTTTAACAAAAAATCAAAAACTGTTAAAAATTCTAAAGAAAAGTAGTTACAATTGTATTTCAGCTGAATATCCTGGGAACGAACAACGATTGTGCCTTCTAAAATATTTTATTTTATACATAGTACAATTTTTTATGAAAGGTTAAATTTTGACAAATATCTAATTGACAGTTTTTGACAAAAAATATAAATATTTTTTAAAAATATAATAATTTTCGCAGAAAATTTGGTTATTTGAAAAAAAAAACTAAATATAAAGTTTTCAAGATCAAAAATGGGAAGTTATCAGTGTGGGTCGCACCCAGCCTCTTTTTATCATAAGAATTAGATTGCGCTTGTTGCAGGAAATATTAATAAAACATTGTCTCACAAAAGTAAAACTTACATGTTATTATCCCAAAGATATGTATAACAGAGTAGAAACTCAAAGCAATAAAATACTGATTTTAACCAATTTACACTGTTTATAAATTAGAGATATATTGTGTTTTATCATATTTTCTAATTTTCGTTACTGAAACAAGAATATTTATGTTAAAAAAAACGCAGTTAAATTTTTTATATTTTTAAAACAGACATTTTATAACAGAAACCAAGTTAAGTTTCAATACATCAATTTTGTATTCTTTCGACACCCCATTAAATGTCAAATTCTAGAAAATAAATTTCTAATCAATGGGGTTTTTCAATTGAATAAATAATTTATGTGTACTATAATGGTTATCATAAAATCTGCAAACTATTTAATATGACTTATGACAATTTTTCAATCCTGCTGCAACTCTGCACTGTAAAGCAACTCTTTTCATGTGCATATGTATAAGCAAACTCCCTGTCAAAAAATCAATCAGCCTTGATATCACTATAACATCACTTGAATCTTATGTTGAACGTTGAAGTTTTGTTTCAAATGCAAACCAAAAGATTATTTTCAGTTCTAGTACTTAGATTCCAATGTCGTTGCAATATCTGTTTTATGTTTACAAATATATTAAAAGTTAATAACAAAATCATTATAATATACCTGTGTACCTTCATAACATTTTATCGTATTATGAATATACAACACCGATTAACTTAGTGTTTATAATAATGTTGTATAAAATTGTTCTTAGAAACTCTGTTAAAATAAACATTTTGTGGGATTTTCGATTGCCAATCATATTGAAGTTTAGCAAATCTTTTTACAAATTGTCTCAAGAAAGTTATTTTAACATTTTAGTTAGCAGATAACGAAATATAAATTCAATAGACGTAATAAAAATTTTTTTAAATGTTATACTTGCTTATTAATTTTTAATAACAACTTAAGTTTTTTGGAAACAAGTTTTGTAGCATTTTAATTCAAAAGTTACAACTGTTTTCCGATGAACAATTGAGAAATGGAGGTACATAAATACTATTGCAGATTAGGGGAGAGTACCTCTGGGGGGTCTATCTCCCTCCGTTTAGGCGGGAGGGGCAATTAAAAAAATATGTACGTTAAATGAAAAAAAAAAAAATAATTAAAAAATTGCGGTAATACTTACAACTAAGTTTTATACATTTTTTTTAAGCCAAAACTTTTGTCTATTAGCTTGTTTTTAAATCAAGTCAAAACTATGCATAGTTTTTGAAAAAATTGTTTTGTACTCAAAAAACTGTCAAAAAAAACTTGTTACGGGAATTTCTTGAACCGCAAAAATAAAAAATGGTCAAAAATAAATTGTCAGACAAAAGTTTTTCCCAAAAAATATTTAGTCGTCAAAAAAAAAATTATTGAAAAATGTAAAAACAAAAAAAAAAAATCAGATGAAAAATTTTCAATACAAAACTTGCAAAACAGGGAACAACCAAGTGGAAATTTGTTTGAGCCGCCTACAGAGCCAGCTAGTGTTGTGCGTAAATAACTATTTAAAATAACCTTCGCGAGAGCAGATAAACGCAAAAACAGTTTATCTAAATTACTTTATTGATTTGTTTTTTTTTTGTTTTAATTTTTTTGTTACTTAAATAATGAACAAACACTAAATAAAATTTACTGTTTTGTGCTAGAATTACATTTTTTATCAATTTTTATTACCTAACAATAAACTAAGATTCTAAATAGGTAAGAATAAGAGTTTAGATTGTTTATGTGCGTGTATATACGTACCTAAGGGTGGACCAAGATTTCATCTTTTTTTTTCATTTAATTAAACTCCTTAACCTTATAGGAAATATTAGATTAGATTTATCTGTTCTTTTTAAAAAAATGTTGTAATTATCGAATTCATACAGTAAAATCATGTTTCTTAGTCATTAATTGGTTTGAATACAAACCCCATTATTTTTTAAAAAATAACCTACAGTAGAACAGAAAAATGTTTATATTTTGTAATAAAGAAAATGGATTTGGGTACAAGAAAATCTCTATAAAAGAAGGGATCATTGATTTCAAAAATGTTTTCTGGCATTTAAATATTTATTTTATCACTAGCGGGCCAACCCCGGCTTCGCTCGGGCAATCAACTTTAGGCTTCCTAAAAAATTGATAAAAAATCATCTTAAATATCTTAAACTAAGGCACTCCGTTTGTGCACAGTTACTGTAAGACCTCAAAATTTTTAAGTTCTAGAATTTATTTAAATTTGATATATTAGAAATTTATTTATACGTCAAAATTGAAAAGCGATATCCCAGAATAGACTACCCTGGCATCCTCTTACAACCCCGGTGGATATTCCAGTACGCTCATAAAAAAGAAGAATGGAAGTTCTAAATTTTGACTGTCTAACGCCTCTCTCAGTTTACTTGCTGACCTGGCCCGGGTGTAAATGCACAAAACGCTGTTCTTGGCTTTGTTAATTTTTTATATTGTTTGGAGGCCTCGGACGCATTCTGAAATCGTACTCGGTTTCATCGCAATTAAAATACGACTTCTTTTGCTTTAATCGTTCGCAATCATCTTCGTTTTTTTTTTCTTCTTCTAGAACCAGTTTCGTCGAAGATTTCTTTGATTGTTCGTATGTAGAATGGAGTTTTTAAGATCTGGACAGGACCGACTTTTGCCCCAGGTTGAGTGTCAGTCATGAATCTAGCGATGCCCATCTCTTCATCTTCAGAAGATTGTTTTTATTTTCTCTTCATGAGATTCTGGAGCTTCGATTTTGATTTGATTTTGGTCGCTTTTGAATAAATTTATTTTTATTGTATACTTACGAAACTCTTATCAATTTTTTTTTTCGATTTAGTACCTATAGTGCTAAGTTTTTAAATTCTGGTAAGCGATGGACGGCTCTGTCACCTTTCAACTTTTATCTGTCACCTTTCACCTTATATGTGTCATGTCATTGTACGTAACGAAATTGGTTCTTCCAAATCTTAAAAAAAAAAACAAAATTGTATATACTACCTAGGAAATAAGAAATAATAAAACGTTTAAACGATTATGTTTGGTCTTCAAATTTCCAAAATTGATTATTTCGCTCTTCAAGTTTTCAAAGTCTTGAAAACCCCAAAATTTACATGAATGAATGGAATGTAACGAAGTAAGCAGTAATAAACCGTACCTACCTTTCAACAATGTGGTACACAATTTTTTTTTGTTGTATCTTTCCTTAAAGAATTGAATTTGAATAAATTTTTTAATTTAATTTTTTGTGACAACCGAACTGAATTTTTTTTATTTATATTTGTAGATTTTTTGATAAATATAGTTTTTAGTGAGTGTTGTTTTTTTATGCCACACGTACACCATAGTTTTTTTTTTGTTTTAAGTACATATAAACACGACCGTATTCGAATGCAATGTTGTGTCAAAATTTCAAAGCCATTGGTGAAGAACTTTCGGAGATTAGCGGTTAGGAACAAACGAACATTTACATTTTTATTTATATACTCGTAGATTTCAATGAAATAAATTTTATTCAATTAATTATTGACATGACTTTGAAGTAACCAAATCACTTTAATACAATTTAAAATCAACTGTCATAATCCACTTCTTAGTGTGTGTTTAAAGTAAAAACTGTAATAAAATTTTGAAAAAATTAGTTTGGAAATTTTTTTTTCAAAAATAATCAATCATTTGATTTAGTAATTGAATTAAATTGTAGAGTTTTAGCTTTAAAAACCCATTTAAGACATGATATTTTAAAATTTGAGTTTCAATTTAAAGTAATTTTTTTTAGATAATTCTCCTTCCCATGTGGGGAAGTAGATCCCTTCCCCTCCCATTAGATTTCTTTCTTTTGTCTGCATGATCCAGTTTTTTGTCACACCCTATGCAAATCACCCTGTTTATAGCTTTATCTCATTAATAAACAGTAGTATAATTGTTCTGGTTGATAACTGATGATTTTGTTACTTTATTATTTACCCAACTTTGTTTTTTTTCGCGGGTTTATGTAAATAAATATTTGTGTATTCAAGCATAGGCTTAAGTGAAAAAAAACGTATAAAAACTCGAGAAATTTCTTGAATTTCATCAGATTAGATCTTCCTCTTATACTAAAAGTTAATTTGAAAAAATGTACGCAATCAAAATGATGCTCTTTGCTTTAGTAGCCATTATTGTTATAGCTACAAGTAGTGCAAGTAGTCCCTTTGCTAGTAGTATGTACTTAGATAAGCATGGCATGGTTCGTACTACCCATTGATGTACCAAAAGTCTTTAGTGATAATATGGAGATTCATCAGCGTTGGAAGATTTGATTTGAAAAATATTAATTCAATAAATAATTAATTTGATTAAAAAATAAAAAATAAATTTTGTTCATATTTATTCAATAGCAAGATAATATTATAAAAAACTTAGTAAAGTACAGCTTCGGACGAAACCAGCTTCTAGAAACTTAAGCTTATATCATAGGAACAAGCTTTTACGAAAATGGAGTCACGTAATTATGGTTAAACATCTTAAAAACAAAACCTACAGAAAATTAACAATATGTTTAGGGTAGCAAAAGCTCTAGAACTGCTTATCGGGTAGGTGGATTTTCTTGAAACTTGGTGTGCAGTGTTTTTTGGGACGTATCTCAACACTTTTTTTTGTTGATTTTTTTAAAGAATAAAAATAACCTTACATGATGCCATACAATTTGTGTTGCCTTGTTGGGAAATAAAATTTTTCTCGAAAACGACTCCGAGGATTTTTTTGAAATGACAAACATTCAATAGTTTTAATTATTTGCTCACTTTTAAGTAACAAAAATTCCAAAATGTCTGAGGTAGCATTAACTTGATTTTTAATTTTCTCAAAACGGTTCATCTGATTGTATAATCAAAATGTTCACTCAAAAGCATATAAAATTTATAAAAATTATTCAATACTTAAGTTATAAGTTTTAATTATTCAATATTTCAAAAACGGCTCTATTATACTTTGTTTTCTAATACTGTCTTTAATAATCTGTACAAAATTTTTATTTGTTTTTGAAAATACATAACCCATACAAATGTTAAAAACCGTTGCAAGTACGTGTGACCCAGCCGTCCATTTTTTTTTGTACATCAGTTGTTAGCTGTAGTTTTTCACTAAACTAAACCACTGAAGTTATAAAATTAGGTACTAAACAATAACCTAAATAGTAGGTACATAAATCTATGATTTTCTAAAGCAAAACACGGAAGTTTAAAATTTTTAGTTAGCTTACACGCTTATCAGAGAAAAAAAAAACAGAATTCCTAAAGCCCGTTTTTATGAATTTTATGCAATTGCAAATCATAATGATAACTTGAATAAACAATTTAATCCCAAAAATGGGGTTAAACTTTAGAAAAATAAAAGAACAAACAAAGAAGAGAAAAAAAAACTAATTTCCATATAATTGAGTGTCAAGTGTCAGACAAAAACAGTGCACAGAGGACATAACACAGCATCATCTGGTATATGCTCCTGATTCCTGAGCATCATCTTTTCAGAGATTTATTCATTTCAGTAAAAGGATTATTAGATATTTATACGTACGAGTAGGTATAGCCGAGGGAAAGGAAAGGAGTGGCAGCTTGAAACCAGTTTCACTCACGTTAACCAAACTATTAGATATCATTATATTAAGGGTATATTATGTCATATACTCGTATTCAGATACCACATAAATGTACATAGGTATGTTAGACATTAATTTTTGACTACGTGGATAATGGTATTAAGTTGTCTTCTCCTCTGATGGACCATCACAGAATCCTGTTTTGATATTTTTTGTTGTGTTTTATTCGGGAAAATGCTTTGTGTTTTATGTTGAATCTGAAGGGAAGATTTGACTTCTTGTTGGCCAGGCCAATCAAAAGGTTTATGACATTTTGATCTTATTTCACCTTTGCAATATTAAATAAGTGTTTTATTGTTTTGATTTGTTTTTTTTTTTTAATGAGAAAATGGGGTGAGTTTTTTTTCAAATTCAATTGAAAAAAAAAAATATGGATTTAAGAACAATAAATTTGAAAATGATAACAATAATTTGCAACTGTTGCAGCTTTTTAAATAAAAACGAACCCACATATTTAATGAAAACCTAAGTCCAAGATGGAGGTCAAAACGTGAAAAATCCGATTTATGAAACCTTTTATTTAAAAAAAAAGAAAACAAAAAGAAGTTGAAGAAGATGCTTCAAATTGCTGCTGGGTCGATGGTCACCCATTACAAGCGTTTAAAAAATCACTGCTCTGTATGAGAGATTAGCTTTCATAACCTGATGGCACCAGCTGGGTTCGATTCTCACACCAACGGTAGTACGCACCATTTTTTGGAAACTCCAAAAATTTTAATATTAGCTCAGCACAGGCTCCTCAACAAATGTTAAGCATATGCGTTTCCTGAGTTTAAAAGCTTCACAAAGCTCAAAATTATTATAATATGCAATTATCAAAATTATAGACATAGAGCACTTTCCGACTTCGTAGAATTTTGCATAACGGTAGGTACCTGTCTTGGGTTCTAAGCAAAGAAAAAGAATTGAAAATTTAATTTTTTTTCCATCGCGCGGTAGAATTGTAATCCTTCTAGAGCACTTCTGTTTGCTCTAGAATTATTAAAATGATTTCTACCATATGACCGCCACGGCTGGCTCGGACGTATTTCAATCTGAAGGTCCAGTTTTCGATCACTTTTACCAACATTTTTGGCCGTATATAGGCAATAACGCGGTGAATGTTGTTCTCCAAGTGGTCGATCGTTTCAATCAATGCAGAAAATAGTCTAGCGTAACATGACTTGGAGGCCAATCTACGGGTCTGTAATATGAAACTATGCGGTTACCAAACGTTTCCCTGTTTCCTTCAATAAATCAATTGTGGCACGATCTGTGTGACATGTTATGCTGTGCCGTCTTGTTGAGACCCCAGCTGCTGTTGTTCAATTGAGGAATGAAAAGTCAGAAATCATGGGTCTGTAACGATCTCCATTGATTGCTACGTTCTGGCCGTGACGTAGCCATTCAACCAAAATAGATATTCATCGCTAAACAAAATTCTCAGGATCAACGGCAATCTTGTTTTGAGTAAAATAAAAAAAAACACCCTTTAAATAAAAAGAATCAAATCTAGAATCTCGATTTGATTTTAGTATTATCGACATTCCTATAGCTTCATTAGTATCTTTCAAAATTTTGACATTGCAAAAAATATAAATCTCTTAAAAAAGGAATGAGATCAGACTAAAAACATAGGGGCATATTCATAGTCAAATTTTAGAACCGAGTCCAACTGGCCTCGAGTCTAAAGTTAACACACAGGTTAGAAACAGCTGCTATTCATAGAGAATTTTGCAGCTCTGTTTAGTAAAAAACAGAAATCTACTACAATTTTAGTAGTATTGCCCGTCAATCCATTGAAATATAATACATTTTTTGACAGATAGAAAAAAAAAAACAACTTAGTCAAAGAGTCAACCGTTTTTAAGGATTGAGCTCCAGTTTATCTTTTTGACCCGTGCCTAAATTGTCTATGAATAACATAAACTCCAGGTTAGCTTAGAAGAGACAAAGAAACAACTTGTAGGACGACTATGAATATGCCCTATTGCTTTTAAATGACTCGGTTCAGTTTTGCTTAGCATTGACTCTGTAAGATTTATACTCGGTTTTTGGTTTGACATTAACTGGGGCTGAACAAAGAACAACCCGAACCGAATACTCACTAAATTAAAACGAGTTGAAAACATGATACATGAAAGAACAAACAAAAAAAGATGAAAAATTATAATTTTTCAGTTTTTTTTTAATGCTCCGGAAAAATGTGTTTTAAATGCAATTGGATCTTTGAGGCCAACTGGAATGAAATACAACATTTCTCTCCCAAAATATATAGCTTGTTCACCATCTACCAAGCTATAAACTGTCAAATTCCTCTAAAAGATGGCTACGATGATAGATTAAAAAACCTTTAAAACTGAAACCGAATCAAATGCCAACCTAATCGAATTGTCTTTCGGTTCGGTTAAGTTAAAGTCTAACTCGAGTTGAAAAAAAATCAAACCGAGTCAACTCGGTTTAGTCTAACTCTCGGTTTGGGTCGGCTTGATAAATCGAGTTGACACATCGACATCAGTATCAGCAAATTGGTTGGCATTATTTTATATAGGTACGATAATTTTTTTCAACGTGCGTCATTCATAAGTATCTATAACAAAAGGCCATGTGATAGATAAGGCCAATTATCTCTGCTCTTATAATTAAATTGCAATTTTTATTTAGTTCTATCTCATCTTTTCACTCATCAAAATAAATATTATTATATCGGAGGATGTTTTCAAAAAAAAAAAAAAAAGCAACTAATGCCGAAACCCGGGATTGAACCGGGGACATTTAGATCTTCAGTCTAACGCTCTCCCAACTGAGCTATTTCGGCAGATGCTAAAGAATGTATAAAAGTGGGAGCAAATATCATTATTTGAATTATGCATTAGAAATGTGTAGCAAAAATATCAAAATATGAGCGAAGAATTTTCTAATAAGTTACAAAAACAAAGGGATTACGTAGCAAAACAATATTGTATTAATTTTTCGCAGAGTTCAACAATTTGTTGCTCTTTGAGAAATGTCAAGACAAATTCTAGAAGTAAACAATTTTATTTATTTTGTGGCTGGAGTTTGTTTGGTATATTTACATGCATAATTATTTCTCATTTTTCGATTTATTAAAAATGAAAATTGCAGGTATTGCAATTGATTTTCACACTGATAACCAAACATGACAGCGGGAAGTGGCTTAAAATTGATTTTAGGTATAGGTACCTACCTAGATAAATTAATTTTTGCTGTATCTTAGGTACCTACCACAAATGTTTCTTTTCCTAAGCTATTTGTTAAAACAACTTTGTTCAGAAAATTATATGAAAGAATATAGGTACATAGGTATCTACCTATTTTTGATTTTAAAAAAAGGTATTGCTTGATTTTATTGCCTGGTCAAATTAGAGATCATGTGTTTTTAATAAGTTCTTTTTCTTTGGTTGGTGAGTATAATTGACGACTGGAGGTGTACTCTTTTTATGTAGTTCAAAGTTCACTAGGTTCTTATTTCTGTCACCAGGTATCGAAGTTTGCCTTTTTTAGTTGTCACTGTTGTCAGTAATCACAGTACGCATAAAGAAGGTAATGGGGCATATTCATAGTCGTCTGACAAGTTGTTTCTTTGTCTCTTCTAAGCTAACCTGGAGCTTATGTTATTCATAGACAATTTAGACCCGGGTCCAAAAGATAAACTGGAGCTCAAACTTTAAAAACAGCTGACTCTGTGACTAAGTTGTTTTCTTCTATCTGTCAAAAAATGGATTTGATTTCAACGGATTGACAGGCAAAAGTACTAAAATTGTAGTAGAATTCCATTTTTTACTAAACAGAGCTGCGAATTACTTTATGAATAGCAGCTGTTTCTAACCTGTGTGTTAGCTTTAGACTCGAGGCCAGTTGGACTCGGTTCTAAAGTTTGACTTTGAATATGCCCCAATATCATTAGAGTTTTCATTTTCGTTCGTTTCTGGGCATCTATCAAATCAGAGAAAAAATGGCGTCAATGGTGTTCTTGTAAACATTTATTTCGGTCGTTTTTGTTTCGTTTCTTTATGTGTACTGTCGAAGAAACACAACAAATGACTGTCACTTAAACTTCAGACCACCATTTCAGCCATCTTGGATTTCTTTCTGACACTTCTCGTTTGCGAAAACCTGCGCAAGAGAATACCTTCTTTATGTGTATTGTGGTCAGTAACCATAACCAACTAACCGGATATGTTTGTTTGATAACTAGACTGACCACATACCCCGAAATTGCGCAAATTGTTTACACGAAAGATTAGTCAATTTTATTTATAGGAGCTTAAAGATTCTGATGTAAACTCATCCTTAATCGCAATTTCTCATAATAGAAATTGCATGAATGCATAAAAAATCTTGCAATTTCGAAGGCAATATTGCAGAAATAATCAGAAACTGCGCGTACTACCTATTAAGTTGAGGTTATTGTTAAATTTTTTTTTTAATTCATTTTTATTTAATTCATACTTATAACACTATAAGCTAGATAAAAATTCAAACTTACAGACCTTAGACGGGCACTCTAAATAATACTTTATATAATATCCTAAAACTAATGCCTTTCGGCCTACGAGCTAATGTATTTTATATAAAAGTTACAAACTTTATTTAAACTAATTAAAACTACTTAAAGCTACTTTAAACTAAATTAAATTATTTTTACAAACATTTTGTTTGAAATACGGTTTGAAAAAAGTTTTTTTAATTCAAATACATACCTATTAAGTGTTACGGAAAACTTAACAATAAAATATTTTTTATGGCATTTATGGCTTTCCTAGACCGAATTTTTTTTTGAGGACTTCTTACAACTTTTTTTTCAGAGTTTTTTGTATTCACCATTTTTTTTTTAACAAAATTTTAATTTTTTGTTAAAATCTTTTTTTGAATTTATTTTTACAAAAACTTTTTTTTTGAACGAACAGAACCACTCTTGTTTTCTGGAATTAAAAAACAATTATGTTTGAAAATAACTTTTTAAATTTTGTTTTTTATCAAAAAAAAAAGTTTATTAATGGTCTGAACATACTCTAAGGGGAGCAAATGCATTGCGAGGGCGGGCTTTGTATATGAAAACTATAGTACTATCATGGCGAGTTTTTTTTAGGGTTGCAGAGGTCCTGGTGGTGGCGCTGCAAAATGTGAGGTGTAAAATTCGATTTGGGGAGTCTTTAAGCGTCGAAAATTGGTGGTAGGGGCAAGAGTAGACTATTTTTTGGATTATTGCATCCAAAAAATATCAATAAATATCATTTAAAACCTCCATAAGCTCTCCGCAAAAAAAAAAGAGTAAGGGTTGCATAGGTAAATTAGATGTCGCCCCATTCGACTTCCACCATGATAGTACTATAGTTTTCATATACAAAGGGGCGGGACAGTAGCAACAATCCAACTATTTTTAAATACAAAAACATATTTTTTTATTTTGCCTTAGGGAAACATGTTTAAAAATCTCTCAAATAAAATTATCAAAAAATTAATGTTTGTCAAGAAAAACATTTGTGAAAAAAATCTATGAAAAAATTTCGTAAGAAAGAATTCTATTAAATTTAATAAAATGTAAGTTTATGTACATTTACATATATTGCCAAAAGAAAGGCAAGAGAAGAGTAATATAATTTCTTAAGGAGTAGCGACAAACTAAAAAAAAACTTTAAAACAGATAATTTTACCTTTCGTTTAAGCTACACTTATTCATTCGCTTTTGTTTTGTCCTTTCTTAATTAATTTCTATCTCAATAAACTCAACACCCATTTTTAATGTCAGTGGTTTTATTAACTAATTTTATTTTAGAAAATGTTTGTTTGGTCATTTGCACGTCCATCCAGGACAACAAAAACATACAATTTCTTCACTTTTCCACCTGCGAGCATAAAATTAAAGGGTTTTTTTTTGTTGTCCTTTAAAATGAAACTCTGTCTCTTTCCGTTAAGGTATGTAGCTAGATAGGTAGGTAGGTAACATTCCATTGAGTACTTTGTCTTTTGTATTATTATCAAAGAAATTAAAATAACATCCCCTTTTTTATTTTTATTAAACATTCCATTTGTAACTACGGAACAAATTATTTCACAGACTTTGCTTTATAGTTCTTCATATTATAAAATGACCCGCACGTACATAGATTCGTACATAAAACGTTAATCGTAAAAAGGTTTAAACAACAATAAGAAGAGTCCACTTGAAGGTTAAAAAAAAAAAAAACAAAAAAATGTGAACGTTTGGAAGCTCTTAAAATAGTGCCACGCGCGTAAAGGCGTAATAAGTGTGAAACTAGACGAAGGAAGTGAGGTGAGATGAAACTGAAATTGAGGTATTTTCTGATAGTTTTAATTTACAATTTACCATACCAACGATGTTCTTATGTACACGAATTAATATTTGGATTTAAATAAACCTGGTTTAATTTAAAACAAAACGGGAAAACTTACGATCTCTTGATATAGTCTTTTAATTCACGTTTTTAATCAAGTCCTTTCAGTAAACAGTTTTTGTGTTTAAAAACTGGAAATTTTAAGCAATTTTTATTTTCAATATTTAGTATTTTTAACTCAAGACTGAAGCTTTCAGTCGACGTTGTTTTAAATATTTGCTTTTATGTATTAGTTTTTCCAAAATCATTTTTGTAAAACAACTTGATTTTAAAACAAATGCAGAATGCTTTAAAAACAGCTTCGTAGGTCTTGCCGACGTCATTAATAATTTCATTCCTGTTTTAACCTTTTTTTTTTTTTAATTTGATTCTTCACCTAAATGGAGGCAAATAGACAGTCCCTATTTACGAAAATTTAAATTTCACTTCTAAAGATTTATCTAACAACCTTAAGTTCTAAGTTTGAAGAGCAGATAGATGCAAATATAGGCTTACAGCAATTTGCGGGAACCAAGTTTTTGATGCACTTTTAATATAACCCTGCAATCGTCTGAATTTAGGTTTTTAACGAATCCAAAACTTGCTCTATAGAAACTTTAGTGGCAAGTAAAAAATTGAGGCAGCATAAAAATTGCATTAACAAAAAACAATTCTCAAATATCTTATACTACATTTTCTAGTATAAGATATTTGAGAATCTAAATTTAAATATTCTTCTATAAAAATTCTGGTTCAAAATGATTTTTTTCATACTATTTTTAATTTGCATTAAAATTTGTTTTTCAAATCCAACTCATTTTTAATTTACTAAAATATCTACTGCTACTATGTGTTATGTGTGGATACTATTTCATCCCATTGAACTATTTTTCACATTTAATTTTTTTCATATAAAATACAATTTTCAAAAAAAACTATATTTTTTCACAATTCAATATTTTATACATTTTAGAATTTTGATAAAATTTTAGTGAATACTAGAACTATGACAACCTTTGATTTAAAACTTAAGAATTTAAAATTGAGACATTATTGACAGTATCTCGCATTGAAGAGTTACTTTGATTTTTAAGTTTCTCATTAACGTTGTTTCGAATATATTTTTGAATGCAAACAATTTTATTAAAAAATAATAAACAATGTTAAAAAAAATTGTCAAAAAAAATTAATATCAGGAGATCGAGACGAGATTACTTGCAGGCATCCGAGACGTAACTGTAATTTTTGTAACGTATTTTCAGAAAATAAAATCTTAAAAAATTTTTAAACATTAAATTCAATATTTTAATTTAAGCATTTTACAGCTTCAAATAATAAAATGGTTGTTCTGCATATTTCTCACAAAATAACTTCTGAGTTGGTACCAGAACGAGGAAATAATTGGTCCTAAAAAAACATTGCTGAAACATAATTTCAAAAAAAACGTTTAAAATAAATTTAAAAAAAAATGGTCAGTGTTATGTGTAAATATATATTTTTTTATTATCCTCAATAAAAACAGTACAGTGCATGTTAAGTGAATAAAATTCTTTTGCTAAGAACTTTAGAGATGAGTGAAATTAAAGTCAATAAAAATTTCCATACATCTGAAAAATTTAATTTTGCAAGATAAATGAAGTATGTTCAAATGCTAAAATATTTGAAACCGAGCGATGCAGAGCGGTAGAAAATGAGCTTCAGGATCTGCTACAATAATGAAATTCACTACGTCAATCTGAACCCCACATACTCGTAGCACAGTCGGCCTAGAATATGAATCAATCTGAAGAAAGTCGGGTGGTGCACTTGGGCGTATACGTATTATTTTTCTTCAAAAGTAAAATTTATCGCCTTCATCATAATAGGAAAGAGCATACAACATCTTCTAGATAAATTAGTACAACATCTAAATTGTTATCTTAAATTAAATGGTTATGATTGAAATATTTATTTTACTAAAAATCAATTTAATAAATTGAATTTAAACATTAAATTCTATCATTAAAATATAGAATATTAATTTAGTTGTGGAAACGTATGTATCTGCAATCAGTATATCCAAAAAACAAAACAAAAAAAAAACCTTTTTGTTTTGATTCAAAACTTAATTTCTAATTTCTATAATATTTTGCTCCTTTTCATCTTGAAGAAAACTTTATAACACTCTCAATATATACAAACATAAACAGCAGTTGTCCGCTCGTCCTGCTGCCAATGCCTTTCATAGAAACTAAAAACATACGTACATATAGAAAAGGACTTATTTGTCCATTTAACTTTTTTGGGAAAAGGCCAAACGTGACGTTACAAAATTGGAATGCGTTGGCAAAAGACCTCCATCGGGTTATAAAACCACATTTATAACTTCTACTACTAAACCGGTAAAATTATGTGCGTACTCGCCCGGGGTGCTTTTGGTTTAGAACGCCTTCGGAAAATCCGTATATATGTACATATATTTTCGACCTCTCTTCAGAGCTGATGGCTTTGAGAGTTGCTGGCATCCATTTGTGTGTCCCCCTTATCTATGGGCTTCGCAGTGTTTCTTCAAAAGGTTGGTTACTCCTTTTGGTTTGGTTTGGTTTGGTTTGGTCTTTTCAGCCGCTGCTGTCGCCCATAGCCGCATCACTTGCCACCCGCTCGCCCATCACATATATAAATTTAGGACTAAAATTCAGCTGGTTAAATATTTGTGGTCTATCCTGGAATATATCTTCTGGACTGTAGTACAGTGAAATATATAAAATCAAGGATTTCTGTGAATATGGCTATGTCTGTGCACACACATAAGTGATAGTCCTTTTCTCATCCCATCTCAGATCCCATCCTTCTGTTAAGTTAAAGTTGGTCCTCTTAACTATATCTTCTATACAGTTTCGCTATATGGTATATATTGTGACATAACTTATTGAATGTTCGGGTGGATGGTGATCAAATAAATTAATTAATCCTTTGCTAATAAATGGGGTGTTGATTAAATACTTGTGTCCTTTCGCATTTATGTATAAATATGTTTATAGACGCGTATGTTTGTTTGTATAGACGGATTTCTTTGGCTCCTTATGTTTGAAAAGACGTCATATTTGTTAAGGTATATGAAAAAGTACGATTGGTATTTATTGAAAAACAACAACAACAAATACCCTCAGGGGTTGTAGAGAGATATTAAATTTAAGGAAATATTTTTGTCCTGGTATTTGAAGGTTTGAGACATAAACAGAATATACTAGATGTCAAATCAATAACAAAAAGTTTAAGAGAACAAATTTGAAAATTTCACTTTTTTGTTTTCCCGAATTTTGAGATTTTACAAAAATTATGCACAGATTTCATTTGATTTGAAAACAGACTGTAATAAGTAATTTAAATTTTTTTTTTCAAAAACTAGCAGTCATAAAATAATCTAGATTTCAATTTAAAAAAAATTATATTATATCTTATGGTTTTGAAAAATTATACTTTAACTTTTTTTTTTTTGTTTGAAACTCATTTTTTTTTAAACTGTGCATACATTTTGTTTGATTTAAGAAGTGAATAATAGTTGAAAGTATTGGTTGTAAAAAAAGTATTATACATAAGTTATTTTTTTATTCCACTTTTTAGCCCAAACGGGGAAAGATAGAACCCCCTCCCATAGTAAAAAATTCTTGTTTTCGACGCGACGCCTCTACAAAAAACGGTACCTAATCAATTTTTGACACCAAAGTTATCATACTCGTACTTGGGCGGGTTTCAGGACAAGCAATTCAACAGTAAACAACAATTTGTACTAAAAAATGTTAAGTGAACTTAACTTAGCAGTTACCGAAAACTGTATGATATTTCCATCGATTTCCGTGTTATCTCTGGCTCGGTGGGTTGAAGAGTACATTTTTTTCAAACATAGCAACATTTTTTTATCCTCAAAAATGCTTCGCTTACTTCAGAGTTTTTTATATTGCGATTTGGTGCAGCACATCTTCTAGAGTCAAAGAAGGTTGTCAGCTTAGTTCTCTTTTCTTCAGCTTGGTTTTTGACAATCATTTACGATCTTTGCGAAATTTACCAATCTCAACGGCTATTATGAGCTACGGAAATCAAGTTTACGGAGATACTCGTACTTTATTAAGCAAAAAAATGGAAAGCAAACAATTGACTGATTTAATAATTTTGAAGAAAAAACCGATTTATTATATTTTATAAATTTTAAGTTTAAAAATAGTAAAAGTAAAGAAAAATGATTTGAAAAGAATGTTAAAGAACAAATTATTGAATCAAAAACAATTAAAATAGCACTTTGTTAAGTATAAGTGCTGCCATTTGTTTTGAGATGTTATTTTTTAACGTTTCTTTTATCCATTGGTGAAATCAAATAGTATTGGAAAATTACGTGTTCTGAGAGCTTATTCCTAGCTATCAGAACTTCAATCAGCAGACTTATATTTAACCATTCGAAATAAAAGCAAAGGTATCATTGTCACTTATACTGTTTATCCAGTGCAAAGAACAACAAAAAAGGAGCTTGCATTACTAGAAAATAAGTGCATTTGGATAGGTTTTGACTTCATTATGGTTCTAGCACTGGCTTATCCGAAAGAATAATTCAGCTCAAAGCATTGTCTTTAGCTTAGAAGTTATGTACATCTATTCTCTAGTTATCCAAACTGATATTTTTTACAATCCATTGATAAATCAGATATAAAACACTAATAAGATTATTTGACCACTTATCCTCTCTTATCCGGAGCAACAATTTCCTTATCCGAAGGCAAAAATCCGATAAATTACTAAGACCCTTCTATCTAAAAGCTTCTCCTTAGTTATGCGGATGCAAATTAAAGTCCTGCGACAGTATCTTACTTTCACCTGATCCGAGGGTGTTAGACCCCCACAAACAATATTAACAAATGTTTGAGTTGCATTTCTCTTAAAAAAATACATTGTATGTTATTATTTTTCGTCGTTGTACGAATTGTTTTGTCTTTGAAAACCTGTACATATTTTCGAAATTTTACACACCTTTTATTGGAAATATGATTTTCTATAAAATGGTAATACATTTTTTCTAAAAAAAAAAAGATCACCTTTTTGGTGGAAAACACAAGAATCCAAAATTTTTGACATTTATAAAAAGTTTTCTTTTTCAACTGTGACAAGTTCTAAGTCACAGCTACTAGATAGATATGTATGTAGAATGTAGATAAAAAAAAATATTTTCTTATAGAAGGGTACATAATATTTATGCATAAAATTCTTAAAATTTCCTAGTGGTATTCGAAAAACCTTGATTTTCGATACTTAACATTTTTAAAGTAGCAATATACTGTTACTGATGACTCGTATGGAACAAATTGTATTAAATGAGCCTGATTTTTTTTTTTTTAAATAAAAACAAAATTTTTCAAATAATAATAAATATGACTTTTGAAAAAAAAAATTGTAAATTTTAAAATACCAAAATGTTGGTCAAACAGTTTTACTTTTCTTTGTTCAAAACTTTATTGCACCACATTTTTTTAAACGAGTTCTTAAACTTTTTTTATTTAAAGAACACCTAAAAATTGTATTCAAAAGTTTAAAAACACATTTAAAAAATATAACGGAATAATATTTAGAAAAATTAAAAGACACCACTCCTCAAAAAAATGTGTGCCCAAAATTTTGGTGATTTTGATACTTATCGTTTGTTGAAATCCTAAAAAGAAATCGAAACGTAACTCATGTCACCATTGTACCGATTACAGAACTCTTAAAATTTAACTCGCTGTGAAGAATATCGATCCGCTGCCGTATCGCTTTCGTTGTAAAATTTAATTATGAAATTCGCCGAATGAACTACATTGTCGATTCTTTAAACTGCCTTATCGTTTCTGAGCTTTCCTATCGACGCTGTCAGTTTCTGATTTGAATATTTGCATGGCTCAGGCTCAGAATACTTTTTCGTTTTTTTCGCTGAGGTATTTGAGATTTTAGAAAAACATTTAGTGCATGAGGAAAAACGTGAGGCTAGAGCATATTTTTACAGAAAATGTAAGATTCCTGGCGTGGTTATGTGTATTGATGGCACACACATCAAAATACTTAAACCCACTGGAGACAATGCTCACCTATTTTTGAACCGCAAAGGATTTTTTGGCCTCAATGCCATCTAAATCATACATTATTTTACTTTACTTTTTTCCATTCTGAAATCTCTTTAAATGGTAGACCTTAGGCATTGAGATTATTTTGGACGCTCTCATAGAACTTTTGGTTTTCCTTGTTTAATTCTTCTTGAAATTGGCGCGAAAATAAGATCACTGAATCGGTGGCGCAGGGAATGTTACCGACATTTGTTCAACTTTCTTTTGTCGGATTTGGTAACACCAAATGTTTCGAAAATAATTAAAACTGTCAATTTAGTTCATTCGCCGAGTTCTGTAATAGTTGTGAATAACTTGTAATTGTGAATCAAATAAAGTGCATTGAAATTATAATTTTTCCGAAATGTTTTAAATAGATTTACCTTCCTTAAAAATTTCCAACAAATTTTTGTCGTTTAGATTTAGGTAAAAATAGAAGTTAGTTTTCTCAAAAATATATCCTCACCTTTCTCTCCCTTTCCTAAAGACAAAATAATGTCCACCTTTCAACTTCACAGTTATAAATATTTGCATATGGTATAGCTACCCATATTATAATGAACAATAAGTGCAAATATTATGTCCATACGTCCAAAGCTTAACTTTTTTTTTCCTCTTCAATCCCCAGAAGTTGGAAAAGACTTTTCTTATAAAATCCCTGCAGCTATCTGGCCTTAGTAAATATTGACTATGCGAACGGAGTCCTTTCGCCCAGCCTTTGTGTAAAAGACTTTGCCATAAGCTTTACCGCACAGAACCATTTACCTGCAATTATTTAATCGTCACCCTCGATGGATACCCGACATCTGGGATTTGCTGCTCTTCGTCAAAGGGATAGATAATGTATTGCTATGCCCGAAAAATGGTATCCTTCGATTTGCATATTCGTCCTAAAAGACGGACTCTCAATCCATCTCGGGATAAAGCTTTTTGGGGGATCTTCCACAGAAGGTACACAAACAAAAATCATCACTTACCCCAGTGTTGTGTTCAGGAATCTTCTTCATAGAAACTATGGAGTCTGATGTATAAAGGTAAGAAGAGCTGCAATATCCTTTCGGGGGAAATATATGTGCATATCATTTCCTTTTTTTTTATTATAGAAACGTGTGTGTGCGGGTCTAAGATATCCTTATTCGATGTAGATATCCGAAACTATCGTTCTTGGTCGTCATCCTATAGTCATGCCGAATAGGAGAATATTTATCCATCAAAGCGTGCCTCAAATGTATTTACCCAGGATTCGGTCAGCTGCCTGGCCTTTGATAATTTGCTCGGTCAACTTTTTACCTCTAAAAGGGTGCGAGTCCCAAAAACTTTAGTAAAT
This sequence comes from Syrphus vitripennis, assembly GCA_958431115.1. NCBI lineage: Eukaryota > Metazoa > Arthropoda > Insecta > Diptera > Syrphidae > Syrphus > Syrphus vitripennis. The sequence goes on along the minus strand of OY288110.1, from coordinate 78,439,008 downwards.
AGAATCTGGTTTTTTTTCCAAAAATTTGTATATGAATAATACGGCTTGCAACCCTTTTTTTTTAGATAGAACTGGTTTGGATATTTATGTGAGCGTCTTAGGTCTTGTCCAGTGAAATTGGAGTAATTTAGTCTAAAGTAATTGCTTTGTTGTACTATCTGAGTGACCAACATATGCGAACGGTCAGATTAAAAGGTTATTTGGACGCGACCTCGCGAAATAAGCAGCTTGCGGCGTGTTTAGTATTATGGCAAACTTCGAATTGCAGTGATTTATAACATTGTGGAGTAGAAGCAGAGATAAGGTACATGGTATACCGACTTGGAATTATAAAATTTAATACAAAAAATTAATTGAAGATTAATGTGAGAGCTAAAGTATGGGAACACATTTTCGCATCGGAGAAATGTAGTGGGAGAAAAATTTAACTTGAAAACCATGTTTTTCAAAAAGAAAAATTCATGCGAAAAATGTATCATTCGAAAAAAATACATATGAGAAAAATTTCATGCCATTAAAATTGCACGCAAAAAAAATAAAATGCTAAAAAATTGCATAAGAAAAATATATTAACAAAATATTAAAATCAACCTTTGTATATGAAAACTATAGTACTCTCATGGTGGAAGTTGAATGGGGCGACATCTAATGTATGCGGGCAACCCTCATTCTTTTTTTTTGCGGAGAGCTTATGAAGGTTTTAAATGATATTTATTGATATTTTTTGGATGCAATTATCCAAAAAATAGTCTCCTCTTGCTCCTACCACCAATTTTCGACGCTCAAAGACTCCCCAAATCGGATTTTACACCTCAAGTTTTGCAGCTCCACCACCAGGATCCGTGTAACTCTAAAAAAACTCGCCACGATAGTACTGTAGTTTTCATATACAAAGAATCAACCATTCGAAAAAAAACTACATTCAATATCATGCGATTCAAATGTCATTAAAATAAATCTGAAAAGAAATATCATATGAGAAAAAAATAAACCTAGGAAAATTTTAGAAAAAAACTGCAAATTACATATCAATAAGAATTGCATGCTAGAAAATTATCTCGGTTAGTAAATAGTATCACAAGCATCACGAGAAAAATTTTAATGTTTCCAAAATTTTAAATGAAACCATTTTTTTTAAACTACTGGATGTTTGAGGCGTATGTGTAACATTTTGTTTTCAGAAAAAGATTACACAGGTAGTAAAAAAAAAAGTTTTTTTTCATAGAGCAAGAAAAAGTAAAATATAAATTAACGTTATAAAGTTATAAAGATTTTTTTTTTAAATAGAGAGTAATTTCATACTATATACACCTCTTTCGATAAAATAAGGGTTTTAATTGAATAGCGCTGTAAGCGTGGCGTGAAAAACTCTGTTAAACACATACATATATCTATGATGGCGGACATCACTTTTTTCATTGATAGCCAAGCAGCAATAAAAGCGATCTCTGCAACTCAAATCAAGTCGAAGCTTATTCTTACTGTCGCGAAGAGCTAAAGGTTCTCGGTATGCAGCAAAATGTAAGACTCTGCTGGGGTTCCTGGCCATAGCGGTGTGCCAGGTAACGAAAAAGCAGATGAACTGGCAAGGGTAGGCTCAGCACTTGAACCCTCTCTCATAGATCATAGCATAGGAATCCCACTATGTGAACTGAAACAAAACGTCGCGTCGGTAACATAGTCGTTCAAAAATCCAACGAAAGATGGAATTTCCTAGAAACCTGTGTTAATCCCAGGAAATTATAGCCTAGATACGATAAGAAAAGATCCGATAGGATTTTAATTCTTAATAAACCTTCTTTAAGATCGCTTATAGGCATTACAACGGGACATAACCTACTTGTTTACCATTAAAAGAAAATGGGGCTCATCAGAACCGATGATATTTGCAGAGGCTGTGGTGACGAAGGCGAGCATGAAAATACTGCTAACTTTCTCTGTCACTGTCCATCATTCCGTCACACTAGAAAAAAAACCTTAGCAATTACTTCTTTAACGAATTAGAAGAACTATCAGAACTCTCGAGCAAAAGTTTACTGAATTTTGTCAAAACCTCCAAATGGTTAGACGAACATGTACATATGTACCTATAGGTTAATATTTCAAGGAGTTACAATACTTCAGGATATCACAATGGATTTAAATTGATCTAAGTGTGACGGTATCAAAACCAACTGTCAACCGCGTGGCGTTGGGCTTCAAACTTTATTTCGTAGGAACGTATTTCAATTTTATGAGAACATTTTCTGCAGAGCTGATAAATTTAATGATGTTATCAATGAAGAAAGTAAAAAAAAATAGACCTCGAAATGTCATTTCTGGCATTTAATACAAAGCAAATTCAAATAAAATTGCGTAAATGTATGTACGAGTACATTTATGAATTTTAAAAATAAACTTCTTCCTCTTACATGATGATCTAGGTCAAAACAATTTAAAAAAGAAAAACATTTTAAAAAATTACGTTTAAAAAAAAATAATGTATACCTATGATTTCAAACTGTTTTATTTTATTTAAACGTCTGGGCGTAAGTTTACAATGTTTCGAAATCAGAAATTTATTTCGTTAATTTTTCTTTGTCTACAAATTTTATCTAACCACCTAGTCCTAAAATCTGTGTAGATAGGGTTTTGAAGTTGATGACCACCCTCCTTCCCCCTCTTCTTGATTCCAAGGCTCTAACCGAAATAACTGTAAATTAAAAACAAATTATAAAAGTAATAATTTTTTATATCAATAATAAAATACTAAATGTCGAAATGTCCGTCTCCTGAACGCATAAATGCTTTCTTTTAAGTTTTCTAATTTAAATGTTATATAGTAATAAAATTTAAGTAAACAACAAAAAAAAATCATTACAACACAAGACCAAAAACATTTTAAAAGTTTATTTTAAAGGATATTTTAGAAAATTCTTGATGCGAAAACAAATTAACGACAAGTAGTGAATATTTTGTAAAAGTATATCTACTGTCTGGTCTCCATGTGTGTAAACGGAAATTTAAGAATGTTGTGATATCGGCGCGGCGCGGCGGCGGCGGCGATGGTTGGAGTTGGAGAATGCATCCCCTCTGTTTTATAGGGCGAAAACAATGTTCGTTAAGATCTTTGGGATAAAGTTATATTCATTTAGGTGGGTTATTCTATTATTATTATAGTAGTTCTGTATAATTTTTCCTCATAAGCAAATCCTTTTGCAATAAAATCTTGTCCTTGTGGAATTTTTCTTCTCTATATCTATACATAGCTGCGTATGTTTGTATACCTATACATATAAATGTTTGTCGTCTTGGTACCTTACAGTTTGTATATTTATGATGGTTTATCCTTTTTTCTGTATAACAAAGAATTGCTATTTGAATGGAATGTTGTCCATTTACCATTTGTAATGTTAAAATATTTAGTTACAGGGTGACAGTGAGTTTATTTTTAATATAATATCGGCTTTAAATGGTAAAAGTTAAAAGACACTTGTTAATTTTGTCAGTGAATTAAAAAATTCATGAGAATTTCACCTTTTTTTCTAGCGAATATAATTCTTAGATTTTGATCAAACTAGATATTACTTTATGAAGTATTTTTCATTTTTCATTTTTTCAGATCAAGATCAAAAATAACGGTCATTCCCTGTCATCCACTTTTTTCAATTTTTTATATTCTAATACATATATATATTGGGTCATATTTAGGGCGTTTTTATTGTTTAGTTCGGAAATAAACTCTGAACAGAGGTCGAACAAGTTGTACACGATCTAAGCGTTCTCTGCACTGAACGTGCTCGTAGCTAGAACTAGTTTTTAAGCATATTAGAGGACTTAAGGTAGAACTATAATAGTCGGACGTGGTAGGAAGCTAATGTCAAAACCGAACGAAAATTAGCTTTCCGCACATTTTGATTTTTCTATCTACCTGTCAATTCACTTTCGCAGGAGCGGTCGATGAGCGCTCTTGCTATAGATAGCGAAAGTGAAGGAAGGGCACCCAATCGCAATAATGGGCGACATGGAACTCGCAATGTCTTACTACACATATTTTTTTTATTCCAACCTCTAGGCGTTTATAATTTGATTCTATTTCTAAAATAAGAAATATTGTGATATTTTTCGTGCATAGCCTAAAATGCAATAAATAAATATATAATATTTTATGTGTATTAATATATTAAACAAAATTTACCTTCAGCGCATGAGCGACTTGCTTCATGTTCGTCTGCCATGTTTTTTTCTATCATTGGTTCAGTGTTCTGCTCTGAGTACTCAATCAATTTTGTCCGAGCTAATTAGTACGCTCTGAACATGTTCAGATTTTTTTTTCTGAAGGAAAAAATTAATGCAATCAGTAAACTCCGCTCTGAGTGAAAAAAATTAATACAACTTTTTTTTGACAACTCAAACTCTGTTCGGAACGAATAAATGAAAACACCCTCAGTGAAAAAAAATCCAAAATGTAGGATGTACCGTTTTCCTCTTTTAGAATCATATTTTGATTTTCTCCAAAACGTGTCACCTTATTGTTATAATATTTATAAAAAATGTTCAATACTTAAATTTTTAAAAAATTCAAGTTCTGAAAAAAAAAAAAATGTTTTTCAAAAAACAAATACAATTTGTCTCAAAAAAAAATATTATATTTAGCAGAGTCTACTACGCGCTACAGTCGCTGAATCTACTCCCAGAAACCGCTCCATAGGGACTGATTTCCCAAGAGCCAGACTGCCGATTGATACTTGGAGCTAAATAAATATAAGCTTTCATTTGAGACAGTTTTTATTTCAAAAAGGGTTGGATACATGTTTTTGAAATTTGGGTACAAAACTTTTTTTTTTATCAATATCTTTATTAATTTGAAGAAAAATTATTTTAGTTTCGGAAATAACGGTACCTCATGTTAAAAAAATTAATTTTCAAAAATCTCGAACTTCTCGTAAATGGCACCGAAATTTTATTTTGGCATAGGTCTATTATAAAAATAGATTTCTGTTAGCAAAATATTCACAATGACGCATGCCTGCCGACGGAACAATTTGAACTCTGGCTTTTGGAACACCCTATAGTTGTATATTAACAATTTTCATACATTATGCAAACATAACTCTCCAACCAACCGCTTAATAAAAAGGACCTGCTCCTCTTCAATCCTTTAGAGCAGCAGCAGCAGCATCAACTCTATGTATGGCCAGCAAATAATAATAACAACATTATTTTCGTTGTAATAAAAGTATATTTCTATATCTAAACTCCTCGAGTTGTCTCCCAAAGAAATGAACGACGAAGCGAATGGATCTTTGTATTAATTTCCTACTTTTTTTTTGTTCACATACCTTTGAGTTCTGACTGAGAGTGAGTCTAGAGGTTCTTTTAAAAGACTCTACGTCTATATAGCTACAGCTCACCTAAGTATACGATTGTGGTATGCTAAAGAATCTAGAATCACATCCATACAATTCGTATAGTGCTAGACAATGCGCTTGAATGGAATGAGTTACTATTACGGTTATATACGAGATACGGAACGGACGACCGAGGACTATTTATATACGAGACTACGATGTAGCAATGGAGAAAATATTTCTGAGGAACTGTATCCGCACTTTTATTATCGAATGGACGGATGACTACCAGGACGAGGACGACGACGACGGACGGTGGTTATATGGAAAAGGGATGTGTGTGATGGGAGGATGGTAGAGAACTCATGTGCAGAGCACATACATCGCCGCCATAGTCACTGGCTGTCTCATGACGCTCGGATAAAACAATGGAACACACAGAAGAGTCGCTTTGAAAAGTCGTCCTTTTCGACGAGATAAAAGAAAAAGGCTCAAGTTACTACCTACCATTCTGCTTTCAAGGAGGCATGAACTTTGACTTTGACTTGGCTCAGAAGTTTTCGTTGGATATATATAATATAACTTGGGCCAAAGGATTTATTCATTTGCGTTTTATTCACCAAAAAGATAAAAGGACATATATACTTCACCGATACCTACCGCCGCGCCGTATACCTTTGGAGTCCTTATGTGACATTCCATGTTTGAAAAAGGGGGACATTATCATCTATGGGTGTCCTGTGTGATGTGGTATAAGAGCTTCCGCTTGTTTGTGAGACCGAACAAAGATAAAAGGACTACTTTTGTCATCACTATATAATATTATAGCAATGGTCACCATTTTAGTTTGGACATGCGTCGATTCGCTATGCCATTATTTGGCACGAGGGTGAGTGGACACAGGACATTAAAATAATACTATACACGAAATATAAAACTTATGATAGGTAGTTAAAATAAAGGGTTGAAAGATTTTAAAATGGACGAGTCCTTCTGCTTGCAAATTTGTACATATAATAAAATTTATTTGTCATTTACAGAATTGAGCCAAGGATTAAATATGTAGGTAGGTATGTCCAATTTTTTTGTTGAGGGTTCGAAATGTTCATGTTTCTTTACCGGAAAGTGTCCTTAATTTAAAAAAGTATGTTCAATTTGGAGTTAAGCAGGACATTTGTATTAGCAGAGAACAAAGGGATTCTAAAACATTCTGTGAGTTTTTTTGATTAATATCCAATAAACTGTGATTTTTTTGAGTTTTTTTTATTATACAGTTGCTCCCTGAATTGAGGATGCACTTGGAAAAAATACTTTCATTTAAATTTTTTGAATGCAAGAATTTAAAAGTTAAAATGTGTCAATTTTATTTGATAAAATAACGGTGTTCATCTTTTTTCTTAGGAAAAAAATTGGAATGTCTTTTTTTTGGTGTACCGTAAATGTTGGGAGCAACTGTAGTTAGTTTTAAAAATTTTTGATCAAAAGGTCAATTTTTTTTTTTTTGTTTGTTATACTTTTTATTCATAAACAGTATTATAATGATAATCACATTTCCTTCCCAGATCCTTATGCCAGAGTTTCATCCCTTGATTAACATTTCAGCAAGAATGTGGAATTGTTACAAGTAGTGGCGGCTTCTTTTTAATTTTTTGTATTTCAAGTTTGCTATACGAGTATAGGTACTTCTTGCTGCCCCACACACAGTTTGTTGTAGGTTATAAAAGAAACGTCATTTTTAACAACAACAACAAAAAAAATGAACAAAAATAAACAAAAGATGAATTAAAAAAGCGGCGCCTTTATCGGCTAAAGATTAAAGGAAAGCAATATTTGAGATGCAATATGCATTCGAATAATACATCACGTGAACCTTATTTTATTCATAATGTTTCTACGTATATAAAGGATAATAAAAATTGCTTAACGTTTAAGTAATTAAAAAAAAATTGAACCCTTGTAATATTCATTCAAAGAATTGCTTCAAACAAAGAAAAGAAATATCTTGATAAAAAAGAATTCTTAAATAAATCAATAAATGGATAGATACCATTTTAACACTATAGCCTTTGGAGGCGCAGTTTAGCGCCAGTTAGCCTTAAAAACTTAAAATGTCATATACGCACTGTTATTTTTTATGAAATTGAAGGAAATCTTTAAAAATTACAAAACCTTGTGGTTTTCTGAAAATTTCGCGTTGCGTTGTTCACCGAAAGGAGATATCAAAATATAATGATCTCATTTTAAATTTTTTATGAAAAATTAATTTATCTTAGGTAGAATGACCAAAACGAGACTTTTGAAGTTTTAAAATAACGGGACTTATTGTAAATTATTGAAAATTAATAAAAATTTTAAATTGACACACAACTGTATCTTTTTTTACAAAATATAATAAAAAACTGAAAAAATATTTTTTTCAAAATTATATTTTTTCCAAAAATTAACACTATAGATACTTTAGTTTTTGCTGTATAAATTTAAAGTTTCTGGAATCAACATTTTAATAGATTAAAATAAAAAATTTTATTTTTATCCAAATTTTATTTTGACCAAAATTACCGACTGTATAAATTTGAATTTTATAAAAATGACTCCTTCGGGATATAATTATAAATAGGTACCTTCCAAAAAATCGATCTGAAAGAATCTATTTTATCCAAAATTCTAAAAACTTTCAGCAAAAAGATGAAAATACATAGTCCTAAAAGTTTGGATTTGCGGAGGTTACTGTATTTTTAACGTGATGAAGTTATAGCACCTGTCTTTTTGATTTAAAACAAATATTGTGCTGTAATGTGATCAACTTGAACATGTCGTCGTTTTTAATAATTTCGCTAATTTGCTAATTTACAAATAGAATTTAAATAAAAATAAAATATAAAAAAAAAATCTGCCGTAAAGTGACAGTTTGTACTGCCATGCATATTATGTTTAACTTATATGATTTCCATTTTTAATTTAAATATTCAATGGCTTTTTAATATTGAAAAAAATCGTACTTTTTCGAACATAAAATTAAGAAAAAATCACGACATGTGTTATTCAATAAATACCTATTCTTAACAAAAAAAATTATTGAAAAAGTAAATTGAAAAATAGAGTTTTTGCCTTAAAAAACAGTCATTTTATTTTCAATTTCACTTCAAGGGGGGGTAATATGCCCTATCCGATAATTCACTATAAAATGACTTCCTAACTTAAAGGTGCATAACTTCCTCTTTGCAGAGCACGTACCTATCTATTTTTTAAGTTAATTTATCTACTTTTAGAGGAGACAGCCCTGCCAGGTAGGCGCCACTTTAATCAATTTTTGTTTTTTGACTAAAGGTATTTTGCGGGTTCCATACAATTTTCAATCAGAAATGTATTTTAAGACTACAAAAATGCATGGTGCTAAAAAAAATGCCAACATTTGTGAGGGAGCAATCCAATGTGCAAATAGTTTCGAATTGTAGAAACAAAGTACCTACTGTCGCAAAAACCTCCTCAAAAAAAAAATTGGTAGTACTTAAATATAGACAATAAAGAAAAAAAGGCCGAAAAAAATGTCAAAACAAATTATTTCTTTACCTTACAATGTGATGATGTTTCGCAACCAATTTCCACCACAATAACAACACACATATACATACATAGTTCAAATAAAACCATGAAAAAAGTAATTTGGAACATTGACGTCTCCTTTATTTTGAAGAACGTAAGGTCAGCCATAACACTCATGAAATGTCCTAAATTTTAAGCTACATATGTATATACTAAGTTGAAAAGTTAGAATAAATAATATAGCCGCAACAGCGTGTTACAAATGTTTACGGTGTTAAAACCATAGTTTGACTGTACTATAAATTGTTAGATAAACCCGCAAATTAGTCCTTCGTAGGTATATCTAATAATAACCTTGCCCTGCCAAATGGTGCTTCATTTCAGTGTTCCTGTTCGTACTCAGGCTCAGGTTTGAAGTACCTATCTCTATTTATTAAAAAAAATAAAACTATTTGTTTCCCAGCTAAGATTTTACACACTTAACGGTTATTATAGCTCATATGCTCAGTTTGATTTCCACAAGAAAGGTACCTAGACGAAAAAAGATAAACTCATTTATCCATTCTCACTCATTTCATCCTTGTCAGCTTTCAATCTATATCAAACACAAATCTTTCTAAGATTCTCTTCTTCAGGGATAATAAAAAATTTAAACTCTTTTCCGTTATGATTTAAAATCAAAAATGCATCAAAAACTTTATTCAATTCATCATCACACTCACAATCATGAAAGTTCTCTCTTCGGAAAGAGTCAACTCACGATTCAGGGTCAGGATTCAGGACTCCATAAAAGCCAACGGGCAAAATCTCGTTGTTCCCCCACATCAATGTGTTGATGCCACAGCCAAAAAAATGTTTACTGTTTGAGAATCTCTTTGAAGAAACAGAAACAGATGACGTGACGTAGGAGAACACTCATATGGAAGTATAAAACCATTGAACCCACCACCATGCCACCCACAATGACGATAGGTGAAATTCGCATTTCCCCTCAATCTTATTGGAAATTTCCCCACACATGTGAACACATTCGCTCTAAATTGCCATATATCTTTGTCTCTTTCTACACACATGTGAGCTGTGTGGTGATACTTCACATATGAGTGGACATATGTGATTTCCTAGCTTCATCTCTCTCTGTCGACCGGAGAACATTACCGAACGACTTTCTCTGACCATGGTCAGTCATTTCATTCCGTTTTTCCGTTCGTTCGTATATGATGTTGATTTGTGTGTGCGTTTATAAAAGTCACCACCACACACAACATGTCATATGTCCGGACGCTGGGCACTATGAAAACGAATCCGTTATTCGAGTGAAAAGGCAAAAAGCTAGTGGCCAACGGGGAGGTGACATCAAACTGGATTGGCCAGCGTGGACACCGAATGTTTTGTTGTGGCCAAATGACAAATTGAAAGAGTCTCTCCAATTTACCCCCCACCACCCCAAAAAAAAAACCCAGAAGCATCCATGTAGGTATGTTGGGGCTCTTTGGGAAACACATTTATGAAAAACGGAATTGGGGAGTCCACATTGACCACGTCGTGGCGTCGGTCGTTCGTCGTTGTCGTCTCGTTGGGGCAGTCTGGGCCTGGGCGCTGGCTCTTCCAGTGCGTATAAGAAGGTATACCTAGATAAATTGGGGGGTAACACATTGTACTTAGATAGGTATATAGGTGTCCAAAGGTATGCATCACGGACGGTGGGTGGATGGTGTGTGGCTGGGATGCCTAGGATATGACAGGAGTCCTCTTTTTGGCATAGCAGAAGCAGCAGCATCAGCTGCTTGTCTGGTTAAGGGGCCAGAGAGATTTGTTGGTTGGTTTTATTTTTATTGCGCTCCTCTGGAACTGGATATAGGTAGGTATATGGTTTACAGAGTTAGGTATACACATATGAGGAGCATTGTAACCATAAGCAACCCAACACTCCCCATTTCACCCGTTTGTTCAGGTGGTGTAAACAATGAACGTTTGTGTATAGTATATACATAATGGTGGCATAGGTATAGCATTGTGAAGGATCTTTGGGTGGCACTGGCGCCTCATCCCGGTTTCGCTGTCCCTTCTGTTCTTTTGATTTTGTCATTAAGAATAAGATGTTTTTCTTTTACATGTCGTTATACGGTCCATGGCTAGCGAGAGGTGTAATTGCCCGCAGGTAATTGCATGATGTATGTGTTCGGAAATATGTATAGAGGTATAAGTATATATATACCTATGATGTATGTATATTCCTTTATTGAATGGTGTTGGTTGGTAGATGAAACTACTTTTTTTTCGAGATGGCGTCCACAGTGTTAACTAAAAACTAGATAGGATAGTTTCCTCAATGTAATTCTTTTTTAGATTCCTGGACAAGACGTACCTATGTACCTACCTATGTAGATTTTATCTTCTTGTCTTAGCTGGTATCATGGTTGACAGGTTAAGTATATAAGGTAAGATACCTGGCTTTAAGAACCTATGAATATTAGGCATGTGCTATGGTTTTAAGTAGGTACCTATTCGTTTAAGAACTTTTAAAAGTATAGGTAGGTATCTCTATATGAACTTAAGTAAGTACAGGTATGTACTACATAATTATATACTCGTATGTTAGGTACATTAACCTCTTCGACTTCGATCTATTGCTAACCTACCACAATAGTTATAGTATAATTTAAAAGATGATATGAATCCCTGTATAGGTTTTGAGAAATAAAATATTTTTCTAAAAATTAAAAAAAAAAAGAGTATACGCCCGAGTGCCTGAAGTACAGGGTGGTGCGCTTCAATACGAAATTAAAACTCTTTTTTTTTTAATCGATGTAGCTAGGTACCTATTTATTTTATTTATTTTTTTATTGGGAAGGTAGGTACCTACAAAAATAAATTTTATTTTAAATAAATTAAGGGTGTCCCAACAAGAACACAAGATTTAAATTTTAAATAAAACGCAGATATTTAAAAAAAATCGCGAATTCTTTATTATAAAGTAGTAAAGTAGACAGGATGAGGTTATGTATGGCACAACACATCGGGCAGATGGCCGCCGTGGCTTTGCTGGCACATACGCGATCTTTTAATGAAATTTTCAATGACCGTTTTGCATAAATGCTGCGGTATTTCATTAATGCAGCGTTTAATTTTCTCTTTTAAGATTTGAGTCGTTGTCGGCTTATTCGCATAAACCATCGACTTCAAAAAACCCCAAAGAAAAAAGTGCAATGGTGTTAAATCGCACAATCTAGGCGGCCAATTCTGGTCTCCAAAACGCGAAATAACACGACCGGGAAATGACTGATGCAGCAATTGAATTGTTTCTCTGGCTGTACGAGATGTGGCGCCGCCGTCTTGTTGAAACCACATCGCCCCTCCACATTCATTTCTTCAATTCTAGGCACGAACAAATTGCTTATTATTTCACTGTTTGCGCTTGACCTTACTCATTTTCATAAAAAAAAGGTCCAATGATTCTTCCAGCCCAAAACACAGTGACACGTTGAGGATGCATTTGCTTCTCGTGAGTCACTCGAGGATTTTCCTCTCCCCAAATGCGACAATTCTGCCTATTGACGAAGCCATCAAGATGGAAATGGGCCTCGTCACTAAAGATGATTTTATCGGTAAAATTAGCATTTTCATGGTAAAACAATTTCACAATTTCATTCGTGTATAGCGCTCCATTTTTATTAACCTTATACCTTCTACTAACAAACAATAATAATTGTTCAAATGTCAAACAATGACACTTCGAATGGCGCCAAATTAATTATTGTGTGAATATGGACCCCCTATACTTCAATTCAGTTAAATTCCTGGGTTTTGTTTTGCACCTCTACTGCTTGACTCCATAAAAAAATGTCTGGTGCAGTCAGGTCAGGTGACCTTGGAGGCAAGCGAAGAGTGGAATTCAATTGGTCATTGCAATCATTTTTCGTTAAAATTCCAAGCGAATGAGGGTTTCACTTGCTTGTAATTTGGACTTTAACATTTTGCTAACTCTAATTTGCTCCGTAACCTGCAAAATAACAAAAAAAAAATTTGTAGCACAATTTTTTCGACACCCTGTAATTTTATTTTATAATTTAAATAAAAATAGGCACCTACCTATATTACCTACCTATATTTAAATAAAAAACTTCTATAAGCTCTTTTACTTAATAATTGAAAAAAAAAAACTTTAAGAAGCATGAAATTGATATTTTAAATTTCTCTAAAGCAAGTCCAAAAGCAGTTCCTTCAGAGAAATAAGTATATGAAGATGCAGAAAATTCATTATGAGTTCTTAAAATAAGAAAAGAGTTCAAAACTGAAGATGCCATGAGATGATATGAACTTAAAAAAAAAATTAAAAAAATGTCTTTTTTTTGTACATACATTTTTTTAAGAATCCGAATAAATAATATTATTGGTAGGCAATTTTTTTAAGTATTTGATATATGTATGATAAAATATTTAATTTTAAGAATAGAAATTTTGGAATTTTTTTTTTAAATTAAAATAAGTACATACCTATATTTTTTGAAAATGCTGATTTGAGATATTATTTTATCGCAGTGCAAACTGTAATAAAAGTTTTATGAATAATATTTTTTGATTTTAATTGCTTACAAGTATTGTTTTAAGAGACTATTATTTTTCAGTTTGAATAAATAACATTATTAAAAATAATATGCATAAGTCTCATTAGTTGGACAGCCGTTTACCTAACCGTTACGGTTAAATGACAGGTAAGGTCATTTTTGGATTTCATTTTCCCCTTTCAGAAATCTTCTTAAATCTAAAGTCCAAAGTTTGAAGAAAATCCCTCAACTGTTGACTTATAGATCTGATAGACAAACCAATACACCGACATATAGACAGACAGAATTGCGGAATCCACTCTATCATAGTAATGGCGAGGTCTGACTAAAAATATCGATTACCTGATGTTCCTATAGTATACCGACCTTGCCATTAGTCGCAACTAATAATAGTTGGTATTATTCTTTTAACCATTTCAAATGTAAAACACAATTCGTTGTAATTCACTGTAAAATAATTTCTTTTCACAAGAAATTAGTTGATGGAAAAAAAGGACTAATGTAGGTAAACCTTACAATAATTACTTGAGCAAGAATGGGTTTTAATTTGTTTTTTTTTCAAAATTTTTAAAATTAGTATTCCAAGAACTATTTCCGAAAATAACTTGAATTGAAAAACGAATTGAATAATGAAGTTTTGGTTAAAAAAGTGTTGCCGTTGTTGTTTTATATTTTGTTTTCTGTTTTAAGTAATTTAAAAAAAAAATATTCTATGAAATTTTGTTCTTATTTTGATCCCGTCTATATTTAAATTTTTTTCCACAATTATCGCTAAAAATTTCCATAAAGTTGCAAAACGATTCTGAGATTCCAAATAAGTCTAGAAAACTAGTTTTTTTTTGGTTGCGTCGATAACTTGAACTTAAACCTGAGTTAGTTAGTTCTGCAAATTAAATTAACTCCGAAAGCTATTTTTTTTGACGTTGATGAATGCAGAAGGGCCTAAAAAAACTCGTAGGATACAGAAAAAATTGAAGTTAATCCATATTTAACTCAACTTATATTTACTAAATATCTGCTCAGTTAATATACAGTTAACTCACTAAATTAGATGAGCCAGCTTTAAATCTAAATTGACTGGAAAACTTGTTTTATGCGAGTTTTGAATTTAGATCTACTTATATAGGCAGCTCACCATATTCCCAATAATTCTTTATTTTTTTCGGACAATTTTTTTTTATTGGGAGATCTTCATTGTTTCAGAGTTAAACCAAAGTTAACTCAAAAAACGAGTTTTTCAGTCCGTTTAGATCCAGTGTTCCTCACTTATGTCTAACTAAGAGCTAACTAACCACTGAAAATCTGTATAGGTAGGTACATATGTAAATATGTCTACCGAAAAAGGACAGATTATCATTTGTGTTTCCAAGATTTCGTAATAAAATTAGGTGGATTATACTACACGTAATCGCTTATCTATATAGTTCCCATCGGGAAAAAATATAGTTTTTGAAAAGGCACTAGAAAGTTTCTCATAGATTTTAACGAGGTACCAGGAGGGGTTTCTTGTGATTTTTGCATAGCATGGATGAAAAATAAAAACTGAGTTCATATTTTTGCTGTAATAATCAAAGTCCCTAGTCCACCTGTAGCTAGGCTGCTTAGGTAACTGAATGTGGCTTTGTATATGAAAAACTATAGTACTACATATCATGGTGGAAGTCGAATGGAGCGACATCTAAAGTGTGCCGGCAACCTTTGCTCTTTTTTTTTGCGGAGAGCTTATGGAGGTTTTAATCAATATTTATTGATATTATTGGATGCAATAATCCAAAAAATAGTCTCCTCTTGCCCCTACCAGCAATTTTCGACGCTTAAAGACTCCCAAAAATTTTACACCTCAATTTTGCAGCGCCACCACAAGGGTCAGGGCAACATTAAAAAAAAAACTCGCCATTATAGTACTATAGTTTTCATATACAAAGAATGTGGTTAGAAATCTTATTCAATTCAAGTTTTTTTTTAGCGATCGTCAACCACCATTTTGAATTCCAATCACTCATTTTTTTTTAAAGTGTATTTCTATTTAAGACAGGAACCTCAAAATATGTAGCCCAAAAAATGTACCTAACCAGGATTAGCTAATTTTGCTACGCCCGCCACCTATATTAAAATAGCAACTGATCGCGTATACTCGCAAGATTATGCAATAATAAATCCCAAATTCCACTACTGGTTTCAAATAATAGTTGCATATTTTAAGGATGAAATTTCATATTAGAGTTCTCTTTCTTGAGTGATTTTTTTTTTGAAGAAGATACAGTTTGCAATGGCAGTTTAAAATTCCCAGTTAGCAGGATTTTTCCAATAAGATTGTTAACAGGAAGGGTAATAATAGGTAAATTTATTTCATTTAGCTAGTCTCTCGAGGTTATATCCAATTTACCATTCCTAACTGCTATCACAGAATTATCCAGGATGATTAGTTGGAAAAATAAAACATTTTTTTTTAAACTTTTTTCATATGTTTTTTTTTATTTTGGAAATATTGAATTTCTTCAGTTTTTTCTTTAAGTTTGTTTTTTATACATCATTAATTTTTTCCACTTATATAACACAGACAATCAATGAATTTTCTTTTTATTTGATTTGTATATAAATAATAATAAAATCTGGGAAAAGTATATTCTATTATTTCAATTGTTACATTTTTTTTATATAATATACTTTGTTTTTTTTTTTTTTGTTTGGAAATCTACAATAATTACAAATATTTTAGTTTGTATTCTATAATAGATACTTTTTTTTTTAATTTAATTTGATAATAATATTTATTTAAATTTTTTTCACATTTACTTTATAATTTTTTGTTTTGTTTTCTCATACTTAAGGAGCTAAATCGATAATAATAGATAATAATAATAATATTTTCCTATATGGATTTTAAAAACGTCTTTTTTTCTGTTTTGTTAATTTTATAATAATTTTTATTATTGTTTTTTTTTTTAATTCAATTTATTTGCTATTTAATTTATTTAATACCACCAATTTTAACTATTTCCACATACGCGAGAATTTTTATGTTTTTTTTTTTAATTTATTTTGTAATTTGTGTACGTGGAAATCTCTGAATTAAATTAAGTTTGTCTTCTTAATTTTGCTACATGCACAATTTTGTGTTATTGTTTTTGTTAAATCCTGTTTTCGTAGATACTTTTTTTTTTGTTGCTTAAATTTTAATGAGTTACTTAGTTATTTTTATTTGTTTGGAAATTCGTAAGTTTTTTTTTTCTTTTATTCTAAGATTTTGTATTTGTTTTTTTTTGAAATCTTAGTTTTGTACATAAAAAAATATTTTTTGTTGTTATTGTTGATTTTATACTGATATTGTACAATATTACATAAAGTTTTGTAAAAAAAAATCATTTTTGTACATTTATGTATTTGTTTAAAAGTTCAAAAAAAAAAAATATTTAAAGTTAAGAAAAAATGCGAGTGGATTGTTTTCTTTTTTAAAAAATTTAGTTGAATTTTCTTTTTTTTGTTTATACAAAATCACGTGTCTTTAGGGAACTCTTTTCGTAACAAAAGAATTTATTAAATTATTTAACAGTTTTAAACAATTGAACAGAAAATTAGCTCCCTAAAAAGATGCGATTTTTATTTAAAAACCAAAATAAGAAAAAACCTTACAGATTTACAGAAAGGAAGATTTTCTGTGTTAGAGTTGCCAAGTCTTTTAATTTTTTTTTTAATATTTTTATTTTAGTAAAGAATGCTAAAAAAATTTAAATTAATTCAAAAATGAAAAATTTAAGAATAATGTCTTTGGTATTTTGAAACTTACAGCAAATGGAATTATAAAAGTTCTTGTAGTAGCTATGGCAACCCTAGAAATTTTTTTTTCTCTAAAGAAAAAAAAAAACAAAATAATAATAAAAACATCAAAAATTGTGTTGCACAAAAATTAAGAAAACAATCTTAATCAAGTCAGTCTTAGGATTTTTAAGCCTATTTTCTTAAAATTTTTCTAAAAACAACTTTTTTTAATTTTTCTTTCCATTTTCACAAAAAACAAAACGCAACATTTTATTCTTATTTTTTTCTCCATCTTTCAATAAATAACAAATAATTAGAAATCCATTTTCCTTTATAATATTTTTTTTATACAAAAAAATTATATTTTATTTTTTAACCAAGACTTTTTCGATTTATAAAAAAATAGCTAACCTTAAACAAAAAAAAAAGTATTAAATGAAATAAATATTATATAAAATAGTAAAGATAATTATGTATGTATATAAAAAACAGAGTACAAAATATTTATAAAAAAAAGTTGAACAGAAATACTTTCCTAAACTGGTACAAACAGACTCAATAAAAAAAAATTGTTATACGATTTTCTTTTGTTTTTGTTTATTTTAAAAGTACGGGCCTAAATATTTTTTAAAAATAACACACAACTTTTGGAACATTCTAATATTTTTTTATATTTATGTTTTTTTTTCTTAATAATTGTTTTATTATTTTAAAGTTAACAAATCCACACTCATGTCTTCTGGTTTGTTTATTTTTTTTTGTTTTTACTTATTTTTATTACTACATTATTTATGTACAAACTTATATAACAAAGATTTTTATAGAATAATTTTTTTTATATTTATTTATTTTTTTTAAGTATAATTCATTCCTTTGGTATTAAATGCCTCTTGTTAATTTATTTTATATTTTACTGAACATTAGTTGGGGCGGGTTTTCATATTTGTTTTTTTTTTTATTTACAGATTTTTTTTTAAACTTTTAAAAAGTCACAGGGATACAATCACTGACACCAGATGGTGCTTAATGGAGATGTATCATTTAAACTGGTATACGAACGAAGAATTTACAGTGTTTTTTTTTTGTTGTTGTTTTATTTACAAACTACTCACCCATGGAGGAGAGGTGGTATATTATATACATTTATATATAGGATTTATTAGAATATGCGAGACATAACACGTGACGAGGGCGGCATCTGATGATGATGATGAAGATGGTGCTGATGATGATGATAGCCGACCCAATTCTGGTAAAGTCATGCACCTTCTTTGCTAATTACAGAAGCACTGGAATCATCATCGGCAGTAAGACCACCAACACTACCACTGCTCGAAATCATCGGCAGTTGGGGCAGGTGGGAGGATAATGGCGAAGGCGAGGGGTGCTGGGCGGCTTGGACGAGATTCGATGCATTGACTGCGGCAGCTTTGCCTTGATTAACTACGCACTTGCGCATGTGCTTTTCGAGCGTCGATGGAACACTGAATGGCATATCACAGAAACGGCAACGGTAGACGTCTTTGCCAGTACGACCGTGAGTCTTCATGTGCCGTGTCAGCTTAGATGACTGGGCGCATGCATACGAGCAGAGTTCGCATTTGTAGGGCTTTTCACCGGTGTGACTGCGTCTGTGGACAGTCAGATTGGAACAGTTTTTGAAAACTTTGCCGCAATATTCACAGGTGTCGTTGCGTTTGCTCTCCTTCTTGACCATGGGGCCTTGAAGGAGCTGCGAGCTGTTGGATCCCAGCGATGATAGAGGTTTCATCTTGAGATTCTCGAAGAGTGATTCGTTGCGGTGAAGGGCAGACATACCCCACCATTCGGCACTTTCCATTTTCATGCGTTTCGACATCTCGAAGGGGTTTTCGAAGGGATTGAACAAGGGTGCGACCTGTGACTGAGCGTGTCCATGGTTTGGTGAGTGAAGCATGCTTTTGGCGAATTCTTCTCTCAGTCTTAGAGCTGCGGGAAGACCGTTGAGCTTTTGCAGTGATGAACTGCTATTGTTATTGTCTAAGTCCTTGTTGTTAAGTTGCATCTTCATGGCGTTTCCAGATTCTTGCAGAGCCTGTTTGTAGGCTTCGGAGTACTGAGCAATATTTGACAAACCAAATTTGTCCATTAGCTCACCAACCAACGAATTTGACGTGGAGTTTCCCATGCCCATTCCTGGCTTTTCATCCATCGTTCGGTTATTAACACTCAAGTCCTCGGCTTCATATTCACCATCTTCTCCATCTTCCATGTCATCGTCTTCATCCTCATCGAAGTTTTCTTCTTCGGCCATATCTTCTTCCCCAGAATCCTCCCCATCGAGGGTTTCTAGCGAACCAGCATTACTGGCCCCATCTTCGGGTTTTACATGCACCTTCATGTGCTTCTTCAGTTTATTGATGTGGCAGCATTCGAACTCACACTGAACGCACTTGTACGGTTTCTCACCTGTGTGAATGCGTCGGTGGATGATTAGATTATTTTCGAATCGGAAGTTCTTTTCGCAAAAATCACACGAATAAATCGCTGCGCTGCTATCCTGACTGGGTTTCGAGGGTGGGGTAGATGCCGAACGTGGTGTTGTATTAAGGTGGGTTGACGAACCATTATCCCCGTCTACAAGACTCGTGCCGCCAATTTTTTCGGGCGGTGTTAAGCTCTGAGGACGGGAATTACTTGTGACCGGTGTTGGAGGTAGCTGGGAAGGTGATGGACTCGCGAAATTCGAAGGCGATTGCTTTTGCCGGGGACTCGGCGAGTTCGAGTTACCAGTGTTTCCAGCTCCAGGACTCGTTGTTCCTGCAAGCTGACGCAATCGCTGCGAGTAAAAATCCATCTGCGGTTCAAGTTGATGACTGCTTGGTGGCTGACGGGTGTTGTTGAGACGTGTCTGTTGCATTGGCGGTATGGAACCGTGACTGCTGGTAGACGATGGTGGACGATCCTTATTGCTGTTGCTGCTGCTGCCGCTAGCCGAATGATTCACTGTGCTAGCATTGAAGGACTGATTTGAATGGGGTGCTGCTAATGAATTTGCTGCTGCTACTGCTGCAGCTGCCAAATTAAGGCCATGGTGGCGAAATTGCTCGGAGACAAGTTGCTCCATGCGGTAGTGATCGGCCGCATGGGGTCGCGAGAAAAGCGGAGCAACCGGAGGAACTACTTGACCTTGTGCTAGTGGCGGAAGTGGCATTCGCAATAGATTGAAGGGATTTGCATGCATATCTGGTGGTGGAAGGAGTGGATGATGTCTCATGCCAGCCGCAGCTGCTGCTGCTAGATTCTGAGCGTTTTGCATAGCGGTGGTAAGACTGTTTTGCTGTTGTTGTTGTTGCTGCTGCTGGTGCTGCTGATGTACTTGTTGAGCTGCTTGTTGTTGTTGCTGTTGGAGCTGCTGTTGTTGCTGCTGATGCAGTAGGTGGTTATTCTGAGGTTCACAAACACTCTTATTCTGACTAACCGGCGATGTAGACGAACAATGCGAACTGGCGCAACTGGTATTATTATTGATTGTACTATTGGCAACAGCACTGCTCAGCATTTTTTGTGCCGAATGACCAAGCGACAAAGAAGTCGCTGACGAGGACAGAAGCGATGTGGACGTTGATAGCGATGATGACGCCGACGACGAAGATGCCGATGAGGTTGATGAAGAAAATTCGACGTAGATTTTGACGCCATGTGAGTGCTGAACATGCTGAATTAGTCGCCACGCTGAATTGTAACGTGTTTTGCAGGTGGAACATGTGTAGTTACTGGGTTCTGGAAGAAATTTAAAAGAAAATTGATTTTGAGTAAAGGAAGATTTAAATTTTAAAGAAATTGAAATAAAATTAAGAAGGAAATTTGAGGAAGGTCTTGAATGATGCAGGATCTTCATTGTAATCTTTTGGTTCATATTTGAAGAGATTGATTGATTATAAAGGTACGAGATTCTATATTATTCTAAACAAACTGGCTTTAGAAACTTGGGAGGAACAAGACCGGTAAGTCTCCAAACTATTACGGTAATTCGGGGAGTACCGGGGTACTCCAAAAATCATCTGCTCAAACAAACAAATATTGTTTGGAGAGTTTCAGAATTTTGGAAAAATGTTTTTTAAAGTTAGCTTTGATATAAAATTTCACTTTAAATCACTTTGGCATGAAATATATCTCTCTCAATAATTATCATATCAACATCAATCCCGTTGATTAATTAAAATTGAAAAAAAAATCAACGTTGAATAATTTTCCCAAAGGATCATATCATCCAAGGTATGGTATTTTTTAATTAAATCAAATCTATTAAATACTCAAAGGACAAAAATGTTTGGACTTTGACATTTCGGACGCAGCAAAATTATCAGCAAAAGCGCGTGGGCTTCTGTTGGCGCGTCGCTTCGCAAATCGATGTAATTAATTTCTGCAACAACGCATACTCGTGATTCAATATACTTAAAGGTACCTATAGCAAATCTGTTGCATCAAGTTTTTTCCACGCCATCAGTTCGCACCAATTACACCCAAGTACCTACCTATACAACAACTGCATCCAGAGCGGATGAATTTTAAATAATTTATAGAATGCAAGCATCCACAAACAGTGTGATGTGTGGTTGTTGAAGTTATGTATCTCTATAGATACACATCACAAGTTGCGTAGGTTTTTTGTTCAATACTCTAAGCACGCAATGGCTGGTTGAAAATATGACTCTGCCACAAGGAACCTACGTAGGTATACCTGCATATATGCACAGCACAAATGCAGCAGAATAAAAAAAAACCGTAACTATAAAGTGTGAATTAAGTGATTCTTAACTTAATTTGAATTGATTAGGCCTTCAGATTTAACAAAAAAAAAAAGTCCAATATGGAGGAATATGTTGTAGGTACTCTGCGTTTCCTGGAGTATAGTATAGTGCCCATGCCCACCCATCATCCTTGGCTCATTTGCATATCCTATAAGAGGCAATAATAACTAATACAGTGATGGCGATATGGCGAGAGGACCAAGGCAACGTCGCGTCGGTCGTGTCGTTTATATGGAGGAAGCTGACACATGTGTTCAAATGGTTTTTACATGTTGCGAGGATAGTAGGGCTAGCGCGCAATATGGGGCGTTATGTCCTTTTTTTTTGTTTAACTTGTCCCTCCTTAACATATACAGATACACGTATATTATATAAATTTTTTTTTTGTTTCTTATTTTTTTTTTTTTGTGTAGCTCCGAGGAATCAACTGGAATAACCGTTGCTCCGTTCTGAATACAAATGGACGGTTATGAGATGTGGGCCCGATGTGCAAAAGCAATTTTAAAATCTCCTTCCCCCCGTAGCGCGCGCTTACCAACGGCCACGGACACCCAGTACCGTTTTTGTTATTTTTTTTTTTTTTTTAAACAGAGGAGGGTGAGAGAGAGTAATATGGGAATATATATGGCGATATGGGTGAGATGAAAATGGAAGGTATGTTACTACCCCGCACATAAAGATATACTATACACACGCATTTAGTTGCGGTTCCATCAATTTTTTAGTTTCGCTTATTTTTTTTTTGTGATGCCTTTTTTTTCCTTTAGAGAGAAGGTACCATATCTCGTGTGTCCTTTTTTTTGGATGTTTTTTTTACAATTTTTATTTATTATTGCATTTGTCTTGTGATGGGCGATGTTTTTTTTTTATAGTCGTTCAAATTTAATGGTGACACAACAGATGTTGCTTTTTTATATATTATACATTTTTTTAAAATTATTAAAAAAAAAAATATCCTTTCCACACACAGATATCTTAAAGATGTCAAATTATCGAATTGTAGATCGACCAGAGAACATCACACAATAATAAGATACATCATCTTTCTTTTTAGGAAGAAACGATTATCCGTAGGATTTTGATAACACACGTTCTGCAACATACACCCCTGTAGTTTGTGATGAGGTTGTTTAAAACCACAGAAGGGACACAATACAAAAGGCAAGAACCAATATAACAGACTATAACACTCATGATGTTATTAGGTGTATAGTATATTGAAACAGGGGCGTTAATAGCTGCCCAATATGTGGTCCATAATAGATTTTGGCGACAAAAGGGTCAATTTATGAATTTTTTTTTTTTTTGAGGTTAGTTTTTCAATAATATAAAAGAAAAAAAAGAAACAATTTTGAATGGGATAATGATTCTGAATGTATGTCTTATTGAACTAAATAACTATCAAAATAGCTTATCCAATGTGGCAAGTCGCTTATCCGTGGTTCAAATATTGATGGAAATTGTCGGCATTCTGAATTGAAATTAATATATAAATCTAAAACGCTTATCCGGGGTAAAAATTCATCCAATAATACCATGAAATTGATTAAGCAGACTTATCCGAGCCAACGTTTCTTTTATCCATGGGTGAAATTAAACAGTATTGGAAAGTTACGTGCTTTGAATGTTTATTCCTACTTATCCGGATCTTAATCAGCAGACTTATCTTTAGCCATTCGAAATAAAAGCAAAGCAAAGCTACCATTCCTATTTATCCTATTTATCCAAACATGCATTTCTTTCATCCAGTGGAAAGAACACACAGACTTAGGACATTGCATTTTTAGAAAATAAGTGCATTTGGATAGGTTTTGACTTTATTGCATTGTGATTCTGGCACTGGCTTATCCGAAAGAATATTTCAGCCCGAAGCATTGTCTTTAGCTAGACGTTACATCTATTCTCTAGTTATCCAAACCGATATTTTTTGCTATCCATTGATAAATCAGATATACAACACTAATTACATTATTTGACCACTTATCCTTTCTTATCCGGAGCAACAATTTCTTTATCCGAAGCCAAAAATCCGACAAATTACTAAGACGCTTCTATCAGAAAGCTTCTTCTCAGTTATCCGAATGCAAATTAAAGTCCTGCGACAGTATCCTAACTCTAAATGTCGGCTGTTTTAGTCGCATCTAATCCTCAGACTGTTTTGATATCAATAAACTGATTACCCTTACATTTTGAAGTGCGCTAAAAATCCTTTTGAGTTCATATTAATTTCTGTCTACTAAAAACCCTATATTCCTGACCCCGAAATCGATGGAATATGAAATTCCTCCCTAAAATCAAATTAAATTTAAATCTTACACACCCATCCACCATAAACTACTAACTTTGATGCAACGAACCGAACACTTTGTCTATATGTGCACAACAACAATGATGCATTAATATTAAATATGCATCCCTTTTGGATCCTCTATGCTTTTCTACAACAGCTGCTGCAGTATGATAATTTTCTTAAACGTACTTTTAACTCGTGGCATAGTTTCAGTTTTTTTTTGTAAAAAAAAAATTAAAATAAAATATGCGCTGCGGTCTTAACCCTACATCGAACTATATGCGATATAAAATCAATCTGCGTGCTTGCCACGCAAAAGGATTCACGTTAATATCTATGTGTGTATAGTGTATATCGTACGCACATTTTTATGTTATCAAGTCAAAGGTGAAACGCACGTTTGTCATCACTCGCGGATAAAAGTGGTGTTGTTCATTCTCTTCATCACATCATGGCACGAGGATATTCGTGATCTGTATAAAAGGGTTTCGAAAAATAAAATCATCTAGGTATCTATGTGTGTATGCAAATGGAGGGTTGATGTGTTGGTTGTTATCTTATATCCTTTATCCGTTTTTTTTTTAAATTTTTCTTTCTTTTTTTTAACTATTAAGGGTTACTTAAACTAAAGATCACATCTCGTTCTAGGCGCGTTCTTCTAATTATTTTTTTTTTTTGTATTTTTGTACAAAGGTATAGGTATGTTTGGTTCATCATGAAAGTCTGTGGAAGACGTCTGCCATCACTGCGACGACCATGCGTTGCTACTCCGTTTTCAAAAACGTGAAAAGGATGCGCATCAATTCAATTGATCATTTAAGACTACTGCTTTTGATATGACATAGGTGTATCAGCCCGCAATAAATAATTCTTAGGAAATAGATATTAAAATAGCACACAGGTAGGTATGTACCTACGTACGAGTAAATCTAATATTTTTATGTGTCACGCGTTTCCTTTTTTTTTTTGAGAAGTAAGCATCCTTTCGTACAGATGTCAGTGGCACATGTGATTATTCGGTCTGATGCGATGTGGCGGGCGTTGGTGGCGATGAATGGCGTCCTGTTTAGTTTATTTCCTCAAATAAAAAATACATATAGGTATAGGTAGTATAAGACAATATTTTTGAAAGTAGATATTGCGTAAGAAGCTTTGTATATTTGCATGTTTGTGAAGCGGAAAAACCTATCTATAACTTCCGCAAATCCTTTTGTTAGATGGTCTTCTATTCACTTATCATCATCATCACCACCGCCACCACCAGTGAACAGAAGGATTCGATTCGAAAAACTAAAATAATATTATCCTGTGATGGTTGTTTTTGGTTGAAACAGCAGGACATCGTCACCGTTTTCAAGAGGAAAAGCGCCTTAAACAAAACCGAGGACGATGCCAAGACATTCCCAATTTCGCTTTTCTTTAGCTCTATCGGTACTGGTATACTGGTACTGATTCATATACTCGTGTCTATATATCTCCATGTGATATCCTTTATAATTCTTTGTTTTTTTTTTTTGTAGGTATTATTATTATTTTGCGCACCCCTTTGCCTAACATCTGCATTGAACCACGAATTACTGCTGCACATATCCTGGTTACGTTGTCGGTCGTTGGTTTTGTTTTATTTGTTCTCTATAAAAAATTTTGCTGGCCGAAATTCCGTTTTTTTTTTTTTTAACTCAAGACAACAGTACCTTCAGCAAAAAAAAAAAAAAACTGCAGCAATCTGAAAATCCCAAAAAAAAGTGTGATTCCTTATTTTCTGATGCGCTGGCTGGTGAGAGAGAAAATTGAAGTTTTGTATTTTTCATTTTGTTTGTACTACATTGAAGCATATCCTTAAAAGTCAAGCAAACTCTCATCCAACGGACGCCACTCAAGCGTCATTTTGGATATTTTTTTTTTGTCTTGTTGTTTGTATTTTTCATCAGCAGGAAATCAGCCCACCATATATGCTGATGCTCGCTGGGATAAAGAATTGGATAGCAGGAGATGCTGCTGCTAAATTGACCGCCTGCTGAAAATTAATCGCTCAGCCGCACAAAAACATTTATCTGTATGTGAACATTTGCCAAAGGATACGCGAGATAGTCATCGGAAGAAAAAAAAATAATATGAAACAATGGAACTACCAAGGACGAAAATAACAAACAAACACAACAACAAAAAAAAAAAGAAACAAAACAAATCAGTAAAACAGACAGTCATCACATATCATTCGTGTCGTTTGCAG
The DNA here is from genome assembly GCA_958431115.1 of Syrphus vitripennis. NCBI lineage: Eukaryota > Metazoa > Arthropoda > Insecta > Diptera > Syrphidae > Syrphus > Syrphus vitripennis. The sequence continues at coordinate 78,412,492 of OY288110.1, read as the reverse complement.
TCTATCTGGGTACTTTTCTTTATTTTAATTTAGTTTTTTTTTTTAGATCCTTGAAGCGACCGCAACAAATATGTATTATGCATCAGTGATTGCATCGTATTGAAATAAAATACTTCAAGAATAAATGAAGCAGCAATTTAACTTCGATTTCGGTAATTGCTACAGGAGTCATTTACATTTTGCAGGATCTTAAAATTCCTTTCATCCTCATAACCCCAATTTTTACACTAAAGTACTTTGCTAAGAAACTATCCGGGGTCAATAAAATTTTATCCGGGTTATTATATCAACAAGATTTTGAAAACTATATTTCCTGTGGCTTATTCTTTGTTATCCGGCTTAAATTTTTTAAGTTGTGATGTGAAAATTGTAACAGAAAAGGTCTAAGCTGCTTATCCGGTATCATCATTCTCTTATCCGGTGTGATAATTCTTTTATCCGGAAGAAAACATAGTTCAATTAGAAAATGTTTTGATCAGAAATCTATATCTATGCATAATTTTTAGCTGTTATAAATTTCTTTCGGTTCTATCCGGAGTCAAAAGAAGTTATCCGAAGCTATTTAATGCTGTTAACGCAAGTACATTTTTCTTATGAGTGCATCAGAAGACTCGCCTTTAGTTATCCGAATGAAAATACAAAACTTTTTTGACAAGTTATTTACTTCAAATTGGTTTATCCGTAGACATTTTGAGATCATTAAAGCAAATTCGGATTTTTGAAGATTAATTTTTTACCCGAAAGGAAAATAATAGTATAAAAATGCAAAATCTTCAAATTTGTAAAAATGTAAACTGTAATGACTGCGGCGGCAGTCCTTATCCGGTTCAAAATTTTGTTATCCGGAGGTTTTTTTTTTTCTTTTCATAAATGAAACTTAAGACTGTCAGTAATTCACCCATTGTACCAGGAAAGTTTCCCTTATTGCAAGTATTGTTAACGGTCAATCACATGACATATTCCTTCCATTTGTTTTAAAGTAATCCTTTTTCAAAGAAAAATGGAATGAGTTAAAAATCTCTGCCAACGGCTTGACCAATATAAATAGACTAAGCCACCATCCACAAAAAAAAACAATTCAACGTGTAGGAAATAATCCCCAATAATTCCACCCCCACGCACCACACATTCTACATATATGTAGATAATGTTGACACTAATTGGAATTATTCGAATGGCAACGCATTAGTCTAATTAAAAATTTACACGTTAAAAATGGACTATATATATTCTAGACTATATAATAATGTAGATTTGTGTGTAGGAAGTGGCGCATTGAAAATCAAACCGCTGACATTACACGACACACCAAACAAATAAACAAAACAAAAAAAAAAAAGGATAACAACAAAAGCCCTGAAAAACAGCCAACAACTCTTTACCTTACATACTCACATAAATATACTTATGCATATATATAATGTAGAGTAGGTACATTTAAACGGCAACAGCAGCGGTAGCAGCAAAAAAAAAAACAAAAAATGGTTGACAGTTTCACTGTGTTAATTTCGAATGTGTTGTCATGTGCACATATCAAACGAGCTGAGTTTTAACTCATATGACAAAGGATAAAATTCATGTGGTGAATGTCCTTTTTTACGTCCTCTCCATATGAAACCATCACCATTATAATATAAGGAGCAGGAGAACCATAAGCATCCATTGCTGCACTGCACACTCCATCTCTCTTTTGCATAAACATTTTAACAGTAATTTTAATAAATTTGAACTCTACTGCAAAAAAAAAAAAAAAAACAGGACGAATAAAAAACCAAACACTTTTCATGCAAACATCAGAGCTGTGGAGAACCTTTCGTCAAATAAAGTAGGTACCTACCTAAATTCACATTTATGTTTTTACTTTATTTAATATGTAAATTTAACATTAATTTATATTTTTGCATTCGTCAAAGTTTGAAACAATTTTTAGCAGGACAGCAAGCATCAGTGAAAACCCCCAAGCAGCTTTCATATTTTTGGAACCTATTCTATGAGAGCATAGTTACTATTTAAACGACAGCCCTGACAAAGACCCGTTAGATGCAAATGATTAAAGGACATCCATGGACTTGTACAATGTACATGCGGTGGATAGTGGTTGGAGATTTTTTTTTGTTCTGTATATGCGATGACAGCAAAAAGTGTGTGCTATTCTCTGTCCACAGGACATAACTTGGCTGTGGATAGAAATTAAAAGCGAAAATGCTAAAACAAGAAAAAAAAATAAATCGTCCTGACTTGGCATAGAAGCACAGAAGCACCGAGGACATGAGGAGAGATGATATGCTTTTGGTCTTCTTTATAAATTATTGTGTCGTCCAGGATCTTCTACTTATGCACACATGTACGCGCTCTTAAGCACAGAAGAAAAAAAAAACTTGTATTGAAGGTCAACCATCCAAAGGTAATGAATAGCAAAATGTGACATTTTGATATCTGTCGGTTGTTTTGTTGGTGTTGTGTGTAGATGATGTCCTTCCCTTTTGTAAAACCATGATGATGACGATGACGACGCTGCGCTGATGATGATGATGATGATGATGATGCTGATGCTACTGTGGTTTTAGGGTTATCCTTTTCCATACATAGCTTGGGCTATCTCTTTTGATTTTCTTCTTTTACTTCTTCTTCTTTATCCACCATATACAATACTCGCATAGATATGATTGTTCAACACTGAAGTGGTTTCATTCTTTTGTCATTGTCTCATTAGATTTTTCTCATCGTTTTCCTTCGGGATCATTCACTTTCTCTACAAATTATCAAGGAAAAGGCTGCGAAATTATCCATTGCGTTTATATATATGGAAAATTGTGTATAGCAAAAAAAAAAAAATAAGACAACGAGTTTTCTTGAGAGTATTGTGTGTGGACAGACGTCAGCCGCCAACGCAAAGGGTTTATGCTTACTGTGGCAACAAAGGATGTATGGGTAGGTATATTTCACGTAACATTTATCAATAAGAATCAAATGCACGTTTTCAGAAGGAGTTTTTTTTTTTTTAAGGAGCTAATCGCCTTATCGCAGTGTCCTTAATCCCCTTAAAGGGTTCAAATGCATGCTGTCAGGCTATTGTGTGTGTGTGCAATCAAAAAATGGAACTGGTTTTCTTCAAGTCAAATTTTACCACCAGGTGGGCGAATAATACAATCAACAAAAAAAAAAAACTTCATGTTCAAGTTACATGACAGGATGTCAAAAGGATGTCAGCCAAAATTGTTTAACCCCCCTCATGTTAAATATCAGATTTTCTATTTTTTTTATTTTTTTTGTTGATTCTCGAAAGGCACGCGAACAATTTTTATAAATAAAACTTTTATACAAAAGGTCAGTTTTATGAGGATAAAAACTGTTGTTTTTTTTCTTTTTACATTTTTCAAAAATCCTTTTGAATAATTTATTTTTTTTTTACTTTTTTTTTTCTATATTGTCCGGCAAAGCACACTATGCCCACTCGACTCGTATACGTAACTGAAGGACATTCTTGTTGATGTTTTGATGTTGATGATTATGTGTGTGGTCAAACATTTTATGAAGGGGAAAAGTCATTGTATGTTGCTGTTGCGCTGAGTTATTAAAAATTCTCAGCTTTGAACGATGTGGACAAGGGCAGTTCCTTCTATGTATGTTTTATAATATTTTTTTTTGCTGTATACAATGGGTAGGAGCTTGATGGACATTATGAATCAAGTTAAACAGGAGCAAAACCTATGTTTTTGTTTTTCTTTCTTCTTTATTATACGGTCGAGACATGCAACAAACAGCAACAAAGCATTCCTTAGCTCACTTAGTGTGTGTGATGTATGCAAATTCCGAAATTTTTTTTGTTTTAGGGGAAAGTATTATATTCGCGATTTTTTTTTCATTTAAAACTTTTATCCGAAAGAGTAATTCCTTTATCCGCGGCTACATTTGTAGGTGCAATGATTTTCAATACAACTAGCATGACAGTCTATCTTATGATTGCTTATCCGGGGTGATGAATTTCTTATCCGACGGTGTAAATGAACCAAACTATACAAAAGATAACGTAAGAAGCTTAATTACGGTTATCCGGATGTACATTTGTTATCTCTGGCGTGATATCTCAACCACTACTTATTCATCCTGAGTTAAAATTCTTTTACCCATTGTCCAACAACAAATAAAAAAGGGTATTAATTGGATCTTGACAGTTATTCATTTAATCTTTGCTTATCGAGAAGCAAAACTTCTATTTTATAAGCCAATGAAAATTATCCGAATGATTCAAACTCGTTATCCGGATACAAAATTGGTATTAGAATAAGCTGCAAACTGATCTCGACTGAAATTGATAACATAACTTTCTTATCCAAAGCTTGAATTTTGTTATCCGGGAGAAGCAAATAAACATACTAAAAAAATTACTTTACAATAAAGCTTTTCCTTGGTTATTCGAATCTCAAAACATTTTCAATTTAAATAAGCAAATTCATGCAACGCAATTCTGTGTATGATTTCCTGTTTTTCCGTTTTATTATCCACAAAATGTCAAAGGACATTGGTAAGCATTTCATGTTAGCCCTTTATACCTTTCTGAAACCAGCATCTCGTCGTCGTTGTCCATTAGACTTTTGATGTCAGAGGTTTTTATATTTTTTTGTTTTATTTTGTCTTTTATTTTTATTTTTGTGCATTCGTGTCAAAGAGGTTAAGTGAATGGTCAAAAAAGTCATCAATGACGCTCAACCTGTTTATGTCATATCTACAAATGACATCCCTATGATATGGATGCTGTTATACCATAGAGGTATCCTATAACATGCCCGAAAGGGGTGATAAACTTTGTTTTTGTACCTTTATGATGCGGCATCGGCTTTATATGACTGTGATGGAAAACATCAAAAACATTTTTGTGCACATATACAAAAAAAAAAAAAAAAAAAAAATGAACACCAACAGTAGCCCATCAGCCAGCTAAAGAGCGGCGGTATGTCATTTGATAGAGAATTTTAAATGAGATTTTTGAAAGTTCACATAACTGACACAAAGCTAAAAGAGTTGGGAGATCCACCATCCAGGATAGCTCAGTCAAAGTGGAGCTATACTTATGTGTATATACATTTTGCAAATAAAACCGAGACGATGGTGAAGGTATTTGCATTTGAATGTGATTAAAAAAAAAAATAAGAAACTCACCACTATTCAAAGTATTCGATTCAGCGTCGGCTACTTCGATTTTTGGTTTTTTGTTAGGCGGCTGACCATCATTGGACGCAGAAGCTATGTGACTATCATCTTCCTGATTCGATCCGCACTCGTTTTGTTCCTCTTTGATGTGCAAGCTATTCGGCTTTTCACTATCAGTATCATTGGAGGTGGATTTTTCTATTTGTTCGTCGATTTGCGGACTTTCAGTTCGGTTGGTTGATGAATTGTCACCTTTAGGTGTTGTATTATCATTTTCTGTATTTTGATGGAAAATAGTTTTTTTTTAAGGCACAGGTCTGTTTTAAGATGATTAAAATATAGAAACTTACCATCAACAAGCCGTTTAGGTGTACTTGATGCTCCATCGGCTAACAAATCAGCTGGACTAGGGGGCGGTGTATGTATTCGGGTACCGGATGGCTTTCGATTTGTTATTGGAGCTGATATGGATGGTCTACGATTAACTAGACTAAGAGGTCGACCATCGTCAGCGTCTCTATCACTTGAAGGACCTTAAAACATGAATTAAATAAAAAAAATTAATTAACAAAGGATTTTTGTGAAAATTGTTTTAGTTTGAAAAAAAAAAAACATTACCTTGTGTGAGACATTGACCATAGTTTTCCTTATTGCATTGTAGTACTTTGTGTTGTATAAATCGGACAATATCAGAAAGTGCAAATGCCTTCTGACACGATCCGCAAGTCAAAATATCCTGTGCAGCTGGGTCCGCATCAGAAGATTCCGAATCTGCTGAAAATTATTCAAAAAAAAAAAAAAACATTAGAAAGAGAAAATTAGAATTGTTTTGTTTTTGGTAATGGGAATAAATTTAATAATTTTTATTTTTATTAAAAATTGTAATAGTTTATCCGAAGAAGGAATTGATTTATCCGTAGTAAGATTTCGATGTAAAATGGGTTGGAATTAAATTTCTGACATTTTAATAGCTTATCCGAAAGATAAATTCCTTTATCCATGGCAACTTTACTAGGTGAAATAGATGTAGATTCAATTTTACATGATAGTAGAACTAATACTTGCTTATCCGGAACAATTTATCTCTTATCCGAGGGCAAATAATTGACAAGCTAGGCAATAAATATCATTTAGAAGCATCGTCTTAGTTATCCAGATCTGGATATTGAGTGTTTGCTGACAAAAATAAGATTTTCTAACTAAGAGGTTTCTAAATCATTTAAAGTTTTGATAATGCTAGATTTTGTTTATCCGACGGAGTAATACTTTTATCCGTGGCAAAAAATAATATGTGAAATAACGGCGTTTTGACGCTTTGAATGATTTCAACTAATACTTTCTTATCCGGTTGTTTTTTTTTAAATTAACAAAATATAATACTATCCCAAGAATTCTACAATACCTTCATATTTTTATTTTCTGTATACCAACCTAAAAAAAACAGCTGAAAACCCCATACAAGTTAAAACAAACTTACACCTGATTAAACATCAGACCATATCAACCAGTAATTCAATTGACTTTTCTTAATTGAAACTGACATATGGATTATTCGATTGTAAGAATAAAAAAACACGTTGTATACAAACATCCACACCACACACATAAAAAAAAGTGACCTAAAAAAGTGGGTAAAAAAATGCTACAGAAAATAAAAAAAATTGATATCCCATCCCATCCCAATCAATCAGAACCTTAACTACGTTTTTGGTATGATGTGATGCGGTGACCTCTTAATCGCCCCCACTATATAATAATACCATAATGAAGCAGTCCTATCACCATCCCCTTAGGTTATAAAAATATTCTACTGCTATATGAATTATTTACAGGGTTGACATTAGCTGCATGATAAAAAAAAAATAACTTCGATAATATGACATGGTTGTAGGATAATTGACAAGGATATACAATTCTCGATATGTTTTTTATATCCTCATTCGAAGTAGGAATTACAAGATTGGTAAGGGATGTCCTCTCTCTGTCCATCTAATCAAATTTATTACGTGTTAGTTAGTCATGGACGTTTTTTTTTTTTTTTGTACCTTCATAAACGAAAATTGGGAAAGTTTACGAACAAATAATAAGACCAGCAGCAAAGATGAAGTAATAAATAAATAAACCGGAAATACCGCCGAGGGCAATATCACACCACAAACATAAAACACAGAGCGATATAGATAGATAGTTTTTTTTGTTGTTGTTTTATTCTGTTTGTTAGCTTGTGTGACCAAAACAAACACATATGCTGTTCTAGAGTGTGACACATAAAAAAAAAAAAATATTTGTCATCTTCTCTAACAACTCAATATTTCTTTCCGAGGCCCAAAATTGACTCTCGGATAACATTTTGAGCCCTTAGGTAATTTGTAAGTTATCATCATGGGCTGCCAATTTGCGTATACACATATTTTTTACGATGTGTAGCAATCTCCGGATAAACATAATATACACAACATCCTAAGGCGAGAAAAGTTTTTTGTTTTGTTATTTGCAAATATTTTTGCGGCTCGCGTAGACCCTTTGACAAGAAATAATATTCAATATTCGCAGAAAACAAAATAAAAAAAAAAACGAAAACCCTTTTCGTCCCTTAGAAAATTCTTTGTCGGTCGATTTTGATATGAAAACTGACCAAAAGGGGTTGTTTCCAGTGCTGCTGCTACTGTACCACTTGATGTAAATTTTTCAACAATTCATTTTTTTTTTTGAAATACCTTTTCGGCTCACCTGAAGTGGAGGTGATGATGAAAGATGAACAATGTTGTTGCAACCCCGAGACGAGATTAAAATCGTTGACAAAATATCCCGCGAAATTATGTTGATGCGATATGAAGAGTGCGAGTAATAATAAATTTGCAAAATTGTGTGCGGATAACGCCGCGCCGCGCCGAGCATAAAAAGCATTCCTTTGAAGCGGAAACATTTACCGCCGCCAATATGTTCATTGTGTTGATGCCCGGTTTTGTCCTATCGTTACTGTTTTGAATTTCTGTTTTGTTGTACCCATGGAGAATTTGTGTTTTTTTTTGTACAGCCTAAGTTTTTGGCGAAAAATCATTAAATTAACGACCAGAGGATTTGGTCGGATTATAGGTTTGTCTGGACAGAAATTTGCATATGGGGTGGTCATAACTGCGGGTCTTTGGTTGCTAAGCAAATAAAGCTATTTCCAATGTTCGTTTCTGTTGTCGACCATATGTCGAAGTTTTTTTTTTTTTCTTTTTGCTGAAATATCTAAGTATAATTATAATATGACCCCGGTTGCTTATATCCCCAAAATTAATACAAGCCAAATAAAATACATTTACATTATTTATTATTTCAGAGAGAGAGAGAGGTATAAATGGTCGGTTATGGTGTTTTTTTTTTTTTTCAAGATAATTTACGATAAAATCGGCGCGGCGTCGTTGCTGACAGTTTGGCGCGGTATTGAATGAAATTTTTGCTAAAATGCCCAATCAATTCAAAGTACTAATAAACCTAAGAGGAATTGATTTGAAATGAGACAGAGGATAAAGAGAGTGAGACCTAAAACCTACGATTATACAACTTTTGATGGGCATATATAGGGGGTGGTCGCTACCACCACCGCACCATAGTGGTTTATTGCAGAGAATGTTGCGGTGATGGTTGGGGCCGACAAAACCAAAAGGAATTAAGATAAAATTTATTGAACAATTTATTTTTGTGTTCGAAATAATAAATGGGGATAAATATACTTAAAGTGAAATCGTTTAATCAAGAAAACCTATCAAAAAAAAAAAGTGTGTTTATATGCTTGATCTTCTTAATTTGCCAATATGTACTTGTGAACATATTTATACATATTTATAGGTTACTTTATACAGGACACTTCAATATTTGAAATGAGATTTTATATAGTTTTGGGCATAAAAATCGATTTACAGTTGAATTAAAACCACTCGGATAAAGAGTATATTCTGAATGAAATACATTGAAACTAGTACTTCGATAGTAGGTATTTTATATTATTTATGAGTGAATGTTTTGAAGTATGTACGCGAAATAGATGGGAAACATATTAATTAATTTGATACAGGCAGGCCATCGAAGAAAGTTTTATGAGATTTTGTAAAAATGACAATAAATCACATCGTTTGTAGCGAAGTAGTAAAATTACCTTTGTTGTGGTTTTTGTAAAAGAACATAAGGAAGTCATAAGCCTATCAGGAAAAAATTCAGTTTACAGGTAAAGTAAAGATCTTCTGATATTTTACATAAACAACATTATTATATTTTGTTGACCTACATTTGTATATTTTTATAGATTCATAAATGATGAATGATGACTATCCGAATTGAATAGGTACTTAATGTTAAATGCGACTTTTTTACTTCAAAAGAGATTCGGATAATAGTTATTGAAAACTTATATAGTTACATATAAGTTGGATAATAATTAACAAGTTAGAAATCCTTTCGGATAAAGCTTTTTGAAAGTTCGGATAAAGTTTTAAAACAATTGAGGTAATAAATATGAAAACTTATAAAGTCTTAAATAAATTGGATAACAATTATCAAGCAAGAAATAATTTCGGATAAACCTTTTAAAAGGTTCGGATAAGAAGAATAGAATAGAAGTTTATAGAAGCACATACGGTTTTAAAAATGTTCAAACAGAATTTTCCAGGCTAGAAATGTTTACGGATAAAGCTTTTCAAAAAAAGAGCGATCAAAGACCTTTTTATTACCTAATGCAGTTTATTACTATATTTGCTGTGAAATTATCACTCTGAATGTCATATTCTCTCCAACCAAACGTTGTGTATTGGTAAATATACACATGTTAGATATCTGCCTAAGAGAAAAAAAAACTCCAATTGGATTTTTATTTCGTGGGCAGTTCCTCTTTTCATATATATATTCTCACATACGAATCGAGCAGGTATTTATTATGACAATGTGAGCCGAAAACTCCCAAAATAATAAAATCCATTCAGGAACACACCCAATGACCAATGGAATTTAGGGATTCTTCCAGAAAAAAAAAATAAAAATGAAACCAGTTTTTCGGCTACTACTATAGGAATAGAGAGTGTGCGTGTGATGCGATTTGGTATTTTTTTTTTTGGGTAAGGGTTGACCATTGGTCAGTAGAATGAGTCGAGTCAACATAAGGATATTTCTATATATGAAGGAATGTGTTTATGTTAGATAGAGATATTGATTGGTTGAATTTCAAGTAGAGGTAGGTAGGTAGAGACGCCTATGATATCGATATGAGCATAGGAAATACGAGAAAATTGAAAGGATAACAATAAAATAGTAGGAGGTGATTTGGATTAGACGAATGCGTATGTGTTTTTTTTTTTGTTTGCTGGGAATTTAAGAGTGTCGGTAATGTAGGGAGTATTTCTTTTTTTTAATTTGACGATAAGCTTTCAAATTGAATCAAAAATCCACAAAAACCGTCTGGAGCAAAATAAATCAATAGATTCCAGAAAATGAGCTTTAACTGCCCACACACGATCGCGTATCATGAGTTTACGTATTTATAACACGAGGATTACACATAATTTGTGTAGGCTTTTAGGAAATTCACTTATTTTCCCGGAATTGTTTCAATGTGAAGGCAATATAAATAAAACTTTAACTACACGAGTATAAAAAATGTGACAGAATTTATGTCAAGAAACGTGATTTTAAACTAACAGAATTTTAAAACCTTATAAAGCTTCGGTAAAGTTTGTAACTCTTTTTTTGGTTGTGATAGCTTGTGATGTGAAACCTTATAGAAATAGATTTTTAAATTGGATCAATAAGATATGTGCTACCATGTAAAATATTTTTCGGTAGTTTTTATAGAACTTTCCAACTTTTATAGAACTTTTTACAAAACATAATGGAAACTATAACTTCGATAAAACTTCTTTTACCAGAAAGTAGCGAAATTCCAGGGAAAATATATCTTCAACTATTGATTTAATTATTATTAATTTATCAATCCACCTCAAATGTCAAAAATATGTGCACTTGTCAAACAATAACACACACAATGAGAAACCATGAAAAATTGCTTCATTTCAAAAACGTACTATATATAACGTTTGATAGTAATAAATTGCAAAATCTATATAAAGATTTATTCTTTGGGGTTATAATTCGAGCCGATTAAGTCAATTGAACAAAAAAAAAAAAAAAAACACAATTGACACATTGAGATTCTGATGGTGAGTATACTCACTCTCTTCAGAACAAGGGTTAAGGAGTTAAATTGGAAGGGTTAGGTTTAACCTCTTATATTATATGTACTGTAATAAAGAGAGATGCAGCTGATGACATTAATGCTGTCACATTTTCACACCATTAGTTGTGGATTTTGTTGTTGTTCTGTTTCGTCTCGATATGATGATAAAAGGTGACATGTCAATTGTTTCGATTTGACAGTTCATAACATAACCCCCTCCCCCCACAGATTTTTTTTCCGATATGGTTCTTGTGTAACAAATAATAATTGCAAACAATGCGTCGACAAAATCTCAACCGAAAATTTAATTCAAAATTGTGTATGTGTGTGTATACACAAAAGTGCTGAAAGTTATGACCATTATTCTTTTATCCTAGCGATGCCACAAGATTATCCTCATACTCCATGACCCGCTATAGCTGGGGCACATTTATAAGGCGAAAATGTTGTGCAATTAATGAGAAGCACATCTTCTATTTCGAAGCAAAAATTAGCCATCGAAAGTGTAGGTAGATAGATATATATGTGAATATAGAATTATAGTACTTTGTGAAGGAGCATCAAGAAGAAATAAAACCACTTTTTCAAGATTTATGAACATTTTAAGGATAAGAAAGACCCACATGCGTAAATGAATGGCTAAAACGTAGTGTTTCCTTTTTCGCACAGACCATGTACGAGCACGAGTATGGATGCGGTTAATGATTATAAACGTAAGGATTGCTTCTTCTTTTTCTAATACAATTTATCTCATGCATATATCCTTGAACTCGCAAATATACCTAATTCTAAATGGAAGAAGGGTGTATATGGTGATTTTTCCCATCAAATTTCCATATTAATGGGCATATCGTTTTCTAGAGCTCGATATGGTTTGTTCCCACAAAAACAGGGCAGTAATAAAAATGGGAGTGAAACCAATTGGCGATACACATACACACACTAATATCATATCCATATCCAAAAGAGGCGATATTTTTCTGCACATTGCTAGCTAATTTTATATCTTTGCGACCAAAAGGTCCTGTGACCTAGCAATCAAAAAAAAAAAAAAAAAAAAAAATTGAATAAGAAAAAGTTATTATTTATATTGTTGTTGATGTGTAATTGCTTCCACTGGTTTGTTGAATGTTTATCCTGAAAACATCGCGGTTGGTGATGGTTTTCGTGGCATTTTAGGACAACCACCCACTGCATACCTACATATACTACATACCCGTTGAGTGTTAGGTTATTCTGTTTTTGTTTGATTTTGACTCGAATGGGCTAATAAATTCGTTTAAGAGGACACACTACACCACACAATACACCCGATATACTCCTGGCACACCAGACTCTATTTTTTTTTTTGTTTTTTCAGGACTCGTGGATATTGATTGTGAAAGTTGTTGGGTTGGGAATATTCGTATTATTGAGATTTCTATAAAAATGGGCGTTTCCGGTATTTCCTGTTTTTTTTTTTTTTTTTTTTTTTTGAAATCACTAGCAGCATCTCTTATGACATAAATTTATTTCAAAATTTGTAAATACGTATTATTTGACCAAATGTTTCACAGTAAATTGGTTGCTGTATTTATTCATTAGGTATTTTTATTTATTCAAAAAAAAAAAAACAGGCCAGCTTCAGAATAATGATGATAACGATATAGTGATAAAAAAATACAACAACAGTGTCAAAACGCCAGAATGAAAAATAGGCATGGGATCTACAAATTAATATGCATGTGTCCCACATATACCTACCTGGGTGCCCTATACTCTCTCCCTCTTCTTTTTTTTTTTTTTGGTGGATACTTTTTTTTTTTTATTGTCCCCTAGATATTTTAATAATACAATTAAAAGCGACATGTGCCTATCAAAGGGGGCAAACCTACATTATGGAATACCAAAATATAGTGTGTATAAAGATATATTGGTGGAGCACAATCGCATCGGTAAGACCGATGTTTTTTGTTCCTCAAATAAAACAACACCAACCAAAAAAAAAAAAAAAAAATGAAGAAGAAAAAAAAAAAAAAAAAAACGTTCTTTAGTGCAAATATTTGTTAACGCGGGCCATACAACACCATTGTTTGTATCATACTGTTGTAGATATAGCTCAATGTTCTAGAAATGATAGCTAGCCTTAATTTTTCCATTGTTAATATACAGCGACGACCAAAATAAAATAACAAAAAAAAAAGTGTAAACAGAGATTGCATTTGTATTGTGAGTTGCCTTTTGCCACCTTGTATAGTTTATCTGAATTTATAATTTTTTTGTTGTTGTTGTTGTTGTAGAGGAAATACGGTTTGTGAAGGAAACTAACAGCAATTATAGGTACTTTACTGTGCCCGGTGCTAGTCAGTATACACCTTTTATAATCATCATCGTCACCCCCACCATATTTTCTTGGAGACAAAATCGACCAGCTTTAGAATGATAGATACTCGTGTGTTGTCTATAAAACGAAAGGGACTTTTAGAGTTTCATATTCAATTGCGTAGGTGGATGGTGAGTATATTGGTCTTGGCTTTTCTGTTATCACTAAAAAATAAACACCTAATGGGGAGAACAAAAAAAAAAAAAAAAAATTGGTAGGTAACAAATAATTATAAACTAGAGGGGGGGTTGTAGGTCGTCGTCGTGTCGGTCGGTTGGTGTATATGTGGGACATTTGTTGTATGTTGTTTTTTTTTCTAGAGCTGTGGAATTACTAATAAACCGTTGAAAATAACTGATAAGAAAGCTGTTTTCCCGTGCAGCCGTTTGTATTGGAATATACTATATACGTGGCGACCATCAACGTTGCTTTGACACGGTGTGTATTGAATATTATTATATTATTTGCCCTACAACGAAAACGGAACGGGCAACCTTGGGTGAAATATACTGATAAGTGACCAAGTTGTCTACATCAGGTTTTGAATGCAAATGTGGGTGATGGATAACGAAAAATATTATAATATTTTTTTTTTCAATTTAACTAGCAGAAAATATATTTGCGTGTTTATTTTATGATTTAACGAGGAAATCAATATCGTATTTGGTTCGGATAAAGGTTATTATTAAATATATTTGATGTAGAGAAGCAGAAAAAAATAGTAAAAGGATTATCCGAAATGCTCGGATAAAAGTTAGAGCTCTAAAAAGGAGCTTAAGGCGATTTGAAGTATTAATTTTTTTAAATTTTTTTATTTAAACTTCTTTTTAGTTATAAAAATGAAACTGTGGTTCGGATAAAGGTTATGAATAAATATTTAACAATATACGATACGGAGGGGTAGAAAAAAATCATAAAACAGATTATCCGAAGCACTTGGATAAAGATGTAAGTCCTTAAAAGGAGCTCAAGTTCAATTTGAAGTATTTATTTTTAGTTTAAACTAATTGGGAAGCAATAGAAGAGAGTTAAATGTATTTGAATTGATCAAATGATGAATAACTTACATAATTCTCGGAATGATTGCGTTTGAAATTTAATTCATAATTTCGTTAGATATACAAACATCCTTGCATAAAGATAACAACAATTTATGGATTTATTCAAGAAGAAAAAAAAAATATCACTTGTCCACATATGTCCAACGTGTTCTTTTTCTCATTTTTTTCTTGCTATCAAACATAAACAAATATTATTTACTCTCTTCTTGGACCACTTATACCGACATAAAATTAACATCAAACTAACAATCCGGCAAGTACAAAGAGCACTTAACGGATACAAAAAAGAAAAATGATAACAATATTTGTTTGAGTTTTTTTTTTTTTTTTTGAAACAATCTGAATCAGGTTATCTGATAAATGTCAGAAAAAAAAGGAAACAAATAAGTCGTTGTTAAGATTTCCTTGAACAATTTTTTTTTTTTTTGATTTGTTGTCAAATTTTTGAAAACCACCGACATATAGAGGGCAAGGTGTTTTTTTTCTGTTTATTTTGTGGGAGTCAATTTAAATTGCGTAGCTGGTGATGTTGTTTTTTTTGGATCATTAATTATCAAATCGTATTTTAAAGTCCCCTAATTTGATTAATAACATGGAAATAAAATTAAAACACATCTGTGAATTAATTGCGATAAATTTTATTTGTCCGAATATTTGAAACTCTTATCCAAACTTAATAGATTATATTGTAAATTAGGTTATTTAGTTTCAACGGGATCCTTGACATAATTTGAAGTAAAAAAAAAACACATAATGTCGTAGATTTAAAGTAGGAACATAGAAATGAACCCCAAAAAGATTTGGAACTTTTATCTGAAACAGTTTTTTTTTGAAAAAAAACCATTGGTAAAGTTTTTTTGTGGGAATACTATCAACTTGTGGAAGCATTGAAATTTGCAAAGGCAAATTGCAAAAAAATTGCGAATTTGTGCGTTTTCGTAAATAAATAAAGCTATTTATCCAAATGTTATAGGTATTTTTGATAAGAAAGAAACATTTTACAATTTGGTTGCGAAGGAGTCCAAGAATACGTTTTTTAACTTGTTAAAACTGCGAATGTAAATATATGCCATTCCAGGTCTGCAGAAACATAAACTTACGTTTAAACATTTAACTATTTGGTTTCTTGTATTAAAAAAACTTTTGACTCCATTAAACTTTTCAAAGTAAATAATTTTGACACTCAAAATAAATTAATAACTTCGCAGATAATCCAATGACAAAGTGAAATAATATTTCCGTAATCCAGTCCTTGAATCCAACACTAAACAATACATTATCCAAATCTATCTTTGCATTATCCAATAAATTTAATCACCACCAATTGACACCAAATTACATTTTCAAAAAAAAAAATGTTTTTAACAATTCACTTACGGCTTAATGACCGAAATCCAGCATCTTCACTCACTGACAGCATGATTGTTGTTTTATTTCTCATTTATTTTAATTTTTATTTTATTTAATCCTTTTTGCTATTTATTTTTTTTATAAATTGTTTATTAGACACATCACAAAACTTTATAAATAATATCAAAAATTTATTTCCACACAGTTCTTCGAGTAGCTATTTTATTATATGTAATGATGTTGAAAATAGAATCGTATTTTTTTTTTTTTTTGAAACCGTTCCGTTGTAATATTTTTCTGACTAAGGATCGGATGTGTGCTGACCCCTCAAAGAATAGTTGTGGACTGAGACCAGACGAGTATGCGACTATAGTAAGAGGATGCTCATAGTGACTTGATGACGAAAATTCACCGATGCTACATCATCATACACACACTAGGGGTAGCTGCGAGGACCCTGACCTCTAAGGATATAAAAATAGAAAAGATGAACAAGAGTAAAAAAAAAACTAATACAGAAATAGATTTTTGTTGGTCCCTTCTTGTCCGCTTTTTCCTTGTTACACACAGTATTCGAATTTCGAAATGACTAGGTATAGGTTTTTTATGGATCCTTCGTTTTTTTTTTTTGTGTGTGAGGGGTTGCAGCCGATCGTCATATTTCGGTGTACACAAATATTCAGGTCGTCTTCTATCCGATGTATTGGTGAATGAGTGATTTTCTTTTCCCTTTTCTTATTTTTTTTTTTATTAATTACTTTGCCAAGGCGCAATTTAACATCTCGAAAGAATTTCGTAAAAGGGTAACACACTCACTCGACCATATCCGTAAAGGGATTACATCAATCGAAGAAGAAGCAACGTGAGTTTTTTTTTTTTCATTTGTATTTTTCACACATCAACTGTCGTTCGTTGTTGGTTACCCTTCGTTTCAATTAATAAAAAAAAAATTGGCTACCCTTAGATTTAAGTTTTTTGCAGCTTGATGTATTTTCTTAAAGATCATTTACTTCCTTTGTGCGAAAATGTTTTTTTTTTTCATAAGAAGGGGACGATGGGAGAAAAATAAAAGAAAGATCCTTTTTTTAAGGCAACATCATCCCAATAAAGAACACACAGCGAAAGAGAGAGAGAGAGAGAGAAAGCCATGTGCGTGATTTAGATTTGTGTTGGTTTCTTGGAGCTGCGGCTGTGGCTGTGGCTAATCGATCTGGGAGAATGATGACTGGATTTGTGTCCCTTTTTTATGATTATTATTTGGGAACCTTTTTTTTACCTTGGCTGATGGGTATTTCTGCATATACACATTTTAGAAGGACAACACTTATGATACGCCAAGATGCTGATGCTCACCCCTTGGGTATCAATTTTTTTTTTGTATGTGAGTTCGATCCTGGTCTTCTTCTTAATAAAAAAAAAATGATAAAAGATTTGCTCATTGTTTTTTTTTGTCTTGTTCTTTATATTATTAGGGTAGATGCTGTGTAACGGAATTTTTTTTATGCAAATATTTTTTATGAATTTTTTTTTTGTGTAAAGGTATCTCTTCGTCTTGGGTTGTTGTTTTTTTTTTTGATGAGAAAAAAAAATATTTATACCGTGGGGTGAGATTTTCCCTTGATATCAAAAGATACCAGGGTGCTAAGTTGGGTTGCGTTTTTTGGGATGTTAAAAAAAAATCCCATACACGTTGTTGCATTTTGCACAACAAAAACTGTCCCGGTTTTCATTGTTCGTAGTGTTTTTTTTTTTTGAATACTAAGAAAAATAAAAAAAGGAACAGGGTACCTATAACAATCCATTGATTTAGATTAATTTCCTTAAAATTTATTATAATTTTTTTCTCATAGGATGTTATTTTTTTATTTGTGCTCATATGCATTTTCCGCCTTTTTGAAATTTTAACGGTTTCTGAGGTAACGCTCAAGTGTAAGATATTTGGTTATTTTTTTTTTGTAGATTTTTTTTTTTGATGAATAAATCACAAATTTAAGTAAAGACTGTTCGTATAGATGTTTGTTTTTTTATGACATAAAAACTCGGAAAAGAAAATGTAAATCTTGAAGTAATTAATTAAAGGGGGATTTTTTTATATAAAAAAAGTTATAAAAAAAAGGAAGAGTACCTATCTAGTTCAAAAGATAAGCATATCTTTATAAGCCAATAGAATAATGATTTACTGAAGAGTGAGAAGTGTGTGGCATCGCAGAATTTGATTTCATTAAGATAAAAAAAATAAAAATAAAAAGGAAGATTTACCGATCTCTTCACTAAACCAAATGTGGTACATTCTAGAAAAAAAGAAATTAACGGTTTTTAAGGGTAAAATACGCACATGCATCTACTTTGTTTTGAGTAAATAAAATTAAATTGAGTTTATCAATAGTAGTTTTCTAAGTGAACTTATAATATGGCAAATTTTGATAGCACAGTTTTTTGTTTTCTACCACAAATTTTTTAGCGATGTTAATT
Organism: Syrphus vitripennis; assembly: GCA_958431115.1. Taxonomy (NCBI): domain Eukaryota; kingdom Metazoa; phylum Arthropoda; class Insecta; order Diptera; family Syrphidae; genus Syrphus; species Syrphus vitripennis. The sequence goes on along the minus strand of OY288110.1, from coordinate 78,393,885 downwards.
TTGATGCAACTAATATTTGTTCGTCGTCAAGCTTTGAGTTTCAATGGAGAAAATATAGGTATTGTTTCTAAAAATACTGTTCATACTTCATAATTTTTAATTTTATTGTTTTTTTTTTTTATGTGTGTAGAAATTTTTGTTTCGGATAAAGGATATTAATACATAACTAGATTTTTTGGATGTGAAAAAATTTAAAATAGCTGTACAAGGTTTATCCTAAACACCCGGATAACGGTTAATGTCGTGAAAAAGATCTTTTTTGTTCATTTTGCCGATTTTAATTTTTTTTGAAACTCTTTTTTAAAATTGGAACGAAAAAATGAAAATTTTATGTTTCAAGAGAAATATGTGTTTCCATATAAAGTTTTGAATAGAATCAACAACTAATAAATGTTTATCCTAAGCCTCCGGATAAAGGCTGAAGCTGTTAAAATAGAATATTTTTTAATTTTTAAGATTTAATCTATTTTGAGCTCTTTATTTTTAGCTTAGGAGACAATGACAAGCGCCGCCGGTAATTAAAGAAGAACAAGATTTTCTAAGCATTTGAAGAAAGCAGATTTCTTCAGAGACAAAACCAAAGGTGAGCTCTTAAAAAATCATTTCAAAAATTGAAAGCGCATTAAATTTAATATGGATTGATAAAATTATGAGATTTTTGAATACAGAATATAGAAAATATTTTTCTAATATAAATACTCTTGGATTATGGTCAAAACTTCTAATAAAAAAATTGAGTAAATTTTTTTGTTTTGCTTTCTATTTTTCTATTTGAAAGTATGTACTTTATAAACGCATTCAATGTGGCTCGGATTGACTGAATTATGGTTGAAATTTTCTTTCGTTGTCATGGAAAAGTTTATTCGAAAATCTTCCAAGCGGTGTCTGTAGGAAATTTAGCATTATTATTATTATTTTAAACACACTGTTTATTTATGATTTTCCAAATTAGTAGATACTCTCCGCGCTAAAAAAAATTTTTTTTTTTTTTCACCTTGATGTTTGAATTTTTTAAACGACCTCGTTTGCTAATATTCCATTACATAACAAAGCCACTGTGTCCCAAATAAAGAAAAAAAAAATTAAATCCAAGTAAACGTCTCGCCCACAAAAGACACACTCACTAAAAACAATAATAGCGCCATAAAACTATAACATTCCATGGCACTTACTTCTTTTTAGTTGACCGCTGCTCTAGAATAGGTACTCTCATGTACCTTATACCTTCGTTGACTATGCGTACCTTTCAATATTAAGTTTTATGACTCTAAACAGAACGCCTCCTAATTCAAAAAAAAAATGAAAGTAAAGGTAATTTCCGTGACCATTTGCAAGATCAATAAAACAATAAATTTCATTATGATTGACATAATCTGTGCGCGCAGATTTTGTAGGTATCTGTTTTTTTTTTAAATGACCATCAGGTGAGTTTTGTTTTTTGGTAAGTGATATTTTTTTAAAATTCAGAGAATTTAGTTTTTTTTATTACCTTAGTAAAATTTTTGTATAATCGCACTTTTTCACTTAATGACATGTTTTTACTAAAAAAAAAAAAAATAGGTGACACACCTTACAATCTCGTGTGATGGACAGTGTGTGTACAAAGAGAACGCAACAGTGTACACCTACCTGTGCGATGATTGTCCATCTGATGTTTGTGTTTTGTAGGTACATAATATTCAACCTCGAAGATCGTAGAGATATCTCGAACAGCGAGTATAAGTTTTTCATCTCATACGCCGGACACGTATGAAACGTTCTGAATTTTTGTATTTGTGTTTACAAAATTTTTCGATAGCATCACACATCGCATGAATGGAGTAGGAGTTATTGTATGAGCAACTTCGTCTTTGGACTTAGTACTTTTATTTTTTCTCGAGAAGCTTCATATATACTTAGGTATACGAGTATGCCTTTGTTGTACAACATTGAAAAATATATATTCCACAATGAGACATTTAAAGGTGACACTATTGCTCATATAATAAGGTTTTTTTTTTCTTCTTCTTCTTCATCGTTTTCAATGCTGGACAGACAGACAGAACGAACGAACGAACGAACGAACGAGAGTTGTTGTTTTGTTCAAGTTATATAGTTATAGATATGCCGAAATATGAAATTGTGACCAATCCTTAATGACATGTCAAAAATTCTTTTGACGAATTATTACTGATTGATCTTTCTTTGACGTGGAACTGATGTCCAAAGAAGATTTCTAGAAAAAAAAAATGTTTTTTTTTCATTTTTCGTTTTGTGGGAATTGTATGTGAAGTGTGAATGTCCAGACGGAATTGTTGTTAGATAATATAATGATGTGCATTTATTTCAGTTTTTTTTTTTTAGATTAAGGGTGTGCAAGCAGGTTAGAATATACAAGAGGTCTGCTATTGAAATTCACTTTCGTTGCAGTTGATTGAACAATAATGCTTCTATGGTTTTTTTTTTGCCAGATACTCGTCTATATCAAAAGGTTTTCTTGAGATTAAAAATCTTAAGTGCATGTGTGAGGATTGTATGAAACCAAAATTACATTTTAAAAATGTTCCTTAGACATTTTTTTTTAAGTAAGTGACCCGGATTAATTTATAAAAAATGAAAAACTCAGAAATAAATTAAAAATGTGTTTCGAGAATGAAAAAGGTCGTCAGATATGATAACTAGCTGGTGGGGAACCCCTTTAACCTTGACGTCGCAATTCTACGCACTAACCATCATGTTATTCGTAGTAAGAAGTCAAATTCCAATTTTCGGAATAATAACACATTTGTGTTGGGCGCCATTTAAGCAAAAATAGAGACTTAACGACAGTTAGTGTATCATTAAAAATAAGTCAGAAATTTAATAAGAATAAAATCACTTGAATTTAGTTTCAATCTTTATTATATGTGAAATATTATGTATTCAAGAAAATGTATTCGGATGGATGGCGCCCAACGTGAAGATTATGAACTGAAAGGTATTCCTGTATTTAGTTTGTATTCATGCCGGATATACTGGTTTTATTTCACATGGGAATCCGCACTTTAAAATGAGCAAGACAAAATATATTGAAAACAGATTCACCTTAGACTCTAAATGGCGCCCAATGTGAGGATTGTATTAGATGAAATTCATTATTTAAGGTTAGTTTTCACTTAGTATTTCACCGTTGAAGATATGTATAAAATATTAAAATACGAAGATAAAACTGGTTGACGAAACATTCTAGATGGCGCCCAATGCAAGGATCTCACTTAACGAAATTACTTTATTTTAACTTGTGTTTTAGAAATTTAATTGCTATTTCTGTTTTAGTCTTAAGGGATTAAGATATACATGTCTTAAAAGGAGACTCACCTTAAATTCTAAGTGACGCCTGCCCAAAGAGCAGATTCATCTAGAATTCTAATTGGCGCCCAACGCTAGGATTTCTTTGATTCGCGTTTCTGTTCCGACTAGACAAGTTTTGTTTTTGAGGAAGATATAAATACAATAAAAAATTTCATCAAAAAAAAATTTAAATGGCGCCCAACGTGATGATTTGACTGAATTGAATTCCTTTAATTAATTTATGTCCTCAATTTGACTGGATTTGTTTTAAATCACATTGAGGACTCTATGTTAGAAAACCTAGAATACGTCGTAGCAGGAATTATCACAAAATCATGAAGATGAGTTTTGATCTCACAAATCTATTTGAATTTAGAATTTTTTAGACCCTTACTCCAAGCCCGTCACCCTAGAAAATGTTCAATAAATCAATAAAAAATAATGTCTTCTTTTAAACTATCCAAGTGAAAATTTCACCGATCTTCTTTTGATTACACATACCAAAAGTGTAACAGTAACGTTTTAATTTGGTTGGTTTAACTGAATCAACACACCAGCTATATAATATCCTTTTCTATTATACGCACTTCCTTGTAACCTGATAAAAAAAATGAAAGGGTTCGGTATTTTTATTAAACACCGCCAGCACAATTTATGCGGGCATAGATGCATGCATATAATACGAGTATACCTATACAAAACCTCTCCCAAAACGAACAATAAAACGCTCTTAATTTGTCACAAGGCTTTTATATTAAGTTATTATCTCCCGCATAAATATAATATATGTAAGTATAAAAACGTATAAATATAATTCTCCTGCAATTATTATTATAGTTTCATTCACATGGCACATGGCTTACTAAAATATTGTTGCAGCTTCCTTTGAACACGCTGCGTCGTCGTCGTAGTCGGTCGTCCGTTGTATGATCGTAACAGAACTACTAAAACAACTCACTTAATTCTGATCACGCAGACTGGGCGCGTTTGTATGAAATTATGTGAAGGTACATTTACTTGGACTTACACCAACAACAAAAAAAACACAGAGCAAAAGATAAAAACTTTACACGTAGAAGGTAAGGGTACCTTTTGTACCTACAATATATGAACCATATCAGCGAATGCGTATCTCGCTGAAGTACGTGGAGAGATTTTTATTTTTTTTTTTCATCATCATTCATCTGTGAACTGTGATAATTTCAAAATGTGATACTGTAACGAACTTGTGCCTGAGAGACTCTTTTTTAAGGTATAGCGAGAGCATCTTCCGTTTTGGTTTGGTGATGTGCATCTCACAGTTTGAAAACAAAGAATTAATGCACTTTAACTTTAATTCCATCATCACTCTGGGATAGAAAAAACAAATATACAAATCCTAACCTAAAACCAAAGGTTTTTTTTTCATAAAAAAAAAGGTTGCCCAAGGGGAGGGGGGAGAAGGTTGGCGTGCATACACTAAACACTCTATATGCACTGTGCACTGCTGCGCTGCAATTTAACTGCTGCACCATCATCGTCATCGCATAAAAGACATGCTAACAGTGCATAGTGCAAAAGTGGTTAGTTCCATGCACCCACCCAACCTCTGAGTCCGGCGGAACTCCAAGTGGAGATCTAATAAAAGTTCGTGAGAACTAGATGCTTATCGACGACGACGATGGTATAACGAGAGGTATTTCAATGGCTCTTCTTTCCTTCCTCGTCGCCTTTGAAGACGAACGTCGCAATTGTCCTTATCCTCCCCGAGAGCTTATACTAGAAGTCGTTAGGTTTTTTTTTTCGTGTTCTCATCTAGTTACCACACTGACGACGACGACGACGGTGAAGCTGTAGTGGCAGCATCGCCTCGCGTCGCGACGGTCCAACCAGCCGGTAGTCGTGGTCTAGTATAAAAAAACAAAAAAAAATGTAACTTAGCCAACAAATCTCATAAACTTACTGCCAATGCTATAACTACCTAACCCATACCGACCGACCGACGATCGACCGCCCGCCTTTTAAAGCCATCATCCAGTGTGAACATGAGAGCGCCGCCGCCGCCGCTCCGTCGAGCTATAGACCAAGACCCATGAGCTGAAATGGAGAATTACTTTTGGCTTCTGTGTTATAGAGCACACAGCAGAGCGGCAACACACAACCTCAGCGAAAGGTCTGGAGACATTTTGATTAATTTTTCGCAACATTCTATATGCACCCGCTGCCGCTACCGCCATCGCATCGCCATTGCCATAGCCTGCTGCATGCAGCAGCGCAGCGCCACCGGATACAACACACATTCAAATGAATTTGTTGTCTTTCTGTCCATTTGTACTGCGCTGAAAATCCAATTGTATATCGGCCTTATCTATGGCTCTGCATCAAATCGCGATATACATAAAGAGCGATGTCCAATTGGGATAAACTTCCGCCACCATCATCGGATAATGATCGAAATCGTAGGTGAAAAGTTCCCACACTAATCAAAGGGTCACAAAATTACCTTTATAAATAAATTTTAACGGTATTATGCAGCAGGTAGGATATTTTATTTTTTTGAAAAAGGATTTCAATACAAGGATGCGGATCCAACAATATCAAAAAAAGCAAATCCTTATAGTCTAATCACTCAATTGCACTCTTTCTATGCATAAAAGGACAATCACAATGATGCAGCGGAAAATTCTATAAGGATATATACGAAACGAGAAAACCACCTGCTGAATTTTCCCAGGATCATAGTCCTTATTTTTTGGATACATACTCCTACATACTCGTAAGTGTGTGTCACAGAGTAAAAGAGCCTATGTTTGTCATTATGATTGGATAGTCTTGGATTAGACCGGATAAATCTAAATTCTGCATTCGCGTTCATTTTGAAGTCCTTTCTTGCATTCAAGTATAGTAATTATTATTTGGTGCACAAGCAATTCGTTTGTTCAGTGGCAGTGGTGGTGTTTTACCAGAGGAAATAAGGCTCTCTCTCTGGCACAAAAGGCAACTCGAGTCGATGTCGATGTCGGTCTGCATCTCGCATATTGATGGATTTTTGGGTCACGAAATTGACCTGTTTTTCTATAGTACTCTGAAAAGGATATTCTACCCTGCCCGTCTGGTGTATAATGCGACGATAATATACGTGGACAATGGAAATTTTGTTGCCCCTCAAATAATGATGATGATGATGGTCTGGTCTGGTTCACTGTATGAAATGATGATTTTGGTGATTTACAGTTATCGAATGTGGGTTGTTGTAGTTCGGTATTTTTTTTTTTTTTTGAAAAGGCCATTGTCCTTTCATTCTTCAATCATCCATGTATTTGAGCTAAATGAAACAGTACACCGCTTGTGTATTTTGGAGGTAGATTGTGATGTGTGCAATTTGAGATCGAATTGAAATTTGACAGGTTTTCCGCTGTTATGTTGTATTTGATATGGTGCACCTGAAACTATATGGATGGTATTTGATGGAAAATCTGATTCCCGGATAAGGGCGTATAGATTCAGCGAATTGGAAAATGCGATCTCGGAAATTTTGGAGCTACGTATATTCTATTATATTGAAGGCTAATAATAGAGTTCATTTCTTTAGTTATCCTGTCTTTTCTTTAAAAAGGGCGTTTGATGAAAATAGAATTAGATATTTTTTGATTATCTATCATTGATGAGTCTTGAAGTAATTGGGTCTCACAAATGTGGTCTCGCTTTCAGACTAACTCAAAAGTTTTCTACACAACTTGGTTCGAAATAAAAAAGCTCCGGATAATCGCTATGGTAACAACGAAGAAGACTTTGCTTAGATTATAATTTAAGTAACCTTGTTATTCGGAATGATATCTTGGGAAGGATTTTATTGAAAAAAAACGTATAAAACCATTTTATCCGAAACGTTGGATAAGTTGTCCTTCGCATCGGATAAAATATTTTTGTCTTGTAAATAGTGTTTGCATATCTTAGAAAATTTGAGAATAAAGAAAGCATTAAAAAAAAACAAATTTGAAAGTCACCACATAATTTTAACTAATCCTTGATGTTGATTTAAGTATCGGATAAGATATATCTGAACTTATCGAAAACCTTAGAAGTATTGAAAGATTTTTAAAAATGTTTTTAGTATTGGAAAATTGTATTTGTAGTACTGGATAAAGTTCCGGATAAGTTGTTTGTAGTATCGGATAAGATGTTTAAGCTTTGCGAAATATTTTGAAAATTTATAAATTTTTTTATCGAAACATTTTTTAAGAAGTAATTGTATTCAAAGGAGTTGCAACTATCGGTATCCTTGAAAAACCCCTTTAGCCACAGTTATGCATCTCTTCATCCTGGCACTTGTGCTCAGTAGGTACAGAGACTGGTAATTTATGTGAAATTATAATTCACATCCAGTTTAAACTGTATTTAAAAGAAAGTTAGTAAATAATGAAATATTGGATTTGATTTTTTTTATCCGAAGCTTTGGATAAACTTAAAATACACATGATGCTTCTATTTCAGATGACACTCTTTACGCAGGATGGACGCATTCTAAAAGTGATTTAGATTTCTTCTTACATTGCCTGAAATCTGCAAAATAGTTATCCTATTTCTCGTTTTACGTGTTATTTTGATAAAAATTAACATGATTTACGATCTTTTGAAAGTCTCGGATAACTACAAATATCACAGAAATATTATTTAAAATCGTAAATGGATTATCCGTGATGTACCAACTCTACGTGCTTATGATTGGATAAAATAAATATTGTTTATCCGTTTGAATCCTCATATGTTTTCTTTAAATCACATCACTATACCAGATGAAAGACCTGATAAATCCATTCAAATCAATAACTCCCAGCTGTATATATAGTCACCAGACTGTAGCATATCAACCACAATTTCATACATTACCATCATTCTCATCATCATCTGCCGAATATCTATTATAAGAGAGTATTATTAAAAAAAAAGAATCTGAACTAACTGTTTCATTCCGAAACCAATGAACCTTTTCCCATAAAACATCGAACTTTTCCTACAACTGCACTTGAAGAAGACAATGCCAAACAAGTAGCACATCAGCAATAGCAACAACAGAAGAAACAAAAAAAAAGCAAAAGTTTCCACGAAATCCAGTTGCAGGAAGCAACTCGCTGAAGTAAGAAACAAAAAAAAAAAAACATTAACTAGCCGCGCCGCGATATTCGTGATGTTGAAGACAATTAAAAAGCATCCCCTCCCCCCATTACCTATACCCAAATGTCTTAGGTCTGATTTTTTTTTTTTTTACTTCAACTTCGTCTCTAATTTTTTTTAGTAGGTACTTAGGTTAGTCTAGCAAGAAAAAAAATATTTTTTTTTTAAAGAAGAAGAAGGAAAGCCCTTAGTTCACACCACCTAGCACTAAATTAGATCAACAGCTAGATGGATTCACATTCGGTGTCATGGATCTCGAAGTCAAACGAGAGAGCAGAGGAACTGATACAGTGCAGTGCATATAATATAAGGAAGGCTTTCCGCGGACTTGAGACAATAGTGAGAACATTCTCACACAACCTATACTCCATTATCCGGCGAGTGTCCACTGCGCTGAACTGTGTACTGTGCTGTGGTAACTGCAAGACTTCCATACAGATGCAAAAGAAGATGCTACTGACTGCAAATGCAACCCACGACAGAAGGATGGCGAGACGGTGATGGTGATGCAGGGTGCGGTAGCATCGGTGATGGGGAGAATGGATTTTTGGTTTGAAATTCGAATGGAGCGCAAAGGTGCCACGACGATGTATAGCGAATGTGCACGACACGAAGCACCACGCGAAAATCCAGAAAGCCCAAACCAAAGAGAATGACAACCAGCGTATAGTTGTTACGGACGAAGAACGATGAAGGCGACGCGACGAGACGCTACGAACGGACTGCAGTGGGGAAGTCAACGGGCAGCAGCAGCGGTGTGGTGGCTGCAATGAAGTCAACAATGCTCATGTCCTCATATCATTGCAATGGACAAAATGTTGCCACAGAAAAATTATGAAAATGCACTTGGAAAACAAATGAAGCACCTACAACGGCATCACGCGGAAGGAAAACAAAGCGAACGCGCAAAATCTCATAAATTCGCGTGTGTAAGGTGGAGCGCGGCGGCGCTTTCACGTTGCCACCTTGTTCGTTATCCGGCGAGCCGGAGGTCGACAAGTGGTTGTACTGGAGAAGTGCAAACCAAAAGCTTCGCCTCTATGTAGGTTCTCTCGGACCCACACATTTAATTAGCTGGCGATTCTCACGATTTTCCTAGAGCTGAGGTAAAAGAGACAACGATGCGACGACGACAACACTTGAATAATAATTATTAGATGTGTTATGCGGTTAAAACGGAACTTTTCACATCTCACCCACTGTTAGATAGCTCAAGTCTGCTTTTTTATCTGTCAGAACAAAGATTCCATTATCAGTTGAGTCGTTGGAATTATAATATTATTCGTACAATGAGTGACTCTGTGAGATCAGTGAAGACAACGGTGATCTAGGGTTACCACAGTACTTTAGGAATTGGATGGCTCGAAAGATAAAATGGATTTATTAAATTACTACTTTCTTATAAGTTTTTAACTTATTCCAATCTTATCCGATCGATGGTTTTTTGTTTTTATTTTGTGATGGCAACCCTACGAGCAACTGAAATTTACATAACACCTTCACAAATGACCTCACTTAAATCAAGTAATAACTTCAATTGACCCCCAAAAGTTTCCTGTCCAATTCTATTACTTTTCTTGGCTATAACTTTCAATTTGTTTGCAAAATTTACACTGCAGATGATGGTGATGATGCCTCCTTTAGAGCCTCGATGATGGCTAACGCTTGCAGTCGACCGCACTGCGCAGCGCATTAAAGCGCACATTTAAAGTAAACAAATTACCAAATGCTTGAGATGGCCATGTCGACAACGACTCGCAAATGTATATCAATTGGACAGGGAGTCATGTGGTAAGTGCATACACGATTCCACAAAAAAAAAAAGAACAACCACAGAGGGGTTTCTTCGGCTGTCCATGGACATCAATTTTAGGCTCGCCAAAGTGAGCGGAGCATAAACTTAAATGTGTGTTTGTGTACTGCCAGTGTTGTTTAATGTGAACGTGGGTTGCTCGTCAGATAAAATAAAAAAAAAAAAAACCAAGAGCATACTAAAGATACTTGTTCTGCAATCATATCATTACGTTTAGCTAATTGATTTGTTGTCATTGCGCGCGCACAAAAAAACACAGACATATTATAGAGAGTGCGCCAGTTCGGTTGCTTTGGTGTTGTGCGTTAGGATGCCGCCACCACCACTGTTACTGCTGCTGCCAAACAAAATACTTACTTTTTAAACTGCCCCATCAAAAAGGTTGGTAGGTATCTTTGAGGATGAAAGCTTTCAAAAGAAGATGTTCAATTGGCATAAGTTGACATTTGTTTGGCAAGTGCAGAAGTAAGCGCGCATAACATTAAAGGATATCCTTGTAGTTTACCAATTAAAAGTGAAATCTAAATGAGGAGGCGCATTCAGTGTGTGTCTCAGAATTGGGCATTGGGTAGGTTAAGTAAGATTGACAGATATATATAAAAGTATCTTTGAGATAGATTCTAGCATTTCATGAAATCAAGAAACGATTCAAAATCAAATTTGACGTTTGGGGTACAATTTAAAACATTTGGTTGTTAACTGGGTGATATCAACAACTTATCCGAGGTGGTTTTAAGGTTCTGGATAAAATTTTAAATTACCAATAAAATTAAATGAACTACTTTGCACTTAGTTAAGGACTCGGATAATGTCTTTAATACTCGGATAAGGTATTTTAATTCAATTAATTGATATGTTTGTAAGCTGGGTGATATAAGATATTTATCAAAGATGATCTTAATCCTCTGGATACAAATTAAATTCAACTCTACTTCCTGCAAATGATTCGTAAAACTTATCCAAAGCGTTCGGATAAGTCTTCAGTTTACCAAAAAACAATCCGATTTCAATAATTTGGCACGGTTCTTCACTGGGTGATCTATACAACTTATCCAAAGCGATTTTAAAGCTCCAGATAAATTATTTTTCACATTGAAAATGACTCGGAGTATGATTTTGGTCCTCGGATGAAGGTATTTAAATATATATAGCAAAAAAAAATTAGCAAGAAATGACACGGATAATGTTTTGTTGATCTGGATAAAATGTATAATCAACATAAATGCTTTATGAACTAGATGTCATCTGATAGAAAATTAAGTAGATGAAGTTCTAAAAAAACTTATAGATTTGGCAGAACTATTAAAATTAAAATAAATGTGAAAAAAATATATTTTCATTCATCCAAATACGAATGATTCTTATCCTCATTGGATATATATACCGTTATACTTTAAAATGCCTTTTCAATTAAACGCTAATACAAGGTAAGGAATACATACTGGCCTTTTTATAGATAATGAGAACAAAACGATAAACGTCTTGTCCGATTCCTATCCAACTAAAAAAGATCAATACTCCTCCGTAAAATCATTGGATCGGACAAGCTTGATACAACTGAGAATCGCTTTGTGTCTTTTCATCACAAAAGAGACTGGAACAAGTGAATTTACGAATTTACATCAACTCGCACAACAACTATACACCGGCGACTTAGATTTGCGGACAAACGTCTGATGCCGCTCAACAACAACCAGAAGAAGAAGAAGAAGTCCATTTCTCAAAGATTGATAGTGGACGCTGCTCTGTTTTAAACCGCATCAAAACACACCATACCTACTCACGCCACAATGATATCCCCACATGACATTTGTTCTAGGCTTGGATTCTATGATGGTGAATCGCATATACTCGTAGAAGAGGTCTTTTCTGTCTCTCCTAAGTCCTAAGTCTTCATGGCCCGCACCGAATCGATCGTAATCTCTCAATTACACCAATAATAACACAAAAAAGAAGAAGCATACACAACAAAGGGACAGACATTTGACTTGAAAGATCGGTATCTGCTTTGTTATGTTGCGAATGTAAAGCGGAATGTTAAGAGATTCTCTTTCTTCTATATAGTGCTATGATGATGCAAGCCTCTGGTTATGGGTTCTCCTGAGATCTAAGGATAGTTTCACTGTTTAACCTGTGTGCAGCGGTATGGTGCTGGGGCAACGGCGGCGGCAGCGGCGATGGAACACAATGTACACTCACCGTATGCGCTCCTTGCAGTGCAACTTCAAGCACCGGCAATTACAGAACGAGATCTTATAAATATAGTAAAAGTATTCCTCTAGCTTACAACACCGCGCACACCGTGTTTGTCTACACCAATTATAAGCATGAATGATCCCACTACTGTATATGTGGACGCATTTTCACGTGCATGTACGTCAAGCGGTAGACAACAATTTAATCGATTCGCGATCGACAATCGAAAAATTATAATACTGTCGGACAGTTGACCAAAGCTATTGCGCCGCTGTTGTACTACCATACGGTTTGTTCGGTACACTGAGAACAAAAACAATAATATAAATTTCTCTTCATATACCCCGTTATCCAGCTTATCCGAGTTATCCAAGGGTACTAATGGTACATTAACAAATGTTTCATTTTATAAAAAAAGATATACTTAAATTACCTATTTGAATTATTGGCTATTAGTACTTTATCCGGATAACAATAACATTATCCGAATCAGTTTTTGATATCTTAAATTAAATATTTTTGTTCACTGGCAAGACAATGTCTTGCGTAGGAGTAGTAGAGGCAAAATGTCACGTTAGGGGAAACTAACGGTCGTAATAAGTCTGAGAATGAGACGTATAAATATTTGTAGGTATTTGATTTTTTCTTTCAGTGTACTTCGACCAAAATGAGACACAATTCGCGTTGTTTGCATTTTAGTTTGGCTCTGATCTGTGTGTAAACTGGTCACAAAGTGTGTCCTGCGCTTGGCCTGTTGTATAAGTATACGTATGTAAGCAATTCCATTCCTTGAAATAAATGTCTACAAAAGATATAGGGACACTGCAGCCAGGCTGCTTTTCATAGGCAATAACTTAATTTGATTCTGCTGTGGACACAAAACAATGCTCTTTGACTGTTATAACCGAGTGACTTTGGCTATCTTGCTGGCTACTATGCCTATATAAACGATTGTAATGACCACAATGAAATAGTAGAGGCGGTTTTTAGCTTTATACACAACACACAAATCGGACACGGAACATGAATTACCGAGTTAAGGTGTGCAATTAGGCGACATAAATGGAAATGCAAATCGATTTGTATAAGTTCCGCGCATACACTATACACAATACACAAAATAGCTTCGGTTTGGGGCGCTGCTGCGCTGGAAGTACTGTGAGGTGAAGACAGGGATAAACAAAAATATGTAGAATAGTTTGGATTTGCATGGGAATTGTTAGGATTTGAGGATGGGGCTAGAATTGAGGTTAGATTTTATGCAAATAATCATTGAATAAGAATTCACAAAGGCTGATTATGGACGAAAATTGTCATATTTGGAAGATTGTTTAAACATAAAAAATGGTTAATTTTTAGGATTTTCTAGATAGCTTGCAAAAAGCTTCCATAAGGCTTGTTTGATTTATTTTCTAAAATAAATCTGTTTAAAGCGCTACCTAATGGTTAGCAAGTAAAATCGTAAGCTTTATATACAGCTTCTATAAGGCATCTTTACGGAAGTTAATTATCCTTACTAGCGCATGCATTTCACTGATGATTTTAATTGGAATCTTCAAATCTATTTTATAATTTAGGTCACACTCAAACCATACTAGAACAGTCATCAATAGCAACGAAAATGGTATACAAGCTTAAGGCTGTATACAAGCTTCTTTTGGTGTTTCAAGCTTCTTTAAAACTTCGATAAACTTGGAATACACTAAATGTACCCTATTTTTGGAAACCCGACTATTTTGTAATTACTGTTGAATCATCATCATCATCTTGACCCAGAACATAAAATTTGATTTATACTTATGAAAATTTTATGATGATAATCATCATGATGAAAACAATTATTTTTTCAGCTTCGATTACATTATTATACTATTGATAGCTACTGAAAGTCTATTACCCTCGGTCGGGTATCAAATACAGCTTTATGTTATGTTGGTAACAATTGAGACCGTTCAAAGACTCTTAGCCACAATGAATGTTGACATCATCCTATATAAAGGTGATATTCGACTGCAACTCGGCATCACAACGGCGACAACGACTATATGTCCGTCCATCGTTCTCGATATAGGTGCATACATATTTTTTCGTTAGGCATTTCCATCTAATTGTACCATAAGACCTGGTATCAAATTAATAACCGCATCATCTGCTGCCGCAGTTTTATGTCTCTCCGGTGGTGGTTAGCATCACCACCACCACCACCACCAACCATCGGCGTCGCCGTTGTTGTTGTTTTTGTTGTTGTTGTCGTCACCACCATATATTCCATCCAAGTCACAGTGGTTGTTTGTTGTCGCCATCATCATCATCATCATCATCGTGGGCAGTTCATCACACATCACCTTACCCCTAACTTTGGATACCTCTACCTACCTACATTTCCCTAGCCATACAGCTTAGATTTATTAATAAAATATCAATTTATATGAATTTCTATTACTCGCCTATTGATCCCCGTTGGTTGAAGTGTGGTCGCCCCAATATACTTATAGCAATGCTTTGGAAATCCTAGATTGTAATGTAAACGGTGTGCGAACTTTGTGTAAAATTTATGAAATGCGGTCGTTAGCTTGCGAGCTGATGCTAGGCTATTGTATGAATGAGCCCCGCGCTTTTGGTTAAGCGTTTTGCTATGCAACTTTTTAGCGAAAGAAAGAGAAACGATTTTACGGACATTATTTTTATTAAGAGTAGAACATAATTTGAAAACCGCTACCGCGTTCATTTGCTTATTTGTAATTTTGTATCCAGTGCTGTCGAAGTAAGGACTGTGGGAGTATTTGTAGCATTAATTAAGTGTTTGATAATATTTTGCTATCCAAAAGCTTTGCATTATTTATAAGGTAATGTTGTTCATCTAAGGTCTTACTTTTTATCCTAAACTATCCAGATCGCATGGTTTTTGTTGATTCAGAATGAATGAATTTCATTTAAAAGCTTGCATGCTGATATGTTTTACCTATCCGGATAAGAGAAATATTTTTTTAAAAATAGTATCCGGCCCCATAAATACAACTAAATCGATTATTTGGATGTTACAAAATAAGTATCTGGATAGCCATGTATTTGTTTATCATTCGGATAATCGCGGATAATAATTCAGTTAAAACTTTACTTTATGATGTTCAATACTAGAATAGAATCTTGAATAGTATAGTTTTTACTTATCCGGATGAGCTACATATCCAAAAATCGTAAAAACTAATATATATACCTAAAGCTAAATTTGATTATTTATCCATATAGAATAACTCAAGTATCTTTACATCAACCAAGTGCTTGTATAGTTATTCTATAGTCTTGGATAAACGAACGTAAAAATATAACGTTAAATATTTTATTCGGATATATCCGGATAAAGGAGTTAGTAACGACTTTAAATTTTTTTGCAATTTTTTTTTTTTGAAAATTGCGGGTGTATTGTATTGAAATCACGCAGGATCTTATCCGAAGTATAACTTTTGACTGCAAAGGGATTAATCTTAAATGTGTCAGAAAGTAACCTCGAATAAAGTTTTTTCATTAAAATTTGTTGAATTGGTCAAAACATCTTTAAAGACAATATTTTTTATTAAAACGACAGCACTGGTCATTCATCCATAAGTCATTAATGGATGAAATCTACATTGACTTTTATGTGGATTCAATATTAGATTTGTAAATTGTTTTTGTTTTTCACAACAACTACAATTTAAGTCCCAACGGACTCACGATTTTAGTTCGTCCAACTTCTTTTTTGTTTTGCCTCTTCTGCTCTAGCTTAATACTGTGCTATCTAGTCGTCTTTGCGCGCCAGCTTTCTGCCAGATCATCGCTGTTCCAATGATATAGTATAGTATTAGTGCATTGTGCAATCTAAAGCAATTCTCACCTTTAATCGCGCGGGCGAATGGGAGAAAGATGGTTATATTCATAGAGTTGCACAAAGATACATATATCCGAAGAAAACCAACCGAACTCATTGTGGTGAAGCAATTGTCCATAAATTCTTAAAATGTCTCATTATTCATGGAACACACAATAGATTTCATTTCTTTATGTATGGTTATTTCTTTTGCCATTTCTCATATTCAAAAGTGTTTTTGGACGGTGCGCGGTCGGTTATGGTGAGAGGTTGATGGAACTGCGCTCTGGCACCTATGTCTTCAGAAAGTGAATCAACATTTTGATGCAATGGTCTCCTGCGGGAAGTCAATCCATAAAATGAATGAGGCTTCGGCAAAAGGCGCTAATACGTTTTGGAGACACATTATTTTTGAAATTAGTGGGAGTTAAATGTTAACAAAAAAAAAAAAAAAAAAACACACAACCGTGAGAAAATCGTTTCATACGTGATGGAAAATTTTTGGGTACTGTGCTGACCTAAGTAGTTCCGGTTTAATGACAATAGAATCAAAACAAAGTGACATGCATTATAATGCACTGCGATAAAAATAATGTGAGTTTTTTTTTAAACAAAAGAAAATCATTTTTAAAACTTTTCTTAAGATATTAATTTTTATTTTATGAACAAAATTATATTCAGAACGATTTTGGGGTGGTGAGCTATAGGTAGTACCTATAAAATATAAAATTAATTACTTTTTAATTTTGTATTTGTTTTTTTTTTTTTCAGATCAAAATGGATGTAGTAAGCCTACGTCAATGCACTGTCCTTCCCCTTTGTATATAGCGTAGGGGACTTTTTATATATATGTACCTATATGAAACAATTTATTGTACTACAAACATCATAAATGACACAATGTATGCATTTAAAATGATGTCAGTACTTTGCCTTGGGGTTGACAAAAAATTAAAACAAAAAAAAAATTAAAAACAAAAATAACAACAATAAGTGCAAAAAAAAAAAAGCGAGAGAAAAAAAAATATAGTATAGCGCAGACTTATATTAGTCAGCCAATTATTTATTTGTTATTTCGCGCGTGTTGAAATAACTATACTCACAGGGAAATAAAACAATGCGCTTTCATATGAAAATGTAAAGTCGTATATGTAGATACTCAAATACATATTCATTTCAGTGAATGTTGAGGGTGACAGGCTTTCATTGAAAAATACCAACAACAACAAAAAATAAAAAAATATTACACTGTCAATTTACACCAGTCGTGTTTGGATGTTACTATAGCTGAATTTATGTAGGTAGGTATACATTTTACATTTATGTAATTTTTTTTTTTTTATTTATACTTACTTACTATTCAAACAATAACCTTACATAAAAGTATAAAAATTGCAATGGTTGATTTTTTATGATTTCCGAAAGTTGTTGGGCGAGAAAAATATCAAAAAAGGATATTGAACTACAAAATATTTGTTGAGTGTTGAATATTTTTCATTAATATTAAGTTTTAATTGAATTGAATTTATTTTTTTTTATTGTTTTCCAGTGAAATGTACAGAAGACAAGGATAAAGTGAAAATATTTCCGGAATTTTTAAATTATTGCGAACAATAATTCAATAAAATTTTATTTAAATATGTGTAACAATAAATATTTGACAGTAAATTCAAAATTTCATGGTAAATAAAAGTTTTTTTTTTCAATTTAAGCAACTGAGATGTCAATATTTTTTATCCGAGGTGATAAATCTTATCCTAGAAAGAAATACTTTAAATTAAACAATGTGGACTTATATTTATAGTGTAAAAAACTTTTATCCGAGATAATAATTCTTATCCGAAGTACAGAAAAACACAACAATCAAACCAAAAAATTAATGAAAATCACGAAAAAGCGTTTCAAGACAGACTGTTTTCAAAGGATAATGGCAAAAAAGTTGCTTAAATAAACACAATTTTTTCTCAGGAACAAAATATTTATCCAAAAACAGGAGTACACATTCAAAATTAAAAGCCTATTAAATACATAAGCATAAACAATATTTCATAATAAATAAAATATGGTTTGTAATATCTACCAACATAATTCTTCGTATCCCTTAGTAAGACAAGGTTTGAACTAGACATACATTTTATCCGTGGCGTGAACTTTTATCCGAACATTCGAACATTGAAAATAATAAAGTTTTTACCCTGAAAGTTTTGACAAAAGTTAGTCTTGCCTTCCTTTTTTCGAAAATTATAGCTTTTTCTGTTATCCGACGGTTTTTTGATATCACTTTACCTAATACCTACGACTTAGAAATCTTCTATCTGTGATCACATTAGATGACACATTAACATAAGGTATCGCATATTTTATATGATAATATTAATAAGCAATAACTTTTATCCGTAATAATAATACTTATCCTAGACAAAAATTAGTTATATAAAAAGCAGTGGATAAAGATTAAAACTGAAAATACCTTTTATCCGTGGTCATAAGTGTTATCCGAATTACAAATAATACAATATTTAAAGTGAAACCAACAATAATTCGTTTTTAATTTCTCAATATGTGCGGTCTTGGGACATCAAAGTAAAATCAGATGATATTGCTTGATAATTCCACTTTCTACATAAAAAAAAAACACAAGTTTGACCATAATATGCTATATACCTAAATCTACTAGTGGAAGGTAAAGGTATCTGTCCAACATCTTATCATTCTGTCATCCGTCATGTTAATCATTTTCGTGACGGAGTTTCACTGCTTCACTTTTTTTTAAAAAAGATAATAATTATAGGTACATATATGTATTTGGTATAACGAAATCTATATGGATTTGTCATAATTCTTATGTATTTACTTATCCACACATTTACCTGGATAACTGGTAGGTATAGATAGGTAATGTATCTCTGAGCAAAAGTAAACAAAAAATAAGTAAAATATCTGAGAAGCTGCGCGTAAAAGTTTCTCCTGCGCAGATCACTACACACAAATTGCTGTTGTTGTTGTTGGTACCTATATGTATTTCGAGAACAATACTCGTTGCCGTAACTTAACTTTTTTTTTGCAGTTCATATTATACTCTCTTTTACTTCTCGCCTTATATCAAACCTTATACCGGCTTGATCACTGATCAAGCCCAGCACACAATTTATATTATATTATGTTATATACTGAATTGTGGATTTACATGGCTGTATTTATATACAGACTCGCAAGTCGCAACTGGATTGGAACGGAACGGGTCGTCGTTGTTGTCGTCGGGCGTATCAACTTGGGAAACTTGATTTGTGTAAATAATAAAAACGACAACAAAAACAACATCGTCGTCGTCGTCGTCGTCGTCTATACGATATCCAACGAGCGGTGTGTCATTTACTTTGTCGCGCCGTTGGCGTCGAATATACGCGAGTAAATAAATTTGTAATTTTTATTCGCTCGCGCAGCAGACCATCGTAGGTAGGTATAGTGGCGCACTGACTTGTGAGTATAACAATTGCACGCTCACATAGCTGTTGACGCTTTGATTGGCCATCATCGTCATCCGTCGCCGCTTTGTGTATTGTTTAATTCGTACTTTTTTTTTTTTTTTTTTAATTTTTCAATTTGAGTAGCCAGGTTGGATTATTTTATGTGCGTTGTGTGTTCGAATATTGGTTCGGCCACACTCTTGGTGAAGTGTTATGTAGAGGTACATTTACTTATATGGAGGTACCTACTACCATCAATAAGTATATAAAAAAAAAAAGTTATACGACAATACTTGAATGGGCTTTAACAACAGGGTGCCACTATACTTTTGCGCCTCTTTTGGAACCATTTTTTTTTTGTCTGAGTTTTCACTTGGACGGTCCGCATGGAGGACCAACCATGCAGTTTATCGAGATTTTTTAACATCTGTCTATAAATTGGTCAATGAACAAGTCGAGTTTATGACAAAAGTTTTGTAGTGTTGAAATGAACAATATTTGAAAGTGTCTAGATGGACAGAGGCGGATTGGGGGTTTAGTAAGAATCGGGCGAAGCACAAATTAAAAACAATATAAGATCTAGGCAAGAAATAGCGGAGAAACGAGATGTTTTGAGGTCTCAGCTCGGTCTTGTCAACATTTAAAAAATTAAGGCGCATATCGGTTTAGGTCTCCCTTAACTTAAAAAAAAAAACAAACTGTCAAAAGACGTTAGAAATAATTTTTTAACATAATTAGATTTTATGAAACATGGAGAAAAATTATTCTTCTTAGTAGATTT
This sequence comes from Syrphus vitripennis, assembly GCA_958431115.1. Classification (NCBI taxonomy): domain Eukaryota; kingdom Metazoa; phylum Arthropoda; class Insecta; order Diptera; family Syrphidae; genus Syrphus; species Syrphus vitripennis. The sequence continues at coordinate 78,373,318 of OY288110.1, read as the reverse complement.
ATAGATTATAACTGTAACGGTGAAAACCAGATGAATTTATTTGCTCCATACTTTCTTCATATAATTATTTTTTGAGGTGGTTAGTATTCATAACCACCACCGTAGTTGTAGCAAGTTAAAAAAATTGTTATTATTTATGTTTCAAAAATTTGAGGTAAAAGATAAAGTTTTTTGTTCTAACGAAGGAAATAAGAAATTTTAAGAAAATCAAAATAAAATACATTTATTCAAAATCTGGAGAACCATTCACACTGAAGACAATATTTGTTTTTATGATTACGCTTAAAAAGGCAGAGCTAGCGAAATTCTTTCCCCCAGTTTCAAAGAGTGTGGCTGAAAAATGCACAAACTACGGACATGCTAAAATATACCATCTGACAACGATGAGAATATTTTGAAAATATGGGCATGAGAATTTACTATGCACGTGAATATACGATGATAATAATTTCCATAACAGTACCTTTTCAATAAGTGACAAAATGAAGCTTTCTTACCACACCAACTTGTATAACATCCAGGACAATTGGTCTCTATGTGAATGTCCCGACTGATGTGAGATGTCCTGCATAGGGAAAACTTTTCCAACTATACAACACATAGAGGACTACTTCTATACTATAGTAGAAGGGTATTGAAACGGAAAATTCGTCTATGAAAGTTTTCTTCTCATTCCTTTGGGCTTGTCCATCTGCATCTTCAATTCTTGTATAGGCACATATAGGTTAGATAAAATACATATCTGAATGTATACCTATGTGTTACAATATTTCAAAAGGTTTTTGTTATTATTCAATTGGCCAATGGTATCTACCTATACCTAAACTCTTGGCCATGTCCTGGCTAGCTGGCTCTCTACCTAACATGTGTATGTTGTTGTGATGCTGTAAGGATTGACTACATAAGAGAAATATGGGGAAGACAACATCGTATTCATTTTGGATTGTAAAGCCATAAATATATCTTTATAGAGAAAATTCATATAAAGTTGAACTTTCCTATTAGAAGAGAAAATCTATATCAAAATGTGTAGGTATGGATATTTTCTATCAATGTTTGCCGTTTGTTCATTTTCATATATATTTTTAGGTATAGGTGTACCCTAAAGTAAAGTATTGGTCGAGTTTATGGATGAAAAGAGAAGAAATAGCAGAGATAAATCTAATATAGATGGAAAAGTTTATCAACGGGAGAGGGGGGGGGTATAGGGATGTATTCTGAAACATTTATATATTTTCAAAGTTTTGTGTCTTTTTGTTGAGTATTAGAATGTGCCCATGAGCCATAGTTAGTTGTATGTGGAAACTGAAGATGGTGACTTTGCTTTAGAATAATGATTATCCATAGAAGACTGATGATATGGAACATAAGTACGAATGGACATTGAAGGACATTTTGTAGTTATTAAAATAGAGGATGAGAAAATTCAATATTGGAATGAGTTAAGTTTGACTGCAAATATTAATTTTGTAGAGACATTTATCCATTTTATTTTTTTTAAGTGATAACTGTATAGTATTAGTAAGCAGGAACTATTTGCTCAAGTAAGAAAATTGTTATTGGAGTAATCGCTAAAGCAACCCTTTCCTCATTCAGATATTTATCGAAGTATTAACTCCAATATTTTAGAAGCAGGGAGTATTTCCTCCAATAAAAAATTTGTAATAGGAGTGAACATTTAGATAAGGCATATTCTCTAATATGTATTTGTTAAAATTTTTCAGAAACAGCGAATATTTGCTTTGACAGGAAAATCGGGTTTGGAGTAAACACTCAGAATAAAGTCTTGCCTTAGATATTTAGTGATCTTCTGCGAGATTTAAAATTTTTAGTACAAACTATGCGCCTTAGTGGTAAGATGGAAAGAGTCAAAGGCTCTCGGTGCAACATCTGCAAAAATCAATAAAGGAGTAAAATTGGTAACTGGGCATTACTCTTTACAAGCTCAAACTAAGCTTATCCAAATGGTAGTCTATTTCTCATGAAATATATAAATATTCAATTTCAAGAAATTCCAAGAGAATTCTCGACCATAATTCACGCTCTCTGTTTTCGACAGAGGAGGAAATTCGAAGAAATATTTTATTTTATTTTTATAAAATTGTATTCTAGAAAAAAGGGGGCGGGCTGCATACCAACACATTCTGATTTTGCAATAATTTAATATAATTCACAGTAGAATGAGAACTATATTTGATATTAAGAGTCGGTAGCCTCCCTTTCATAATACCATAATTTAAACCTTAATCAAGTTTGCATGTCAGTTCTTTTGTTTACAAACTTGCACTCACAAATGTATATGTTTAATTAGTCCTTTAATCAAAATGTTGACATTTTTGTACATAATTTGTAAATAATCGCCAAACCGATAAGTGTTTCTATTATTTTGGGTAGGTACCAAAAAATTCAAGAAAGTGTGCTACTAAAATGAGTTTCTCAGATACAAGTGATTACCGCACCACTTGCCTTAAAAAAAGCAAGCAAAATATGTTCGTCCCATTACATAAATATTTAAAAAAAAAAAGAAACTTCAAGCCGAGATTTATTGAAGAGGAATTATGTCTACCAAAATAATAAAAAAAATATATTAACTCGAAAGCATACACAGAGTAGGTATATCGCATGTGCGTGGGCTGAAGAGTATTGTTTATATGAGTACTTGGAACCTCCGGAACCAAAAGGTTCTTTACCTACCCATTCCATTGTAGGTAGGTACCAACAAACAATATTCATTCATGACCACATCTAGAGTAAGTTCAATTAAAGATTCGTTTAATGAAATGCGTCGCTCCCCTTCTTTTTGTTCGTTTCGTTTCGTCGTAGTCGTCGTCGTCATCGTCATCGTCGTTGATAAACCCTCTGTGCATAGTGCACACCCACACATAACTTTCTTGAAGAATAATCACAGATTGAAAGCTATCATTAATTATCTTTCTGGTTCTCTTGCCAAGTCAATTTTTTTTTTTTATTTTGTATTTGGTTTATAATGTCCTCTCTTCTCTCACTGATGTGTACTTTACTCGTATCTTTACTTTTGTATTGATTTGATTGACAATTTCGCTTGCTTGAGTGTGCCCACGTGACCATAGTCTGACCGTTTAATTTTCAACGATCGTTCTTCTCGCCACACCTATAAAGCAAAAAAAAAAAAAAAACGAAGCACGCGCCTGTCGCAGGCCCATGAAGCTATAGAAAATTGATCACAACGTGTGTGTACACATCTGAGCCACAAGATATTTTATATTCGAAAGCTGCGAGTAGGTACGTAGAAGTACAAAAATTATACAAAGAGGATGAACTAAACAACAAATGAAAAAAGGAAAAAAAAAAAAATATAAGCGTATTTATTTCTTTGGGCTGCGCGATGAGCACATCACTTAAATTGTGTTTATCCTTCGCGCGCATCCGTGATATCTATAAATCCCCCTTGAAGAGAATCATTGAAGAACAGAAGAAAAAAAAAGGATCAAGCGGAACGTGTGTGTTATATTTCGCGAATAAGAGATGTTTGTGCAACGTGACAGATATCAATCGAAGGTGTGGTTTCTTTTTTATTTAGTAAATTATGCAGCTGTTTTATTGTTAAAAAGAATACTTACTTTTTCAAGTAAAAAAAATAATTTGGGTAGATTTTGAGGAATAGGATATGTTAATTTGGAATATTTAAGTGACAATAGAGAGAACAAAACTATAAGGAAGTTTGATTTTTTTTGCCAATAGAATGCGTCGGATAATAGGTTAGATACATTTTATTGAAATAAATCATATGACGGGAAAAAGAAATATAGCCTATTATTTTTTTGCTGATAGTTGTTTAAAGCTAAAAATAATAGGTAAATCCGAAAAGATGTTAAAATCACATCGGATAATAGTTTAAGGCAGTCTTTTCTAAAAATATAAATTTTTAGGTAAACGGATAAACTTTATTGTATGTTCAAGTCTCCGGATAAACGATTTATAGTTTAAATACTTTTCTTTGTTAGTAAATCTCTGTTCGAGAGCCATTTAAGTAATCGGATAAACGGTTGATAGCTTTGAACTGATGTTTTTTTTTCCTCCGGATAAGACTATTGTTCCAGGAATTAAGATCTATTAATTTTTAATACAAAATACAAAATACAAAATGGGTGTATATGCTTATCCGAAACATTCTCTTTTAGTTTTTCTAATGTTTTCATGTTGGTTTTTATTTTGGATAAGAGTTAATATAACGGATAAAAGTTATTTACAGTAATAACCTTCAGTGACCTGTGTATGCGAAATTATGTATTTAGAACTTTAGTCCCAAAAGCGTTAATTAAACCAACTTTACATTTCTTGTCCGACATTAATTATTTATCGAAACAAAAGAACAAAACATATAGAAAACATACGTTCATGTTTAGTTTAATTTAATTTAATTTTTGGCCTTGGATAGGAACAAGAGCCTTGGTTTGGATAAAATATATTTCAGGTGTTTTTCATTTCGGATGAGAATGACTATCACGGATAATTATTTTTTGCTCTAAAATCATTCAATCACTTCTTTTTAAAAACAACGACTTTATTCCGGATAAGAGTTACTATCACGGATAAAATTTTGTTACCACTGAAAGAATTAAAAAAATATAATTAAAGTTAAAACACCCATTGATTTCTTTTTACTATGAAGTAAGCGTTTGATTGACTTTGAAAACTTGGATAAGAATCATTATTTCGGATAAAAGACATTTTATATGTAAAATTTTAAAATTCATTCATCCTAAGTACTTCAAGACTGAAGTAAATAGGGATGACTAATTGCGTTAGCATAACAATTATATCTACCCCACAAAAAAGGATCATTACATTTTGATATCCTTTAAATCATCCTAATGTTAACAACCTTCACCTAGACAACTTTTCGCGCCTTTTTTTAAATTCTCATTCAAATTCCAATATCCACCTTCTCTCCCTCCTTCCCCCTCCCCCACAACAACCACCACCACCATCTCCATCCATAACAAAAAATATAAAGAATGCCTTAAGCAGCTGCTACTTAAGTTCGCCGCGTTCAAGTGCACTACGAACACCAAAGTATTGGGGTATGATGGCCCATAACAAAAGCATAACAAACGTTTTACATATACAAAATATAGTGTGTCTGTGTGCATTACAAACAATAACTGAGAATGAAAATGTAAAATATAATAAACAAAAAAAAAAAAAATTAAAAAAAAAGAAAAACAGCAACATCATCAAAACTACGCGAGAATACTAGTGAAAGTTAATTTTGAATTCCACGCGGCTTCCTTATTCTTAAGAAATCATAGAGAATGGAACAAAAAAAAAATGCAAAAAAATAAAAAAAAAAAATTATACTCAACCATCGTCGTCGCCAGTATTGTATACATTTAGGTGGCAAAAATGGAGTAAAAAAAAGGAGAAAGCAAAATAATAAAAAAAAAAAATTATATTTATATACTAGAAGGTCCTCGCGAAAGTATAAATATCGCGCGAGTAGACACTTTGTTGTATAGGTGCTACTCTGGCTTTGGCGTAGGTAAATGAGAGAAGTCTTCTATGTAAAGCCATCAGCAAGCACAACCACCATCATCACCATCTCCACCACCGTCACCGTCACCGCCATCATAATCATCACCATCACCATCACTCGCTGTATAGCCGGCTCGTCTGCTCCTATTCAAATTCAAGCAGCAGCCCTCTTGCAGCAAAAGCAGCCCCGCCAAGGACTTGTGACGATGACTCAGGGGGTGGATGTCTCATGGCTTTCACACCATAATATCTCTGCTGCTTGCGATGAGATGCCTTTGGAATGGTGGGTTTTCACACGATATTTTTTTTTCATTTTTTTTTTTTGCTGTTTCAAAAACGAAACTTTTACTTTGCCTGCCGACGCGACTTTAACATCGTCGTTTTCGTTGTCGTCATCGCAGTCGGTTGCCGTTGCCGTCTTCTCCCTAAAGTCGTCTTCGTATAGCCGTCGTCGTCGCTAAGCTTTTCCCATATTTCTTTCATTCTTTTTTTGTTTGCTATCCTCTTCCATTATTTTTATTATTACCCTCTTTGTACCCCCACGTGTATACTATATATTCAAGTAGTATCCAATGATGATAGAATTATTCCAGTGGAAAGTGAAAAGTTTGGCAAAGGGCAACGAGCGCGCGAAAACGCTTAAAAAATGCCGAGCAGCACAAACCAGACCCAGAGAGCGCATAATGTCTAACAAACAAACAAAACCAAACACAAAAAAAAAAAAAAAAAAAATGCGACTAACTCACACAAAAATATCTGGAAACTTTTTATGCGTTTAGCAGCAGCAGCAGTAAAGCATAGTATTTTCCATTTTGCTCCTTTTTTTCGTCGTCTTGTTCTTTTGCACTTTTGAAAACAAACGAGATTACAACAAAGATTATGAGTTTGTTTTTTTTTCAGTTTTTTTTTTATTTCTTTAATGTGTATTTAGCGGTGTTTGATTTCGTTGTGTCCTTCTTTTTGTTTTGATTCTCAAAAAAAAAAATGAAGAAAAAAAAACATAATGTTGTATTGGCCTAGTTTATATACTTTTTATCAGACGATTAGGCCGTATCTAAACTAAAAAATCCAGAGATGAGGTTAAATGACTTTGGTATTTTTTGGTTTGTTGCAAAAATGTTGAGGGGCAATGTGTAGTTAGTAATTATAAGCTTACCTCTGTGTTGACATAGAATTTCTTCTTTTGTGTCAAATAGATGGAAGGATTTAGCATCGGATAAGAGGCGATCATGGTCTCTGATGTGTGATTAAAATCTTATAACTATACTACAGGTTTTGATTCACATGGTCGGATAATCAATATTTGTTGCAAATAAAGATGCATAACAAGTTTATTATTATGGATCATGAAATGAGTTCGATCAAATAAATTTTTACGCTTTTCGGATAAAATTGTACATTGAAAAAATTAGCAGCTTTCAGTATTTTTAGTGTTGAAAATTGATTGTATACGAAAACTTGTGTTACTATTTTTTTTTAAAGAAACAGGAGTTAACTAATCCTGATTATGAAAGAAAAGCAACTAAACAAATTTTGGCGTTATCCGGATAAAATGTCACTTTTGATCTTTGCATTTTCTTGCAATAATTAATAGACAGTTGATTTTGCGTAGAAAAAAAGGTAATTATAAGCTTACCTCTGTGTTGACATAGAATTTCTTCTTTTGTGTCAAATAGATGGAAGGATTTAGCATCGGATAAGAGGCGATCATGGTCTCTGATGTGTGATTAAAATCTTATAACTATACTACAGGTTTTGATTCACATGGTCGGATAATCAATATTTGTTGCAAATAAAGATGCATAACAAGTTTATTATTATGGATCATGAAATGAGTTCGATCAAATAAATTTTTACGCTTTTCGGATAAAATTGTACATTGAAAAAATTAGCAGCTTTCAGTATTTTTAGTGTTGAAAATTGATTGTATACGAAAACTTGTGTTACTATTTTTTTTTAAAGAAACAGGAGTTAACTAATCCTGATTATGAAAGAAAAGCAACTAAACAAATTTTGGCGTTATCCGGATAAAATGTCACTTTTGATCTTTGCATTTTCTTGCAATAATTAATAGACAGTTGATTTTGCGTAGAAAAAAAGGTGGATAGGGAGTTATACACTTTTGGTTTTAAAATAAAAATAATCGGGTACATCTTTCTGTTATTCGGATAAGTTTTCAAAGGCAAACGATGCGCTCTTTAGAATTTTAACATGTGATACTAATACAAATGTTCAAATGATATGAATATGAAGTGTAAATGTTTTGGATAGTAAATTTGATAAGAATTTAAATAATCACAATACACTCGAATATATCACGAAATAAAATCAAAACGGCGTTATCCGGATAATATTTTATATTAGATTATAAATTCTTCTTGTTTTTGATGAGGTTCGATATATCATTTTTAGACTTGACTGCAAACAATGTATGGAACATGTAAAGTACACCCCGGAATTTAAATATTTTTGATAACAAAATTAAAGCAAATTGATACATTTTTCCGTTATCCGGATAATATTTCTAATAGAATAACTTTATATGTCTGATAAATTTTTATTGTAATTCACATTCAGTAACGCAAAACCATTAAAAAAATTAAAAGATAAAAGAAATAAAACAAACATAGTATATGGACTTATCTGTTAAAGTCTTGAAATACTTGCAATACATTTCAGGATAAAATATTTATTTTAAAAATTCTTAAGCGATTAACTATTTAAAAAGCCTTCGGATAAATTCACAAGCATAGACAAATAAATAAAAGTATTTTAGCTGTTAATAGATATCTTGAAATGTTCAAAACTCCATTCCGGATAAATTGTTTTCTATATTGTATAGAATGGTTAAATTTTTAAATGTCATCCAAAAACAAATCTACTGAATACCTGAGTCTAGCAAAATAATTACGGAAAAAATTTCATACAATTTAGTGTAATTTTGTAAAACAAATCTCATTAGCAAATTAAATATTTTTTAAAGTTATAATTTAAGTCTCGGATAAAAGTTTAAAGCTTTGGATAATAGATAATTTCAAACATTTTTCGTGATTAACTATGAAAAGTTTGTCGTCTTACAGTTTTAGTAATGTAATGTATGTTATGTAGGTAATAATTAAAAAAATTAATTCTAATTTATTAGATACTTTATTTTCTTTCATATCAAAACATCGGATAAACGGTTTTTAGAAACATTAAGAATTTGGTGATGTGGTGCTTCATCCCACATTTTCATACATAATTTTCAAATTTTCAGCTAGTGAAGCATAAGCATTCAGTATCCTTTGTAGATACTATTTTAACAGTTACACTGCATGCTTTTGATGCTTGACCATATAAGAACAATCAACTTCTTCTTTACAAAATTTTGACAACCGTTTAATCACCCTTTTGTTTTAAAAATAATAATCAAAGGAAAAAAATAAACAATTCAGCTGTCATCGTCAGCATAAAACGAGGTCTAATAGCTTCGAAACAAGAAGAAAAAAAAAATAAATAAAAATTCTCCCAACGGATGACAGCATGCAATATAAAAAAATAACATGAAATACATAAAAAAGAACATTGTTCTCATATTGTACTCTTCTTACTGTTATTTACATGTCATTCAATCAAAATTTGGGTTTTTGAATTGCATATACATACACATGTACCATATAACGGATAAATAACTCTTTTTCCTCACATGCCATACCATATAGTACGATCTGAAAAAAAAAAAAACACAAAGGACCTCCTCCGACTAAAACAAAATAAAATAAGTTTTTCAACACAGAATACAAAAAAACAAAAAAAAAACAAGAACTTCATTTTGACATTTCATTTGACAGCTAGCGTTTTGTGTTATACTGCATTTTTTTAAATGAAAATGTCTTATCCGTGGTATCCTGTGGCGATTTTTGTTTTAAAGTTTTATGTTTGGTCCTTTATAATGTGCACCATATACGAGTGAGTGTACCTAAACTATTGTATACATCAGAAAGTTCTATTTTAAAATAATTTTTTTTTTACTCATAGAGTATAAAACAAACTATTTTTGGTTTTGTCAGTGGAGGGATTTGTAGTTTGTCTTGATGGTACATTATAGGGTTTTAATTATATTTTTTTGCTGTTTTTTTTAATGATTTCGACCACGTGGTGTGTGTCCTTCAGAATTTTTGACAGCTCTCCTGCATGTCTTCATGCTATTTAGAAGCAAAGTTAAATTTGTTTAACCACCATAAACAAAATACTAAAAAAAAAAATCAATCAGAAGTTCACCAGGGCAACATAATTACACACCATTGATTATACGACTTGCTGATTGTGGTTGTGGGGTCAGTGTGAGGAAGGTCCTTCTACCTATTATAGTGTCCAAATAACTGAATTTATCAAATAGCCATAGCAACTGTGACCATGGTCTGAGGTTGCGGATATCGTTTGGTCGATATATAGGCAAGTGTAATTTTTTGTATTGTTAGAAAAAGGACAATGATGGGATACCCCATCAAAAGGATTTTTTAATGGAAATCAGGTGGAATATGTTAGCAATAGCAAACAACCCATTCAGTGGAAACAGGTGCTTTTTTTGTCGTTGTTGTTGTTACAATAGGTAGGTATAAGTTACCAGTGCATGCAGATGATTGATTTGTTAAGGGAGTTTGATTTTGAATGTTTTATCAATAAATCCTTTTCTTTAAGGCTTATGGGTCAGAAGTCAAACGGTTGGGGTTTGGTTTAATGAATAAATAAAAAATTATGAAAAAATTGCCTTAGAGTATAAATGTAAATCACTTTAAAATAGCTGGACGGATTCTAGTAAAATTTTGTGTATTAGAAGAATATGTCTTTTTTTAATTACATTTAATCTCTACTTCTTCTTAAAAAAGTTCTTCCAACACGTTTTTGCAAAACGATATTTTACAGATAACAAAAAAGAATGCACATGGACACAAATTGCTACCAAATTTCTTCGGCTGTAGGGTATGTTCATGTTGAAACTGTGATGCACAATTCGAGCAACGATTCTAACAAAGAAAATCATCGTTCACATTTTCGCAGCTCTTATTGAGGATTTTTATTTAATATTTTATTATGAAATTCAAAAATAATAAAATGTATAAGAAAATAGCGTTATCGAAGCTCTATTATGCTCGAATCATTTGAGTATAGCAGCTTCAATGTGAGCAGACCCTTAGAGAAAAAAACCTGCTAACTACCAAATTTATGTTAGCGATAGCACTGGTCAACAAGGTTTTACTAAAAATTTTGGTTTTACTCTGAATTTTATGATCATGAACATTTTTTTGCAAAATTGGCATAACTTAAAAAAAAAAACAAAAAGCTATTTTAATTTTGAAAACAGTGAATTATGATGAGAAAACAAAATAGGTTAAGAGTATAATTATGAACTCAAAAAATAAAAAAAAAATATTTCGAAATGTATTTTATTGAAAAATGTTAAAAGTATAAAACTATCTTGTTTTTTCCGTACATATACGAGTATATTAATTTAAATTCTGATAATGTTTTAATTTTCTGACAATTTTTTTAGAGTTGAAAAAATCTAATGCAATTCCGTATTTTATTATTTAATATTCTTATGAATAGCTTTTGTCAAAGTAAGATAGTTGACACCTTAGATTAACATATATAGTCATTATTATTTATTATTTAAATGTTAATTAACTACACGTATAATAATAATGAATTTGTTGTTTTGTTAAATGCTAATTACTATGGAAAATAAATATTCTTGTCATGAGTGGTTTATTTGTTTTTGTACATTTTCTTTAATAATAATCAATACTTCGACTTCTAAAGACTTCTTACTGCTCATATTTAATAAAAAAAAAAAATACTTTATGAAATTTTACTTTACATACTTAATTGTTAAATTCATTTTAGAGAGTTTAGTTTAACTTATTATTGATGTCAAAATGATTAAAAAGCAACTTCCGAAAATCAAAAAAAGTAGCTGCTATCTCAGTGAACGGTTTAATTTTTTTTAATAATATACCTACCTAATATAATATAAATTATTCAATACGTCAAAAATTCAATTAAAGGTTTAAGGAAATTTCAACAACAACAAATTTAATGAATGAAAATGAAAAAAAAAAACAATTTTATTATTTCTTATTTTAAAGTTGGGCCAAGTTATTTAAAAGTATATTTTTAATTTTTTTGCTATACACATTTTTTTAGTACACAAAATTCTTAAGAAATTGAAAGAAAATCTCATAAAGGATGTATAGGGGAAGTAAAAATATGAACATTTATAGAATTAAAGTAATTTTATAAAATTTAAGGCTATCATACATAAATAACTAGCTTTATGTGAATTCTATTAAAATTATTTAAAAAAAAAAGTTAGAAAAGCTGTTTGTCAATATCGCTAGATAGACTAAACAGGTGAACAAAAATCTAACAAAGTCCATTTTTTTTAACTGAGACTTGGAAAAATAGATTAAAGAAGTCATCACAAGCTTTCATTTAAAAACATCGGATCATCAAATTTTTAAAAACTAGCAGATTTATGTTAAGATTTGAGTGGAAATCTAAGGTTCCCTTGGGTGAAATTAGAAGTTTAAAATCCGAGCTTAACATAACTTATTATTTTTAGTTTCTGTGTAATATTACTAAAATTTGTTGATAACAAGTCAAAAAAAATACGCTCTCTTACTCAATAATTTTTAAATATTCTTTCCTACGTTTCTTCTAAGTATAAAAACTATTTCAAAGTACACGAAATTTTGTAAGCACACCAATTTTGGTATTGATAAGTGTATCGCTTGAAGAAGATGTTTTAGTAACATGACTCCTAGCCTATTCAAATCTTGAGCATAATTATTTTAGTATAGGAATAAAACATTAACTGCTCTTTATTGATACAAAAAAAAGTATGATCTAAGTCTTTTCAATTTAATTAACCCACGGATTTAACATTTCTTTGTTGCCAAAGAAAGCTAATGAATTTATGTTGAGTTCAAATAGTTCCTTATCCATGGTTTAATTAACTTCAAAATAAGACTTCTTTCACAAAAATCATTTTCGTTCCTAGTTCTAATGTGATGCTGGGTAGAAAGACTTCTGAAAAAATGGACATTTTCAAAACGCATTTTTTTTTGTTTAAACCAATTTAATTTTGAAGCATTTTTCTGTTAACAATATTTTTATTTTGCACCAACCAAGGGCCAAAAATTTTAAAGTAAAATTATCTGAATTTCAAAATCAAAAATAAAATAAACCCTTCGAATTTATTAATCTTACTCGAGTTTAACTTTAATCTCACTTTGAACTGGGTACATTGCAACTAAGGCCCACTTTTTCAGTGATAAGTTTACCTTGTCAACCAAAAACTGCAAAAAAGGTTTTGTTTAGTAGTGAAGAAATGCGGAAGGGTCTTAAATACTTGCAGATTAAAAACGAAGTCGACATAACACATTTGGTGAATTACTCAAGATTAACTTTAACCTCGCTTTGAAAAACTGTCTATAAGTTTCTTGTAATTCTTTTAATAATATAGATTTCAGGTGAGATATTTTGTATTAAAATGAGAGAAGGATTAACTTTGAACCAAAAATTTCCACTACAATCCATACACCAATTAATTCTCAAGACTTCAAATTTTCAAAATCACAAAACTTTTATTTTTTTTTCTTTGATGATAAAAGAGAACAATAAGAAACAGTTAATTATTGTTTTCTTATCATACAACACGAAAAAAGGCAAATAATAAAACTTTGATTCACTTGTGTATCTTCCGTACCTTCTATTTATAGAAGATATAGAAAACTGATGTCGAAATCACTTTTATAGACACATAATATAAAATGAGACACCCTCATATAAAATGATGATATTATGATATCTATATGAAGTGATTGTGAGAAAGGTGCGAAACAAAAATCAAATCACCATCACACACATCATAATTTTATTTTTTTTTTTTAACCCAAAAAAATTAAAAAAGTAAATAAATAAAAATCAGTGTTTCAAAAAAACACAGTCATTTCGTGAGGCCGCCATAATTAAAATTGTTTAATCATCCGCATACAAGACACCATAATATTATCAGATACAAAAAGATTGTCGCAATCAAAGTTTAATAGCTTTACAACCCAAAAAAAAAAAAAAATATATACAACCACTCCCGTCTGCGTCATATTTGGCCTAAGGAAGTTGTAAAAAAAACAAAAAATAACCTCAAAACAGACCCTACCTTTGAGAAAAAAAAAAACATTTTCATTTTTTTCTGATGAAGACTCATGTTTTTCCATTGAGAACTAGAGCATCGGGGGTGCGGAACATTTTCTAAAAATTTCAATAGTAGGTGAATAGCCTATCGGTAAGTATTTAAAAAAAAAAAAACATGTCAAACAGTGCGTTGTCGTCCAACCAGCCAGCGAGATAACAGCGACCACTTTTTAATTACTTATTTGTAATTGAACATGTTAAAAAATGCTGAACACGAAAAATCCTTATCAGAAGACGGAACAAACACAAACCCATCAGCTGAAGGTGGATATGGTGGAAGAAAGAAAGACAACCGCTATAATATTTTAAACTAAATAGATACAGGTAGACAGGTAAAGACATTTCTGTCAGACGACTATGACGGTAGGTGTATCGGAACTTAAAGAACTCACCTTGTGCAATCCGAACTGCAGGCATTTTGATTCTCATTGTTCCGGTATATCTCTCTCGGAATAGGGGCGGGGGAGTTCTTCCAAGAAATCAGTTGATCCTCTCCAGGATTGTAAATTTTAATTTTATTTTTTTTTATGAATTCCGTGGTTTTTTAATTTTTTTTTTTTGTTATATCCTCATAAAGGTGTCTCACTTTTTTTTTTGTAAAAAATGGTTCACTTTTGAATTTTTAATATTGTACGGTATTTTATTTGAGACATGTCAGGCTTATATTTTCATTCATTAATAATTTTTTTTTATATAGCTATGTATATTGTTTACTAACACTATTTTTTAACACATCTTATCATAATTTGTAATAGGAACCAATTATTGTCCACTGTGAAGGTGGATTTTTTTTTTAAATAACTCCCTTAAAGACAACAATTGCACATCATCACTTATTCATATAATCCAATTGGAATTGTTTTATTTATATATTTTTGTTAAATCGAGAAGAATCCGTTAAATATCCAATTTGACAAAAAAAGTGCACTTTCAATATTTATTTCACAGATAATTATTTACATTTGAAGAAGATAAAAAAAATTACGGAAATTGCACGTAGGTTAGGTAGTTTTTTTTTTTTTTAAATCAAAATCACAAACAGGTGACAATGGTGATAACAGAGAGATGCATTCACCTGAGTCAGGAAATTATTTTTATTTGATGTATTTACGAGAAATTGTTTTTTTTTTTTTTTAATTCCGAAACAGATGAATTTGTTTAAAAAACAAAATTACTCGTAAATTTCTTCTTGGGAATGTCCTTTTATATACATGTTTCTTTTTTTCTTTTTATTATTGTTCGAAGAAACGACAACAATGTCCGACGACTCTTGAAGTGCGTGTGATGTCACAAAATAACACTAATCCGGTGCTACCGCGATTCGTAGTCGTAGTCGTAGTCGTATTATATCTAGTCGTTGTCGAATTCGATGTTGACGACGACGACGACGACAACGTTCGTTCAATTATTATTATCCGTCGATTGTTCTCTCCCACTTAGCGAAGAAGTGGCGCTGGCGATAACCGCATCTCGCACAGATAATTACAACAAAATGCTCTATATATTATTATTATCCACATGTGTGTAGTTTTTTTTTTTTATCCATGCATATAAGTGTGTGTATGTTGTGTATGTAGGTGTGTGATGTTTTTTTTTTTCTTTTATTATTTGCAGGTATGTGTAAACAGGATTTTATCAATTATTTATAGCAGGTTAAATTCACTCCGGAACATCGGCGAAAACACGTCCTCACAACGCGACAGCCCGTATGCATCTAAATATTTCGCGTATGGCCGATTGGAACAATACACACTATACCTCGCTCGCTATACTCCGGACTCTGGTGCGCTCCGGTTGTGTGTAGTACTATTAAAGATACACCATACCGTTTCCACACAACACCACACACCGACGACTATGACGACGACGAAGACACCACAGTCGCAGTCGCCAGTCAACCACTCTTCCACTTTTGTCCTCTGTCACTTTGCTGCGCGCTCTTCTTCAGTTTTTCCATGCACGGCGAGATAACTAACGGTGGTGGTGGTGGTGGTGGCGATAGCGGGTGGCAAGGATGGTGTGGTGGCGGAGTATCAAGAGACAACAACGAACACGATAACGAAAACGACGGAAGGTACAGGAAGGCGCGCTGGTTCAACTATAAAGTTCTCACATCTATAACGGCTATTGTACTGTATCTGCACCCTCTCAAAAGCCCACGAAAAACGGCACTGCACTGCACGACCGGCTACACCGGTGGTTCTGTGGCTCTGTGTTTTTCTTCTCTTCAATAAATGAGTATGAATATGGAAGGAAAGTTGGTAGTTTGGTACTCTGCTGCTCTAAGTCGCCGTTCCAATTGCCTCTCTCTCTCTCTTGGTTGAGTTGGTATAAAGTTAGTGGGCCTGAGCCTGAAGTTGAACCGCCACCGCAGCCACCCTCTTTTTTAGAGAGATTCCATTGACGCCAGTGTCACAACCCACACCCCTTCCAGCCAGCAGTAGCGGTCGCTTCAAACTCACATAACAAATGGTCACAACTGGCTTATATGCGTATGAGATAGAGCGAGGTGGTTATATACGGAGAAACACCATGGTGGTGGCACCTTACCCCATTATCCATGCCATACCATATCACCACCACCAGTTGTACGGTTTATTATGTTTTGTATATAAAGGCGTGCGCGATAGTATGCGGTGGGCACTAATACACACTTATTCCAACTGGAAGTGGAAACGGAATTGGAATCTCTTTTTCTCCAATTTGAATTTGGTTCTCTTTTTGTTCTTTTTATTTTACTAACTCGAGAAAAAAAAAACTGAGAAAAGAGTTAAAAAGGTGACTTTTTATCCAAAAACCCAGAGTGCTTTGCTTTTGTATTTTGTTGATAGATACTTCCATTTTTCCCGTTTACTCGTACCTATAAGAAAATAATAATTCCCCGTCGTATGAAAAACGCAATTTGAAAAAGAGATCCCATCATGAAAGAATAGAGGAATAAAAACAAAAACAGAAAGTGATACAAATTGGAGAAAATCTACCCTTACCCGTACCTGTCCCTGTACCCTACCATACCTTACCCATTCCCAAGAGGTTGATTTTGCTGCGAGACTGGAAAGTATACAAAACAAGTGTCGTAGCAATTCGCAAATAAATTTTTTTTTTATCTATCAGAACAAGAGTAACGGAACGGTATAACGTTGCTACTACTTAAATTTTATACAAGAAGGTGCCAAGAAGGTTGTTGGGCTGTTTTTTTTTTTGATAAGTTTTTTTTTTTTAAGACTAAGAAGTAAGGTAGAGATACTACTGAACAACGAAATAAAAATGCACGTGTTTTTGGAGTGTGTTTGTTTGTAAGGGATGTTGCGTTTCCACGAGATTGTTTTTTTTTCTTTATTTGGCAATAAATAAAATGTGTAGGTTACCTGCCTGTTTTTAAAGAGTTCACGTCACAGAAAATTTAAAATGAAAATTAAATTGAGTCGAAGATTTTGAGTTCTTAAAGTTTTTGTTGATACATAGTTAAAGAAATTAACTTTGTGTTTTTTTTCTATTTGCTGCTCTGTTGTAAATTTGATAAATTTATTCTTAAATTTCATAATTTTTGTGCTCAAATGCAATATTATTATTCTTTTTTAATTCACTCAAAAAATAGTTTTTTTTAGATGGCGCCCAATGTGAGGCAACTTCTTTGTTTAAGGCAGAGCTAAAACAGCTTTCTAATAAAAGAAATCAGGTTTATTGTAGGTATTCGATGTATCTACATTTATGTGTGATTACTTAAATGACGCCCTATGTAAGGCTTTCCTTTCATTTCCATTTTTTAAAATTTCAAATAGGGTTAACACAATTTTATATTTAAATTGTTTCCAATGCTATGCAATCGTTTTATTGAAAATATTTATAATGTAAGGCAACTTTCTATACATGATTGAGTTTAATTTTAATGAATGTTAATTTATGCTTGATAATTAATATTTAAAAATTTCTTAAGTTAAATGTACTTACAAGGCCGAATTCACCTCTCAAATAAAATATTGGATTTTATTTTAATCAATTTTTATTTCATTGCAACATTTTTAGTACTCTTCGTAAATAAAATAGAATGAAGATGAATTTCTCCGTAAAATTAGATTTAATTTTTTTTGATGTGATGGTATTCATGGTTAATTGACATTTTTTTTTAATGGGCTTAGATTATAGATTTGCCCTTAAATGGCGCCCAATGTGGGACTTCTTTTATTTTGAAAACAGTTATTTAGACATCTTTATAATCATTTTTGGTTACTATTTTAGAAAGTTTCCATTTGATTGATTTGGTAGGAGTCACATTAGGTGCAACCTAAAATTTGTTTCCCATCATATTATATCGGTTAGTAATAATTAGCCACACGTTGATTTTGAAACAATAAATTGTTAAATTTTATAATGCAATGTTCAAATCGAAACAAAGTCATTGTAGAAATGATGTAGGTACTTTATCCAAAAAGACACAAGAAATAGAAAATTTTGTTCGTATAATAGAGAGGGGAATGATTTTCTGAGGTAAGGCAATTATTGGTAAGAGCAGTTTCGGTGACAATTTTTAAGTGTCACCCAATATGATGTCTTCTCTATATTTTATACGAGTTAAGAAAATTTGTATTTACATTTTATTCAGTGTAGGTACACAAAATACATAATTGGTTGTTTTGAAGAATAATCTTAAGGACGAACTCACATTGGGCGCCACTTAAAATCTATTTAAAAAAAAAAATTCTTGAAATTAAGTAGCAGCATGATGTTTAGCCATTTAAACAGAAAAAAAGAAGAAGAAGTATATACTGGGGTTAAAGGAAAATTTTACTCAGAACATTGGGGAAGAATTCTAAGAAGTAAGGACAAATTAATGTACGAGATCAAAAATATTTCTTGAATTAAATCTAGATGAAACTTTTTCAACACAATTCAAAAATATTATATTATAGAAAGTATTAAATGTTTTCAAATCACATAACGGTCTAAGACTTGAATTTGTTGCATATTGGATGTTGGAACAGCTAAGTATATGCAATACTTTGAATGAAGATATGCTTTGAACTATTTTATTCAGAGGTATTTTCAAGCCCCAGAAAATGGAGTCTTATCCTCTTAAGAAACTTTAAATATAGAAGCATTCCCTTATATATTTTATAAAAATTCCTCACCAGCTTTTAGTCTTTAATTATTAGAACCTAAATTTAAATTCACAAATGCAAAGTTAAAAAATTTAAAAAAAAATTTTTTAAAATCAAATTAGTTTAATTAGTGATTTAGATGTTACACACCCTATATAAAAAATTGGATTTCTGGCCTTTAGTCGAAAAATTTACTTACTATAAAGCTTCAACATGGTATTCTGAAAAAAAAACTTTAAAAGTCTCCTTCGATATGAACGCCGCAGAGAAAGCCCCCAAAAACCTCAATAAAAAAGTGCGTATACGCCACAGTGTACCATTTTAATAATTATTTGCCCACATTGTATGGGATAATCAATAATTAACATTTATTAAATTTTGTACTCTTAATTCACATTTCGTTTCACTTTCAGGCCAGGAAAGTAGTTATTACTACCAAAGCGCCAACCTACGAGCATATAATTATAAAATGTGCTTTTAAATAAATATTTATTCATCAATTAACATAAAAATTTTAAGAATTTGTTTTGCCAGACTAATTCTTAAAGTTATTTAAAGTCACCTAGACATTCTTATAGAAAATAAAATAAAGTCTTAAAATCTAATCACTACAACCCAGCTGCTCGTTAAAAAAATGGGTTGTAAATTTCAATACCAAAACAACTGTGAAAATTTATATAGCTACTCGTACCTAGGTATGCAAAAGAAAAAAAAAACTCAGCTCATGTCAGAATAAAAACAAATTATAACAATGCACTTAAATCAATTCAATTGGAAAAAAAATAAAAGAGTACTTCTATCTTCTACCTTAAACTTAAGAGAACATCAACAAGAAAAAGTCTGCGCAAACGCTTTTAGAAAAATTTCCCCTTCCTTCCAATATTTTTTTAGGTGGAATTTTTCTGAATGAAATAAAGGGGAATTCAAGTTGAAAATTTAACTGTGTGAGAGCGCGAGTGGACGGACACCCCTTTGAGACAATTTTTTTTTATAGAAAAGGAGACCACGGATAAATAAGCTCACTAAAGTACCGATAGATTGTTCCACCACAAGGAGGAATAGAAGGAGAGATTCTGTGAGAAATTCAAAGAGGGACAGGGAGTTTGGTGTGCTGCCGTACTGACTTTCAACCCCTTTATGGGGTGATGGCCGCTGCTTCTGAGACTTTCCGCACGTGAAGGACGAAAAAGTTTTTTTTTTTTTTTATATACCTATATTTAGGTATAGGATTAGAAGTTTTTGTTGAAGCAGAATGGGCAGAGAGGAGGGTGGACAACAAGGCATCATCGGTGTTTGGTAGGTTTGCAGTCCAAGCTCAGAGATGAAAAATAGAAGATTTAGGATATAGCAAAATAAACAGTTTTCTACAAAAAAAAAATAAGATGAAACAGGACGAAGAAAGGACAAAGATGGGGCAATGAAAATGTACATAAATATCGGTGACCATTGTGGGTAATGGGTTTCTAGGTTTCATCAGGTAGATAGAAGATAGAGGCATAGATAGGTATACCTAACTACATAACTGTATAGAGAGACTGAAAATTGTTGTCCTGGGAGTTTATATTGTTGTGTTGTGAGTTAAAGAAGATTTGTTGTGCGGGGAGACTACACTGGAGACACACAAAATGGGTATCATTTTGATCACGTATCGAAAATAATTGCAAAAGTTTTAATCGATCTGAAAACCATGATATCGATGTCAATATTTAAAAAAAAATTCATAGTTATTATATTGGATGGGTTTTGGAGTTGTGGATAGTGGACAGAAGTTATTATTTATATATTTATGGGGATAGTTGTCTATAATAGACTGTAGCAAGGATTCATGGATATCCAAATGAGGGAAATTTATTGAGGAAGATATTTTATTAATACCTACTAAGAATAAGGTGTCACTATATCTGGCAGGAAGATATTAATTGTCAAACAACAAACAAATTCAATTTGCAACGAGTAAAAAAAAATAGTTAATTATTATAATACACGAATGTGATAAATTAATATAAAATATTGAAATATTCAAAATACTTTAAGGTATATTAATAATTTCAATTTTTATTTGAGGCTCTAAGTTCAGAAGTTCAAGTTTTGGATTCGTGAAAAAATTCGAATTGGAGACTTTTATCAAAATGTCTGTCTGTCTGTCCGTCAGTCTATCTGTCTACTGTCCGCTGAGATAGACGGAACAGGTGGGTAGTCTTTCTTGAAAACTGGTTAATAAAGTTCTTTGGCCATTTTTTAGGGAAAGCATTTGAAATTTATAAAGATATTCAATACTTAAATTATAGAATAAAAACCAATTTTGAATAAACGGTTGCAAATTTTTCGTGACAGCGAATGTTACTTTTAAAGCGCTGCACCCATAAATATTCAAATTAATTCAAAATTTGAGCGGAACAGTCGCTGTTTGGTTTTTCAGCTAATAAGTTTCTCCATATTTTGAACAGCATCACAAATGCAGCCATTGTTCATTATTCGACTGTTAATGTCTTAATAAACGGTTAACACTTTTGTTTTTATCATCAGTAGAGACAGTAAATATTTAAAATTTCTCCTATGTCAACTGGTTGTTCAGAAATATTTAATTGAGCAGATAAGGAAGTTCCAAGACCGATCCTTTTGTTTTTGCCGAATTGATATTTAACCCAACGATTTCAGTTTCTGTCTTCCCTTTATTTTCATTTGACGCAAATCCATGATCTTATGAGAGAGCAAGCATACATCGTCTACGTTGTCTAGGTGTTTTTAAAGTATAATTGCAAAGTGCACTGAAGTTCTATGTTTTCAGTCGACAAAGCTGCAAGCTGCCTTCAGCACATTACTTATCCAATAGGTACACTATTGTTGAAAGTACACAGCACTGCCGAAAAATTCTAAGTCCTCTGAAGACCTTCCTTTATGCAGAACATGACATTTCGATCTATCGTGTGCAGCCTTAATAATAGCAATCAATTGATCTGGGATGCTCCTTTACAAAGCAATTCAAAGAAATTCCCAATTGAAACTGACGAACGCACTCTTGAAGTCGATGAACAGCACTGGCTCACTGTTTGATGGTTCGATGATAATCCGCAGGATTTTAATTCTGCTTAATCGACTTGGAGGGGACGATTCATGGTACTATCTTGGCTACTTCAGATAGTCTCCAGCAATTTGTCTCCAGTTTTCGCACCGCATAAGGTCGCCTTTCCTCTTCAGGAAAACTCTTCAGGAAAATTATCTGTTTCCCTCTCTCTATGATTGGGTCCAGTCACTCATTTGATGTTGTTGGTGCTACTCTGTGGGAATACCATCAATTCCAACCACCCTGTTTTTCTTCAGTGGTTTAATTGCGTTAAAGATTTCTTCTCTATTGTAGGTTACAGTGCGTACTGCAAATTGCTACTTCAGACGGATCATTGGGCATTGGACCCACTTCACTGACAAGCTAGTCAAAACTGTCAAAACGCATGCTACGGTGAACTTCTCTCATTTCCTTGTGGTCTGTAGACTCTAGTTCTCGTGAGCTTTCAGGTTTTTGCTTTATTTAGGACTTATGTACATTTTTCACAGCATAACAATGGTTGTCTATAGAAGTGGGTTCCTTGCAACTGATTGTTCTCAATTCTTGTGAAAGATGATTCCCTAATTGTTAGCGGATTGCAGGATCCTTTAGTCTAGTGGCATTAAACTTAGGAGTCCTGGTGTTTTCTGCAGCTGTACGTAATTTCACTGTAACAATTATCAGATGACGGTCCCTGGTGATTCCCGTGTCAGCACCTCTTCGGCTTCGGACGACTTGAAGACTGCTTCTAAATCACCGACTGATCATGAAGTGGTCAAATTAGAAGTTTGTCAACTCCCAACTGATTGTTTGGCTTTTTTTTATGTTCAAACATGATGCCTCCTATTTACCTTTGCCCACCAATTTTTTCCCACAACATGCCTGAGCCCATAGTAGCATTTGAGTCTCCATTATGATGTCTCCATGTGGTGGCGTGGTGAGCAGCAGTCAGTTTTTTTGGGCGTTATACTTTTTAATGGGTCACGTCGCACTCTATCCCAGAACTTGGCTTTCAGTTGTCTCTTACCTTACGGCTGGCTATCAAGTAATCAAGCTATTGATAGCTGTTTTGAATAGTACTGATCCAATGCCTGACTCCTGTGGGCTTCCAGAAACTTGCTATATTAACTAATTATAGTTAGTTTAGGCTCTTCTTAAAGCTATTCTTAACATATCCCGCAGGAATCTCTAAGAGTTCCAAGTTGAAGTGCAGTGTGCACCATCCTTTCGTCTTAAATCCTTTCTTTCTTATGACGGACTTTGACTTTCTACTTGGCCATATAGTGATGGACCCGAGAGTGAATAAGTTTTTCCTCGCTGCTTCCAATAAATCTCCTATTTCAATTCTTCTAATCCATTTGAGAACTGCTGTTCTTGATCCTTTTGAATCTATTGACTATTTAAATGTGTGCTTTATTCAATTTAAATTCTATGGCAACAGTTTTAATCAATATAATAATACTAAGAATAAGTACATCCAAACAATTTCGAGGAACCCCACGACTTATTATCTCAGATGTTGGATCAATATCCTGCCTCAATGCCTACATGTACCTCACCAAAAATAACAACCGAAAGTTGAAAGCTGTCCCATATTATATTTTGGTATACTAATTGTGACAATAAGAACGCAACGTGGGGTGCCAAACCGTATATGAAGGTATAGCAAAATAATCCAAATAACCTCATTCCCACAAGTCCACGCGCCCGTTGTCACGCTATCTCTTGCGATCGATCTAACAGAATCAAACAAAAAAATTATACACAAAACTAATTGTGATTGTGACACAATACCCGTGGTATGGTTTCCTTTTTGTATATTTATACCATCTCCCGGGTTAACTAGAGCTCAACAAAACAACCGCTGAAGTCTTCCAGAATGGTATGCCGCTCTTGGCTCGTGGCATCCACTGAAACGTTTAAATAATTCTGACACAAAATTTGTATTCAAAAACTATCAACATGCTGGCCCATCGTCATTGCGCTGCGTCACACTTACAAAACTAAACCGCGCCGCACTGCGCGGTGTGCATTTCAAAAAAACCTACGACTATTGGCGCACAATCATCATCAGCACAATGGATAATGGAAGGTGAATGCGGGTCGGGTAAATGATGATAACCCCTTTGCGGCGTCGTCGTCGTCGTAAGTCGGTCGGTTGCAGTTGCAGAGCAGTTGTTATGTATCTTGTGGCTGCTGGCTACGCATCGAATTCGGAAGTCATTGCGAGAAGCGCACCCGTCGCTAGAGAATAGAAACATCCAACACTCTAGCGATGGTTGATGCACATCCTACAATCAAATTGCTCCCCGAGCCTTACGGTTGAAGTTCGAGCCAGAACAATTTGCCTATATACCAAACTCGTGCCCCAATGCGGCATTAGTGGCCATTCTATGATAGTTCTCTTGGGGGCCTTTCTGTCAGCATTGATGGTGGCTGCTGCCGATAATTTCGATATTATGACCCAGAGGGGTATCTGCACCAGCCAGCACTTCGATCTCACTCACAGCATCAAGAGAAGACAAGTAGTTCCTCGCTGATGATAGTTTCCATACGGACTCTGATGCACCATAAAACGTCGGACGACGGACGCAGACCATCATCACAGCATCAGCCATATCGTTTGAGCAACTATCCGTATGGCGTGTTAGACGGGGCAACAAAAAAAAAACTGGGCTATTCGGCCCATTTAATCGGCGATTATGCAAATTATTTGCACCAATGATGCAGAGAATATGCGCGGTGAAGGCGCTATTCGATATGGCGATGGTGTTGGGTTGGATCGGTCGATGATGCCGGACGCACTATATAATGCCCAGAGAGAAAATATCGGAGCTCTCGAAAAAAAAACTTTTGGATATAATGGTCAGCTATAGGTTTGGCTCATGACCATTGAAATTACTCTAATTTAACGCTCTAAGTGTAAACGTGAAATTATTCGGCTTTGTATAGAGTCATAGGAACACTTGAAGGTGAATTTATCAATCCGCATATTTTCTTTTATATCAACTAACCAGAAAATAAAAACTACTGTTGTGGACTTTGCGGGAAAAGAAATAACTTGGGTTGACCTAGTGAAGTCGATTATTATTTTTAAAGGCGTTGTTATCGATAGTTTTGAATGGGTACACGATATTTTCTTTTGTAAAATTATTTATGGGTAATCAAATGTTTTTCTAATTCTTAGAAGCACCACGATATTGTTAAAATGATTCAATTATTTATTGCCTTGCTTTTGTATTCTAAAACTCAGGACAGTAATGAAATCCTGCCGATCAGAGTGGCCGTCAGACAAAATCCCGCAAAAAAAATGGCAATAATTTTTTTTCGATAAAAAAACTTATTTTTGACAAGATATTTTTTTCGACAGGGAATTTTTTTCAATTTATTTTTTAAGGAGTTTTTTTTGGGTTGGGGTCAAAAATTATTCGGACTAAAAAATTCTGTATACTAGAATTCTGTATTTCAAAATTCTCTAAATCTAAAATTCTTTAATTGCCAAAATTCAGCTATTAAAATTTTTTGAGTCTGAGAATCTGCGATTTAAAATTATAAAAAAAAATATATCCTGTTTTTCAAAATTCAGTTTTCGAAAATCCCCTATACTTCAAAATTCTGTATTCCATAATCATCATCATCATCATCGGCTTGACAGCCGGGGTCCGGTCCTGGCCTCCTTCAACAAGTCTCTCCACCTATCCCGGTCTTGAGCCGACGCCCTCCAGTTGCGCACCCCAAGGCTTCGGGCGTCCTGGTCCCATCTCTGCAGCGCAAGCATGGTCTACCACGCTGCCGTCTACCAGGTTCCTCTTCGCTCATGCTAGCTAGGGCCCTGCTCACCGGAGTCTACCGAGCTTAATTTTTGTCACTATGTCTGCTTCAAGGTAGATTGCGTACAATTCATGATTGTACCGTCTCCGGAATCGTCCTTCCTCACATATGGGGCCAACAATTCTCCTTAAGACTTTTCTCTCGAACGCGGCTAAGAGGTTGGAGTGTCTTTTGCTAAGCACCCAAGTCTCGGATCCATACGTAAGTACTGGCAAGACCATGGTCCTGTACAGCAGCAGTTTTGAGATTTCTGGTTTTGAAGACCTTTGACAGACTATAGTAGGCTCTGTTGGAACTAAGCAGCCGCCCGCGTATTTCTTCTTCTATATTATTGTCGGCTGCTTCTATTGATTCAAGGCATTTAAAGGATTGCATCTCTTCAAATTCGTGCTCCGCTACCTTGATTGTTTGACCAACTGTTCTCTTCGCATTCGACGCCACCATGTACTTTGTTTTACCTTCACTAATGTGCAGCCCCAGATTTTGTGCCGCCTGCTCAATCTGGATGAAGGAATCGTGTACAATCGTGTTAATCCTAAAATCATTCGGTTTAAAATCTTCGGCTTTATATTGAGCATTAATATTGAAATCAAAAGTTGCACTGTTTTCAAAATTCGGTATAAACAAGAAAATCTTTTTTTTACCAGAAATTATATGCCTGCTTGGTAACAGTATCTTAAAACTTTAATCCTTAAGAACCGAAAAGGGATTTTGAAAAAAAAACTTATTATATTAGATTCAATTCTCCAACGCATTAACCATCAATTTGGGAGTTCTCAGGGAAGTCACTTAGGACCCCTTCTTTTAATATTGATGTTCTTTAATAAAAGACTTACTTATAAGCATCTTGAGTCCTAAGAAAACTACGCCGACTATATTCAAAATGTAAACATGCATTTTATTGGTGGTGCATATATTATGCATCTCTAGAAAATAAAAAGTAAAAGGATTTTAAATCCTGGCCATTTGGTTAAATCATTGTTAATTCTAGCAAAAAAAGTACTCTTTTTTATTTCGTAAGTTTAGGAAGGTACTAAGGTAGGTAAATAAGTACTTCAAAACTCTCTTGTAAGATCGCAAAAGTCGCCGACCCCATTCGAATTAAATTTTGTTTGTTGGTAGGTACCTTTTTCAATAATAATTGTCGGCTCAACTCTTCAATTTGGTGTGCGAGTGCGATACTTTTGTCACATATCCGCACAATTATGCAATGCATTTGAACAACAAAGAATAAAAACGAAAGCCGCCAAATTTAAAATGTGCGTTTTTGTTTTGCATTTTTATTATTAGCTATACCTTCAAACTGACTGATCTTTCAGATGATGCCGCTTAGGTACTGTTGGCTAAAGGGTAATTGAAATTTTGTTACAAAAGTGCAATGTAGGTAATTTTGTTTGGGTTCAGCAATAACTTCAATTTTTTTTATTTGCTATTGTTATAGAGCTAATCTGAACTGAAAAGGTTTCAGAAAGAAGGAATCAACATTTACGCATAAGATGCAGAGTTTTAAAAGCCTCTGTCTATGCAAATTCCATAGGTGCATTTTTTTAAACCACCATGTTCCTGTTGGGAAATAATTTTTCACATCCTTAATGAATTAAGTGAAATGATGTTTGATGTAGCTAGCATTTTATTTTTGTTTTAATGTATTATTGTATTATAATTCTTAATCCGATTTTTTGCTATGTAAGAGAATGGTGGAAGGGTAGTAATTTTAGATAATAACGTTTTGCAAATACCAAATTTGAAGTTCAATACCTTGGGTCAATAGTAGCAGCCGATAATAATTTAGAAGAAGAAATACGCGGGTGGCTGCTCAATTCCAACAGAGCCTACTATAGTCTGTCAAAGCTCTTCAAATCCAGAAATCTCACCATAACTTCAAAACTGCTGCTGTACAGGACCATGGTCCTGTCAGTACTCACGTATGGATCCGAGACTTGGGTGCTTAGCAAAAGACACTCCGACCTCTTAGCCACGTTCGAGAAAAGTCTTTAGGAGAATTTTTGGCCCCATATGTGAGGAAGGACGATTCCGGAGACGGTACAATCTTGAATTGTACGCAATCTACCTTGAAGCAGACATAGTGACAAAAATTAGGCTCGGTAGACTCTGGTGCGCAGGGCACCTAGCTCGAATTTGAACGAAGTCCTCTTCCGGCTCAGAAAGTCCTTTGTACATTCTATAGTAGACGGCAGCGTGGTAGACCATGCTTGCGCTGGAGAGATGGCGTAGACCAGGACGCCCGAAGCCTTGGGGTGCGCAACTGGATGGCTTCGGCTCAAGACCGAGATAGGTGGAGAGACTTGTTGAAGGAGGCCATGACCGGACCCCGGTTGTCGAGCCGATGATGATGATGCAAATACCTTTAAAAATTTTAAAATACCAAAAATAGAACAAGAATTATTTTTTTTTTGTCAAAAGTAAACAAAAATAAAATGCACGCTCCTATGAGCGATAACATCTTGGTTTGAAAGTCTAAGTATAAAAAAAATTTATTTGAAAAGAACAAGAACTTTAATCTTAAAAATCATAAAAACACAATTTGAAAAAAAAAAAAAATTATATATGACCTTCTTAGAAAAGTTTTCATCTAAATCCGTCCAATTTTACTAGTTTAGAGTTTAGACAGACAGAATTGCGGGACCCAATTTTTTCGCGTTCTCTATCATCGTAATATTAGGTCTGATTAATATCTCGATTTCGATTTTTTGCACAGTCCAAAACTTGCTCTATAGTACCTATATAGTCGTAAGTAAAAATTCTAGGGTTAGTCAAAAAGAAAGGGAGGTAAGAAGTGGTCTTAAAACTTTATATTTTATGCTAAAATTAGAAGTATGCCCAACAAATATGACAATGAAAAAAATAATGTGAATTATAAAGGGACATTGATATAAGACACGGCATTTTCTCCGCTTAAGCCCAGCCGCCAACCCTGAAGATAATATCTGAGACAACCACCACCTTCAGTCTCAGTACCTCGCGCCACATACCTTTCCGTACACCCTTCTCATCCCTATCCTTCACGCCCGCGCTGTGTTGAAAAGACATATAAAGGGTACACCATCCCCTTGAGCGCGCGCAAATTATAAAAAAAAAAATAAAGAAAAATCAAAAATTTCTTTTGGCCAAGTTAAAACAGCCCCTTAATATGTGATAAAAAGAATTTATTCTTATAATAACATTGTTGGTAAGAATGATAGAAAAACTGTAAATATTTCGTTTATTAACTGTTCAAAAAAATTCCACCGTTGCGTTGTTCCCTGACAAGAACATTTTATGTGAATTTTTTTAACAGAATTTTTGAAAACAAATTTTTATAATTTTTTTTCTTGGACATATTCATTCGCCAACAATTAATGATTAGTTATTATTTTTTTATTTTCTAAATCTTTAAAACTACTTAAATAAAAAAATTTAAATTAATTTGTTTATTATTTTCAAAAAAAAAATCAAGTAACGCCCAGTTTTTGGAATAAAAACGGCCAAATTAAAATCTTATCTTAGTTTGCTGAAGCAACTCAGTTCTTAGATTGGTAAGTTATTTTTGTTTTAGTATTTAGTTTAAAGAATTTTCAGAAATTATTTGCTAATAATTTTCGGAAATATCTTCCCTTATTATGAACCAAAGAACAAATATTACAAAAACAATTTACAATGGAAATATTTGTTCGATATTTCCATCTATGTATTAATTTGGCGAACATATGAATTTGAGCGATATTTAATTTCTTTGGGCGTTATTTCAAAATAATTTTTTTTTGTTATTTGAAGGCGAACAATATTTTAGAGACAACTTTTTTTTCATAAAATATTCTTCGGAGTTCGGAGTTTTTTGAAATTTTATTTTATAAATGATAAAAGTTTCCAATCCAATTTTTTTTTAAATAATTTTTTTTACGATTTTTTTTTTGAAAAAAATTACTTTTGACAGATAAATTTAATTTATTTGTTCGAAAAATTTTGTACCCAATTTTCTTTTTTTTCTTTTTTATCGCGATAATGCAGTTTTAAGTTCAAAATATATTTCTGAAATCTCCTTAGAATCTGCAAAGTACTTTTCTTTAAAGAAAGAAAAATGTTTAAAATGGCAGCTGTCAATTGTCGAATGAACATTCACCAAGCGGAGAAACCCCTAAAAAGTAAATTAAGCTAAAAAAAAGACATGGAACTTAGAATTAGAATCGGCTCAGTTAAACTTATAGTCGTGTAAAAGTATATACAGTCAACTCCCTCTATGTCGAATTTTCACGGAATATCAAAATCAGTTCGACTCCGAGAGCTTCTTCAATAATTTAGAGTTCGGAGATCCATGCATAAATTAAATTAAATTAAATTAAAGGTAATCCGAAAATATTGCGAAAACGTTCAAGTTAATAGAAAAATCGAATAAGAGGGATTCCACTGTGGTTTTATTAAGAAATATTAAAAACAATATTTGTTTAATATTTGATATTTGTTAATTGTGAAAATTATGACCCAAAAGCACAACCTTACTCAAACAACAACAAAATTCTCGCCATCTTTCACATTCTTCAAAACTTATGCAAATCTTTGTACAAATTATCCGCAATCAATTCGAATAAGAAAAAAAGGACCACAAGTCACAATAATGTCTGTCCTTTCGCATAAAATTTTAAAACTCATTTAAATAAAATGCAAAAAAATATTTTCCTTTTTTGTTGAATATATAACTTCCCTTATCCATTATCGTTACAAAAAAAAAAAAACAACAACAAAAAATTCCCTGCGTGGACAGAAATTACATCAATTGTCAAGCAATCGCACGCTCATAACTGCCACACAAATCTGACTCTCCAGAGCGCATGATAATTTTAATTTGCCTCCCTTCCAATATATCGTTTAGATACCAGCATCAGCAAAGCAGCGTCCCATCATAACAAAACTCAGCTCATACAACTTCAAGAAAAAGACAAATTGACGCACCCAAAATGAATTGTTGTCTTCCAAAAGGTGTGCCATTTTTCATAATTCATCAAATAAAAACAAAACGGGCGGACAATCCGTTCAGTCCGTATAGTAGAATACACCACCACCGCACCGCACTGCCCGCCACCGCACCACACCGCACACCACACACCGCCACCGCACAATCAGCTTAACTTCGTTTTCTCAGTCAAGACGGTTTTCCGCTCTCATCAATGGCAAAATGCATTCAAGAACTGTGTGGGCACTTTTTTTTTTGAAACTTCAACTTGTGGTTTGTTATAAAATAATTGATGTAACCAAAAAAAAGAATATCCGTCCGTATGATGAGTACCTCCAGTCTGTGACAATGTGATTCAAGAAATCTTCCGGACGAAGATTTCTCTAATGGAAATCTGATTGTATCTGCGAAAAAGTCGCTGGTGGGTTGAGTGTGCGCAAAAAAATTTAGCCTTTTCATCTTCGCTTCCACTATCATAGCAAATGAATAGACCATAATCGAAGATGCTAATCCGTTTAATCACAAATTCCCTAATACCAATTATTGTTATTGTTATTATGGAGAGACACATAATTTGAAAAAGTCACACAGGTTTCTATTCTCCCTACGAACATTAAAATAATAACGGAATTCAGCACTTGCTCTGATTTGACGAATTTGAAGTTGACATCACTTAAACAAGGTTTAGATGGGCCCGGCCATCGTGATAATCTTATGAGAGAGACAATGACGTTATTTAATAAAAAAATACATCTCCTTTTCAATTGAGTTCCACAGGTTATTGCTAAAGATATGTTTACACTAGGGCAATATATATCGTTAAGGCCATCAAAGATCATTTGAGGAGATTTTGCTGTATTGGCTGTCTAATAATTATGATCGTCAATTGATGATCATCTTTTGCGTTAAGTTCATTTTATTGAAAATCTTAAATAAAGTCGAACTTATAAAAGGTGTTTTTTTTTAGAAGTATATAACTTTGAAAGTTGTCAACACTTTTTAATTGGCGACCATTTTCACAGCTGTTAAGTAATTTGTATTAAGGTTGGTTTGGCATTTTAACATGAATAGACCGCCTGAGCAACTCTTCCAAATTGTGCAAATTCATCCCGATCCCGATTTTCATAAGAGAATTTTTATAAACAATGAAGCTCAATAAACAAAACGGTAATATTTTGATTGAAGTGTATGTTGAGACACCGTTACATTCAGAAAACTGACTGTTTGGGGTTCTTTGTGGGCACAATGGTTAAATCAATGGTCCGTACTTCTCTAAAAACAATGCTGGCCAGAACGTTACAGACAATGGTGAACGCTATAGAGCCATGATTATTGACTTTTTCGTTCCTTAATTGATTTGCTCCAGGAATTGTTTGGTAACCGTATAGTTTCACTTTTCGGCCCGTTAATTGTCCTCCCAGATTGTGCAATTTGAAGTAGCTATACTATTTTCTGTGGGGATTTGTGAAGTCCGTAGTCTACGCCCGCCGCCGATAAATCAGAAATGATCGACCACTTGGGGGACAACATCCGCCGTGCGTCATCGTGTTTTGCTGATTTACAAATGTTGGAAAAAGTGATCGGAAATTGGACATCCAGATTAAATTACGTCGGGGCCAGACGTCGCGGTCATTTTTGTTCATTTAGAAGGGAATGAATATTCCGTATTCATTGATGATCACGGTTGTTTTCATCGATAGCTTCTTGACAAGCACACGTGTGATCTAAAATTTTACACGTGTGCTTGTCAATTTTCTTACAAAACAACAAAAAAATCTTACGAAATCCGTAATGTCTCAAAAAAAAAATATAATGGACAATGGGGTGCCATGACATAAGGCCAAGTGACATAAGGCCAAATTTGAAAAATTGGCCTTATGTCACTTTCCGAAAGCGACATAAGGCCAAATTTTCAAATTTGGCCTTATGTCGCTTTTTAAAGCGTCATAAGGCCAATTTGGTCTTATGTCACTATGAACTGTTTCACTTGGTTCAATCTTAAGATACAGATAAGATACATAAAAGAAATAACATTTTTGTATAAGAATTTTTCTTATAGTTCTCGTTTTTATTTAAATTCATCTTGACATAATACCCAAAATTCGCATTGGCGCCTGCCTGGCGACTTTACATACCCTAAGCGGAGCGACGGAGTCGCGTGAGCGGGTGTGTCCCCGAAAGAGGGAGTTAAAATCCAGAAGCCCCGCGAAGCGGGCCACCCAAGGTACTTTTAATCAAAAAAATTGTTGATATTGGCGCCTGCCTGGCGACTTTACATAGGTGGCCCGCTTCGCGGGGCTTCTGGATTTTAACTCCCTCTTTCGGGGACACACCCGCTCACGCGACTCCGTCGCTCCGCTTAGGGTATGTAAAGTCGCCAGGCAGGCGCCAATATCAACAGTTTTTTTGATTAAAAGTACCTTGGGTGGCCCGCTTCGCGGGGCTTCTGGATTTTAACTCCCTCTTTCGGGGACACACCCGCTCACGCGACTCCGTCGCTCCGCTTAGGGTATGTAAAGTCGCCAGGCAGGCGCCAATATCAACAATTTTTTTGATCAAAAGTACCTTGGGTGGCCCGCTTCGCGGGGCCCAAAAATGAAAAATGTTAAATCGCCCAAAAATTATTTTTGGGCGATTTGGCATTTTTCTTCATATTTGCAATTTGGGAGTTTTGGTTTTGGGCGATCTGACACATGGCTATTTTTGCATTATGACAAAACGCCCACTCTTTTTGTGCGATTTGACTTTTTTGTTTTTTTGGGCGATTCAACATAATGTCAAATCGCCCAAAATTTTTGGGCGATGTGACATTTTTAAGTTTTGGGCGATTCGGTTTTGGGCGATTTGACACCCAACCAAAAACGAGAACTATAAGAAAAATTCTTATACAAAAATGTTATTTCTTTTATGTATCTTATCTGTATCTTAAGATTGAACCAAGTGAAAGTATGTCTTTAAATAAAAAAAAAATATTATTCCAATTAGATATATTATCTTTTTTTATAATACTAAAATTAATTATACATCACGCAACTGTAGATAGGTACGAACCAAGTTTAAAACTAAAATTAGTTATGAAAGGAATATAGATCGAAAGTAGAAATAATTATGAAAGTGAACTTACATGATTGTCGTGCGAAAAATGTATAATCATGAGAAAAAATAATTAAATTTTACATTTGGTCTTATGTCTAAAAAAAAATTGGCCTTATGACGCTTTAAAAAACGACATAAAGCCAACTCTTAAAATTTGGCCTTATGTCGCTTTCGGAAAGTGACATAAGGCCAAATTTTCAAATTTGGCATTATGACGCTTGGCCTTATGTCATGGCACCGGACAATGGACATGCGTATCGTACGAGTATGTTCTGAGCATGTGACATTGAACAATAATTTCAGTAAGTTGAAATTCTTCAAGGGGAACTATACAAGCATACGCTGTGTGTCGCAGTAGCAGCAGCTATAGACATAAAAGCTAGCCACAATCCATTATTTGAATACATGGAGCGGAAAATATGTTGTCGTGCCCATCATCATGCCCATGTCATAAGTCCAAAGTGATATGTGGACGCAGGCATTGGACCCAATTATATTGTTTAGACCTATGTAAGCCCCTTTTTTTTTCATATGTAAAGAAATTTGTTTTCATTTGGATGAGTAACCTTAGATTTGGATTCAAATAAAATTTTTGTTGATTCGAGAAAATAGCCCCAGAGTGAACTTTTGCTAAGATCTTGATGAGAGTAGCAGTTCATATCGACAATTGATCAACAATACCTCCATGTTTATATGACAGAATTTTTGTCGTCTTGGTCAGCACGTCATATTGGAAAGGTAGGTAATTCCAATCAAGTGGGTTTGATAGGTTGGTTATCGCGAAAGAATATCTAAATTGTTATTCATAGATTTCTTGCGGGCACGACCGATGACGATAATTTTATTCGCTTTTTGTCTATTTTTTTTTTATGGGTGACTTATTGTTGGTTGTGGTGATTTAAGGAGTGTTTATCAAGTTTTGTTCTTGTTCTTTTCAAAAATGTAAATTTGATTGGGCGATGGTGCAGTATCTCTGGGATATCTTAAATAGACCAACAATATGTCACCTTTGCGTTTGATAGATCAATCACCTTTTTTTTTACTAAGAATGTCAAAACGACGGATAAGTATCCTCTGATACTTATCAGGAAGCTTTGTAACTGATCAATCCCAACATCTTTTTGGAGGTCCTTAAGTTACGCATAGTCAACGGGACTAAATTTTCATGAATCATGGTCCTAACCCAAGAAGATAGTCCATTTACCTTCTTTTGATTCCTCTAAATCCTGATTTCTTAATTTTTTTTTTGTTATGAACCTCGTAATACGCGAGAGTACATTCCATAATGACAGTCAATCGCTGAACACACTGATCTTGCTTCTGTCCCGATCTACTAAAGCTACTTACTCGTAAAAAAATAAAAAAATGGATAAATTCTGCGGCACGCTCGCGTTGTTCACCACCATCACCAGCATACAGAGCTGCAGGTTCACAGTTTTGCGAGAGGTAAAATAAAGTGCGCTTATACTCCACCGCACCGCCACCGCCATCACAGTAAAAAAATCTCAACTGATACTGATCATCAAGTGAAGTGGGCACGCAATGAGCCCGTAATTACTTCTATTACCGAAGCCATTGCCATCATCATGTTCTTCGACGGAAGATCTGCTGCTGTCGTTCGCGAGCCACTGGACAGTGAAACTACCGTCACCGTGTCGTCACATCATACCCAGATAGAGTTCATCGTCTATATTCCAGGAGCAATACGAAAAATATAGTTAGACGTTGCTTTGCTTGGCGTTCGGTAATGAACATAACGTTTTCCAGTCGTTATCTGCTCATCATCAGGAAAGAACTCATTGTCGTCACCGTCATCTTCATCGTTGAGGAGAGTCGTCTTCAACTTCGTCTCGTTCGTTAGTTATATACAGAGTCTCGATCGAGTCGCCCTGGTTATAAACTTCTTCGATATGTTGTCTTTTCATAGCACCACAACACAAGACACAACAATCACGATCTAGATGTTTCCAATTGCACTAAGGTATTTTGGCGACCGCTTTACTTAGATGTTGGCCAATTGATAGAGTATCGTTATCGTTCATGAAGCTTTAACAATCATTTCCTATCCTATAGGTACCTCTATGTTGAATAAAAAGACTTGGAAAGGTTCTTGGATTCGTTTTTTTTTTCTTGAGAAGAGGAAGAGAGAGAAAAAATTTGATGATGGAAATGATGAAGGTTCAGTGAACATCCATCTAGAGGGATATACGAATAGGAACATTATGGATAAACGGTGATTTTGTTTTATAAATAAAAAGGTGCCACATAGAAGTGCCGTTTTGCAATTAGTTTCAATCAGAAAAATACACACCATCAGTAAGGGCTATTTAATAAATTAATTCCAGCTTCTGAATAACAACTGTAAGAGAATAATTGTTATTTTTTTTTAATATCTTTTGTACAGCCAAACTAGGATTTGAAATCGCGATAATAATTTTTACCCCTTTATTTTTAAGATCGATAAGTTTCGGCTGATCGAAAGAAAAAAAGGACAATCAATAAAAATCTACTCGCCTGAAAGTTTTGAACGCCTTATGTTCCAGGACCTTGGATGCTTCGTCGAATTTTTACTTTTTATACGATCACTCCTGCTGTCAAACAAACATCTTCATCCACCCTAAGCTTGTCTGATTTTTGATATATTAATCACAAGACAATTTGCAATTAATCACAGATCCAAGATATTCAAACTTTATGCACTTGGGAAGGATCGTTCCATTCAAATAAATAGATGACCGGAATATGACCTATTGGGAACTCTTTGTTGCCTTAGAGGAATACCTAAATTTGTCTAGTCTGTTTTTTATGCTCTGGATTGCATCTGTGGTTGATTTACTCCAAATCAACCCGCAATGGTCGTCCTCGTCAGACAGCGGTTTTATTTTTCGTAGATGGCCTTCCAATACCCGCTCAACGAACTTCATGGTGTGTGGTATTAGTTTGATTAAACGGTAGCCATCGCTATTTTGTGTAGCACCAATCCCTCTATAGATTTGAAGATGGTAACATTACCTCCACTGATTGGGCATTTGGTTACCCCAAACAACTGGAGATGATAACTAGGATCCATCTAGACTCTGTCTTCTATATTTTTACAGAACTCAGTGGGTGGATATCTCATCTAGGCCAATCGCTTTTCCCTTTTTGGAGTTTTTCACCACGAGTTTTGCTTCATTTTTAGGTAAGGCTATTGAAAGTATTGCCTCGAAAACTGTTCCTTCACAATACTTCTTCAATACGTTCTTAATAAATTTCGGTGAACAAATCTCCTGAGCATTTTTTTCTTTTCTGTGCGGCAATTTTCAAAATAGCCCCTTCATTAATGTTGGAGCAAAGTACTTAAATTTTATAATTGAAGCATAACTTGGCAAATTGACAACAAGGGTGTAGAGAGAAGACGAAATCGTCGGGATAAAGATCAATTCGGCAAAAACAAAAATGATCAGCCTTGGAACTTCCTCATCTGCTCGAGAAAATATTTCTGGACAGCCAGTAGATATGGTTGAATATCTTGGAGGTGTATACTGATGACGGAACTGAACTAAACATTAATAGCCGAATCGAGTAAGCAAAGGCTGCGTTTGATATGCTGTCTAAAATATGGAGAAACAACTCTATAAGCTTAAATACCAAGCTACAACTGTTCCACTCCAATGTTGAATCCATGCTTCTTTACGGGAAAGTCAGAACTACTGTCACTATAAAGCTGCAAAGGTTCGTAACGTATATAGATGTCTATTTTGAGGATTTTCTGGCCAAATTGTATCTCAAATAATGCGAGAACAGGGCAGGAACCCATTGACTCTATTATACGAAGAAGTAAGTGGCAGTGGATTGTCTATACGTTTCGAAAGAGTAACGAATGCATTGCGAGTCAAGCAAGGCAATGGAACCCTTTCACTCAGACAAGCAGACGACCAGGCCGACCTAGAACCACTTGGCGAAGGACGGTCGAGGAGGAACCAGCACAACTAGGGAAGAGTTGGAGAGAGCTGAAATACATCTCCGGGAACCGTACACGATGGAGCGTATGAGTACTAGAGGCCCGGGGCCCCCTAAGCGGAAACCAACGGACGTAATAAGTTTGAAGACCTTAGTAAGTACATTTATTGACTCTGTTGTGTTATTGAATTTGTATGTTTTCATAAAACAAACAAGCCCTTTTTGATTGACCGTAATGCTCATAATTCATTATTTAATTAAGTTTCGTCATTACAAATGGAGATTTCGTTTCACATTCTTAATGGCAAAATGGCGACACAAATCTTTATTCAGCTCTGATTTCATTCATTGTCATTGAACTATGTCACAATTTTGAATAAAAAAAACTTCATAATTTTATTACAGTTTACTAAAGCACTTCAAAAACCTTTGAGAACGTGGATTTCCTTAAAGGTTATAATTCCTTAAAAGGTCTTACAACGTAGTTCTTAGTTTTTGCTTTTATTTGAACGTGAAATGTCACTTCATCAAAGCCAATGCACAGAAATAATGAATAATCCAGGTGTGTTTGTTTTAACAATTGGTACTTACTCGTACATGGAATTAAATCATTTAAATTATGTAAAATTGGAAAGAAGCTCATTCTAAAACCAAAGAACCCCCAGTTGGCTATTCTAATTATAACATAAAACGAAACAAAAAAAAAAAAAATCTGATGTTCATGTTTGAAAAATGGAAAGTTGACATTCCACGATCTGTCCCATGGTCACAAATATTGTTGTTTTGTTCCATCACCGCGCTGCCGCATCTCCGGAGGAAGTTCATACACTGTAATGGAGCAAGCATAATGAAGGTTGCGTCTTGCGTAGTTTATTTTTACCCAACAGGCCACCATATGCTCGCCACATGCAAATCCAAGACGAAGGGAGTTCACAAGGGAAGATTTATACACACATCACACATCGCCATAACGGAACGGAGATCATAGCACCAACTTGAAATCCCGAAAGAAGCATTTCTATAACTCGTACATCTTCATTTTTTTTTGGTGACCATGTTTTATGTTCGAATACAAAATTTAAAAAAAATATCACAGGGGACATCTGAACTCTTGAAAATCAATTTACTTTATTTCGAATATCTTTGTATATCACAATTTTTTTTTTTTTTTTTTTTTTGTGTTTTGAAAACATTTGTGGCCACTCATGGGTCATGGTATTGATGACAGCCAAGAGTGATGCTGTTGCGGCATTGTGTGTGACTTAGGTTGTTTTATGTAGAAATATACTTTTTTTGAATTAGTCAAGTTGCCCCCACTTGAAGTTTTTTTTTTTTTTTTGGGAAAACATAACTCACGCAATTAAATTGAAAATTAATGCAGTAGCCTCCACTTCAGTCGATCCTCTATATACGAATACAAAAATATGAGAAACAATCATAAGGTGCGCCTGGTTGAATATAAGTAAAGTGATTCATGACAAAGTTTTACAGTTGAATGGCGTACGGTACAATGTATTTTTTCTTGGCGATATAGAAGATAAGCATTCAAATTCAGAGGTATCTAATGGAAAAATGGCATAGCTAAATAATTCCAGATTGTAAATATCTTAGCTGTGAATCCCGCTTGTCGAAAGAGGTGATAAATCACATCTCGGGAAATAGCACCAAAGTAGGCCTAGCGACACATAACCCAATTTAGAGCATTATGGAAGTAGTTGCTTATACAAGAGGTACTACTTCACCAGGCAGTTCCAATATTATGCGTGGTATTGATCCTGGACCGCTCAGAATTCAGAAATAATCAGGTCAGAGTTAAACGAATTCCGGGGAGAGGCAAAATAATCCAAGAAATTGGACGTGGTTCAGTTGAAACCTTAAAATTATGACCGGTATAATTTGTGAGCTGGAAGAGATGATGAAAAGAAAGCAAAAAGAAAATCGTGAGCGTCCAAGAAATAAAATGCAAAACACTGGAAACCGGACTCGGGTCTTAGACGTTAAGACAACGGCTTACAAGACGTTCTACTTCGGAGTAGAAAACATACAGAAACTGAATCGGTATCATCTTTGCAGAGGAATTACTTGGTTACGTCTTGGATATTTCAAAGTCTAGTGACCGTGTTTGATGTCTCTAAAATTGGCGATCAAAGAAACGGGTGGAATATTGTCAGTGCTTATGCACCCTAACCCTAAATTAGATGTCAATAACATGAAAAAGAAGCGTTTTGGCTAGATTTCCACGACTACCTTGAGAACATTCCGAAGGATAAGCTTTTTTTATAACAATATCACGGAAGAAAGGCAGTTGCAAAAACTCGGTTAAATTATGTGCAATTGTATCAGCTGTTCGTTAAAATATGTGACAAGTAACAGATATGGTTATCATCATCATCGTCTCGACAACCGGGATCCGGTCCTGACCTCCTTCAACAATTCTCTACACCTTTCCCGGTCTTGAGCCGAAACCATCCAGTTGCGCACCCCAAGGCTTCGGGGGTCTACCACGCTACCGTCTACCATTAAATGTACCACAAAGGACTTTCCGAGCAGGTTCCTCTTCACTCATGCGAGCTAGGTGCCCTGCCCACCGGAGTCTTCCGAGCCTAATTTTTATCACTATGTCTGCTTCAAAGCAGATTGCATATACAATTCATGATTGTACCGTCTCCGGAATCGTCCTTCCTCACATATGGGGTCAACAATTCTCTTTAAGACTTTTCTCTCGAACGCGGCTAAGAGGTCGGAGTGTCTTTTGCTAAGCACCCAAGTCTCGGATCTATACGTGAGTACTGGCAAGACCATGGTCCTGTACAGCAGCAGTTTTGAAGTTATGGTGAGATTTGAAGAGCTTTGGAAGTTTAAAATATCGGTCACTGCGAGTTAAATTTTTTCATAACTTTCTTCCTGTTGGTCGGCTTTTAGTTTAGATTTTAAAATGTCAAGATTTTTTTACTCAGTCATCAAGATAAATGAAACTAGACTCTACTCGCTGCTCGTTCAATGCAATCGTTACACAACTACTTGGTACACGGTACTTGGAACTTGTAACGAGTAGGTACCAAAGAGCGAGTAGTTGAATTTTTAAATACTTTTTAATTGCTTTTGTAACCGGTTTAAATGGCTTATATTTGGAACCAACAATGTCTTCCCAAATTTTCTTAAAATGTTACATCCACGAACGCATTTTTGTTACTTTGTAAACGATTTTGATAATCCACAAAATTCAGTCATTTTTCAGTGCATTTTCTTGACCATATATAAAAAGTTGAAAACATTTATATTTTCTCACTGTTGTCATAATAAATAATCTTTTGATGATCAAACTACGTTCATACATATAATAATAAATCAAACACCCAATTGTTGAAATTTTAATTAATGATAAATCTGTCAAAAAAAAAAAATAGAAATATAAATACATGCGAGTATTGGCAACCTACGGCAGCCAAATTTCCTATTTGTCCATTTTAACTGCTCAATTCTATCACTTACAACATTATCATCATCATCATCAGCAAACATTGTTCGAACACCGAATAAGGAAAATCAGAGAAATATACAAAGCGAAACAATATTCCGAGGAGTGTGCTCGCCGTCAAGATTTCAGTACAGTATTTCACACACAAAGTCACATAACAAAACATCAGCAAAATAGCAATAGCAATAACAATCACAGACAGC
The DNA here is from genome assembly GCA_958431115.1 of Syrphus vitripennis. Classification (NCBI taxonomy): domain Eukaryota; kingdom Metazoa; phylum Arthropoda; class Insecta; order Diptera; family Syrphidae; genus Syrphus; species Syrphus vitripennis. The sequence continues at coordinate 78,331,926 of OY288110.1, read as the reverse complement.
AATCGGAATCGGCGCAAAACACAATTAACCATGAGTTGGCGGAATATATGGGCGAGTAATAGTGAGCATCTGATGAAAGGTGTGTACATCGCCGGCCGTCCCGGTCCCAGTCCCAGTCCCGTACCGATATAGATACACTTCTTTTAGCTGACTGCGGATCATTAAACACATAATGGACACTGTGATGTTTGCTAGAACCTGGAACACATCGCATCACAAAAAAAAAAAAAAATCGGACGGCTCGAAATCGGATGGAGGCGAACAGGCACGGCCGACCAACCAACCAACGACCAAAATGTAGCCTGACCGAGGCCGAGGCCCAAGACGAAGCAATGAATTGGAATCGCTAGATTTTTCATTGCCGAGAATTATGAATTACGAGGAGAGGAGCCTTATGCATCTGGGTGATGGTGATGGTACTGAATGCGGACTGCCCACGCACTTGGGCAATCCTAAAGACGAAGACTTACCAAATGTTGTGTGTTGCCCGCAGAGATCAATAACCGACCACACAGTTTAAAACTTACCTGGATTCTCCCATTTCCGATGGAAACGATGTACTGTGTACAACCGGCCGACCGACGCGACGCGATGCGACGCAAAGAGCTTGTGTTATTTTCATTCATAAATCCATGGCGCGGATTAGTCACCGGATCAGTCGAGTCGGTCTTGGTGGGCCTCTTTGGAAATTATGCCCATGCCCATTGATGGATTGCGAGATGAGTGAGTTTACGAACGTTGTTGGTAGGAACGTACATAATATTGAGCAGTAGCACTAACATGGTTGCCACTATGTGAAAACATTGTAAGAAAAAAATAAAAAACTAAGGCGTTGACATGCGTTGGTTAAAATTGGTGTGGAGGCTTGGTACTTGGAGATTTTCTGCATTTCCATTGAACTGCAAATATTAGTTTCACAGACATCAATTTTCAAATCCAAAATGTCAAACTTTTTCAAAGTTCCATATAAAAAAAAATGTTAGCTTCCTTTTCATCTACCAACGATTGTCATGATCTCGAGTGGGACCACTGCTTCACCTTAAGTCTTCCCTTCTGGGGTTTACCGAAAAAGATTTTAATCTTATAATCAATATACACAATAAACCAAAGTGGTAATCGGAAACACAACTTTAAATCTAAATATAAGAGAGAAACGTAGATAAACAGCATGTCAAGGTTTCACAGGCATGGCTTGGATTGGTCGTGTGGGTGAAGATTTTTCTGCAACAGTATCATTGGTATTTTGATGAAATTATAAAACAATTAAATTTTGGTTTGCTAACTAGTACCTATGTTTATAGGTTTGTTGTTTATGAAATTAAAATGTATTACTAACAACCAGTTGGTTATAAAGTGCCTTAGGTGTCCATTTGTTTAAAATAAAAAAAAACATATGAATCCAAAAAAAAAATTAAATAAAATCGAAATACATTCTCTATTCTTTTCGGGAGAAAAAGTCATAAATGAAGGTTTCCTTATCCTCAAGCAGAAATTCTAGGACAGTAAAAAAGAGCAAGGGACTCAAAACGCTTCCCTGCGGGGTGTCTTAAATTTTTTTTTAAACTTGCTGTTCATACATGTCCATGAACATATGAAAGCAGACTTCCGGAACTCCTCGTTGCCTAAGTGCAAACCATATCAGATCCCGTAGTTTTCTGTCGAATGCTTTTTCGAAATCAACCAATACAATAAGCAAATCTCTTGCGGAATCTCGACATTTTTACATTGTGATACTCTGCATTGCATCTGTGCTTGACTTTCTAGGTTAGGTTAGGTTTGGAAATCCAGCACACTTAGACCTAAATTTGGTCCGATGTGATACCACATGGATCAGTTGATCAACCTCTCTCGTTGAACCAGTTAGAGCTTCGAATAAAGCGTAGGACACAAGTGATTTCGGAGTTTACTGGATCGCTAGGATCATTGAAGAAGAAGTCTCCAAGGTGGAGTTTTCGTCTTTGTGACAGGACAGGGCAGGTGCAAAGAAGATGACAGACACCGTATCTTCTTCCTCTTCGTCCCTGCAACTCCTGGAAAAATTATTTGCAGGAGCTCCAAGTCGAAGTGCATGTCTACCTATTAAGCAGTGTCCAGTCAGGACACCTATAACGTAGCTAACACTTAAGAAATCAAAATTGGTCGTCAGATAGCGTTATTATTTTTTGGTTGGATCAGCTTAATTGGAGGGTAGTTCTATTAGCTCTATCAACTTCATATTTCACCTCGTAGATCCACTGATTAGGTCAAAACAGTCAAGTTTGGAGATGAGAATCATGAGCCATCTAGACCTATATTCTCCCAGAACTCAGAGGTTGTCTCGTCTGATCCAATGGCTTCTGCATTTTTTGACTTTTTCACCGCAACACCAACTTCTTCAACTGTGATGTCGGTGATTTTTTCGTTGTTAGATGCGTTGTTAGGGGACTGTTCATTTAAAAGACTTTCACAATACTATTGTCATTTGTGAAGGGTTAATTTCGTCATCTGAAAGGAGTATGCTTTTAGCATTGTTTGTTTCCAAAAATCATCTGATACGCGGTAATCGATAGTTCTTTCGACTTTTGACCTCTGAAACTAATTTGGCATTGGTCTATAAACAGTGAGAACGAAATTGTCCTGAGTGCAGAAACTTATCAGACTCTTGACACCATACGAAACCATTTGGAGACATTCGTTTCATTCTAACGAACTGCTTTGGTGTTCCCTCTACTTCTATTCTAATCTTATTCGGGTGATTATCTGTCCGATGGCACTTATACTGCATAACATATAAGCAAATGAATAAATGCTTCAAAATTTGTACAATGACCAGTTCTTATTTCTAAATACCTTTCAAATTTACCATTCCTTGATTTACTTCTTCAAGTAAAATAAGAAAATCGTAGAGAAATTCGTGCACCCGAATTTGTTTGTGATAAAATCACCGACGACTTCTTATTGTTTGCAATATGATCCACACTTTCTTTTATTTTTTTGTCTTCACTGCACTACTGAGGACATCTCTGACAATCAGCTTAAAGAAAAGAAAAAGACGCTTGAGAACATTGATGTGAATCCAAAGTGGCTACAGGTGCTCAGAGTCTTGTGCAATATTTAATTTTCTTACCTGAATTTTGAAAGAATCTACCTTTCTATCCCTGAACTACTTGAAGAGAAAAAAAAATAGCCTACATGGGCAGTCATCAAACATCAATAACTTCAAAGTGTTTATTTTTTAATGAGTTGTTTCTAAACAAATTTGGCTAATCTTCTAAAATTGTGTCAATACAAAATTCTTTTGATAGTTATCTTTAAAGATACAAAAAATGGGTTTCTGGTATCGTAGAGGGATGAAAGTGAAAAACTAGAAACCCTTAACAAAAATGCCTTCGATGAAAAAATCCAATGACCAACAGAATCTCATTTTTTAAACATATCTCTCCCTTGAATGTGAGATAAGCTTTTTTGGAATGAGAACAAACCATTAAAAACTGGAAGTCACTGACCGCACTAATTTCTTCAAACTTTTTCTAAAGACAATTATCTTAGAATTCAGTATAGAATAAAGTCCATCTTCTACTACGGGTTGAGATTAACAATTCAATTCAAGAACAACAACCAAAAAAAAAAGGCTGAAAGCACTTTAAAGAATTATTGTCCTTTTTTCAGCAGTGACGGCGCGGCGGCGGTGGGGCACGGGGTGACAGCAACAATCGACGACGACAATAACTTGACAAAAATACCTAAGGGATGGTATAGCGGCGCGGTGGAACAACTTAACCACAATAAATAAACAATGGAAAAATATACGAAGAGAAAGAAGATGGGGGTGATTTTTGAGAAGTGATGGTAAATGGTTAAGTGCCCTTATTTCCCAAAAAACCACCGCCGCCGCAAAACTTTTCTAATTGAATTTTTATTCTGATGATGATGATAACCAACCGGCGAAACATATCGAGATAAAAGAAAAACTGAAGATCAAACTTCTAATGTGGAAGTTGTTTCTGCTTTTTTGGGGACTTCTTGGTCTGGATGTCCATAATAGCTGTGACTGCTAATAGAAAGACTTCTTTAGCATTTATCAGATGGACATCACGTATTGTTAAGTTTTTCCGTCCTTTCTTTTTGTTAATCGAAGAAAACTTTTCGCCCATATATGGAAGGGGAAACAAAATTTTCATATTTCTGCAGGTAGTTGTTAGTTGTTGTTGTTGTTTGTTGGTCTAATCTGATTCTGTTGGTCACATTATTTTTATACGGCGCGGGCGGCGATGGTGTATAGTGAGATAAAAAGAATCACCGGGAATTAATCATATTTCACAGTTTTTCTTTTCAAAGGTAATCGAATCGGTATATCCTGACATTATATCACTTACATCCTGTTAAAAATGTTGGCTTCTCAAATAACCTATGTATACCTATATAGGTAGGTACTATAAAAATGTTCATCATCATCATCCTGTAGGATATTTGATTCTTCCTTTTTTTTTATATACGAGTATGTACATATATATCGATCCGATGACATGGTCTTGTTGTCCTAGCTAGGTACCTACCTTAACTACCTAAACTATACAATATACATCATGTAATCATGATGTACTTGTAAAAATTTTGAAGGCGGTCGGTTTATAACAAAAAAGGAGAAGAAGAACAATGTCCTGGAGGTATTATGTATATGAATAAAGAGAGTGCAATTTGTGTTCAGGGATTTTATGTCATTGTTGTCCTGCGATGCTGTTATCATGCAGATATCTACATGAACAATGCATTGTATGTTATTATTATAGGTTTCCTAAACTATATCTATAATAAAGAATAAAAAATATAAAAAAAACGAATTGCGTAGGAGAATAAAAAATGGAATCATTTTTTTTATTATTATTACTAAATAGGACCCTAGTTAAATTCGAATCTTATGGTGATGGAAGGAAATGTTAAAGTGAGGGAACGATGCATTTTGGATAGGTTGTGTTTTGAATGATTTATATGATTCACTGAGAAACTAACACTGCTTCGATCTTAATGACTCATTTTTAAAAATTGGAAAAAAATTAGATTCATATTAAAAATAATTTGAAATAAAAAAATTATAGGTACTCCAAAATTTTATAAAAATTTCTTTTACATTTCTTTTAAATATAAAAAAACCGTTTGTAGTCACACGAAGATAAAAGACAAAGAAAAATTGTTATTAATTTAATTATAAAATTTAAGTTTATGTTTAAGTCCTTTAAGTTTATATTAGACTAACAAAAAAAATAAAATTAAAAAATCGAATCCCTCAATATGAAAATTAAAAAAAAAACTTGATTTTTAAAAATAATTATAAATAAATAACACTCGAAAAGTTTCTCATAAATCCTTATTTTGGAAAAAAAAATTAAATTGCATTTAATATAAAAATTAAAATTTGCATACATAAAATAAAGTTTGGTGTAACTACCATTTATACATAACTCAAGAACGTCTTCATCTATTTTAATGATCTTTTATTTGTTGGATTCGTCTCCACCCCTAGCAGCACAATAGCTATTAAAATATTGGGGAAATATCGAAAAAAGAATCATGCAAAAAATTGATAATAAATCTTAGCACTAGAAAATGCTACTCAGAAGAAATTTCAAATTCACATGCAATTTCTACTTAGCAAACAAAAAATTTAAAAATATATTCTTGACATTTTTTTATTTTGGAAACGCTTGTAGTTTTTTAATATTTTTTTTTTCAACAAGTTTTCCTTCGGACTAACTTTTTTTTGACAAATTTTTTTCTATCTAATTTTTTGTCTTTCTAAATTTTTATGACCATTTTTTTTTAAATATTTGAAATTTCGGTGGGATCTACAGAAGGGTATTAATAGCATAACACTGATGGATGATAAACTGATTACAAAATTATTATTTACAAAACTTTTTTGAAGATTTGTTTTTGAGGTTTTTCGACAATTTTTTTCTGCATTGCAAGAAAAATTGCTGTGGAAAAATAAATGCAAACAATTTTTTTCTTTAAGAACAATTTGTGTGAGACCAATTTTTAGACGATTTTTTTTTATTTCAGCATTTTTTCAATCTTCGTTTTTGGCGAACATTTTCTGCGCATACAGAAATACTTTCACATTTGTATTTTGTACAATTAATTGCCTAAACAAAAAAAAATCCAATTTTTTTTTTTACTGTTTTATAATATTGATAAAAATTTTTCCACAATTTATTTTCCAGTAAATCTTTTTTTCTGTAATAGTTTTTTTCATTGATTTTTTTTGATGAACATTTTTTCGACAAAATCTGTTTTTTCTTCAATTTTTTTTTGGGCTCTTATCTTATTCTCCTGGTTTAGAAATTTTGTTTCAATGAATACTTTTTTCCAACCAATTTTTTTTGCTTTTTTTTATAAAATTTAATTTGAGAAAAAGAAACGCTTGCTATTACTAACTGAACTTTAAATTGTTTTATTGTTTTTAGTAGCTAGCAAGTTAAGGTAGTTAGGTGATAAAAAATCGAGTAATTTGTTTTCATATACAATTTATAATTTTGTCAGTCGACTTACAGTTGTTTAAACTCTTCCCATTTGTGAAAGAAAAATAAAATATTTAAATTAATATCATGTAAAATTTTCGTGATGATAATTAAGAAATTAAAATGATTCGCATCGATGCGTTTTTTGAAGCCAAAGAAATTACTTGAAAGCTCTATTTTTACATTCTTAACTGTAATTGGTTTAATTCAAGATTGGTCAGAGCTTGAATTCAAACTTGGTATTTTTGCACGCTATACGTCAAGTGATATGGATCTCTAAATCGGGGGATTAATAGTGGGACCAATATACAATCATTGGCACAACCTTTATTTAATTACTTGTAGAATTATTGACCACTAACATTTTTGTTACGAACATGTTTGACACGGCTTTTGTTGCAACTTGTGAACTCAAAGTTAATTATATCTGCTCCATTTGGCTCGTGTGCACTTAGCCACTTATGAGCTTCCAATTTTCCATAAGTGTATAACTTTCCACTTTTTTGTTATTAAAGAGAGAGAGAGACTCTTGTGTCCCGTTTCACAGCACACTCCATAGAAATTGCTTCGCCACGACAGTGAAATCTGGAAAAAAGTAAATAATAGATATCTTCCCGGTGGTTGAACACCGAAGCACCTTTAAGCGATTGGTTTCCAACATAATTCGCTAAATGTCATTAAACAAGATCATTGTCCGCGACCGCGATGACTACAACCGACGACGACGACAACGAAAAACGTTTTCCCGTTCGTGTATGCTTATGAGCCATCGCGCCTGTAGGTAATCTTGGAATAAGCACTTACTTCAATCAGCCACTGTGTGTGAATAGAAGGCTAAATAGACAAACGAGTGATCTGGGTAAATTTATGCTCCAGATTGTGCGTATGCCCACTTGATTTGCTTATGACAAATGGTGTCAGGGCATAATTTTGACAAGATTAGCCAAAAAGATGGATCTACCATTACCTATGATGATGGTGGACGGCATCGCATCTTAGCCAAGGTATAAGTGTGGCCCGTTCCGATCTACTTATCATTTAGTGTAATCGCGCAGTTATGATTTCTTCGACTTATTCGAACTAAACGCGTCCGTTGGCGTCATATCGTTGTTTTGGTTTGTGTTGTGGCCTTAATGATGGTGATCCCTTTATGGCTTCGCACCCACATGCCCAAATCATATCGTGAGGGAGCAAATTCATATAGAGAGCTCCAAACAAACAAACAAACGTGTCCAGTGGATTTTAGTTTTTTGTTTGCTTTTCTTCGTGATCGCATCGTGCTCTATGGATATCTAGCTGATGGAAAAGCCCTTAGAGAAAGCCACAAGAACCAAACGAAGACTACTTCCATACGAGATGATGATGACGATGACGACTACGGTGATGATTATACGAAGACGACGACGGAACATCGACGGATTGGCAATCAGGCTCCACAAGCCAAAACCGATGTGTGGGCACACCACTGCTTGCAGCTTGCAACTTGCAACACCACCACCGATCGACCGTCAAGAAGAAACCTACAATTGGAGCCTCGAATTAATGATATTTTATTGTTTCGATTTCAATTACTTATTGAGTGTGGCACATATCAGGATGGATGGCAAACAGTTTTTATGCCATCGCATGGGCATTATAAGAGGGAGGTGTTTGTTGTTGGGTCTTATACTTGTGGTGCACACGAGAGGGCTTGGCATGACGTTTCGTCTGCCCGTTAAAGGGAATGACTGATCAAGCCATGCTCATCTACCATGATTTTCGTAGCGTTGATGTTCAATCCGTTAGTAGGGGAAGATGTGTCGAAGAGGGTTTATTGAAGATGATGGGCATTGAAGGAGGACATAAGGAGAATGCGGAGGTGAATTAGGTGCGGTCTTTTGGAGATTTGCATTAAATTAGTGGGTCTTATATTTTTGAAAACACACCCAATTATATAAAGATATCAAACTTATTTTTAAGTTGGTATAATGTGCGTTCGATGAAGATTTGTTGAGAGACGAAAAAGTTAAAAAATATACTTTCAACCAGTGGATTTTTCTAATATCCTTAATAGAATTATGAAAAACAAATATGTTGGTAGTAGACTATTGCTTACAAAATTTTACCGAGGTTCTGTTTATGAAATAAGAATTTGCAAACTCAAGAGCAAGTAAAAGAGAACATATTAAAAAAAATTAAAGAAAACCTTTGCTTCCTTCCCAATTTGCTTTCAATTTTATTTTTGAGTACGTAATTGTCAGTAACTTTATTCAGCTTTAATTTCCATCTTCAATAAAAAAAAACGCTGTTTCTTCTTGTCCTATTTTTGGTCTAGAAAAATGAAGCAAAAAAATTTCCGTAAATTATCAAACTAGGTACAGTAGAGGCCCGATATAGTGGAAAGTAAATCAAAAACTGTTCACTATTACGAAACTGTACTCATTTTTGAGAGAGCTAAAAAAGATTTCAGAATCAAAATGTATGTAAACCTATACGTTTGAATTTTTTGCAAAAAAAAAATTAAAATAAAATATCGGAACATTTATAATATAATATCAAAGAATGATACATAGAAAACCCTTGAAGTATTGAAGATTCAATATTGTCTGAACCTAAAACTGAGGATTATTTATAAAATGTTGGGTGTTCACTTTATTGGATAATCTACTCTCACGAGATTTAGTTTATCGAGCGTCTACTGTAATTTAAATAAAAAAAGGGAATTTTATATTGGTTATCAAAAATACAATTTTGTTTTTTCATTCGAGATCAAACTCAAAAAATCTTTTCAAAAAAGGCAGATATTAATTTTTTATAAATTTTAGAATCCTTTCTGTTTTATCTCAATACAACAATTTTTCTCAAAAATACAGCTCCTGAAAAAAATCTTATCTTTATAATATTATAAAAAAAAGTTGGTATGCACATTTTTAGAATTTACATTTGTACACTTAAAACCAAATTAAAAAAGTTTTCACAATATTGAGTTTTCAAAAAAAAAAAATTAATTTTTTTTAAATACAAAAATATTTTTTTGAAAATTTTGATATGCAATATCATTAAGACCTTCTTTGGAAAAATTTTCATCGAAATCCGTCCAATAGTTTACGAGAAAACCGAAAACAAAAATCCGGTTCTACGGCAAGTACCATTAATAACGTTTCTTTCATAAATATTTTTTGATTAAATAATTATTAAGGTCACTTGACAAACCCGATTTAAAATCAAAATCGTTAGAGCCGTTTCCGGTACCTTGAGTTTTGGAGCTAAAAAAAAATTCGATTTCACCTCTAGGCAATCTCCCCAAAACATTATGTCCAAAGTTTGAAGAAAATCGCTTCAGTAGTTTAGGCTGTAGGTCGAGGTACAGACAGACAGACAGAAAGAATTGCGGAACCCACTTTTTTTCGCGTTCTTTATCATCGTAATGTTAGGTCTGATTAATATCTCGAGTTCGATTTTTTGCGCGAATCCAAAACTTGCCCTACCTATGTATAGTACCTATAGTCGCAAGTAAAAATAAGTTAAGTTCTAGGCTAATTTGTTTCTTTTTTTTTCCTTAAATACATTTTTTAATTCTTTGTTTTTAAATAATACTTTTACGAACTTTCATATTTTTTTGAATAAATCAGCACTAAAAATTATTTTTAAATGATCCCCAAATACAATTGAAAGTAAATGAAACTGAGCTACAGCTCATACTAGTACACACCGTACCAAATTAGTTCATACCGAGTGACAAATCATATTCAGTGACAGTTCATACCACCCAATTCATACTTCGTGGGACACTTCAAAATCCGAAGTCTTGCTGCCCAAAATTTGTTTTAAATGCAAAAGTGGGATATGTATGCTCCCCTGCAACCTTTCTGCCTTGGGTACACAATAGGGATTGGAGTTATGAACTTGTGAACTTTGGTGCAATGAACTATCTTGGTATGAAGTGCGATGGCATTTGAATTTTTTTTTTTGTAATTCTGTTTTAACTCAAAACTTATTTAACAATTTATTTAGGAGAATATTTTTTTGAAAAAAAATACCAACGATTTTTTTTCAAAAATTCGTATTTTTTGATACATCATCAAACTTGTTTTTTGCTTTTTTAGCAATTCAAATAATGAATTTTATGCTGTTTTTAAGGTACCTTAACATGAGAGCAAGTTCGTGTGATCCAGTAAAGTATTTATTTTTTTATTATTTGAGCTCGATGTTGAAATCAAAAATATTACCTGACCAAAAAACAGGTATCAAACAGTGACTCAATAAATTATTTTTTACTGACCACGAGTTGCATTCGAAGAAGCAATGTCAAAAACATTCAAAAGAAAAAAATCAATAAATATTATACTTACATTTGGTAATACCAATGCAAAGCTCAAGGTTTTTGTTTCGAAATGTGCATTTATACTCACTTACCTACATTATATAATATTTCGAAATAATTTTTACCAAATAAAATATATTTTTTTTTCTCGTTGTTAAACACTCTGTCCACTTTGATATTCCCGTCGAATCTGCTTGTCGTGAGAAATTATATATACGAGCACACACACAGAATTCCCCGAAGCGCACTTCACACTTGGCTGAGCGGCTAAGCGGCTTATAGCTTAGAATCGCAGTCATTGATGGCGCTTAAATGACTTATCTGTTCGCATAAAACCACCTAACCTGTGCGACTTGGCCGAGTTGATCACTTGTTATACTGTGTTTAGTTTTGTAGTTATGAGCACCGCGCATTGCATGCATGACATGCACTGCGCAGCCGCAACTGATACAAAGGAGTCATACCATGAATACCATGATCAACTTGGTAAAGGTAAACCCACCCAAGGAGAGTGCGACGAGGATCGACAAAGTCGACTGCGACTGCGACTGTGACTTCGACGAACAACGAGAGACATCGACAACGATGACGCTTAGAAAGGCCATAGTGTCTACACCGCTCACTGCGATAGCATCGCAGGTTGACTCTATGGGCTTCGAGGGTTTCCTCACCTGGCAACTGGCACACTATCTCGCCATGGATAAGTACCGAAAGTCTATATTTGCACTTAGATATCAAAATGTGATGTGAATTGACTTCGGGAAATCTCGAAAGGTATTCTTCTTTGGAGTTTTGTGTTCATTCTCCTAGCGTGCGCTCTATACCGGTGATGGTGTTCACCAGTGTTGCCAATAATATTTAAATTCAAAATATTTGATTTAATAATATTTTGTTTTTAATACAAAAATTAAACAAATATTGGAATCAATAAAAGCTTTTAATGTTTTGAACCTTATTTAAAAAAAATATGGCGTTATTTTTAATTTATTTTTTAACTTTAACTTAAATAGCTTTTTTCGGTGACAATACCAAATAATCGCCTAAAATTATACAACAGAATATTATAGAATGGCAACACTGTTTAATCTGCTTGACTGTCCCTTTTCCCCCGAAAAAAAAAAAAATAAAACTTGGATCCTCTCGACCATGTTGTTAAATTTGGCATTCCGTTTGGGGGCCTCAGCATCAGCATCAGCCTCAACTTGGAAGTATTTAACATTTTTGATGTTTTCGTGAGGTTAGAAAGGTTTTTTTTTTTTTTTTTTTTTAATTCATTTTTATTTTCTTCAAACTTATAACTATCTTAAAGCTAGACAAAAATTCAAGAAAAACTAGCCTAAGTATCACTAACTTACATCTAACTTACTGGCCCTAAGCGGGCGCTCTAAGTTATACTTCATAACATAATATCTTAAAAGTAATGCCTTTCGGCCTAAGGACTAATTTAAAACTATGTATGTAAATTTATTACTTACCAAGAACTAATTTGCAAAAAAAACTTGGTATCTTTATCATTTTTTTTTTTTTTTTAGTTATTTTATATAAAACTTACAAACTAAATTAAAACTAATCAAAACTATACTTAAGAACTACTTAAGAACTATTTAAAACTACTTAAGAACTATTTAAAACTACTTAAGAACTACTTAAAACTATTTAAAACTACTTAACAACTAGAACAGCCACAGCAGCATTTTATGTTGTTGTTTTATAATTTTTTTTTTTTTTTTTTTTTTTTTTTTTAAATTTTTATTTTTTAGAAAGGTGATTTCACAGATTCGATTCCTTTTGTTTTGATGCGCGCCTTCAAAAAGGCATTTTTTTTTTCATTTCGTTCACTTTGGATTTGTAAAATGAAAAAATTGAAATTGACAGATCACTATCGATTCAGGCAGTGTGATAGTGGACAATTAGAAGGACGCGATAAAATTGTGTATTGTTCAGATAAGACACAAAGTAGAGTGATGATGAAAAACTAGGCAAACAAAAAAAAATCCATTGTGTGATGCTAAGGAATTTAGCTTTGCTTCGGATTTGAGTTTTGGGAGGAATGAAAGATCGGTGATAAGAATCTATGGGCATGATGCATTTCAACAAGACTATTTATTGATGTCGTTATTATGTTCTCTTCTTCGATGAGTTCAACAAAATGTTGTCAACATAATGCACCTATTTCTGTATTGTAGGGATTAGCGAGGCAATTGTTTCGCAACAATGTGAATTTTAAGACATTTCTATTTGGGATTTGGGAACCTTTACATCACACTCTCATAATGTCTTTCTGTAGTATTTTTATGTTATTAAGAGAAAAAAATGTGTAATATGATTTAACAGCTGAAAAGATGCGAAAAAGTAATTTTCTGATTTGATCTATTTATTGGATTTAGATAATTTTAGCAAAATGTATTTTGAGTTTCTTTTACATAATTGATTACTTTTCAAAGATATTGGACTCATAAGGTGATGGAAATTTAAAAAGTTAGTGTTGACACATTGTAAAAAAGTATTTCAAGAAAAACAGTGAGTTACTTATAATCCTACCATTGTATCATTAAATAAAATGGACATTAGATCGCTTGTGCTTCCTCCTATATCAGAGAGAATAAAGAAATTACAAAAAAAAGTTGTTACAAAAAAGTAAACTGAAGCATAAAATTTATTTTTTGAATTGCTAAATTTAGCCAAAACAAAAGCATGAACTCAAAACTGAAAATGTCATTAATGTATCTTAAAAATACAATATAAAAACAAAAACCAAAAATGTTTAGCAACGTTTTTTTCTAAAAATAGTTTTAGTATTTGAAAAAAAAAATGGTAAGTATGCAAGTTTTAAGGATTTATAAATTAAGACTTCAAAACAAAATTAGTACTTGCCTGATTTGAAAACATTGCGTTTAAAAAAAAGTGATTTTTTTCATAAGAATTTTTCAAAGATTATACACAGGACCTCTTTCATCAACAATTGAATGGCAATCTGTTTAACAGTTTATTAGATATAACAATGGAAACCGGATGTACAAAACCAAATAGGAGAATGAAAATAAAATATCATGGAAGAAATTTTGTAATTGTTTTTTTTTCATTAAAAGTGAGCCAATATCTATTAAAATTTGTAAAAAAATTTCAGAAAAATCGTCGGAGTCGTTTTCGAGAAAAATTTTATCTTCGAAAAAGGCAAAAAGTATTGCAGTAAGTATTTTCTTTAAGATATTAATAAGTAGTGTAGTTTTCAAGACTTTTTGTCATCATCATCATCGACTCGACAACCGGGGTCTGGTCCTGGCGTCCTTCAGCAAGTCTCTCCACCTATCCCGGTCTCGAGCCGAGGCCATCCAGTTGCGCACCCCAAGACTTCGGGAGTCCTGGGTGCCATCTCTACAGCGCAAGCATGGTCTACCACGTTGCCGTCTTTCATAGAATGTACCACAAAGGACTTCCCAGCCTATTCCTCTTCACTCATGCGAGCTAGTTGCCCTGCCTACCGGAGCCTACCGAGCTTAATTTTTGTCACTATGTAGATTGCGTACAATTCATGATTGTACCGTCTCCGGAATCGTCCTTCTTCACATATGGGGTCAACAATTCTCCTTAAGGCTTTTCTCTCGAACGCGGCTAAGAGGTCGGAGTGTCTTTTGCTAAGCACCCAAGTCTCAGGTCCATACGTGAGTACTGGCAGGACCATGGTCCTGTGCAGCAGCAGTTTTGAAGTTATGGTGAGATTTCTGGATTTGAAGAGCTTTGACAGACTATAGTAGGCTCTGTTGGAATTGAGCAGCCGCCCGCGTATTTCTTCTTCTATATTATTGTCCGCTGCTACTATTGATTCAAGGTATTTAAAGGATTGCACCACTTCAAATTCGTGCTCCGCTACCTTGATTGTTAGACCAACTGTTCTCTGCGCATTCGACGCCACCATGTTCTTTGTTTACCTTCACTAATGTGGATAATCTGGATCAAGGAATCGTGTACAGATTTTGTTATTAGTTTGAGTTAAATAAAAATTATTAAAAAAAAAAAAATAATAATTTTAGTGCCCCCACTGCAAAAAGAAGAGAACAATAATTTTAGAATCGAAGAATTATTAAATCCTAAATCCGCATAGAACGTCATTTCATATGTAATCTAGGGCGTCTTAGATTTTTTCTTTACCATAAGCAATAACTTTTGATGCATCAGTGTGACAAGTTTTGTGCAGAATCTGCCTCAAATCAGTTTCTGTTCCTATCCTTGACCTTTGAGCAACGTTATTTGCAATAATTTAAACAGAGAATGACCTGGAACTGAAAAGCAAAAAATCACCACTTATTTTCATAAGTATACCTAAAAAATTATCTCGAATCTATTTTTGATTGGTTGTAGCTTTGGCAATATTATTTCTAGTTCCATATCACATATTTTCATGGCAGTCCCCATACTCTTTTTATTAGCTTTTCCGACATTTTTCATTAAAATCTTCCCCACAAAGAAAACTTCAATTTTCGGGATGATTTGACATTTGAACTTTCTGGTTTCCCAACGAATCTAATTTCAAGAGCATGCCAATTCTAATTTAAGCTGAGGCACTAACAATTTCCTCCCCAAGGATGAAAAGGATTAGAGTTTTGCTTTCTTCCTTAGAACACTATCTACAGAATATTATATAACTTTGTTTTACAATTTAAGAAAGTGGCCGTATTTCCGGAATTTTCCTAGTTTGTTTCTTGGACATACAGGATGATTGTTTATTTTCATTTTATCCTCATAACCTGGCCACGAGGCTAAGACAATTATGTATTTTTTGGGCCCAGAGTTTCTGTAGCCTTTCCAGTTAAGAAAATTGTTCGAAAATTGTGTTTTTAAAGTGCTAAGTGCTTCTAGGTCGGCCTGCTCGTCTGCCGGTCTGCGTAAAAAGGTTCCATTGCATCGCTCAACTCGCAATCCACTGGTTGCCTTTTGCAAGGGCATGGACAATCTACTGCCACTTACGTCTTCGTATGATTGAGTCAATGGGTTCCGGACCAGTTCTTGTATGAAGTTCACAGAAATCTATTAGCAAACTTCGCAGCGTTTTTGTGACAATGGATGTGACTTTTCAAGTACCTACTGCATCCATATAGGAGGAGACCGATAAAAGTTGAGCCGGTACTGATAACAAACTGAGACAAGAAGGAAAGTTTTCGATATTGACGAAAGCAATTCGAGATTTCAAAGATCTCATTTCAATCTGGCTAGCCCTATCCAGCTCAAAGCTTTAGTAGGTCATATTCTTAACCACTGCTAAACTCCGTCCATCAGTCAAATTGTTGCACTACTTTGAGAGCCCACAGAATCCATATAACTTTTACGCAATAATTTCTGTTCGGATGTACCATGCGGGCAGGTAGAACTGTCTGGTTCTGTAGTGGCTCTTTATTAGCAAGTACCAAACGTTCTAAAATTTTTAAAAGTTTTCTACACTTGCATGTTCCTGTTTCCGTAGATTGATCTTCTTTTACTACGTCGCACTGCAAAGTTCTTGGTGATCTCCAATCACACATTATTAATATTAAGTGTTTTGAGTCACTTTAATGTTGCGCAGATGTGATTTACCATTCAAATACCTTTAACAATGGAGACAATATGAATCCTACCTATTTCAGAGTTCGGATGTATTAATTGTTGTAATGAAATTTAGCAGTCTTCTAGAAATGTTGTTGGATAGTGAATAAAAAAGACCTTTCACTGGTTAATATTTCAAGCTACTTTCAGACATTCTAATTACTACGAGTATTTCTCGGATAACTCAATTTAATTGTCAGTTAAAACTTTCGATTTTTTTAGTATTGTACCTAACCCACCAAACTACCATTTAAAATCAGTTCCAAATATCGCACAGAGCACATGGTGTGTCCCCTCTAGCAGTAGGTTCGATGGAGAATCCTTCACTAACAGTTTCTGTCATAATACCTCTCATAGGTTTACACTTGTGTCAAATAAAAAACAACAACAACAAAAACAGAAAAAAAAGAACTCACGAACCACACGTAACTATATCGAAATGCAGAGTGTGTATTGCAAAAGGACTTCATGTTTTGTATTCCAGCGATCATTAAAGACCAGCATTAGTGAGACCACGATCTGGTCTATGGGTATACCAATACCTAATGCCTATAGGTATTGGGAACCTTCACTCTATAGCTTATGTTTAAAACCCCTCGAAGTTGCGCATCATCACTCTATAGGTATGATGGCGATGGGTCGACTTGGATAAATATCCAAACATTCGGAACGGTCCGTCGACCGTTCGTCCATCCAACAACGATCGACAAACTTGATCTTCAATGAGCATTGCAGAATTAGGAAAGTGGTTTTGTTGTGGTACTATCTGGATGCTTATTTTGCAATAATGCTCCAAGTTGTCGTGGCCATCGGCGCTGCTCTGCGCTAGCGCTGGCGCAGAGCAGTACCAGCATTCGAATTCGGATCCGACATATCATACCGCATGATGTACCTGAAGCGCAATCCGCATAGAAGAACGAGGCCCAGCAGACATATGGACAATTTCATTGATTAATGACTCATAATTAGAGACGTTAGATAGCTTCAGTCATATTTCTTCATCTTCATTATATAGGACTGAAGAAGAAGAAGAAGAAAAAAAATGTGAAGCACGGCGGCGGCGGCGAACACGGAACTTGTCCAAGTGAACAGGTTGCCAGGGATGCGACATGAATTCATCCTGTTAACTCCATTCATGCGGGCAATTCTTTTGCTGTTTTGGTACGCGCAACAACAACTTATACAACCGTACAGGTACAACTCAAGGTATTTGGTGCGATATGTTGGCCTGTGTGTCTAGTCGGGGTTACGACAACGATCAATTTTGTTTTTTTTTTTTTGCTCTCTTTATAGCAAATGCAATAACTCGGGAAGGTTCAATCGGAAGATTCAACGAAGTTAATCATAGTAACGTGTTAAATCAATTTAAATACTTACATGTGTGTTATTGGAGTGTAATTGCTATTTGGATGAGGACGTGGGGTTCATTCACTACCTGATCTTAAAATAAATATTAAATACAATCTATACGGACAGAGATAATAATTACATATTTTTATAAATAATTTTTTATGACTGTCAATAAAATTAAATTATTCGTTTGCTTATGGTTTTTCAATTCATTAGATGGCGTCATAGGTATTGAGGAAAAAACCCATTCGTTTGGGGAACGTGGTTTCGAAATTATGTCAATAGGTTAAGAATGGAGTTCAGATATTTCACTTAAACTATCATTTGTCTAGCAGACATGTGATTTGTTTTTACCCGCAATTACGTAATCATCGCTCACTTCGAACTATCAAAAACCAAAGTTTTTACTTCGAGGGAAATTTACTCTGTAATCTTTCGTTATCTGGTTTAAACCTTGTTTTAAAATTTGCTAATCACTCAAAACCTTTTGGAGTATTTGCTTCTTTTATACTGTAGCAAGTGCCTGAAAGCGTTTTCTCCAATAATTTAATCTTGTAATTTATTATATCAGCGTTTACTCCAATAACGATGTCCAAGCAATGTTCTATATCAGCGTTTTCTATCAGGATTTTCTGCAAGCTGATATAATATGCTACACAAATTACCTATATCAGCATTTTTTCAAATAACTTTTTAACTCTAGTTCACAACGCTGATAAATTATCAGCTCAAGAAATATCTCGAAGTTCGAAAGCTTCTTAATGACCGGCAATAGGTTCACTGGTGACTTGACGGTTTATCTCACCGAACAGTGGCACAAATCTTTACATCGTTTTGGAGAAAGTAAAATTATTGCACTTGATATTTCCAAAGCATTTGAAAAAGTTTGACATTCTGCACTTTTATCGAAAATGCGTATGTATCGCTCTATACAAGTAGTATTAGACGGATTCAATTCTGAAACCCTCAACATAAATGCTGGTGTGCCACAGGGTTCTGTTTTGTCTCCGACCCTCTTTCTCATTTTCATTAATGATCTCCTATCTTTTCATATTCGTTTCCAGATTCACATCCCTGCTCTTGTACTATTCTGACCTAGACAGCATTGTACAATGGGGACTTCTCAATTCTGCCTTCTGTCGTTAAAGCGAGACGTACCCCACCTGCCATTATCTATGAGTGGCACTTGCATTGAAGAAACCAATCAGCTTGCGATTTTAGGTATGTGTATCACAAACAATCTTTTGTGGAATGATCACATACTTAACGTCGCCAAAAATGCCGCAAGATGTTTAGGTTTCCTTTGGAGATGCAAGAAATTCTTTTCCCCTTCCGATCGGGCTATTATATATTAAAGTTTTATACGTGCAAAGATTGAGTATAACTCCCATCTCTGGGCTGGTGCTCCAGCAACTTACTTAAGTCTCTTGGACAGTATACAGAGACGAGCCTTCAAAATGATCGGAGACAGGAACATCATCGATACCTGTACGTCACTAGAACACCGGCGTAACTCGTGACCGAGTTACCTATTTGTTACCAATTTTAAATCAAGATTTTAATTTACTGGTTAACGACAGACTGGGCTTCAGACATTACATGATTAATGGTCAAGTCTTTCCCAGGAATGCACTTTTAGCCGAAATAATTTTTAAGGGACATCCCAGACTGTTATTTCAATAGCAACGGTATCTGCTGTTAGGACAACATATATTTTATCTAAAAAACCTGTAGCGACTCTAAGTACCTTATTAAAAATTATGGTCAGGAATTTAAAAAAAAAACTTATTTTTTCGAAAAATCAGATGGCATTTTCAATTTTGAGTTCAATCTTCTTCTTTTTGGAATATTTTAGCAATTCAAAAAGGAGTGGGGGATTAAGGGAGTATACTGGTTGGGTGATAACCAATACACCCTGAAAAATTATGATTTTGATGAAATTTTTCAATAGTTGAAAAATTCTACCCTGAAAAATTTTAAATTACAGTTTGAAGATTCTTAGAAAACATGAATATCAATTTAATTAAATAGTGAAAAAAATAATAGCTACTTTTAGTTTCATTGGATTTTTTTTTCATCACTAAACAATACTTCTACGTTATATCCATTGGGGCATATTCATAGTTGTCTGAGAAGTTGTTTCTTTGTCTCTTCTAAGCTAACCAGGAGTTTATGTTTTTCATAGACAATTTAGACCCGGGTCCAAAAGATAAACTGGAGCTCAAACTTTAAAAACGACTGACTCTTTGACTAAGTTGTTTTTTTTTCTATCTGTCAAAAATGTATTGGATTTCAATGGATTGACAGGCAATAGTACTAAAAGTGTAGTAGAATTCTGTTTTTTTACTAAACAGAGCTGCGAATTTCTGAATAACAGCTGTTTCTAACCTGTGTGTTAACTTAAGACTCGAGGCCAGTTGGACTCAGGTCTAAGGTTTGATTGTGAATATGCCCTGACTTTAAATTGAATTAAATTCGATCGTGAAATCCAGTTCCTTAATTAATTTTTACATCTGAGCTCTATGTGAGTTTTTAGTCTTCTACCAGGTGGGTTTTTACTTGGTACATATTAGGTAAAATAATTGAAATGAAAAATTTGGCAAACATTTGAATCATCTGACTTAATACTTAATAACCTTAATAGTTAATACATAAAACAAAAGCTCAAAAAGATAAATTCCCATCTCATTCATTTCGAACCAATAAATAATCAAATAAAATGCATGCATTTCAAATTCTATAGCACAATGATTTACTGAGATCAATCTATTTCAAGTCTCCACTTCGTCACATTCCGCCGTCAGAAGTGTCAATTTTGCTCAACATATCACAGGCCAGGCACGTGGGTGGAAATTCTTCTATAAGAGCAAAGCAATTGAATTATTATAATTACAATCAATTATCCCCGAGTATAGTTCAGGCTTAATGTTCCTCTAGTGACACGCATGCAGTCAGCAGCATACTGCAGCGCAGCGGACTGGATGCTGTGGCAAAAACAATTTAGCTGCCTATCCCGTCAAGACGGACGGTCTGCGCAGATGGAACGCGCGGGTGTTTTGTTTTCTCCAAAACCATCACCATCAGCTACAGCATCAGCCGAGGGAATTGCTAATCAGCACAAAATTCATCACCTACGTGGGTAACTTGGTGCAGCAGCAAACAACTATACAATCGTCATTGAGAATATACCACACCTCGAGCATCAGGCAATGAGCAACAAACATTAGATTTGCCATAACATCAAGCAGAAAAAAAATCATTTATTTTACTTAAACGTTGCGACATCTGGTTAACGCTGCGCTGTCAATTCCCGCCGAGCGGTAACAACTACTCTCCACATGAACATACAGTATATTAGGCCATATAACCTACCCAGTTCCGAAGTCTATGATGGGATGAGCCCCAGCAACGATATAATATTCATAAAAAATAACAATAAATACAAAAATCAAGGCAAGTCTCACACAGCAATCTCTTGAATTCAATTAAACCCATCGCCAGCGTCTGAGCCGTCCCGTCATGAATGAAGTCTGAAAACTTCAAGTCGCGAGTCATGCGCGCTGACACCTACGTCAAAAAAAAGAAGACGAAATTAATTACCGCGAGTGATGTGCCATCAAGAAATCGGAAACACTTTCCATTATGTAGCTTACGTATCTATTTCTAACGTTTATAAACATTTATGGTTGCGGCTGCGCAAATAAATATCAAATGTACTGTTTAATTTTTTTTTTTTTTTTTATTTTTCTTATATTAAAAATGTAATTTAGTTGAAATATCACTTTGCCTTAAATGGAGGCAATCAGTAAACAACATTAAGAATGCTATTTTGAAATTTGCATAAAGCAATTCTCATAGCTGGAAGTTTTCTGTTCCATTCGTCATTTTGAGCGAATGTTTTGAAAAAAGAAACATAGTTTTGGTTATGGAAATTATAAAGCTCAGAAATGAAAAGTGAAAAAATAACTTTTTTTTCGTAATATGATGCGGGCCTGTAAGAACATCCTGATTCTGTTAACTGACCAATTGTTGACGTGGATATCAATATAAGACTAGTTTTTTTTTTTTGGTGCAAGAAATCACGAGTTAATGAAATTAAAACCGCCATTTTTTTGCGGCTTTGTGCCGGTAACTTTTTTTTCGAGAAGTTTTTCAATTTGAAATTCTTTAAATGTACTTTTTTAAATACCTGTTTGAAAAAAACAAACTGAAGGAGAATATTTTTTACAAGAATATTGTTTTGAGCGAATAAGTCGATATCTCAATTTTTAACTTTTTTTTTGAAAAATATTCAACTGATATTAAAGAGAATGAAATATAAAAGAAACTATTTTGAGACAGGTACTGTTAATAAAAAAAAAATTGCAAGCCGTCTTTTAATAAGAATACCTACATATCATTTTTTGTATTGATTTTTTTTAATACAAAAAATATTTTTTTTTTGAAAATTTTGATATGCAATATTATTAATTCGTTTAGAAAAATTTTCATCGAAATCCGTCCAATAGCTTACGAGAAATCCGAAAACCAAAAATCCGGTTCTATGGCAAGTACCGTTAATAACGATTTTTTCAAAAATATTTTTGACTAAATTACTAACGTTACTTGACAAACCCGATTTAAAAGATTTATCAAAATCGTTAGAGCCGTTTTCGAGATAAAAATGTTCTGTCTAAACGGTGCTATGACAGGTACCTACCGTTATTTTTGGAGCCAAAAAAAATCGTTTTCCCCTCTAGGCATTCTTTCCAAAACCTTATGCCCAAAGTTTGAAGAAAATCGCTTCAGTAATTTAGGCGTAGGCCAAGGTACAGACAGACAGACAGAATTGCGGGACCCACTTTTTTTCGCGTTCTGTATCATTATCAAGTCCAACATCAAAGCTGACCTCACTGCGGAATTGTTCAAAGTAGCAGGTATGATTAGGAGTATGCACCAGCTCATGTGCAAAATATGCCCGATGATTGGAACCACATTATTCCCCGTTCGTCAACATTTTTTCCAGTACGCCAACTACAGAGGTTCAATCGTCTCAACATCGCCGCATTGTGTGATCGTCTGAAGCCATTCGTCAACAAGCTGATAGGTCCATATCAGCAATACTTTAGACCAAGAGAGTTCACCAATTTTCACACTGCGGTAGATCTTGGACAAAAACAAAGGACCTTCTTAATCGACACTTACCACCTGTTTATCGATTTAAGGCCGCGTATGACAGCAACTATAGAGAAAAGCTATAAAGAGACATGTCTAGTTTTGACAGGGGAGGACAAGTTGCTCCATCAAGGTCGGAAAAGATCTCACCGATTTATTTTATGTCAAAAAAGGTTTTAGAGGAAGTTTCAATGAAGAAAAGAATAAGTTAATGCTGTAATCAAAAAAGGACATTGAACGCCCGCCGACGCACGTCTTGCACAGAATGTCAGAAAAGACAGCTATAACTTTGAGGTATTTGAGGACATTGTTCCCCCATTCCCCGCTATTCATTCCGATAGTGTCAACAGCGCTGAAATCAACTGAAGAATAACTCTTGCCAATCGCTGTTTTTTTTTTTACTAACAAGGCAATTGAGTAGCAAAAGTGGCAACTTTATAAGAAAGACACTTATCATCCCGCTTCCTATATGGCGCAGAAACATGGAACTTGTAAAAGAACATTCTTTAAGATGGAGGAAAATACCAAGAACTGTACAGTGATACTGACGTGGTCAAACGAGTCAAGGTCCAGGGACTTAGATGGCTGGGTCATGCAGAACCAATGGACTCTCCGAGGGACGGCGCAGTAAAGGAAGATCGCTACTCAGGTGTTACATGCAAATAGGAAAGGAACTTGGCGTGCAAAACTGGAGGCAGCTATAGTTAAGGACAAAGCTGATTGGAAAAACTTGTTGGCTGAAGCCCTGGACCGACCCGGACCTAGTTACTTTTCTTTCGACCGAAACAAAACGCTTGAGTTCTCGGACATTCAGACATTCAGGCTCCTGAAGATATCGTCGATTAACCTTTTTCAATTAATCTGCTGTACATAATCATCCTGATGAGTTCATCAAAAACTTCTAACTCTCATCCATTAAGTCATTTTCGAAATTAACCAACCAAAAATATTGAACTAAAAACCTCGAAAAATTTTAAAACTTTCTACTCCAATCAAATTGTAATAAAGGACCACTCTTGTTTTCAAGCTTTTGCATCGAATAATCGTTTGTCGGTCCATAAAAAATCTTGGGGTGCCTAAAAATAATCTTTTTTTTTTTGTAAATAAATGGCCAGTCGTGGTAGGTAAGTGTAAACATGTTCACTTCACACTTTCACTATGTGAAAGACCTCCACTTTCAACCCATTTCATTTAAATTAAAACAAAACAACTCAAAAATATTAAAATATACCAACCTCTAGATGTCTGTATGAAATGTTGTATATGTTTAAAAATTTTTAAATATACTGTTAGGTTGCCATCTCATGCATGGCGTCAATTAGATGTCATGCTTTGAAGAGCCATCTACGCGCTTAAATAGATTCAAAATAAGAGATATACGCGAAGTCGGAAAGTCCTCCCTGGGTAATCTTTTGCGCTGGCGCTGCTGATGCGACGACGCAGATGGTTACTTTTTCCCAGTATCCACAGTGGTTGACTGTTAATCACCCAGTTTGTGGGCAGCGAGCGTAGAAACCGTATAAACGTTACTTCAAGATGCATTCACCATTAAATTTCAGCCAGTTGCTGTATAGTTGGCGGTGACAAAAAACGTGGCGACAATTTTTATATCTATCTAAAGCTTCATATATAAAATAAGACAGAGATAGGAAGATATGTTTCCAGCCTCTCTTTTGAGGTCTATTGTTTTTTTTTTTTTTTTCTTAAGTTTAAGTTTATAGATATACGACACTCTTGGAACATCATATATAAAAAAAATTAAACAAAAACAACAAAACTATTTTGTGACATATTCACGTGCAGTTTGAACAATTTATGTGCTGTTAAACGAGAAAGTTGAGCGAAAAATTTTATAGAGGAAACTGTGTATATTGTATTGCTGCTGCTGGTGTTGTGATGACTTCTATTGCTACTAGATATATGGATGATTGTTGGTAACCCCTTTTTGGGTAAGTGGTGAAAGAAGCCACAAAATTGTGATTAATTTTGAATTGTGTCTGTCGAAATTCACGAAATCATCTCGCACGATTATAAGTCGTTTTCCTGATGGAACCAACTACTTGGGAAAAAACTTAATTGGAATATTTTTCACTTTCACGCGCACCAGGCGACTATTTTTTTTTTTTTTATTTTTCATTTCTTCGATTTCCAACCTACCGATATAAATATATATTTTTTTTCCTTTAACTTCCAAAATTAATGAAATTTCATTTGAATTGATTTTAAATTATTTTAGATGTAGCTTTTTTTAAGTGTAGGAGTTTTGAACATCAAGTTATGTACCTATGAAGAAATTATTTCAGAAAAATGTTCAAACCTCAAACATGGCCTCAAAAGCACACTTACCCAGTGTTTGAGAGCAAAAATGCAAACTAAATAAGATTTCAATTTTGATATTCAAAGGAAATGCCATTTTTTGGGATAAAAGATCGAATGTTTATTTCAGTATAAAGAGCCATTGATAATTGAAAACAACATCCGCCAATTGGCCACCACGGCTACGTTTACACAGCAATATCCTTTTCATGAAATTTTCAATCACCAAATCGCAAAGTGGCTGATGTATGCCCTCAATAGCTTCATGAATTCCTTCTTTGAAGTCTTGAATCGACGCTCGTCTGTTGGCGACTTGGAGTAGACCTTATCTTTCACGTAACCCCAAAGAAAGGTGCCAAGTCAAAAGATTTTGATGGCCAATTGTGATCACTTTTTCGAGAGATAACACGGTCCGGAAACTTTTCCCGTAAAAGGTCGATGGTTTTTTTGGTTGTGTGATACGAATGGCCGTTTTGTAACGTAAACGTTGTTGATGATCAGCTGGCGAGTTCTGGTGTTAACTAAACTTTGTAAGCCTTAAAACCAAAGCCTTTATGTAAAATACGGTGTAATGAAGCTTGTGGAATGCCTAATTTCAAAGAACGACAAGGAATGGACAAACCTGTTTTTTCTTCAGCACTTTGGGCTACACCAGCAATATTCTCAGCTGCTCTTGAGCGACGTTTTATTCTTCACATCGATTACTTGTCTTGACAGCTCAAATTTTTCCACCAATTTCTGAATCGCCGTCCGACAAGGTGCTTCACGACGACCAAAAAATGTTTAGTTTTACGAACCGTCTTCTCTGCCAAATTTTCACCATTTTTATAGTGAGTTTTAATAATTTCAATGCGTTGTTGAAGCGTAAATCGTTCCATTTTTATTAATAGCGTAGTTTCTACTTGTCAAATGTGAAAAAATTACAGCTTTAAAAGTGACAAACTACAGAAATAGCGGGCTATTCAAAATAACACCTCTAATTAGAAAACCCTTTATTTATTTTCGAATTACTTCTCGAAACTCCATCACTTAACAAAAATGTGTAAAGTGCTTCACCAACAAAAGTAAAAATGAGGATAAATTGTAAATTGCAATAATCAATGACATAAATATCAATTCAAAACAATTTTTCGTGTAACTGAATAAAAAATTTTAATTTGCGTTGCCATATTACTTATACAGTCTAATTAGTAGTGCTGGTGCTTTATTTTACTTACACGTCGAAGAAAATTTCTAGTAAAGTAAACAAAATGTAAAAATGAACTAAATATGTGACATCAGCTTGAAAGAAAACAGCAAATGGATATTTGATCATCGTCAACCGAAGAGTTCGAGTGCGAATGAGATAACGCAAATTGTTATAAAAATTATTTCGGATGTTTTCAAGAAATTTAAGATTTGTTTTAATTTTTTTTTTAGACATTTTTTTAAGGTAAATATAGGTAACTACCGTTATTTAATAATCTAAAAATAAATTTTTTCCAAAACACATTTTCTTTGAGGAAGTCTTGAAAACCCAAAAAAAAAAATTTAAAGTAAATAAAATGCTAGGCTTGATCGGACGAACTCGCTCCTATGTATGTTAAAAGTATTTTATGGCAAACGAAAAAATAGGATGTCACTAAAAAAAATTTGGAAAAGCATTAAATTATTTATATCACAAGAATACGAATTTCTTAAACAAAAATTAGGTAGAGTCGTTTTTTTTAAATTTTGAGTAATTTTATAAGAAAAATTGGTATGCAATTTTTAAGTATTTGGTAATATTATGCACTATTAAAGAAAATGTTTTCCCATTTTTAATTTTTTTTTTAAATCAAAAGATTTGAAAATTGAAGATTTCAATATTCAATATTATTAAGACCTATTTAATGAGTTTTGTTCGCAAGCCAACCGTTTACGAAAAGAAAAACCAAACATCCCGATTTATGGCAGATACGGTTTTTTGGAAAATATTTTTTGGTCAAATCAAACACCAATAAAAAAAATTTTAATTTTTAGAGTTTTGTCTTGACGGTTATGTGAGAGATATAGTAATTATTGGAAGTAAAAAAATTCAATTTCCCCTCTAGGGAATCTCCTTAAGCCCCTAAATCCAAAGCAAAGGCATTATTATGATTAAACATAGTGATTAAGGAAAGGTAGAACTGAGTAAAGCATTCCACATTCTTGTTGTGCAGCTAAAGAAGAAATCTCCTTGCTTAACAATACGTCCGAAGTTGGGCCCAAGGGTAAGCAGATGTGCATTCCTAAAGCCGCATTTATTACGGTTGAATTCTTTAACTTCTTCAAATAGCTATTTCTGGCTTTTTTAAAGCTCTTTTTTGGATTCTATCCAAATGATCAAGGATCAAAACAAAATGAGTTCGAATGATCTTTTATATCATTGAAAACTTTTTAAATTAAGGCGATCATTGACATTGTGGATCTAGCTGCACATCACAGCCAGATCATTCTATTTTCATATCAACTTTTTCAGCACACATATAATTATTCCGTCCAGTGTTTCCTCAAAAGTAACATTAGATTTACTCATAGTACAGCAACATTGTTGATTGCAGAGCGGAAATGAGGACATGATTTTCATGTCACTCTCGTGTAACGAATTCTAGTATTCTATATAGACAGAATGTGTACCTATAGTTTCTATCCAAAGAACATTCCTTCGAAAACATGTCCTCTCTCCACTCATAAATATCCAATAGCCAAATACAAATTCCGTTAGCCTCTGACGTTCCCAGGGGTTCCATCTTCCAATTTTATATATAAAAAAAAAAACACAAAACTAAAAACAACAAGCTTCGAAGTGCGCTATCTGGAGTTTGCATCCCTGACTTACATCCACTAGCCATATCATCGCTGATGCTATATACCAAACCACAGTGAGGGAAACGGAGATTGGGGAACTTGCAAAGCACGAGAAGCACGAACAAATCTTGTAAACCTTTATTCTTGCATTTTTCATAGGGATTCTTATAGAAAATAATTTTTCCTCTATAATGTTACCACGAGTGGTTGTCTAGTTGTGCGCATCCGTACCCAGGATAGGACATCAGGATGGGGCTGCTGCTGTTGCTGCTGGCTGGGATGACTTGCTGGCTGGCTGATGCTTAAAGTGGTCATCACCGTTGTTGTCATCCCAGAGAGTCGGGTCATCTCTCGAAAAAATATCTCCGTTTGAATCTGAGCTGGAGAGCTGGAAGAGAAGAGCAAACCACACTGGCACAAATAAAAGGAGCTTGGACTTGGACATTATTTGCAGCAGTTTAGTCGCCTGCCGAAAACGACAACATCGATAGAGGCGACTCGACGAGACGCGACAGATCAAAATAGTTGCGCTGCTGGCTCTTAACTGGGAGAGAGGTCGAGCCACAGGCTCACGTCTCTGTGGCCAAAAGAGTTACAAATGGTTCAGTCGCCACCATACTCCATGCAACACAAACTTCCAAATGTACACAGAGACAATTGACGTGAAACTCTCGACAAGGTATGTATTATGGTTTAAGGTAGATTTGCCTGGCTGAACTGTACCATTTGAGATTTGAGTGGAGGAGAAAAAGAAGATGAAGAAGGTGCTGGCCGGTATGACTTCTTCATCACGTACTGGGACGCGCCGCTTATTGTGAACATTTGGTCTGCACTGTGTTTGCGCACTTGCAATGTTTTGCAATCATCTAGGAAGGTCTCCCATTATGCAACACTGAGACTGTCTGCCATCAGTGAAAACGATATGATGATGGAGAGACTTAAAAAAAAAATATTTTTAAGCTCACGAAATAATTGTATCGACAATCGACTACTGGCGCTGTGCTACATTTATAAGATATGAGAAAAACTAAACAAATCTAAAGGTTATTTTTGAAAATTATTTAAAAATAAGGCGAAGATCTATAAGAAAGGAAATATTTAAAAATGTAAATAATTTAAAAAAAAAGAAACAAAAAATAGCTTTGATTGTGTAAATAATGTAGAAATACGTGTTGTAAAGCCTGGTATATATCGACACACAATAACTGGACTATCACCTAGCACACAATATCGAGTAACTGTAAGAGCTAAACACTTAAGAGCAACTGGTTGTATTCCTCCGCATGGAGGTTGACCAACGGAAGAAGCTCCCGGCGCTTACGCAGATTTTCGCACTCTTACTAAGGGACTTCCTGATCCACCACAGGTTGGAATATCAATTTTTTTTTGTCATTTTCCATTTTGCAATGATTATTTCGCAATTTTACCATTTCGCAATTGAATTCCTTGACAAATTTTGTTTCGCAAGTTGTTTTTTGCTATGGTATGGTTTGCAATATTTCAGTTAGCAATTTTTATCTCAATTTCATTATTTCGCATTTGAATATGACAAAACAATGCTTTGCTAATTATATCGTACTTTATTATTTCGCTTTTCATTACTTCGCAATATTAAGTTTTGCTAAATAATTTTCACTTATTATTTATTATTCCGTCTTTAATTAATTCGAAATACAAATTTTTTTTAAAATTTTATTTAATTTTATTGATTCGCTTTTTATTATTTTGCAAAATATTATTTAGTTTTTAAAATGCGTTGTCTTGATATATTTGAAATATCGAAAATGCGAAACAATTAAAAGCAAACAAATATTTATTAAATTATGAAATTTTGAAGTAATGAAACGACAAAATTTGGAAAGAGAACACAACAATCAGCTACAAAAAATTTTATTTCGGAACTATATGTAGTTATATTTATGCAATATCAAAAATCGCAAGGTAACTTTCGTGAAATGATCGCTTTGAAAGTTAATTCAAAACAAAAAAAGAAAATTTTGCGAAAAATATTTTTGCGAACAAATTGGAATTTTTTTTATTTCAAAGTTAAGTCTCTTCTTAATTTTTTGATCAAAAATGCAACTCCAAGGTCATTATAAAATATGTCTTTAAATTTTTTTTTTTCTGAATAAATAAAAAAATTCTGAAATGTCAAAAAAATGTCGAAAAAATTGTCATAAGAAAAGGCAAAAAGAATAAGATAATAACTTTTGTAAAAAAATATTTTGGTCAAAAAAACTTTTAAAAAAATTGTTGAAAAACGTCAGAAAACATTTGTCTAAAAAATTAAAAAAAAAATTTTAAAAAAATGTTGGTTATCTTCCAAAAAAAAATGCACAAAAAAAAATTTTGCCAAAAAATATGTTCATCCCCAAAAAAATTGTTGAAAAAATGTCAAGAAAGTAATTCATTCCAGAAAAAAAAACTTTTACTTGTATCAAAAAAAAAATTGGTACAAAAAAATATTCAGGTAAAAAAACGCCTGCCGAGTTATTCAGTCCATCTGCTAATCAGTGTTGTGTGTAACTAAATATGTATATAAATAATTGCGAAGTAAGATTTGCAAAAACAAAACCTGCACCCTTTCCTAACCTTAAACGCTGAAGAAGCTGACATGAACAAGAACTTCTTCTACCCATTTTGAAACAATCTGTTAAAATCGGACCTAAACTTGAATTTTAAATTTTCCCACTGCCTCCCTTGCTTCTAATCAAATTACAATATTTTGAATTAAAAAAAGTGCGGGTAACGCAGGACTCATACAAGAGAGAAGAGTTGCATTTGCATATAATTGCAATAGAAATTTCCTAGTTCTCACAGTTTAAAAGAAAAATAGTTAAATGACCTCCCTGCAATCAGTATGGTACGACCAATTCTCCATTTCCTGCATTTAAAATCACAAACAGGACCAAGGAAGTAATGTATTGAATTTCATTTCCCTTATTCGATCTGCATAAAAATTATTCAATATTCTCGTCTTTCATTGCCGCGAAATCAAAAGTGCAAACACATAAACTCACTACCAAATATATTATATACAGATACACCTTTCGAATGCTTCTATACCATAAATTGTTGCATGAACAACCCAGTGTCAACCAGTTGTACCTACACGCAATCTAATAACATGGACACAAAAAACAACCCCTCGTCCACAAAAAAAAAAGTAATCAACAAAAAAAAAATCATGGGGTTAGCATTTGATCAAGCGAAATAGGAAGATAATGAGAGAAAAAAAAGAATCGGAACAAAAAATGAACTATGTGTGACCCATGTCAAGACCCTCAGCATATTATAAATAAGAAGCATAAAAAGATCTGAATATAAAAAACGGATGTGTGCATAATCAAAAAGGATGCTTTATTTATTAGTTAAGAGATAGGGGTAAATAATGAGAGAGAGAAAAAAAAATCGTATTGTAGTGTATCCTAATTTCGCATGATAAACTGCGACGACCAAGACGGGGTCACACTGAAAATATCCGTGAGACTATAAAGGATTATGCATATTTGTTTGGATTCTATTTTGAATGCGGATGCATCTGTCAGGTTTTTTTTTTTATTTTAAAATTAATTGACCCAGGATGTGTATTTGCAAGTCCAAA
Organism: Syrphus vitripennis; assembly: GCA_958431115.1. Classification (NCBI taxonomy): domain Eukaryota; kingdom Metazoa; phylum Arthropoda; class Insecta; order Diptera; family Syrphidae; genus Syrphus; species Syrphus vitripennis. The sequence goes on along the minus strand of OY288110.1, from coordinate 78,300,317 downwards.
CATTACTTTAGAATTAAATTTGATTTATGGAGGAAAATCATTTTGAATTTACTCTGAAACAAAACAGTTTTGAATTTGGATATTTCTGTAGAGTTTTAAAGTGTAGGTAGGTACTTAATCAAATAAGCCTCATTCCAATCAATTTCAATCAATTAAAATTTAGTTGAGTTATGATTCCTTTCTCCCATTCAAGCTAAAGGTCCTTCCTTGAAGAACATCGGAGAAAAAAAAAAACAAATAGAAGACAGAATATTATTTTGTTTTTAAATTCAATATTTTAAAACAAAGCAATCGTACAATAGTAATGTGGTGCAGTCGGGACACTTCTTAAAATTTTTGACTTTAAAATTTTCATAAATCGAGTTGCGGATTTCTCAAAATTTTTGTGAATTGTGAGTACGAGTTCCAGATATTCAATGAAATGGATTCAAATATGAGCTGTGTCAGATAATTGAAAAATCCTAAAATTAGACGTTCAAGGTCTGGTGTAAGCCTATGATCTGATCACCCATACGCATATTGTTTGCTTAGACACTGGACAAAAGGTCGTTCGACGGCGGCGGTACCTTCAACTACTTGTAGGGTGTTGTAAATAATACAAACTTCAAAAGTACTTTAACTATACTATTGTCGTTATTGTATAAACATTTTGCTTTATAAAAAAAATTAAAAGAACAATATTAAATTTACTCTAAACGAAAGAGCTGAGCTTCAAACTTTTTGAAGATAAAAATGTTGTAGTTGCCTTTATTGTTTTTTTTTTATCAATTATAATATGATAAGAGAGTTTTAGTACAAGTGCTGCACATTCACCTTCATTAGGAAAATTGTATGCGGTACCGTCAGGGAATCTATTTTTTTTTTGGTTTTAACATTAATAGTACCTACATTAGAAATTGATTTTTTAAAGCATTGATATTTTTTAAAAGATAATTTGTAATTTTACATTAAATTAAACAATACATTTGTTCTGCATGATGTTTTTTCTATGTTTCTTATTTATTTCAAAATTTTGGAATTTTAACGTCAAAAGGATATAGGAATGAAAACAATTTAATACTTAAAGGGTGGAGTGAAAAAACATGTTTTTTATATTTTTTAAATATGCACAGGTACGTGTAGGTAGGAGAGTAGCCAATTGGGCTCTAAATATTAGTTAAAAATGAAGTTGTTATGAAAGGTTCCCAAGAGACATGAATATTGAACAATCCCATAGTAATCATATGGTGAATGTACCATTTTAACGCGTTTTTAAAGATTTCAGCCGAATTTCATTCTAAAACATTTTTAATCAACGTGAAATTTTTAGAAGGGGCAAATGGCTTCTATGAAACCTTAACATGAAATTTCGCATTCATTTGTGTTTATATTCATCAAATAGTTTTGGTGTTACAGCCGTTTTGAACAGAAACGGTGGAAATTTTTTTAACAAAATGAAACACTCCAAATTTCAAGTTCAGCTGTTTTCATCAATAAAAAACGATAACCGAAACTAAAAAAAAAATTCCATCTCCAACACAGAATGCTTTTGCCACCAGATTGAAGTCATCACACCAGAACTGGCCTGTTAAATCCACTTTCTAATATTGAAGGATTGCCGAATGAAATCAAGAGAATTTGAGGAGGCTATGATCTTTTCACAAAGTTCGCTAATTCTAATTACAATTATGCACCAATATTTGGAGAGAAAACTGCACCAGACTTTGATTGATAACAAGAGAAACAGTTCTTGAATTTTTCAACGGAAGATCTTCTACCTAATTTAATCCAGTTTTTGTGCTCATTTGTAGCATGAATACATCACCAAACTCCAGAAACCAAAATTAAAACAACTACCGGTACATATTGTGCTGACCTATTTGCAGCTTTTCGGCGCATATTTTATGTGTCAAAAATTCTATAATAAATTTATATAAAAGTTCGTGTCATACCAAAAAAGTTTATATCGCCACAGATTATACCAGTGAGCACATAACTGTCCAACCAAGTTCATACCGAGTGACACTTCATATTCATACTCATACTTTATACCATCCTCACTTATGGATTTACATTTTTTTTTCTTTTGGTCCCTGGGTATGAAGTGTCCCTTCGTATCAATTGTCTTGGTACGGCATCAACAAAACACTGCCGCGAACAAGTCCGCAGTCTCAATGGCAAAATTGCGTGAGCTGCTCTCCCATCCAGCTTATTCTGCTGATTTCACCCCCTGCCACTGTTTCTTATTTCCCAATGCGAAGAAATGGAAAGAAATGACTCAATGCTCAAATGCTAAGTTATTCATGAAAAAAAATGGCCCACCTACAAGTATTAGGTATAAGGAACAAGTGTTTTTAAATTTCCCATTGTAAATTTATGTAATTGAAAGAAGTTTTCACAATTTTGTAGCAATTCATTCTTGGCAAGGTATTCATCTACTTCTCACTGAGTGATATCAAAGATAATACAATTTCTTTTATTTCGTAAACCTTCGATTATTTCTTAATGTAATTGAATTCATATTCGTCAAGGTGAATTAAATTATAATTATCCCAAATCAACCGATGGTCCGGTTGGTCGTCCTTGCGGAACAAAAATAAAAGAATCAAAGTGAAAATAATGAATGCTTATTACTGAAGGTGTCACAAGGTAAAAGAAGCAAAGGTTTATTATTTCCATTGTTGCCACAAAAGAAAGACAAAAACCGCACAATCGCATCAAAGAAGGACGACACCCTCTCTTTTTTTTCTGTCTGACCACATCAAGGAAAGTGCCTAATCCTTGCACAGTGCGTGAAATCACTGCTAATTGGTAATATTATAGGTTGCCTTTTTTTTCGTTCTTCCTTATCATAGTCATTCATCGTCCTTCCGTATTCACGACACACACAGGTAGACAGTGTTAGATTTTGTTTTGAAAAGGATGTGTTTTGTAAACATATAACTTCCTATTCAACATCTCTTCAGCAGCGATAGAGATAACGCATAAAATCACAGGCGAGGCGTAACTTGTTGCAACACACCGGCCACTTGTTCAGATGGAGGTAGATACAAAAAAAAAAATAGAAATACAGATTCCATGACGTGAGTGATTGTGCGTTTCTTTAGCAGGATGTTTGTTGGGGTCATTTGTGACTATCACAATAATCTTCTCTGACCACTGCGCTTCCGGTAAAGGACATGTGTTTCTAATTTGAAACGCACGGGGAATTTGTAACACACATGTTATTTATGTAAGAGCGATTTAGATTTGGATGGGAGAGAAAAAAAAAATAACGAAAGAGAAATTAGATTTTTTTTTGTGATTTGAATGAAATTCGAGATTCAATGGAATGATTCATTAGAGAAAGATTTATATCCAGCGAGTGGAGGATAATCTATATTCAATTTTGTACGGTTTTTTTTTTTGAAAAAAATGTTTAGTTTGATGGATGAATGTGGATTCTTGGCTTCTTAATAGAAATTTTGGAGTAATCACGGTTTTCTTTTATCTATTTAATTGAGTCGTTGTTGTAAAGTTCGTTCTTTAAAAGGTGAAGAACTTTAACTTGGCAACACTTTTTTAACTGGCGGCCATTGTGCAAACTGGCTGTTCAGACTGACCCCTGAACAAAGCCAACTCTTCCAAATTGTGCAAATTTATCGCAATCCCCATTTTTGTTTGTTGAGAATTGCTTAGCGATGAAGCTCACCATTTATAGTGAAGTTAATCCTCAAAAGTATGTTGTGCTTTATGGGCTTGTGGAATCATTGGTCCGTACACCTTCAAAAACGACTCTAGCTAGAACGTTACAGTCAATGGTTACCGCTATACTGTGGTTTCAACAAAATGGCGCCGGCGCAACTTGTCACACAGCGCGGGCCACAGCTGATTTATTGAAGGAAGAAACGTTTGGTAACTGCATAGTTTCACATTTCGGAATCATGAATTGGCCTCCAAGATCGTGCGATTTAACGCCGCTAGACTATTTTCTGTGGTGATTTATGTGAAGTCTCTAGTCTACGGGGTACCCCGAAACGATCGACTACTTCGAGGACAACATTCGCCGCGTTATTGCCGATATACGGACACAAATGTTGGAAAAAGTGATAGAAAAGTGGACCCCTATATTAAATTACGTCCAAGCCAGCCGTGGCTGCAGTTACTTTTACAAGGCGAACGCATTTTGCGAACATTCAACTCGTTCCGATTCCCCAAAAAATTAACATCATGTGCGATAAAGAAGCACAACAACAAAGTTCACAGTAAAAATGAAGTTTGCTCGCGAACATGCCCCTACACGGCTAACATTGAGCCAACGAACAAGAGAAAATCGAAATGTTTCGCCAAGAACGAGCCGTTCGCGAACAAGCCCCTACATGACGAATATAAAGCCAGCACGGGCATGTTTGTCGTTTAGGGACACCTTTACTGATATCCTACCATATTTTTGTCGAAGGTTCAACCGGAGGCTCATATTTTAGTGATCAAAATTATAGTGTGTCGTAATTCCAACCATCTTGTTGAAGATGTAATAACTCCCAGAAACTACCGAACAGAGCTAACTTTTCAACTTCTGTCTAACATGGGTAAAAAGCTTTAAAGTAACTTATGAAAAAATGATTTAATAAACACGAAAGCGCATTCTTCAATAAACAACAAAAATCAAAAACAAGGACATCCAACAATATAATGTAAGTAATTGTGTAGATAAACCAGAGCATAACTTAATGATTTTAAAACTTCTTCTGTTTAAATTGAAATGAAATCATCTTCTGATGGGGGGTACTCTACTGGATGAGGCTGACACTCGTATAAGTTAATGTTCAGAGAAAGGAACTTCACGATAAGCATATAGCCAGTAAGTCAGCCCGAGACTTTTGAAAAAAAAATAATAAAATAAAATAAAGAAGATTCAAACTGCAAATGGAATGGAGCAGAACAGTAAACACTGATCACACAAATCTCGGCATGAACACATCTTGAATGGTCGTGAGTTATTTTTGCCAAAACATATGGCCAGCTTTCGAGGGGAAGAATCAAAGGGGACTTATTTTTTTTGTTCAAACATACACTACACTATCTACACTGCCACACTACACACTATGTATAGTTTAGTTTCGTGAAGAGGTCTGAAGATAGACGGGGGGTGCAACAAGTTGTAGCAACTATAGGAGCGGACCATACCGAACCGAAAGACTCCTCCACACCACAGAGAGTGCGCCCATGGACACGGACAGAGATGAATTGCCAAGACGTTTGCAAATTTGGTAGTAATTCGTGTTGAACTTTGTTATTATTGCTTTCGTCGCTTTTTATATTTTTGTTGTTGTTGTATATTCTTTTTTTTTTTGGTTAAATGGTAATGATGGTATACATATATAGAAACAGAGTACTTAGGACAAAACAAACAAAATTGAAGGTGAGCAGAGTATACACCGATGGGATAAAGAAGGTGAATGGAACATGTCTTTAGTAACTTCGAGAGTAGCTTCTGATAGCGCATACAATTTAATTGTATCTACCTACATGTTAGTGATGTAGTAGCCGCGCTATTAGACATATTTTTAGCGGGATGGTAAATGCATCAGATGAGCTTTTTTTCGGGACATGGATAATGCTGAGGACCTCTGTTTTATTTTTTTACTTGATGATATTCGAGTTGAGCACTTCGTGCTCTATTTCTGGTTTAATGACTTCTTTCAAACTTCCTACTTTTAAAATACTAGTTTGAATCTGAAGCAGCAAGTATGTATTTACTTACTGCAAAGGAAGACAGAATTCAAAAAATGTTAGTTGATACTCTAATATTTTTGACTAAAAATAAAAATTCTTTTTCTTCGTTTTCTAACGATTCTTATGATCCCGAAGCCTTGGGGCGCAACTGGATGAAGTCGGCTCGAGACCGGGATAGGTGGAGAGACTTGTTGAAAGAGACCGGACCCCTGCTGTCGAGCCGATGATCATGATGATGATCTCGATTAGGACCACAAGACCACAACTCTCCCATTCAACTACTTTACCCTAAGGACGTACTTGTAGGTAGAGCTCGCCGGGTTGACCTCAGAAAACTTAGACAGATCTCCCGATTTTTCATTGCTCCATGTCTGAGGCCAACTAAATGCAGGTGTTTGTTGAATTTGTTTGATCCTGCAGTTTTTGCACCTGTTTTTCTTCCGCGATAGGGTTGAACGTTTTGAGCAATTGCTCTTTGAACCAGCTTTCCACCTTCGTCTTACATCACAGTAGCAGTTAAATTGATCATGCTGTATCTTATACAAGATGGTATTTTTGACATGAAAGCTTCCTCGGATTTTCTTGCTCCTTATTGTTTGTCACTCCTAATGTCATGTGAAGCATCTTCATTTCAGCTACCATCCATCTACATACTTTTATACTTCTTGTACATTGTAGGTATAATATGTGTATATAAGTGCTGGACGTACAAATGTCGTTAAGAGCTTTCATGTCAGCTAAGGGGGCATTTTTCGATCACAGAAAGTTGCAGAGTTTTTCCGCTACTCTACGCTGCACTGGCGCGATGTTTGATGTCGTCCTCACAAGATTCCTCTCTATTGATTACAGATCCAACATATGTATTTAAATTTCTCACACTGAGGAAGCATTGTTCTATTCAAATATAGATGTGGATGTGAAAATAGGCAGTTTAAGATCGCCCTAAACGACGAACATGCTCACCGAACTTGCTCGTGTTCCCTATATTTTCGCAGTGTAGGGGTTTGTTCACGAACGGTTCGTTGTGGCGGAAAATTTCGATTTTCTCGTGTTCGTTGGCTTCAATGTTCGGCGTGTAGGGCCATGTTCGCGAGCAAACCTCATTTTTGTGAACTTCGTTTGCCGTGTAGGGGAAAACGCAAACGAGAAAGATTGGCGTTGCTTCGGACTACCTTTAGGTATTCGTTGATGTACCATCAAGTTAGTGTTCGTTGTAATTATCTACGCATTCACTTCACATTTACTTCCTATTTTCAAGCAGAAAATCAAAAATTGTAATATAAATCGAAGGGTTTAAGACGCTTTCCTGTTTGCACACCTTCTCTATTTGGAAAATCTTAGGTGGTTCTTGCAGGGCATCTTATTTTTGTTTTATGCTTGATATGTAGTCCATGACCGCATCCGCACGTAAAAATTCCTGAACTCCTCTTTGCCTAAGTGCAAGCCATATGAGAACTTGTGGTTGTTTTTTGAATGCTTTTTCAAGATCAAGGAATACTTTATGCAAATCCCTCTAAGAATCTCGATGTTTTTCAATTCTGGTTGTCAGAAAGCTTTATTATTTTTCGTAGGCTGCCAGGCCATTAGCTGTTCAACGATGTTCACGGCATGTGTCACACTAGAAAGAAGGTTACTTTCAGTCCATGGAGATGAGAAGCCTGATCTATTTTGCCCCGATATCTCCCATCTTTTTTCCAGAAATGGTCTGGCCCAATCCCTTTTCGCTTATTGGATATTTTCATCTCAGCACCTCTTCCACTCTGATGTCGGTGACTTCTACGTTATCACGTGCAGATATTAAGTGTTGGAAACATTTTATTTAAAGTGGTTCCTAGCAGTGATTTTGCTATCTTCAGGCAAGTTTCTCTCATAAAGTTCCTGATTTTTTAATTGCCCTGTTTCAGATCCATTTTGTGTGTCTATTCAACTTCTTTTCATCATAGCTTCCACCTCACAACTTCTAACGGTTCACTTACACTAAAACCGAATCATCGGCCGATATCGGGTTGGAGCTATTTGGACGACTATCTCGGACGTTCGTCTGCATACACTTCTTCCGATCTCGGGCGGTAGCCAGTCTGGAGTCAACTTTATCAGAAGTCAACCGGGCAACCGACGAATAATCCAACCGGGATATGCCGGTTGATCGCTTATTAACGGACGTCATCGGACGATGTTGATTTCAGTGGTGTAAGCTCTCTCTTTTCTTCCTACACGTTTGGTTCGATCGGCATAGTTCGGCTGAGCATACTTCGGCCGATGACGGGCTAGTTGTACGCGAGCCGTCATAGTTTTGACATTCAAACCCGCTACTCTTAAATGTTATTCAATTTGTTGCGTTACTCTTCTAGACAAAAAGAGCTTGACTGATAAATCGGAGGATATCTGAGCAGAACTAATGTAGATTATTAAAATTTCTGAATAAGCAATTCAAAACAGGCCTATATATCTTAGTGTCTGCACCGCTTCATTAAAATGCTTCAGTTGTACCCTTTTTTAAACAAATCGTTCTCTATCAAATCTGATTTTTCTCTCGTGTGGAAATACGGTCCTTTGCTAATATTTATGAATCGAATAACTAAAACTAACCAGAACTTTGCTTAGGCATTTTGAAACATTGAAGATCTAAAGACTTCTCCGACATTCTGCCTCTATCCGCATTTAAACAATGTGTATTGAGAATCAACAGCTCCCAAATTATGTTGATTAATTAATTTCCCTCTGTTTTGTTCCTTACAATACTATCTACATACAATAATGAACAATTTCATCTAAATGACAGTTTATCTCTTTTCCTTTCATTCTTGCTCATGGATTTTAATTGCATAAAATTGCCTAGAAGCCATGACTTTTTCAATAGGTGCCATACCAGCACAGTTGTGCAATATTATCTGTTGTAATTTTCAGATGCCGGTGTTTCTAATGCCAATCACTCTGAGTTTTTCAAACTTCAAAAATCAATCAATGAAATTTTTCATGGTTTTCCATCATACATTGATGATGAACTTCAAAAAAAAAAAAAATTCGTTTTCGGTTGAGGTTGCCAAAGTCAAAAAGTCTGATGTGGGAACAAAAAAAAAAAATCTTATAAGCAATATGATTCCTCCCATGTGTATGACACATTGATTAGCGACGGCCAAGGACAAAGGGCAAAACAAAGCAACGTCACGAAACGTTACCACGAGCAACCATGATCCTTGTGCGGACTATTCGTACCTTGCTCGTTAGAAAAAAAAAAAATAAATAATATACAAGTTGTCATAGAAATATTCCAAAACAATATTGAAATATTGTGGAATCCTTGACAATCCCACAAAAATAAACCCACAATTTCAATTCCACCACCACCACCACCGCCGCGCCGCATTAATTATTATTCATCGATGTGGTAGAGGGGATAACGGATAGTAAGTCCATCTATAGTACGATTTATGTATGTAAATGACGTGTGCCACAACAATTAATGCTGCCCAAGATATCTGGTATACATATCTGATGATGACCAGACCAGGACCACAGCAGCGCATAAAAATCACAATCACCCTCAGGATATGTTTCCTTACATTTCGCATATTTGAATAGGAAAAAAATATACATATCAATTGAAGGAGGAAAAAAATAAAATGCGAATCATTTAATCTGCAACAGAGAATGTTTACCGAACATCCTTATGCAACATCGTGTACACACATCAGGCAGCTGTACATTTTATTGCTGAATTGATGCATACAACCGGGGACAAACAACAAAAAAAATATTCGCACAGAATGGTAATGACCTTTTGAGGTTTGATTGACCTTTAGACTGCTTTGTATGGTTGACCATTTGCAGTATCCCTTGGGATTGTTCAGCTCTTGAGGGTATATGCATTGTAAGCCTACGTAATTTTTTCTATTTAATTGTTCGAAGAAATCTAATCCTAGGTTATTTTTTTTTTATTTTTTTTTTCTGTGTGATATGAGTGATTTTTTTGTGTAAAGTTATTCTTTAGAAGCAATTTAGCATGAATAAGCAACTTAAAATGTTATGCAAGAAGTTATAAGGTTAGGTACATAGTGTTTGGAAATTTAATTGAAAAAACCTCAAATTAATTAAATGATTTTTTGAGTAGTTCTTTGTGTCTTACGCCGCCGACTTGTTCGTTTGTGTAATGGCTGCAATATCGATGTTGGAGCAGGATGAACACAAATATGTCAAAAGTAACTAGGGAAATTGCACACTTTTTCGGGCCAAGTAAACACAGCTGACATGATAACATAAGTACCTGCATTTTCTCAGTTACTTTAAACAACAACAGTCCTGGAGAGCGGAAAGAAGATTTGTTCTTGATTTTTTTTGTTAACAAAAGTATTAAAGACTTAATTTTTGTTAAATAAAATACACTGAGTTAAAAAAAAAGTGGCTTAGTCGTACTTTTTGATATGTTGTTATCATTTTGATAATATGCCGCTATGCTTTTGCAGAGCTTTATTGTTTTTAGTTTAGCTATATATTTGTGTGTCCGTTTGCATAATCCCTTTCCATTTTCCATGTGATACCTGCATCATAATAGGGAAAACCACAATTTTGGTTTTCAAAATCCCGTAAATGTTGTCTCACAGACTTTAATCAGTAAGAGGGGCAGCTGTGAATGCTCAGACGGTGAGGCGGCGGCGTTTAGCGAAGAGTAGCCTGAGATCAAAAAAAGCTGCTGGTGTACTAAGACTCACGGTACAGCACAAGCGACGTCGTCGGATGGAATTTGCTCGCCCTCACCAAGGTAGGACCGACGACGCGACGACTTTTCACTGATGAGACAAGGTTTTGAGCTGTGCATCGTGGAAGGACTGGTAAACTCCAATTATAATATCAGCAACATTCTGGAGGAATATGTGGTTCCGTTCGCACCGTATATTGGTGAAGACTTCTTGCTGATGTACGACAATGCTAGACCTCACGTTGCCAGGTACGTTACGAACTATTTGGAAGAAGTGGAAATCGATACGCGTTCGAGACTCGATTGACATTTTTGAAACGAGACTTACAGAGAGTTTAATTGATGTTGTCTCTAACGCAAATCATTCAAAATTCTGTATTTAAAGCCTGTATTTGTAAGATTTTTATTAAAAACAATCCTTTCTATATTTGTAAGTGTAATTAAAAAGTGGCTAGTGTTAAAGACGAATTTTTGAAAAAAAACGTGTGAAAAAAACAAAAATTTGACTTTGCTTTTTTTTAATGTAAATTGAAAGTTTAAAAGTACACAAGCAAAACACCACGTTTTTTAAAAGCTGTATCCCGTTTTATTCGGCAGCCATTTTGTTTTTCGCACACAACTCGCACAGCTTTGATCGTAGAAGAAAAAATTAGGTGCAAAAATTTTCCAACATTAAATTATCTACAAAAAAATTAAATAGATTAGTATTTCGATAACTGCTTTATTTGTTGAAAGTTAGCGTAACTACATTTTGTTTAATAAATATAAAGTTTATTTTGTTACATCGGCCATATAAACTTTTTTGTTACTTAAATCCTAAAGCTCTTTTTATAAAAGATGAATAATATACAGCTATATCTGTATTTTGAGCCATTAAAATCATCAGGTCGTGTAACCCCGGACGGGTCATAGGGCGTCAACAAATCTTCTCCATCCTTCACGATCTGCAGCAAGAAATTTCAACTGCGGCCACGTCTTTCTCTGTGTATCTGCTTCAGCTAGTACCGTTGATTTTCACGTTGTTCGCGGTCTTCCAACTCGCCGTGCACCCTGGGGATTTCATTCGAAGGCCTGATTCGCAATGTTATCGTTTGGTTTCCTCAGTGTGTAAACAATCCATCGCCATTTACGCTTTTTAATGTCGACGTTCTGCAGCTCTTGATTTGTCCTGCTCCACAATATTGCTGATTGGATATAATTAATGGCCAGCGAATCTTTAGAATGTGACGTAGACAACGATATACAAAAGACCGTAACTTTCTCGAGATGGTAGCCGAGACCTTCCAGGATTCACAAGAGTACAGTAGCACAGATTTGACGTTGGAGTCGAAGAATCTCAACTTAGGATCTATATATCTATGTTTGTTCCAGAAATCCACACTTCTTTCTCACTTCTATAAACTACATATATGTAAATACAAGGTCGTTCATTTCGTGGTTTTAAGTTTTTAGCGCTGCCATTTGACACCTGTCAAACTCAGCTGTCATACTTAAAACTATTAAAAATTACTAGAAAAGTCGTGATTCCAATGAAGAAACTTTGATTATGGTCGTCATAATCGGCCGACTACCCAAGCAATCGGTTTAAATTATGAAGAAATTTGAAGAGGGTGGAAGCGTTACTGATGTCGTGAGACCTGTGTATCTTCGTTATTCACGAACAATTTACCTGCATCGCTATGCTTATAAAATTCTAACCTACTGACCGTTCTGACTTAGATACAAATATTGAGTGTTGGAAGTTTCCTGAAGTTTCAAGAACATGCTATTTAACACCGTTAGATTTTTTCTGTGGGGCTACGCAAAAGAACGTGTGTATGCGACACGAAACTCTTAAAGTACTAAATATAAAAATACTCAAGTTTTGGCAGAGATACCGCCTGATATGTGCTTAAAAGTGGTTACAAAGTACTCAAAGGAATCGCATGTTGCGAATCTCGATATTGAAATTTGAATGATATTGTATTTTGCACTTAACCGGAAACTTTATAAAAATTTAAAGTTTTTATTAAAAATGTATCGCTGTGTGTGTTTTATTTAGCATTACTTTCGATGCCGATAGATAAATGAACCTTTACATAAAATAATTCAATTCCATGAGCCTTATACAAAATGTGGTTGAAGTACTTAAACTATTAAATGCATTTATCTTTTCCTTGAAATAAATGAGATAACACAATTTTCCTACTTATTTCTTGGCCCAAAGAGGATAGAGTCCACACAAACAAATCTTACTTTCTTCTTCATATCCTATATGCTTCATAACAAATATCTAAAAATTATTTCATCTTCGCCGACTACTACTTTACGCAACAACATATACGAAATTAATGAAGACAAGTGAAACGGTATACTCACGCACTTCAGTTTCATCTCAAATCTGTAGATCCTTTTTAGAAATAAAATTAAAAAAAAAAAACAACCTTGTCCCGTTATCCGTAACTAAAGACGTGCTGTTCAAATTTTGATGAAATATCTCATAGTGGGAGCACATAATAATAATTGTGGAAGAACGCCAACAACAAAAAAAAAAACGGAGAAGCGAAAAAAAATATAGAACGCCTTTTCATTGTTCTTCAAAAATCCCAGTGAGTCCTTTCAATCACATATAACGCAAAATGCCCGCTTATACGCAGTTTGATATATGAGAAGATCTTCATATAGCGGTACATCAACATCCTTATCCACTCACAATTGAGAAATAGTGGTCGAATGTAAAGAGGGCAGCATAGCGGTTTTTTCTTTTTTTTTGTAATAATGGACCTTCTTTTTTTATATATTCTTTGGGTCCACGCATACAAAAGAAAAACAAAAAACAAACTCCTGGGAAAATAAAAAAATGTTTTCGAAACGGGGATTTAATTTGGAATATAAAAAAAAACAACATTAAGGATTTCCGTGAGCTACTTTAAGAAACAGGTAACGATGATCGAATTTTCATTAATTGCGTCATGACCATTAAAGAAAAAAAAAACTAAAATCGGTGAGTTTTTTGTTTGTTTATTGGATATTTTTTTTTTAATTTTGATTTCATCCCTTGCGAAATAATTATTAGTATTGTCCATGTCAATATGCATCCTGTAGATTTTTTAAATAAGGTTCAGAAGTTATAATACACCACATCTGTCTTATGAACCAATAAAAATTAGAGTACAATAATTAAAGGTTAACATTTTAAAAGTTCATACCGTCATGTATCAAGCTGTGTTGTGTTTTGTAATTATCTGAAAATAGGTGGAATTTTCAAGTCGGAGTTTCTTATTGGATCTTACATTGCAACAAAATCGTTTTGCATTGATTTTTTAAGAGACGTTATATGCTAGCGGTGTTCAAGATGTCCTAGAAATCCAATTATAAATATACTATCAATGTCCGTGAGTCTCCCCTTGCGAGACATAGGGCCTGCACTACTCCTATGCGCCATCTTGTACGGGACCTAGAGATGCATTTCAGCTCTCTCCGGCTTTTTCCCAACTGCCTGCTCTGTGCCTGGTTGCGTGACAGTGTTTCATTACATTGTCTGGCTCATAATGCATTCGTTAATCTTTCGAAACTCCTGACCAATCCACTGCAACTTATGTCTTCATATGGTGGAGTTCCTGACCTATTCTCGTAAGAAGTTCATCATTGGACTAACGGTTGGGCCAAAAAGTCCTCAAGACGTTTCACCAAGATCTTTTTAAGAACGTTTTCAGCTGTCTTGTAACAGCGGATGTTACTTTGATTCAACATTAGAGCGGAACAGTAGCGGCTTGGTCGTTAAGCTTATGGAGTTGTTTCCCCATAAATTGGATAGAATTGTGAACGTAGCCTTTCCTTTCACGATTCGGCAGTTAATATCTAGTTCGGTCGTAAAAGACAGTAGGTACTCCCAAGACATTGAAAATTTTCCATCTCAACTAGTTTTTTTTTATTTATTTTTTTTTTTTTTATTTTTTGTATTTTATTTATAATTCATTTTTTGGTAGGTACATTAATTTGAATAGCTTTAGAAAAGAAAATTAACATATAAGATTTGCAAAAACCAGAGAAAAATTATTTACAAAAAATTTAACATAAAAAGCAAAGTATAAAACAAATTCAAAAATTATTATAAAATAGTGATCTTCCGAATAACAACTTTCTACGTACCCATAAAATAAATTAAGAGACACTCTTTAGCTAAGCTTAAAACTAGAGCTAGTGGCGAATGTCTATCAAAAAAAAAAAAAAATCAACATAGTTGTGTGCAAGGTGAAAAGTAAAGAAAAGTAAAGAGGAAAAAGGAAGGGAAAGGTTTTTTTTTTATATTTTTTTAAATTTATATATATATTAAGTAATTAAGGACAGTAAATTTTCAATTTAAACATGATCGTATCGAAAAAGCCATGATTTGACATTTTGCAGAAAAGAAGACATAACTCTAAGACTTCTAACGGAGAAAGGCAACTTGTTAAAAACTAACGGAGCAACTATTGTAAAAAATCTTCGAAAATGTGTTTTATTATAAGAAGGAATGTTAGCTAAATTCATTGTATTCACTCGTAAGTTATGTCGTGGATTATTTCTCGATGAAAGATATCCACTTCTCATAAAAAATATTTTTAACACTTTAAAGTAGTAGAGATGTCGTAGAGGAAGAACTTTTAAATCCTGAAACAAAATGAAACTATTATGAAAGCGATTTTTTTTACAAATGATTCGTACAACATGTTTTTGAAGAATAAGAAGAGGATTAATCTTGTTTTTATAAGAACCTCCCCAACAAGTTATTCCATTCCATAGAATGAACAATACCATAGTATATCATAACTAGTATTTTTTGTGAGCAATACAAACCAAGAGTATAAAACTGTCTAGAACAACATAACAAGTAATTTTTTAGAGAGTGAGTATGATCAGACCAATTCATTTTACTATCAAGTAAGACCCCAAGGTATTTGAAGGTCGTTACAAACTCAATCTGAAAGAAGTGAGGTGAACAGGACTCATTACAAGTAAAACAATTAGAATTATTTACACTGAACTTTTTGCAATCAGAAGAATGATAAAAGATATCGCAATCAACTAAAATAGGTGACCCTGATAAGCTAAAATACATTAATTTTGTTTTATTGCTCAATACCATTTTATTAGCTGCAAACTGTCTTAAGATGTCCAAATCAGAGTTAATGTCAGAAATTTAGTTAAGCAGGGATCTACAACCATACGAAAAAGCTTTATCATCAGCAAACGCTGTAATTTTTCCTTTGAAATTCTGGCTGAAAATGGAATTGATGAAAACCAGAAAAAGCAAGGGACCCAAAACTGAGCCTTGTGGAACGCCTATACTTATATCAGATAAATTGCTCAAGCTACCATCTATTCTAACTAGTTGCTTTCTATTAGATAGATAGGAATCTAACCAATTATAGATAAACCCACGCATTCCAGCAATTTCTTCAGAAGAATACTATGGTCAACTAAGTCAAAAGCCTTAGTTAAATCAATGAAGAGTCCAGCTGTAAATAAATTATTATTAATATTTTCATAGATTTCACTACAAAATTTTAGTAAAGCATCTTCAGTGGATCTATGAGCTCGAAATCCGAATTGAGCATCACTAAAGAATTTATTTTTATTTAGAAATTTTAAAATTCTTTTTTTCATCGCCTTTTCAAAAATTTTAGAACAAACAGGTAACAGAGTTGTTTAAAATTTTTTTTTTCTTGATCAGATGAGGAAGGTTCAAAGGTGATCCTTTTTGTTTTTGCCTAATTGATCTTTATTCCAAAGATTTCAGCTTCTCTCTCCATTCTTGTAGCTGTTTGATGGAGATCCATGATCCTATGAGAGAGCAAGCATACGTCGTCTGCGTAGTCAAGGTGTTTGAGGTATGATTGCAAAGTCCACTCACTTCCTCCGTTTCACGTTGACAAGTCTGAATGCAGTACTTCACTAATCACCCAAAGAAATAGTATTGGTGACCGTATACAACCTTGATTAACCCCACTTTAGATTCCAAACTCCTCTTACAACCTTCCTTTATGTAGAACGTGACATTTAGATCCATCTTAATATAACCTTGATAATAGCAATCAATTTATCTGGGACGCACTCCTATGCAAAGCAAGCCAGATAAATACCCTTTCGACACTGTCGAACGCTTTTTCGGAATCGATGACCAGCAGGTGAAGAGGTGATCGATGTGTGATACGATGATGATCCGCAAGGTGATATTTGGTCTAAAAAGGAAGATCCAGTGCGGAATCCTGCTTGATTGGCTTTTAATGCACCACCGCTTCAGGATGATTCTTAATTTTAGCTTGGTTACTGCAAGTGACACGCAAATTCGCAAATTCCTCTCTAGTTTTCCCACTGCGTAAGGTCACCTTTTTTTTGTTAGATTGATAATAATCATTCCCTTTTTCCACTATTCAGGAAAGTTTTCTGTTTCCCAAGCTCAATGAATGAGTGCAGTAGCTTACTCGAAGTTGTTGGCACTACTTGTAAGAACTCTGCAGGAATACCTTCAAGTTCAACCGCTTTGTTGTCCTTCAGTGCATTGATTTCGCTAAAGGTTTCTTCCCTACTGGGGGGTACAGTGCGTATTCGTGCAATTAATATTATAGGTGTTGAGGGTCTCTAGTGTGAAGTACTGAAGAAAATTAGCTCTGATCCGTCTATGGCACTCACCAGGTGTTTTTAAGAGCTCTGGACACCTGTGAGTTCTGTAGCAGATGCATTTTCTTGATGCGTCAATTGCTGCTTTGCGAGCTATGAGGTGTTTCCCTTTTTCGTATATATTTATGCAAAGGGGGATTCGAAAAGTAAAATTTGGTCAGTTTATCCGGAGCCTATCTTTTCAAGGGAAAGTTGTAGATAGTTTAATTTTTTTCCCTGCTTCAAGTTTTTTGGGGGTGATTTTTTTTTGTTAAATTTATTTCTTCGGGTTGTTGCTTATAAAATTATCGCTTTTTTAAACTTTGTACTTAAATTATAACAATCAGCTTTTTTTTTAATTACGTCAACTACAACTGAAAGTACATTTTACACATTGTCTTTACCAAAAACTCCAACATAGGTGTGTGATGAGGATTACATCAACGTTTACTCCAATTAAAATATATGGGAAATGTGTTATAGAAGCATTTAATCCAATAAAGTGATTATGATAAATTCTTATCCAGTTTATGATATCTGAGGAATGAGTTACATCGGTTCTTATTCCACACTGATACAATTGTCTAAATCAGTATTTCCTCCAATAACGAGGTGAAAAAATGGAGAAATTAACTTTTGAATAGGCTCAGTAATTTTTCATTCTTCCCTAAAAACAAATGAAAATTCCAAATGTACCCAAGTCATATCTACTCAGTTTATTTTTTTGTCATTCGAGTGTAACTTAAAAAAATCCATCTAGAAGTTCAACAGCACTACACTGATACTGAACGAACTGTTTTTTCTTCTTTTAAGGAATTATGTAATAGAACGGCACTTTAAAGTGCATATACTCGTATCGTATGGAAGGTAAAGTGAGTTTTACTTTAATGTGAACACCAATCTACCATGCATTTCTATATTTTTTTTTATATACCGCATCTCCCAGCTGCACTGCCACCGCCACTGCCGCGACAACATTATCACAATAAATGTTGGTAATATTGTAGTACCACATCAGCGAGCGAGTTGAGCTCAACACTCGTCACGTTTTCCGACATCATGCCGGAATTTGTCCAAAGTGATAGTCATCACATTGTTTTTCAATTTTTCTTTTCGTATATTATATCCAAAAAAAAAAAATGCATGTTTTTCTTCAAATGTTTATTTGATTTTGTTGTTGTTGTTTGCTCTTATTGTTGTTACTGACGAAAATCAAATTCAGTAGCGCACAGAACTGACATTTTACATCCGCATATATGCATTGAATGCACCATGCAATTGCAATCTGTATATAGAGTTAGTCTGATGGTCTATAGTGTCTAGGCCCACCCCCTTCGGTACTTCTCGATTTACCAAGATTGATAACAAATTTCGTCTGAAAAACAAGTCCACACCAAAGTCCATATCCACCTGTCACATGGTACGAGTAACAACACAGAACCACTGAAAGCATTTAGCGCGGTAAAACTTGTTAACACGTTTCACATGGCTTCAGCGATGGTTAAGAGGCGCGTAGATTATGTACCAGGTAACATTTTTACCTACATTATTATACTCCCCCAAAAATAATGTATCCATCTGTATAGCGCATATCTTACCTATGCAACCTTGTCGGTTGGGCTCCTGGATTTTCACATGAGGTCAACATTTTGTCATGCCACATCTTGGTGATGGAAGGCGACGATATGAATAACCCCGCAACCATTCATGCCATTCTTAACTCGGTTTTGTATATAAGAAGAAAAAAAAAACTTTTTACAAAGAGCGCAGCAGCAACAATGTGATTTAGTTTTCTTTTCATTATGAATTTCTTCAGTAACGGTATTTTGTATTGGATTATTTCTTCAATGTAGGTAATTCTGTTCACGGAAGTTTAAAAGTTTCGACTTATTTAAAAGAAGCCAGTATTAAATTAAATAAAAAAAAAATAAAGTAGTAATGTTGTATTGTCAAAAATCTCAAAAATATGTTGGGCCGTTCTTTTTTGTGAATCATAAGACTTTCTAAAAAAAAAACAGAAATTGGGTTTGGAAAAAAATGAATCAAACAAACATTTGAAAATGAGCAGGAACACTCTAGGTCTGAAGCGGACATTTTGAATGAAATTTTTTAATGGGGTTTTGTAAGTAATTCAAAAAACTGCCATAGAACCGGATTTTCAGTTTTCGATTTTCTCATAACCGGTTTGAAGGATCGAAAACTTGCATACCATCCTCGTCAAAAAGCTAAAATTTCATAAAAATGTAATTAGTAGTTCTCAATTTTCTCAAAAACTAGAAGTCATAAGTAGTCTATTTTTCAGTTTTTGGTTAGGAATTTGTAAGAGCACCGAATTCTATTAAAACAAATTATGTAAAATTTTATGGTTTTGAGAAATTACTCTTTAAACATGTTTTTGTATTTTATTCCCGAATTTTGTGTTTGAAACAATTTCTTTTTTTTTGAGGATTGTGCATACATTTTGCCTCACTTAAAAAGTGGCTTATAGTACAAAATACTGGCTTTATAAAAAATAATTAAACTTAATTGTAAGTATTACCGATATTTTTCTATGATTTTTTTTCTACTTTTAGTACTTTTTCATAAAATTGCTCCTCCCGCCTAAACAGGGCAAGATAGACCATCTCCCATAGTAAAAAAAAGCGCGTCTTCGACGCCTTTATAAAAAAAACCGTTATCAATTTTTGGCGCCAAAGTTATCGTACTCGTGCCTAGTTTTATAATGAAAAAAATTATAATAAAACTTAGAATTTTAATAGTTAACTAAAGAATTTTTGAAAAAAGTTCAAGAATCGGTAGGTAGATTCTTATTTATTCTTTTTATATAATGTTACATTGTAGCGTAATTTACATATATAATTCACATGATTCTATTGAATCAGGATTACCTCCTATTTTCTTGAAAAACCTTAAGGCAAACGCAGACTACATTGTCAAAGTCTTAAGTAGGTCTGATGACCATGACAGCCTGCAAAGAAAAATGCTGATGATTGCTACACAGAAAAAGACATAGGTCACAAATGTTCGCTCTGCAACCTAAATCAAATCGAAAATGTTTATCATTTCCTAGCCCGTTGTCCAATATTGCAAGAAATACGGCGTTTATGTTTTAACAGGAGCTTTCTTTCGACAGAGGAGTGTTACCTAATTTTGAATGGAGAGAGTGAATGGAAAGATCTTATTCGATTTGTCTCACAAGCAACCGCGTATAGAAATATGTACGTAAATCTTCTATAAATCCAATCTATTATTATTTTTGTTTTAGCTAAACTCAAAGCCCACTTTTAAATGTATATTGCAACTCTTAAATTACTCTTTTTGTTTTTCATTTATTTTTTATAATGTTAATGGAATAATTGTTTAAATTTCTCGACATTTTCATATTTACATTTAAATTTACTTACTGGCAAAACTTTTGTTTAACTTTTACTGAATTAATTTACATATATTCAACTTTTAATCTTTTAAATATAAATATGTTTTTTTTTTCAAGTATATAAGTACATATTCTTAATGTAATTAAATCTTGATAATACCGGCAGACGGCTTTATAGTCATGCTTGTAAATCTTTTTGTATTTAAATGTTTGTAATTTATATGTTGAAAAAATAAAGATAATATGTATAATAATAATAAAACATGCAAAAATGAAATTCCATGTTAAGATATTTCAGGTGAGCCTTGAAAACGTGATATCTGAGGACTTTTCGAACTTGAATTCATGACTTCACAATTATAATTATCTTATAGACGTGTTTTTGAGTTTTATTAATATAATAATTACACTAATAACCAAAAAAAAAAAATTTCAAAAATTTTGGAGTTGAATTGTATTATATTATATTTTTTTAAAATTATATTCTAAAGTATTGAAATTTATATGAGTTGACTGCATCTTTATAGGGTTAGATGCAGAATGGGGGTTTCGGAGTTTTTTGCGTTTATTTATATTTTACCATTTCATATTTGGTACAATTATTAGTTTTTAATTTTTCTTCTCGAGTTTTTATTTTTAATTTTGAAAAAAAAATATAATAATGCATTATCAAAAATAAATATATTTTTTTTTACATCACAACAGTTTTGATTTTTATGCTTCGGAGAATTAGTTTTCGAAAGTTCAAATATATTCAAAAATATTATTTCTTTTGGTGATTTTTTGGTTAAAATTTTGTGTGGGCTCTGTCAAAATTGAAACTGACTGCATAATTGGAAGAAGCAAAAACAAACAACAAACTTAAAACCAATTCAAGTGTAGGATTGTGGGTGAATGGTCACACTGGTTACATTTCAATATTTTTTATATTAACTGGACACGAAGCCAAATTTAAGATTTTTGTTTGATGCTCTTTCTGTAGATTCACTTTTTTTGTAAAAAAGTTGACTCTAGTTTTATCAAAATATTTCAACAGAATAAATTATAACGAAATCTAATCCAAAAATTGAAAACAAAATTTAAATCAATTGTTTCATTAAAATATTTTACTCTCTTAAAGTTTCAACATTTATGACGAAATTCCCATATTTCAATAAAAATAATTATTGAACAAATTAAAATACTTCGGCACTGGCGAAATTCACCTTTCTTCCATAAACTAATAGTTAGTATGAGAAAAGCTGTTTTTATTCTGCCCAGGTCATGTCGCTCCTCCGTCCATTGCCATCATGACAAGTGGGGGGACAAATGGAATTTTATTGCGCAATGGACCCCAGCTCTGGACGGACCCTGAAGTGGACTGTCGTTGTTCCTAACTCTAAATAGCAACAATGGAAAACAAAGAAAAGCCACGATGAACGACGACGACGGACACTACAGTTTAAGGAACAAACAACAACAACAACAAGAAAAAAAAAACACAATATAGAAGTGGCCAACTTGTGTGAACTTCTTGGCACGGCTAGTGCATTCGGGGCTATGATGATGATGGCTAAAAACCTAGTGGTTACCTGCGGTCCCTTTAAGCAAAAATGAATCTCGGATTGTTCCCATGTGCCCAAGCACTTCCACTTCAGAGTATGGTTTGGTTACATTTCGTTCTGTTGATTTTGGCCAAATGGTTTTCCGCTTCTTTGGTCTTTTTTATCAAAAGTCAAAATCTCGGGTGGCTGTGAAACGTGATGCAGTAGGAAATAACGACGACGACGATGATGATTATGGCGACGACGACTATACGACGAAGATGAGACCTGCTTTGGAGAGTGCTCCGAGGATGAGTGATATTTAAAAAAACAAAGCTAGGATCAGTGTCAGCCAAATTAAAGAACACAACCAAAACTTATATATACAGCAACAGCAGCCTATTGGGAAGGGACTATGGTGTGGTGGATGGGCTTATGTGAGAAACCAAGCCTAGAAAACTTATAGCTCGCGAATCAACCACGACCAACGCGACAACGACGACGCGACGACGACGTCAATGTGTATAATGAGAGAGAGGGTGGCTAAAAAGGCAACAAGAAGCTCCCAATTGCTTAGCAATTTCGGAAATAATTGGCGTCACACATTGCGCGAATTAGAGCGTGGGCCGGATCGATTCGAAATTATTGGCGCATACATTTTGTGCATTATGGCTGCCTGACATGTGACGGAATCAGATTTTCAATTTTTTTTTTTTGTCGATTTAGCGGTGATTCAATCTGAGGCATGAATCTTGCAGGGACATGACTTCCGTAGTTGTCAAATCAACGCTATCGAACCGGGGCAGTGCAAAAGGAGCCAGCAACGGCCTGCTATTTGACTTTTCGGGCCATCATCATTGTTTTGTGTGAGTGAATAAATGAATGAATGAATGCATCAGCATCAGCATCCGCAGAAGTGATATGGCCGTTAAATTGAAGTCTAAAGATTCTGACTAACGATTGATTGCGGTCGAGTGCATATTTATTGCTGGATCAGGCTCTTGAGTATAAATTGATGGTCGGGAGTGATTAGGAGAAAGAACAACTTAATTGTGGCTATGGGTGCATAATGAACAGTGGGGCCTAGGATTAAAGTTATGGGTGATTTTTGTATGTACTCAAGAAAATTTTAAAAAAATGTGCAAATAGCTTAGGTTTAAAACGTTTCTCCTGGTTTCCTTGAGCAGACATTTGAATTTGGATGAGTTGATCTGGTTTTCCCATTTGTTTCATAATTTCAACAGCTTTCTGATGTAGGGTTAACATTTTCTGGTGATAAAAGAGTGCTGTGTGTTATTAACTTTCGGTAATCTTTTTGACTCTTGACTCAAGCGTTCTTCCTTTTCAAAATCGTTGATAATTGATAAAATTTGGTACCTACTCATATTTCTAAGAACTTCACAAAAATCTAAACCATTTCTAAAAAACTCCTATAATTTTTTTCACTTCAAAATTATTTCACTTTATGAGCAATAAGGGGTATCTTCCTTTGCATATTGGTGCAACAGTAAAAATGTGTACTAACAACAGCATACTATTGTCAATTCATAGCAAAAAGTATGACTTGGTCGGACGTAGTTGTTCCTATGGGGGATCACATATGGTTTTGAAATCCAAAATTCTGTAAGTTCTAAAATTCAGTTCCCAAAATTCTTTTGGTATTTCAAAATTCTAAAAAAAACCGAAAATTTTGATCTGCCAAATTAGTTGATTTTTTTTTTTAAAGAGAAAGAGGTACCTACTGTGCAAAATATGTTCATTCAATAAATAATATAAAGACCACTATAAATCAATTTTTTGGGAGTGTTTTCGAGAAATTAAAAATTTGTTTCAACAGTTTTGTCACATAAACATTACCATTGTTTTACAAAAATATTTGTCTCTTTAAAATATTTTCAAAAGTTCAAAAAACCTTTGGGTGCAAGATATAAAAAAAAATTAATGTCTACTGATTCTTTTTGCAAATAAAATTGATCAAAATCAAATAAAAGTTTTTGAGAAAATTAAAATTCAAGGAAATGGTTCTGCCCCCAATTTGTAGAAAAAAATTTATAAAAAAGGTAGTCAACATGCGAAACAAATAAGAGACTTTTTCATTGAAATCAATGAAGCTGAAGATTGCAGAAAAATTTTAAACTGGAATCTGGAGGTATTTTGAAATGATTTTTCAAAATTTAAAAAAATCATCGTGTTGAACAGAATTTTAGAAATCTCAACGTGACTTATTTTCTTTTTTTTATTTTACCATATAAGGTCATTTTTAACAAAACAAGACAAAATGATTTGGAAGATGATGGATTTCGTATAAAAGCTTCAGTCAGCATATAAGTTATAAACATAATGTTTATTACTGAGCATATAGCATGTGCCAATGCATGCCTTCAATTCATTGAAATTAAAATTAAGAAAAAAAAACAGAATTCACTGTTTCCTTTATTAAATAGATAACAAATGCATGGCATTTTGTCTGTGATATGCAGGTTTTTGTTAAAATGTTCTTGTTTTGTTAAAAATAAAAAAAAGAAAATAAGTCACTTTGAGATTTCTAAAATTCTGATAAGATAGTGTTCTCCATTTTAGCCTGCCATTTCAAACCTCCGAATTCTATGGGTACAAAATTTTGGTGTATTCTTTTCGGATATCATCGTAAAAAAAATTAACGGTTAATATTAAAAGAAAAAAAAGCACATAACGTCAGCGGCTTTGATCGTTCTACTCATGACATATTTTTTTTTTATAACACCGTTCTTGTGGGCAGGATTCCAGTACAAACAAAAAAATTGATTTAAATGTTACGTTTTTTGATTAAAAAATAATATTAAAAAACACAGTAAAAAAAATCACATCTAGAAAATTTTGAAAAATAATTTCAAAATACCTTTAGATTCCAGTTTTAATTTTTTTGAATTTTCTCTTCTGCAATCTTCAGCTTCATTGAAATCATCAGTGTAGCTTTTTGGGAAAATTAAGATTTTCCAGATGATCAAAAAATTTTTTGGCAGGTACCGAAATGTGTTTGATATTGTTTATTGTTTATTTTTCTGTAAAACATTGTACTATAATTAGGATTATGACCAAAATTGGAAAATCTAAAAACAAATTTACGCAAACACCACAGAAATTGGTGACAAACTTAAAAAAAAAGATTATGTTTCGGGATGAACAAGTTACCAAATTCTGAAAGATCATGACCTGGCCAATCACCATATTCAGTTTGGACCATCATTTACGGAATACCCTGCATGTGGGGTTGACTTTGCAAATGTTTGAAAGTTGTTAAGTTTGAAAAAAGTTTTTTAATGGGACTCCGTTAATTTAACAAATAAAATATTTTCTTCAAAATTTTTTGGGGAATCTTTTTGCTGTCAGGACTCCTTTTTTGACTCCTTCCCAAGAACATGTATGATTTGATTACTAGGAAGTATAACTTAGACAAAAATTTGAACACGGAGTTAAATAGCAAAACAGTTAAGAAACATGAAAAAAAAAACAGTTTTTGTTTTAAAATTATTCAACTACTAAATAAGATTAGATGTTAAGTAAACTTGCACTATTTTGTTTGAAAATTTTCTGCAACTCCTGTCCTGTCCAGGTCAGTTTTCTTTTTTTCTGCCACGAAAAATCCAGAAAAAAAAACAAATACTTATTACATTATCTATATTGACTTGTATAATGAACAGCTATGACCAGAATAATCTATTTAAGGACTCTGCATTTGTATAAAATCACAAAATTTATAATCTTCATCATCATTAAAATCGAACTGCATGCAGGGATGTATTTTCAACAACAACAAAAATATAAATCTTTTTCAAACATGGTCCCCAGTCTCCTTCTCGTTTGGATTTAATGGAATTGGAAAAGAAACATTGAGAAAAATCCAAAAGAAAAACTGCCCCATACGGTATCCCTTGGCTTGGCAGGGATATTCTATTTTCACAGATGCAATGGACATAAATAAATTCTCCAGACAAAGTGGATGTCATGCATTTTTCCATCAACGTGCAATCGCAATGAGACAAGGGGTACCGTACGTATAATCGGTATATAATATGTATGTACATATTTGTCGGTCGCAGAACCGTTCACCATCACCATCCCCAGAGCTACCGTCCCGACGAACCGAACGTCCCGTCAAATATCTAAAGAAGAAGTGCGAAGCGAGTTTCCTTTGGTCTTCTCATTTAGATTGCCCCATCGCCAC
The DNA here is from genome assembly GCA_958431115.1 of Syrphus vitripennis. NCBI lineage: Eukaryota > Metazoa > Arthropoda > Insecta > Diptera > Syrphidae > Syrphus > Syrphus vitripennis. The sequence continues at coordinate 78,274,203 of OY288110.1, read as the reverse complement.
CGCCGCCGTCGCGCCACACCAACGGTGGCTTCCAGCGACCAGTGAGTCGTCGCTGGAGCGTTCTTTGTCATCAAAATGTACTATACAGCAAAGGCATAAGCAAGCAGTTGTTGGCCTAACTGTGTCCCTAAAAAACACATGGGACACTAAAAATAGCCACCCTCATGATCTAAATGATGGGAAGAAGACAACAACGCCATACCATAGGGTTCGACCAATATTTATTCTTCAGCGCTACAAAATCCAAAACAAAAAAAAAAAAAAAAAAACATCTTATAGAACGCACAACCAAACAAAAAGTCGAATATCTGTCCCTGTCCCTGGCCTGAAGAAGATGCGCCATCAGCGAGAAATGGTGTTTGCTCCCATTCGTAACATAACGGATACACGCATCCACGGAATTTTATTTATAGACCGCGAGAGTCTCCGTTGAATTTTATGTGCCGGGTCGCTGGGTAAATGTCAGACGTTGGCACTCTCTTCAGCGTTTTCAATGTTTACGCATAGCCATCCCATGATACAAGTATAGCCCATAGATAGACAAGACAAGACACACATCTTTCGAATCTATAAAAGTACAGTCAAAGTCAAGTTCAATGGGAAAATGCAACCGCGACTGTCACAGGCGTCGTTTTTTTTTCTAATTGCTGGAAAATGCATTTGTATATATCTAAAATATATATTTACGAGTATATGTAAAATTGAAAACTCTTGTGGGATGCTCGTTTTCATTTTCGAGTGATGAAGGAAACGGGCCTGTCCTGGGTACTTACAAAATTTGTTGTCCAAAACTATTTGTCATGGTTTAGATTTTGGAGAAATATATTTAACGGTGTCTTGTTTTGATGATGAAAATAAAATGTGTACTTGAGGGAAAATAGATCTCTGAAACATTAGGTGTTTGGTTTTAGAGAAAACCAAGAATTTTGATCTTGAAAAAAAAAGAAGATTAAATGAATAGGTTGCAGGCTTGCAGGTATCTTTTGTAACAAATTCTTATGAATATTAAAGATAAATGGATCAGATCATCATAAAAAGACCTTTCGCTTTAACAGTGTAAAACTGAGCGAAAAATAATTGCAGAAACTTTTCTTAGTGGAAACAAATTTGTTATGCCAAAAAGGAAGATCTTGAATTAAAACCAACTGTGTTTTAAAAATATTTTAAACCTTTTTTACAGAAATTTCAATTTTTTTATTAGTACATAGGTATGTACATTTTTTTCTCTTATCGTCGATTGTATAAGAATCTAATGAAATAGCAAAAACAAGTTTTCGAAACCTGAAAAAACGTTCTTTAAAAAACTTTTAGTTATCAAAACTTTGTTTATAGACGAGCTTAAGGTAGAACTATAATCGTCGAAGCATCGAAAGGAACGAAGCAAATACCAGGAATTTATATGACGCACCCATGATTGCAATTGGGTGCCTTTCGTTAGGCTTCGTTAACTTTCGCTATAGATAGTAAGAGCGCTCATCGACCGAAAGCGAAAGTGAATTGACAGACAGATACAAAAATCAAAATGGTGGAAGCACATAATATGGCTGACTTCTCCATTTGAGTGTTCGGAAAGCTAATTTTCGTTTGGTTTTGGCTTCCTAACACGTCCGACTATTATAGTTCTACCTTTATACATATTAACCTCAAATTGACTTTTAGTGGGACAAATTCTAGCAAAAAGTTGCATAACCAAAAATTCAAATAAACCAGTAATTTTAATTATAATGTGAAATGTTTAACTTCTGTACTAAATCTGCAATTAATTTTAACAAAATAAAAAAAATGCCTGCAAATAAAGTGAAATTTTGACAATTGGTCAATCAAGGACTCGAAACATACATTACCCTTCATTTTCTTTGGCTCTCAGAACTTCCTCAATTTGACATAGTACCCAATGACATTGGAAGAAGTTGATTGGAGAGGACATCGCGTTGGTCCGAACTTTTGTATATATTTATTATGTTCATATTGTAATTTTTAACACGGTTGTTGATTCACGAGGACAGCCACGTTACTTGCATTGAATTTTAGCTGACATTTTAAATGATCATTCTGTTATTTTAACGATGTACATTGCTAAACCAACCGTTATCTAATTTTGATTCAACGCTAAACAAAATGTTAATTTAACATTGAAAAATGATTCCACAAGCTGTACACGATTCCTTCATTTAGATCGAGCAGGCGGCACAAAATCTAAGGCTGCACATTAGTGAAGATAAAACAAAGTACATGGTGGCGTCGAATGCGAGAAGAACAGTCAAACAATCAAGGTAGTGGAGCACGAATTTAAAGTTGTGCAATCCTTTAAATACCTTGAGTCAACAGTAGCAGCCGATAACAATATAGAAGAAGAAATACGCGGGCGGCTGCTCAATTCCAATAGTCTGTCGAAGCTCTTCAAATCCAGAAATCCTACCAGAACTTCAAAACTGCTGCTGTACAAGACCATGTACTCACGTATGGATCCGAGACTTGGGTGCTTAGCAAAAGACACTCAGACCTCTTAGCCGCGTTCGAGAGAAAAGTCTTAAGGAGAATTGTTGGCCCAATATGTGATGAGGGGCGATTCCGAAGACGGTACAATCACGAATTGTACGCAATCTACCTTGAAGCAGACATAGTGACAAAAATTAAGCTCGTTAGGCTCCGGTGGGCAGGGCATCTAGCTCGCATGAGCGAAGAGGAACCGGCTCGGAAAGCCCTTTGGGGTACATTCTATGAAAGACGGCAGCGTGGTAGACCATGCTTGATGATGAAAAATGATTCCGTTTGATTTAACATGATTTTTCTCTCGGAGGGTTTCTGATGCGATGTCTTGAATAAAGAGTATTTAAATTTGTTACTCAAAAACTGGATTTCGACTGGTAATTTGTTTTTAAAGTGTTTAGAAATATTAAAAAAAATAAAAAGGGATTCTAACTGGTCAACTGTGTTTCTTGTAATGCTTTTCAAAAATTGGTATTTTGAATTTTTTTCATTTGGTCGGTTTGGGGGATCAGTCTCCCTGTGTTTGATTTACAACCTTAACCATTGAACATTTTCTTCAAACTCGGTGTTTCAGTAATTCATTTGAAGAGTTTAAAAAAAATTATTTTTATCTCAAAGATCCATTGTCAGCAAATTGAAAACGAAAAAAAAACAAAGAAAGAAATTTAGTTTTGTGTATTTTGGGTTAATATTGAGTTTGGAAAACTGAGAGGAAAGTTCTTGATTTGAGAAGTGAGGAAAACTGGAGAAAGCTATTGGAAGGAAAAAAATATATTGAAAAAGAGTAAGTTGCAAGGTATCTTGTCAAACTTGTTTAAATGTTTTAATCATTCTTTAAGGCACTCAGTAAGATTGTGCGTTCAACATTAACCAATCTTAAGTTCTTATTTAAAATAAAGCTGAACACACGACCGGTTAAAATAAAGCTTTGTTTCATTCTGGACATAGTCTTAACGGTCCATTTTACTAACGTAAATCTGAAAATTCTTTTCTTCTTCTTGCTAAATAGATCCTGAGTTTTCGACCTTCTCCATTGCAAGGTTTCCCAAGATAATCGTTTAAAAAATAATTTGAAAAACTGTCACATTGACATTCCGATTTAATTTAAGAATACCAAAAATCTCAAAAAAAATAATTGTACGTTCTTGTAATAAAAACCTTGTACACAAGTATTCGGGAATCCGCAACATTTTATTTTTTAGTTTCAAGACGTTGGATTTCGATGTGAAAGCTACATTCTACCTTACGTTAACATACTTGTAAATTCAAATGATTCTAAAATCGTGAATATTATTGAATTGAGTTTGCCAAAAGGACTCTTAAAAAGTTTAGCTTTAACTTTATTGTCCAAATTTATTTCAATCACAGGTAATTCTATGCCTGCAACAAATTCATGAACTCAAACTCATTTCAACTGAACTTAATTCATGAAACATTAGTTTATTTATGGCAACTAAACAAACAAAGGGGGTTGATGATCAAATCCCAACTTCATCATCACGCAACCATCACTATACCTTGACCTTTTGACCTCACCTCTTCCTCTTCCTCCTCTACCATAACCATCACCGGCCCCATTTCATCGATCTAACTTATTCCAAAAGGTATGTAGGAGTATAGTTGTTGTAGATATTCATGAGGAGGTTTATATGAACTCGTATATCTCACCGGAAAATGGTCACAATCTATTTTCATATTGTTTGGATGATTATTGATAAAACAAACCAAAAGATATAGAGGCTATATACTTAACCCACAACTCACCCCATCAATGCTTATGTTGTGTATAGTTGGGAATGAAAAAGGAACTTCATGACCACTCCAGAAATTTCGTCGCATGGCAAAGAGGACATCACAATCAGGAAAGCATTTTCTCCGACAGTAGTGGCAGTATGGCAGCAACAGCAACCTAAATAACACAATTTTGCTAATCGATGTTACTACGCTCTTCGATGGTTTGTTCGCTGGATGAGAAGGTGAAATCGTCATCGTTGTCGTCTTCCTTGAATATACATACTTTGCGACTTTAACAAATGATGAGAGCAATTTCTTTATAAACAGAACACAAACTTATAGATTGTGTACCTACATACTTTTGGTGGAACGTGCCAGGACGTGGCGATGGCGATACTTCATGCATTTTTTTTATTTTTTATTTTGTTCTATATAGAACCAGCAGCGGGTGATTCGTGTCCATGGAGTTTGATGGCGACTGGTACTGCTACTTCTTCTTCACTGGGCTACAATAATAATTTCGCTTCGCTCTTTGTGGAGTTTGAATTTGAATACCCGTACATTAATTTTGTTTCACGCTAAAGCCGAATTCCAATAATTGTCAGTTGCCAATAGTTACTCCTGATCAACTCAAGTATGAAGTGATTGTTTTTTTTTTTTGTTTTATGTTTTTTTTTACAATACATTTTTATAGGTAGCTACTAAGATATACAACAAACCTTTGTTTTTAGATATTTAAAATGACAACGAAATAAAATATATTGTTGGAAATAGTTGTCTTGGAGAGGAGTTTGTCAAAGTGGACAGTATGGATTTCTGTGAGCTTGTTGTGTTTTTTTTGTTTACGTAGAAACGCAATGTGTTTCAATTTTGTTTATGGGGTCGTTGTCATGATTAATAGGTGATTTTAGCTAATTTATTGTCTTTCATGGAAATGTTGCCATTTGCATGTGAGACATTGTTTTGGAGCTTTATTATATAGTACATTAAACGTTTGATTAACTTTTCACTTTTTCAATATGTAGGGTGGTCCTTACAAAAAATGTCATTTTTCATCCTTTGAAAGTTTCAAAGTAGTACAAAGAAAGTTTCATAATTTTTTCAGATTGTTGTTTCGATAGAAATTCAGTTGAATAGTTCGCTGGAAATAGAGTTATTCCTACTAGAAAGGGTTGCTTGGCTTCGATAGACCGATTGTAGAAATGTACACGAACGGATCAAAAAGATAACAGAGTGTCTTCCCAGAGGGTGTTCTGGCAGTTATTAAGGCTGATTAACTGATTAACAAATATCGATGGACTGATTTCAACTTTTACATTGACGGACAGGCAGCGATCAAGGCCATCTCTGTCACAGAAATTAAATCCAAGCTGATTTCATGCTGTCTTGGCACACAGCACAATGCTAAGTCCATGAACAATGTGGAACTTAAGGAAATGAAAAAGCAGATAAACTGACAAAGTTAAAGTCTTAAAATTTGACCGTGTAACATAAAAAAGGCAATTGATAGAAGAACCAATGATGTATGGAACAAACTAGCTACCTAGGTCACTGTCTAGCAGAAATCTCGAAGACAACAGATAATAAGATGTTAAGTCTAATGAAAATGTAGTACAAAGCCTCCAAATAGCTCGATGCTCCATAGGATATCGTATGTTATCGGTATCGTAATAGGATCGACATTGTTCTAAGTGTGAAGGCAATAAGATCCATCATCAACCTTACCTATTATAAAACAAGAAAAAAAAATGGGATGTAAGAGTTATATACGAAGAACTAAATGTTTGCTACTTCGTCCTCAGTGCCAATGGTAATTTTAAATGATACATCTGCTGTCAGCTCCTCGGACCTAATGCCCGTGAGGCTTCTTTTGAGTTGCGGGCTTACACTACTCCTATGTAGCAACGTATATCAAGTTTCTGAGATGTATTTCATGTTTCTCCAACCCTTTTCCAGTTATGCTGATTCCTCTTCCTTCGGCCTGGTTGTCTGCTTAAGTCAAAGAGTCCCATTGCTTGACTCGCAATGCATTCGTTACCCTTTCCAATTTCATGACCAATCCACTGCAACTTACGTCTTCGTATGGTAGAGTCAATAGGTTCCTGTTCTGTTCTCCTAAGAAGTTCATCATTGGAATTACAGTTGGACCAGAAAGTCCTCAAGATGTTTCACTGATATCTTTTTACGAACATTTGCAGCTTTCTAGTGACAACAGTTGTGACTTTCCAAGTGCAAAAGAAACAATCGTAGCTTATGGAGTTGTTTCTTTATATTTTGGACAGAATCCCAGAAACAGCTCTTGTTTCTCGATTGGACTGTTAATATCCAGATCGGTTCGGTCATCAGTTTGTTTGCCAAATTGATATTTAGCCCATCGATTTGAGCTTCTCTCTCCATCCTTGTTTTCATTTGACGCAGATCAATGATCCTATGAGAGACCAAGTCTGAGTAGTCAAGGTGTTTGAGGTATGATTGCAGAGTCCACTGAATTCCTCCATTTCACGTCAAAAAATTTACGTCACTAATCACTAAAAGAAAGAGCCTTGGTGACAGTATACAGCCTTGATGGACCCCACTTAGGATTCCAAAATCCTCTGGCAAACCTTCATTCCAGAACATGATCCATTCTACTGCACTTGCAGAAAAATATATTCTGAAGGGATGTACAATTTCAAGGTCTTGTAACTTATTCCCTGGGTACATTTGATGACCATAATTATTTTAGGTAAAATCATCGATAGTATGAAAATTGGCGTTCATATACTTATGCTATAAAAAGTTACCAAAAATGGTTTTCTAGTATTTCTGTTTAACTTATATTAACAATTAAACTAAAGCTTACAAAACATTTTATGGCTTTTAGCATCATAAACTAAGGATGGTCAAATTGGCATTATAAAAAAGCACACCATCGCATCGCATCCAAGTCGAGATCGAGACCTCGCCTTCAAAAACTTCAAATGCTAGACACTAAATGAAATCGGTCACAAAGATATAAAGATAAATAAACAAAAACTAAAACTAAAAGTGTCAACAGTTTGTGTGCTGTCTGCTTAACTGTGCTGTGTTGTGTGTTGGCTCATCTCTCTCTCTTTATATAAAAGCCAGGAGGTATGATCTTCTTTTGAACCAAATACCATTAAAATCGAAAAGTTCACCACCACACGATGAGGCTTGGTCATTCCCGCCGAATTGTTTGGCTTGGAAATTATTCGTCCCGTTTGGTTATTGCTGCATAGCTCTGCTCTGACTGCTGCTGCTCCCTTCTGCTTGTCTGTTCTGTTTTTTTTTTCTGTTCTGTTGTTTTTGTTGTTTAGCGAGAGCTCTAGCTGGATGGTAGCCCATGCTTTTCAGAAGTCACGAGTACCGCTGTACGTGTGCATACTTCTCAATATAACACCGTTTGCAATAAAATAACTTATTACATCATAAAGACATGCTTATGCACTCTTTTGGGCTTCGTTTGCCTTTTCTTTTTTTTTTTTTGTGTTTTTGGACGGATCCGCGAGCAGAAGCTGTGGTCCGACACCAGACCAAATCGCCAGAGGAACAGTCGCTCGTCGTTGGACGTCGTCGTCGTCGTCTTCGAAGTTGAAGTTGAAGTCAACGTCGCGCAGAAGCTCCATCGTTCCTCTTGGTTAGTTCGCTGATGCAAGAGACCACGTTATAAACAGCTTACGTATTGTGGGCCAGAAATGTGCGCCACCACCGCTGCACTGCGCGCCACTACTTTTGGATCTTCCATATAGCCGTGCAGCATTTGATCTTAACCTCTGGAGGGTGATTGTGTGAATCCGATTGTTTTTTTTTTTCGTTCTGTTTCGTTTTTTTTTTTTGTGCATCGTGTCAAGAAGGTGCAACTGTTCACGTCTACCAGATTTGTTCGCTTGTAATGAGCTGATTTATTTCAATTCATCGCTTCGTATTACTGAAGAAATTAGGTTTCGAATCGAGACATTCACATATTAACTTGGATTAATGTTTGAATAGATTCGAAAAAAAGAAACATTAAAGAAGAGATTGTGAATTTATTGTGTCCATTAGCAGAATTAGGAAGATAGAAACTGGAGATTATCTAATGTTTTCAATATTATTTCACATGATGGTGAGATGAAATATTTGATGTGAATTTTAGGGAAATTTCTGAAAATGAAGTAAGGAATCTGCAAAGCCTTTGAAATCTTAGTGAATTGCGAATATGATTGTTAGCCCTCAAAAGTTGGTAATTATTTTGACCTCAAGTGAGGGAAGTTCATTGTAGTGTTCGGCGCGACAAGTGTTACTACATCAACGCATTGACTACTGAAGCAGAAGAGGCCGCTGGTAAAACAGAACTGTCTACAGAATTACCAATGAAGTCAAAGATGTCCAAAGCTTTAAGCAACACCTGCTAAAAAACACAGCAGAGATCCCGAGTATTGCATGATGACCAGCTCAATAGGTAGAGGGAACACTTTTCAACGGATTTAAACCGCGTTTTCACTATTTCCCGAATACCCCTGTACACCAAGTAGAGAAGAAATCTTGGCCGCATTCAAAACACTGCAGAACAACAAAGCGGTTGGACTTCACGGTATTCCTGCAGAGCTCTTTTACCGCCAATACCATCGAGCACTAACTCACAGTGAGAGCCTGCGAAACAGATTGTTTTCCTGAAAAGTGGTTGAGAAAGGAGATCTAATACAGTACGAAGAGAGCGAACCAAAGTAGTACCAATAATCACCTCGAAAACACACTCGACGCCGAACAATCAGGATACTGAACTAGATGTTCCTGTGTGAACCATATACAAGGTGTTACCTTGCGAATCATCATTCAAAAAACCGCATCGACAATGTCAATAGAGAATTTATCTGGCTTGCTTTGCGCAGGAAGAGCATCCTAGATAAATCGATTGCCATTATCAAGGCTACAAACGATAGATTCAAATGTCATGTTCTGCATAAAGGAAGATTGTCAGAGGAGTTTAGAATCCACAGTGGGGTTCCTCAAGGTTCTATACTGTCACCAATACTGTTTCTATTGGCAATAAATGATATACTGCAGGCAGCTTTATCGATTAGAAACGGATAAATTCAGTGGATTTTGCAATCATACATCAAACTCCTTGTCTAGGCAGACGAAGTATGCTCACGCTCTGATAGGATCATGGATATTAAAATGACTTCAAGGATGGAGAGAAACTGAATTCGTTGGGTTATAGATTGATTCCAATAGAGTCTGTCAAATCTCTTCAAATCCAGAAATCTCACCATAACTTCAAAATTGCTGCTGTACAGAACCATGGTCCTGCCAGTACTCACGTATGGATCCGAGACTTGGGTGCTTAGCGAAAGACACTCCGACGAAGGAGAATTGTTTGACCCATATGTGAGGAAGGACAATTCCGGAGACGCACGGTACAATCATGAATTGTACGCAATCTACCTTGAAGCAGATATAGTGACAAAAACTAAGCTCGGTAGACTCCGGTGGGCAGGGCATCTAGCTCGCATGAGTGAAGAGGAACCTGCTCGGAAAGTCATTTGTGGTACATTCTATGGTAGACGGCAGCGTGGTAGACCATGTAGACCCCCGAAGCCTTGGAGTGCGCAACTGGATGTCGTCGGCTCAAGATCGGGATAGGTGGAGAGACTTGTTGAAGGAGGCCAGGACAACAACAACTAGACAACTTGTGGTGGTGGAAAGTTTTCAATATCTTGGGAGTACTGTCTCTACTGATGGGACCAAACTGAATATTAAAAAACAAATCGGGAATATAAAAGCTACGTTTGGGCTGCTGTCAAAAATAAGAAGAAACAACTCTATAAGCTTAAAGACCAAGCTAGGATTGTTTCACTCCAATGTTTAATCCGTGCTTTTTCAGAACTTGCTTGAAAATAAAATTAAATATTTTATTTTTTTTCCTATAGTTTGGCTGCCAAAATCATTAAATAAAAAATTGAGACAATTTTCAAAAAAAAATAATTTCATCTTAATATTTTGAAAAACAGTGCTCACTTAAGTGACATAACAAAAAAATCTTGTGAGTGGGGGTCTATTTCCCCCTTTAAAGTTAATAAATTCTGAAATATGGGTTATGAAGAAGGCACTAGAGGTGATCTTACAACTAACAAACTTGAAACAAAGAAATTTTGAATACTATGTACTCTTAATTTAAATGCAATAAAATACCACTAAAAGAATACATTTAATAGTTAAGGCACTCGTTAAAGCCATAATCAATATTTTACTTCAGTACTGTGATAATTTCGTTTTGATTTATTGTACTATAAACAAATCTCTGTAATTTATGCATTTTAAAAATCCTATTTAAAAGTTGTTTAAATAAAACACAACAATCAAATGAACTCCGATGTGTATCTGAATCTTTATGGTTAGAGGTAAAGCTACTTAAAATCTCGTATTCGCCCGTACGAACAAAAAAATAAATGTCACCCTAAATCTTAACTCTAATGATGGGTCGTAAAAAAAAACTTCGTCGAAAAAAAAAACTATCATTATACAAGATCCTGACATGTCTGTGCACTTATTTATTTACATTTCACGGGCAGAACTTGTTCCTATTCATAAAATCAACAAACATAAAAAAAAAACTGTAACATATTCAAAAAAACAATCCTTGTAAAAAAAAACTAAGATTTTACAAAAAAATGTAAAAGGACTCCAAAAATATATCTTTGTGGTTTTTTTTTTGTTCCTTCTATAAACATTCAGAAAATATAATGTACCATCTGTACGAGATATTTTTAAACTCACGTTGATTGACATTAACAAAAAGGACCTCCAAATGATGTCACACTCTGAGGAAAATGAAAATTTAAACCATAACTAAATTCAACCCCTGCACAGTGTTTATAATTATCTATCAACGGACTCCTCTCTTGTCTATGTAATGCTTTTGGACAAATTCTAAATCTAGGTTGTGTGGGCAATATGCGTTCTTGAAAAACGATGAAGAAAAAAATGGTTGCAGCATCGTTATACCCATCGATGATGATGTACATCCTGTAGTGTGTTTTTTTTTTTGTGGGGGAGATCTAAAGTAGTATAATCAAGTTATTTAGGAAAAATCGGCGGATGTTGGATATAGTTCCTCACAACAACAACAACAAAAAAATCTAATATGTCGCTCAACACTGTCAGCACGCTACCAAGAGGAGTCCTGTTCCCCTAAACATCCTAAAAAAAAGTAATCTTTTTTTCATTTATGGACAAAAAAAAAAGGGAAGCTGCTAACATATAAATTCCAAACATTACTCACACACACATGTATCCAACTATACAGCCAGACTCCTGTCCTATATAATATATAAAATTGCATTCCTTCAGGTTAAGTCATTGTTTGTGATGATGTGATCTAAAAATCCTAGATTCAATAAAAATAGATTTAATCAAACGCCTTATCCTTGCGAATTTTGTGTGTTTGGTGTGCACAAAAGAAATGGGTTAACAAAGGATTTATCGAGGATCTTTTGTTATTGTGTGTTGGGAAAATATCCTTTTGCCCATAAGAATGTATAATAATGGGATTCTTAAATTTGTCTTAATGCAGTCGTTGCATAGAATTGCAGCAGTCCATCTTGCACAGTTTTCTTTCTTTTTTTTTTTTTTTACTCGGATAAAGAAGTTATATAAAAAAAAATTTAATCAATTTGTGAGCAGCAGGTATAGGCAATTTGTGTGTGAGGATGGTTTATTTTCGTCATTTAGGACATTTTTGTAAAACTGCGATGCAATCATTTTTTGTATTATATTTCTTGCAGAAATTTATCTTAGGGCTGGGATTTGATCGAATTTAAGGGAATTCACCTATAATCTCGAAGCCACTGTAAAAACAGATTTGTTTTTTTTATATTTCCAGAATAAAGAAAAACATGTGTGGAGTACGAATAAAACGTAAAGGATATTTCAGCGAAATTTCAATCTACCATCGATAACATAATTATGTAGAAATACTGACATGAAGTACCTTTTACGATGATGGTTGTCATGATCCATAGTATCCAGATTAGGAGACTGGGACCAGAACTCTCCCAATCCACTGCTTCAGCCTAAGACTTCATTTTTGGGGTTTACCGGGTGTACCTTAGAAAATGTTGAAAAGCCTCCCGGTTTTGGATAGTTCCATGTCTGAGGCCAACTAAATAAAAGACGTTTTTTAGAATTATAGAACTTTAAGTTTTCAACAGCTGCTAAAGGTGGCCATAAATGACGAAATTATTAGCCGAACTTGCTCGTGTTCGCTATATATTCGTCGTGTAGGAGTTAGTTCGCGAACGACTCATTCTTGGCGAAACATTTCGATTTTCTTGTGTTCGTTGGCTTCAATGTTCGCTGTGTAGAGGCCATGTTCGCGAGCATACCTCATTTTTGCTGTGAACTTTGTTGCTGTGCTTCTTTGTCGCACATGAAGTTTATTCTTTAGAGAATCGGAACGAAATTAATGTTCGCAAAATGTGTTCGCCGTGTAGGAGAAAATGCGAACGTGCTTATTCGGCGAACATGTTTGTTAGCGCCACCTTAAGTGATTTGTGTTAAGTTTTTAATTGGCATTTCAAAATACATAAATAGACTAAAGCCTGAATAATGTTTCCAAATTGTGGAAACTCATTTTAAAAATCATGGTTCTGTTCAAAATACGTATCGCTAGAATTTTGTTCGGTAATGAAGCTCACTTCTGGTTGCATGGTTACGTCAATAAACAAAACTGTCATATTTGGAGTGAAGAAAATCCTTAAAAGTGTATATTGAGTAGCCGTTACATCCAGGAAAACTGATTGTTCGTTGTACTTATGGGTTGTTGGAATTACTATGGTGGCCCGAACGTTACAGTCGATGATGACCGCTATAGAGCCATGATTACTGACTTTTTCGTTCCTCAATTGAACAACCATGATGTTTAGGAGCATGCAATACAGCTCGTGTCACAATTGATTTATTGAATGAAACGTAACTGCATGTGTTCACCTTTCGGACCCCTGAATTGGACTCCAAGATCGAGTGATTTAACGCAGCAAGACTATTTTCTGTGGTAATATGTGAAGTCGTTAGTCTACGCCACCGATAAGCCTTGGAGGACAACATTCGCCGCATTATAGCCGATATACAGCCAAAAATGTTGGGAAATGATCGAAAATCGGACTAACAGAATAAATTACTTCCGAGCAATCCATGTCGTTCATATCCCAAAAATCATATTTAAATTATAATTCCAAAAGAATATCTTTAGAAAAGAGTCCATTTCATGTCAATTTGAAAAAAAATTCATTCATGTTTTATTCTATTTCAAAGTTCTACTCCTGTAAAAAAAAAACACCCTTTGTGAGCGTTATGAAAAGTGTTGTACACGATGATACTCGAGAAATGGACTAAAACCAGTTTTTTTTTAAATTGCAGTCTAAGCACAACACTTTCATTTTATCTTTAAACTCTTTATGCATCCATCTTTCCATTCCGATCAAAAAATTTGAGATGAGTTTTTTTGGAAAAAAAATCCTTTGAAAACTGGCCTATTATCATCATCATCATCATCGGCTCAACAACCAGGGTCAGGTGCTGGCCTCCATCAACAAGTCTCCCCACCTATCCCGGTCTTGAGCCGACGCCATCCAGTTGCGCACCCCAAGGCTTCGAGCGTCCTGGTCTACGCCATCTCTCCAGCGCAAGCATGGTCTACCACGCTGCCGTCTACCATAGAATGTACCACAAAGGACTTTCCGAGCAGGTTCAGCCATCAGCCGAATAGGGGCAATAACATGTAGCGTACGAAAACATGCACGTGCCGTAACTATTTCGGGACTGGTGGAAGTGTGATCATAGCCTCTTCGCGGCGGCCGCTAGAAACAATCATCTAAAAGGTTTGGCTAATATGATCAGGCTAGTTCCACAGGTTGGCAACAGGTTGATTCCCTGTTCCGTAAAATTAAAAGAATTACAAGACCAATTGGCCTATTATCCAGAACCTTAATCGAATGCATGGAAATTTACTAAAGTAATTTTTTTTTGACAAATTATTTTTCACAAATTTTTTTTTGCATCAAATTTGGTTAGACAAATAATTTTTAAAAAACATTTTGTTCTTTAAACTTTTTTTCACAATTCATTTGACAATTTTTTTTGTCAACATTTTTTTTTCTCCATGTTTTCCAATAATTTTTGAGTATTTTCTTAACAATTAACTCTGACTTGGTTCCCTGATAATTTTTTTTAACTTTTTTCTTGTGGTTCAAAAACATTCTCCACTTGTTCCCTGCAAATTTTTTTTGCAAAAATTTTTAAATATTTTTTTTACAACTTTTTTCTTTTTTAGCATTTTTTTTTTAATATTTATTTTGAGTAAAAAAATTGTATGAACGAATAGCATGAAAATACATTTCAGTTTGAAAGTCCTAAAAGCCAATGTATGTTTTTAATGGCGCCTTTCTGGTGACTACACTAAGCCAAGCAACGAAGTGCCCCAGTGTAAAAAAAATACTAGGGTACCTTAGGGGCCCTACTAACGAAACAGTAAAAAAAAAAAACTGTTCGATTTTCGTTTACACATTTTTTGCCTTTTGATTATTGGCCTTTATGCTGTTTTATTATTTATATAAGAGTGTACACATTGCGGTTTTACAAACATTTTCTTTTTTATAAATCTCTATTAAAACCAAAAAAACTGTAAAAACAAGAATTCAAAAGGATCCATCTACCAATATAATGATTTTTCATTTCACACGCATGGACGGCTTTAATCTCTCGTCCAAGCTCAACGTGATTTTTTGCTAGAATCTCCTTTTATTTTTACACATCACTATAAGACATGGACAATTGAATAGATCCATCCAATGCGAGCATATATATCCATTCGTAATAAGATTTCGACAGCTATTATAACAGAAGAAGAAGAAGAAGGAAAGAAATTCATCTGTGGGTTTTGAATTGGATGGATGAATGTATATCTTTCGGACGATTGCGTAAAATTTAATCCGATGTTTTGGTTTAAATTTTATACTTTTTTTTTTGTGTTTACTTCTTTTATGTCAGAGCAAGATGGACCACACCTGCAGAAAGTCAAATGAACCCACACGCTGAAAATACGAATTGAGTTGAATCAAAAGGACCATTCTGAGGGGATTATTTGAATTTTCTTTGTTTCAGTCACGATTTTCTTTGACCTTTAAATACTGAAACTTGATATTGAAAAAAAAATAGATGGTTCAACTCTTCAAAGGGATATTGGTAAAGATCTAATAAAGAAAAAGATTTCGTATTGAAAATAAAGGTGGCATTAAATGTTGACTCTTCAGGCGGGGGCAATTTCAGAAAATGCTGTAAAAAAGTCAAAGAAAGAAAGGACACCATCTATCTACTAATTTAGTTTAATTTATTTGATAACTGCAAGGTTATATACTTAGAAGTCAAACCAAAGGATGGACAAATCTTGTGTTTCTTTTAGAAAACATTTCTTTCCTTCGAACTGAGCTCATTTTAAAAGGCGATTTTCTTTGAAATTTTGTTCTACTAATCAAATTCAAGAAGACTTCTTTAATGCCCATGATGGAACCTCATACTTAGTTTTCGAATAATATGCAGCCCACCTTAAAAACACCACTTTTCAACAGTAACGTCCACTTCTAATGTAGAAAAAGCAAAATGGAAGCGCAGAAAATGATTAGACACTTAAACGATATGTGATTTGATATCACATATCACATGCCCAACATTCAACGTATATGTGATTCTTCCTTATGGCCGAGGACACCGACGATACCTACCCCGTATTGTATAGATACTTACGTTTAAAGCACGCATGTTCAAATTCATATGGGATACATTTCGGAGATTATTCCACATACTATACACTGCATACAAAATGCTATAGCTGTACATTGTATTGATTCTTGTTAGATAATTTATTCCTTTGAACGTGTTCTTATTGGATCAAGGACAATTAAGGGGAAAATAAATTTATACAGTGACATCTAGGGATGTTTTGATGAACCTTAGCTTAACTAGGCACTAAGAGATGTCGCTGGGATGTTGTTTTTTTTAAACTGAAAGTAGAGAAATAAATAAATAAATAAAAAGATAACAATTTATAATAACATGGTACTTTAAATAAAAAAAGTTTGTTGGCAACATTTAAGAGGTAGCGTAATTAAAACTTTCCTCGAAATTGTTTACTTCAAAAATTAAAAAATTTAAATTTTGGTAGAAATTAACTTCTGAAATGAATGGCGTCAAATTTTTTTTAGAAGACCACAAAACAACGATTACTTGTTCAACTAGGTACATTTGTTCCCAAAGTGAAGATTATTTCTGTAACATAAAATAAAACCGCAACAATTATTAACAAAAAAATTGGAAAGAAAAAAAAACGTAAGAAAATGTTTATTGAGTACCTATTATGTACGTGAAATACAACAAATTTTTCAATTTTTTTTTAACTCGGAGCAAAAAGTTTTCAGGAGTCTTACCAACTACTTTGTGGAATTTAAACAAAAGGGAAATTTCATAAATCTAATGGTTTTGTGCCTGATGGACTAATAATAAGATTTAAAAAAATTGGATAAACTTTCAACGAACGATTTCATACTTGATTTCATACTCGTCAACAAGTTAGAAATAGTTTTCCAGTTAATTTTTTTTTGTAATGGTTTTTAATTAGATTCATCTCTATTACAAACAATAATTCACAGGCCAGAGATAAAAAACAAATTTTCAAAAAAAAAATTTTTTTGAGATATTCAGTTCATAAAAATTTCGAGATTTGTGTTTGTAAATTTTATAAAATAATTTACAAAAAATCAAGCTTTATTCTATAGTTAATTATTTTTAAAAAATTAATTTAATTTTTAATGCTGATTTTGGAATTTAGGCAAAAGGTAAATAAAATTGTTATTCCAGTTATTTTTTAGGGAACGTTTTTTCTTTCTATGGAGACGCACAGTCTCTACTTGAAAAATCGCAACGAATCAAGATAATTTTTTTCTATTTTTTAGGTAACAGAAATAATCTTCATTTGTTTAACAAAGATAGTTGAACAATTAGTGGTAAGTGACGTGTAATATATTTATTGTCAAAGATCTTCAAGAAAGTTCTTTACGTGGTAAGGTCATTGTCATTGTACATAATTAAAATATAATTAAAGAATTCTATTATTTTAAAAAGCTATTATCCAACATATCAAAAATTCAAAAAATTGAATAAAATGCGAGTTCCTAAAAAGGCATTTTTTAAAATTTAAAAACAAAATTTTCAAAACACGATAACCTTTCAAAACTATTTTTTTTATTTTATTTTGTTTTTAGTTAATAACGGTAAAATACTAAATCTAAACAAGACCCGAAACTATTAAAAAATTGTTTCTAACTTGTTGACTGCGAAGAAATTTGAAATTGTCCATTAAAATATATCAACAATTCAATTACTGTCAGAACCATTAGATTTGTGAAATTCCCCGCTTATAGAAACTGTCCAAAATACTTCTTAAAATTGCAAAAAAATTTAGTTTCTAGCTACGGAACTTTTAAGTAATTGTTCCATGCCACTTGTTGAAAAAGTACTTCATATTTTGAGTGATACATATGTCATTTTACTGTCATTTCAAAAAGTTCAAATTCGAGAGTACTAGGAGAAAAGAAAATTGTTGGCGTTTCCAATTTCCAACACTTCTACAAAAACTGGTTTTCAAAAACCAGTGATTTTAATCAATTTTGACCAAATTTTTTTAAATTTTAGAAGTGTAAGTCCAAAGATCATTCGTTTTTTCTTGCCCTTCAAATTGCGCACAATTTTTTCTCATACCTTATTCGATATTTATTTGGATATTTTGAGTGATCTGGCACGGCGCGAGCATGCCATATTTAATCGCTCATGCACATGCCATACCATAATCCGGTATTCTTTATCTATGGAGTGTTGAAAATTAAATTTTAGCTTATACACTCCAAATACCAAAGTAAACTTAGAATTGCTTTTGAATCATGTGTCATTAGTTATCAATTGGGGAAAAGCTCACAAAGAAGGTTTCTTTAGACCGGGTTTTCGAACTATCTGACACTGACAATTTTGGTTAACTTTCACAACCACAAATTTACTGCGGGCCCTTGGTCTATAATGAGCACTAATCACATTTTGAAAATAATCAGGAATAGTTGACTTTTGTGAATTTCAGTTCCAGAGCTTGAGAATTCTGATAAACATTGCCATAATTTGATATTCGATATCCAAGAAGTAATCTGCTTTTTTGCCCACAGAACATTCGGCATACCAAATTGTGTTAAAATCCGTCAACTATTTTGTCATTATACATCTAGTCGACATTTTAACTTGAATGACTAATATCGTCCAAGGCTTTTTAATAATTGAATTCACTAACACAAAATTTGTCTACGCTTTTCCTCGCCATTGTAAGAATAACATAATTTTAATGCAACCTCAAGCACTAAATAATCACCGTTAAATAGATATTGTGGCCACAAAATGTGGCACCAACTCAACCTGTTGAATGTTGATATCCTACGCAAACAAGAAGTGAAAGTCCTCAATTTCTGTTTTTTTTTTTAATGAAATTTAAATATCAAAACTTTTTTTCCGCTTTATTCTCGCTAAACTTCTTTTAACGGTATTCGTGCTATGATGAGGGATGGGAGACGACTTTGCAAGTAAAATATATAAATAAAAAAAAAAAGAATAAAAAAAAGTGCCCTTGAATTTTTAATTTGTGTGCACCACCCTCTCCACCGCCGCCGCGCCGCCACTGCCACCTCTTATAGTCTCGTTATCCTTATATTTCCAGGAAAATGATTTCAAAAGGAGACTCAAAATTATATACTTATAGATATATACCTAGTTATAAGTACATCTCTTGTTATATATTGCGTCACGTGAAAAATTCCTGACCTGCAGCACGTCGCGACGCTAGCTGGCTGTCGACGCGATTGCTTCTCTCTTAATTTTTATTTTACGCGGTTAAAAGTTGAATGGAAAAGGAAAGAAAAAAAAAACACAAAAAAAATGTAAAAATAATAAAGCCAAATCCAACCCCCGGCTTTGAGAGTTAATTTTTATCCTAATTTATTCATTGTACTTTTTTTCCGCGCAAAAGTGTATTTACCACCCCCAAATTGTGTTCAATTTTTTTTTTTTTCATTTCTTGTAAAGTAATTAGAGGAACTCGGGAAAGAAATGGAAAAAATAAAACGCACCACGTTCAGAGTAATTCACAAGATGGTTTTCCGGTCTAGTGACTTTGTGCGGTGGTTTTTTTAATGAGAGTTTTATTTTCAATTCTTATGTTCCAAAAAAAAAACTCGAACAAAAAAAAAAACTTTTACCGGTGAGTGATAATGTTTTGTTGAACCCGGTGTAGGGTATTATTATGATTGATTAGGTAATCGGTTCTTCAATTAAATCTGTTGGCGGTGATTTAAAATGCTGTCTACTTGTTCATATTGACAGGAATAGACTGTTTTCTTTCAGAGATTTTCTAATGATTTGTTGTTTTAATATTCAAATCGAAATCAGTGAACCTATCAAACAGTTGTGAGACATTTATCGTGTTTTAACCCTTTTATGCCATAATTTGCAAGTGGTTCTTTTATTTAAAGCCTTTCCTTTTTGATTAGTAAATAAAAAAAATATTTAACAATCCTTTTTTATTAAATTGTGAACAGAATGACCAATCCCTTTTGTAAAGGGGACTGATTTTTATTTGAAGTAGAGATTATCATAGTATCATATTCCTCCTCACTAGAATAAGTTTGCATTTGAAAAAAAATGAAGCTGAAGATCGCTGCATCCGAAGTTGTTTTTTCATTTAGAGTTGCAGCTCTCGAAAAGTATCAATGATATTGGAAAATTTTAAACACCAAAATGTTGGGCACAAAATTTCCCAGGGTCGATGTCCGCCACTTTTTAAAAATTTTATCCCGTTATATTTGTTTTTAATGGGTTTTTAAACTTTTCAGATTATTTTTTTGTTTAGACGTGCAGATAGATGAAACTAACGGTAAAAATAAAAAACAAAAAATTGTAACGTGTAGAGCGTCTTTTACTCTAGAGGCGATGTTCCTTATTTTTTTTTTTTTTTTTACCAAGCGTTTTTAACCATGAAACATAAAAACAAAACTCACAAAACTTTATACCGTTATAACTTCGGATCACCTAACGGTACCAAAAAAAAAGTACATAGAAAAATTAGATTTTTTCAACTCTAGAGGCGATGTTTTTTATTTTTTTAAAAATTCATATTCTAAAGCCATTAATTTGCATAAAAACAATTTATAATAAAGAGAAAAAATAACAAAGAAGTTACGAACTGCATAGTGCATATACTAAAGGGTGAGCCTTGAATTTATATGACAACAATGTTGGTCTTGTTTTTTTTTTCTTTTTATTATAATTTGTTTTTATGCAAATTAATGGCTTTAGAATATGAATTTTAAAAAAATAAAAAACATCGCCTCTAGAGTTGAAAAAATCTAATTTTTCTATGTACTTTTTTTTTTGGTACCGTTAGGTGATCCGAAATTATAACGGTATAAAGTTTTGTGAGTTTTGTTTTTATGTTTCATGGTTAAAAACGCTTAGTAAAAAAAAAAAAAATAAAATAAGGAACATCGCCTCTACAGTAAAAGACGCTCTACACGATACAATTTTTTGTTTTTTATTTTTACCGTTAGTTTCATCTATCTGCACGTCTAAACAAAAAAATAATCTGAAAAGTTTAAAAACCCATTAAAAACAAATATAACGGGATAAAATTTTTAAAAAGTGGCGGACATCGCCCCTGGGAAATTTTGTGCCCAACATTTTGGTGTTTAAAATTTTCCAATATCATTGATACTTTTCGAGAGCTGCAACTCTAAAAGAAAAAAAAGAAAAAAAATGCAGCGATCTTCAGCTTCATGAAAAATAGCAGAACAACCAACCGATAAAGAAGTTTCCGCTTTCAATGCTTTAAAAATGGTATACATGGCGTATGAGTGATGATTTTCTACCACGTGAAAATGTTTTTCTCATTAAATGTTCCGAAGTGAAGACAAAAACAGACAATTCTAATTGCATTATTGGGTGTGTTTTGTTGGGAATATAGCACAGTGGAGTAAAAAAAAAATCAAGTAAACGATCCACAGCAAATGTGTTTTTTCCCTTATTTTGGGGTTAAAAGATTGGTATCCATGCTTGCTTTTAGGTTGACTTAAAGGTTTGTTCGATTTTTCTATCTTTGAGCACTCCGGATCTTAGACTTACCTAGCTTGTTCTACTCGAAATACTGTGCGGCATCACAATTTATCAAATTAAATCTTTTTAACCAATTGAAAACGACATCAGTCAAAAGCGATATTTTTATAAACTCCGCCTTATAAAACAGATGAGTAATCAGCCTTTAAATGACAAAATCGAACATATCTATAAAATTTCAAAAAAGAAAAAATATCAAATGTTAACTCAAAAATACAAATTAATAAATTGAAGTCAATCAATTCAATTGCAAAATATAAAAAGAGAAGTACCTAATTTATTAAACAATTTTATATTTGAATTCGTGAAATATGTACTACCAATAAATTTTCAGATTATTGAAACTTTGTAAGTTGCTTTCAACGACCCCTGGAAGTCAGCATACGAACCCGCAATTGGAGATAGAATTTTGTTCGATTTGACGTTCATATTTCCCATAAGAAAAAACCAGAAAAGGGCTTGAAAAATATTAACTTTACTAATAGAATTTATATGAACGGGTATTAATATTATGATTGTAAAAGCATAATAAAATGTGTCTTTTTCTAAATCAGGTGGAAAATATATCAAAAAATATAAATAATTATGTGTTATTTGTCCTCAGAAACTGTGCAAAATCGCAAGGAAACAATACTAAAAAAAAATTGAACCTATTTTGGTTCGATTGAATTGTTAACCTTTGTGACTGATTCTCAACAACTATTTATAACCAAAACACATATTCGTGATAAACAATATAAATAAATAAAGAAACAATTTAAAAAATGTAAAAGGAAAAAAATATATGATTTGTTTACACTTTTTGAGGGCAAATTACACAGGATTATTTATTTTTTTATATATATTTTCCACCTGATTTGCAAATAAACCAGAGATCAGAAATAAATCTCAATCTTTTTAAGGGTTCTCTAATAAATATTATTTGATGAGCTTTTCAAAAATGCTCACTCAATAACCCTTATTTTCAACCAAAATAAATATCGGTCAAGGTGTGAGAGAAACCTGTATTTTTTTATTTTTTAGGTTACGGTTAACCATTGAGTTTTATTTTTGAGAGAAAAAAAAATAAATCTCATCTGCAATTTTATGAATCAGAATGCCCGTTAGTATAACCGTTAGTATTTTGTAAGCTATGATTCATGCGGATGTGCATAATGTATTTATTTTCAAAAATAAACACGTTCACATTAATCGAATTAGTTTTTGCATTAACCTTTTTGATATATTTTCAGCGAAAAAGGTTAAAGGTTGACTTTTTCCATTAATTTTTTCTTAAAAAACTCAACCATTGAGAGATACATATTTTTGAAAATAAAAAATAAAGGTCAATCGATAACCTAAATTTTTTTTTTTAAATAAATCTCAAACCGTAACCAATTCTTTCTAAAAAAAATGTGGTTACTCTCTAAGAAAAACCAATTGAAAATAAAGGTTGAAAATTATTTCTGATCTCTGAAATAAACGCATTTTATTATGCTTTTAAAATCATAATATTGATACCCGTTCATATAAATTCTATTAATAAAGTTAACATTTTTGGAGCCCTTTTCTGGTTTTTTCTTATGGGAAATACATATGTACATCAAAAGTAGCGCCCCAGTCTGTGAATAAAACATACATATTTTTGTAAATTTAAATTTTTTTTCAAAACGTATTTGTATTATTTAATTAATTTAAAAATAGTACGTTTTTGTCTATTTTAAATTTTTTTTTTCGATAAAATTTATTTTTGGAAAATAAAATTTGTCGTCAAAACTATTTTAACCATTTAAAAAAAATAGTTTCTAATCATTCGTTGAAAAAATATCAATATAAGCGTTAGCAAATAAGTCATTAGCTCACTTTTTGGGAACACTGTCCCCCTCAAGCAAACCATTAATCCGTTTATATTGCTCATATGTTCATGAATGGAAGTAAGTTTAAAATAAATTTATATTTAACCAAAAAAAAAGACTGCTTTTGAAAAACTAAAAACCTTAAGCGAAACTGATTTTGAATATTGAACATTTCTAATACCTCATATTCTTCGATGGATTTTTTTTACTGTTTTGCTGACTATTATAAAAAGGAATAAATGAAATGGATTTACTGTGTCAAAAACATTTTTCGGATGCAATTTTGTTCCAATTATTTTTTTAAAAATATTTTCGTCACTAAGTAATAATTTTGTTTTCATTATTCAATCGATTTAAGTTCAAAACAAATTTGATTTTTCACGGTCTTTTGTAGGAATGTGTAGTTTTCGTTCATAAGTTACAAAATCTAATCATGAACTGACAGAAAATCTAATAAAAATAGAACTATAAAATTCAGTAGTTAAAAAAAAACATTACAGAAATATTGAAGTTGGATGCAACCAACTTTGATCTATCTGTCAAATGGAAAAAAACTGCTATTTTTGGATGTTGGCTTTCAACTTCTGAACTTAAATAAAATAATAAATTTGTGTTTTAATATTTTCTGAACTCACTCTCTAATTGTTTGTGTTTTGTACGTGCTTCAGTTTTACTGACGTTTAGATGTGATTTCATATAAGTTAGACTTTAAATTTTTTTTTAAACAATTTTGAACAAAATTGGACTATAACAAACGAACTAGCCATATATTGGATTTTTCAGTTTTTATTATGTCCCTGAGAGTAAGAATTATAAAAAAATTATAAATTGAAATAACAGAAACAGCACAGGAGAAGAAATTTGACAAAATCAAATTGAACACAAAAAACTGCATCTGAAAATTAAAATTCTTGAAACCATTGAGATCAAGTTAAAGAATAGAATGTTGATTTTATAAAAAAAAACACATCGAAATAATTATAATATGTATGTACATATAAATATTACAATTGTTCTTATTTTTTTCTGTTTTCAGAACAAAATAGAAAGAATACATTTGGAATCAGGACGAAAAGAAAACAAAGAAACCGTTTCTAATTTGGAAGCAGCAAAACCACTGTAGGCCTTGAAATCATTGAAATTTATAATTAAAATATTAAATGAACGCAGAGGAAACTACCAAACTAGAAATTTAAAAAATAAATATTTTCCGAAAATTTCATAAAGAAAAAAGTGCGTATACGCCTAAGTGTATTTACCATTTTTGCCTTCATTATCATTCATTTTACTACCCTATATTTGAAAAAAGGTTAAAAAATGCTCATAAAATGCATACCTACCGAACAGTTAAACGAAAACTCAACTAATATGTTCATAATGCTGGGTTATATATGCTTGTTTGTTTTTCAAAAATTAAAAAAAAACAAAAACAAATAGATTTTCGAATGCAACACTTGTTTATTTATTAGATGCCAGAGCTGATTTTTTTTTTAAACTTGACTGAATTAAACGAAATTATTAAACGCCAATGACAAAATACTTAAACTGTATGCAATTTCCTTAATTTCTTTGAAAAATAAATTGATCATCACTAAAATTGAAAAAGATGTTCATGGTTCCCCAAGTAAGTTGTTCAAATAAGAATACAAAATAGAAATCGAAGAAAAGTTTAAGCTTTGGGATCCATTTTGGATAGTGCTATAGGGCAAGGTACAATATATAATTCTTTAAAAAAAAAAAATTCGAATCGATTGAAAATGCGAAAAAGTGGACCCGCAATTCCATCCTACGTAAACTACTGAAGCAAATTTTGTTCAAACTTGAAACTTACCGTTTTAGGTAACACTTTAGAGGCCAAATTAAAATTATTTTAGGTTTCCAAAATAACGGTACTTGTCTTATAACCATTACAAAAAAACTTATTTATCTCGAAAACAACTCTAAAAATATTTCTGAATTTTTTTTTTAGTTTTTGTAAGTAATTAAAATTATTTTGTTAAAAACTACTTTCTTAAAAACCTGCAAAAAATCAGATTTTCTCAAAAACGGTTCAGCGATACAAATTTTATATAGAAGGTCCTAATAATATAACTTACCAATATTTTCAAAAAAGTTTTTTTATGATTTTGAAAACGGGTTATTATTTTTATTCTTCTTATCCAGTCGTGCATATTTAAGAAAAGCTAGCTGAAAATAGAAATGCAGTAAGAAATTTTCAGTTTGGTCAATAATTTTTTCTTTTGAATTTTAGGAAATTCCAAATATCTTAAAAAATAATGCTAACACAACTTTTACTTTACTTATATAGCAAACCAAATTTAAAATTCAATCTAGATTTTTTTTTTTAATTTATTTCTTAATAATAATAATTGGTGCAGTAAAAGATCAAAATTGTTGCGCCTTAGTTCATAAAGGAGAATAGGCAAAAATATATGGCACCTGGTCTACCTGGCGTCCAGAAACGAGACCTATGAAAATGTTTAGGAACTTTGGAGTGTACCAACGTACGAGTATTTTTTTTTTGTGCTAAGCAATGGGAGATGGGTTAAATGTGCGACCAATAAAAAGAAAAGCACTTTGCAAATTCGAATAAACAAAGATACTTTATAAGTTTACATTAATAGATTTGTTCAATGAAGAAAAGTTCAGAGCAGAGCAGAACAGAACAATTAACATGAGAAATGTCAGACAAGTTAGAACAGTCAGTCACGTGACAGATGAATTGTCATTGACAGATGAGTTGTATTAGCTCAAAGTCCCTTTCCTCATCTTCCCTTAGCTTGGCCATAAATACTTGTTGCCTGTATACCTCATCTGAAAACAGAATTGAATTAAAAATTGTCAAAATCTACATAAAACATAAATGAAGGTACTTACTCTGTCGTATATTGCGACTCGTATTGGGTGAACAATTTTATTGTTACCGATTTACCGTCGTCGTCTGGAACTATGCTCATTTCTAGCATTTTTCTTTTATTTTCATCAAAATTTTTCTTATATGTACCTCCTGTTGAATTGTTTACAAACAAAATATTACCTACAGCTGATTCAGACAGTTTTCATGAATCTGTTCTAGTCCACTCTGACTAAAAAGCAAGTGCACGAAATTTTGTTTTAATTTGTTCCAAACTGTTATAGGCAGACTCACCGAACAGCAAATTAGAACAGTTTGGAACAAAAAAAGTTGTAGTTTTCTGTTCTAAACTGTTCCAAACTGTTTGGAACAGCTTCACTGAACAAGCCTAATATTTTATCAAGTCATGTTGTCAACTGGGGGTATGAACATGTTTTGATGTCGGGCCCAGCCCTGTGATTTTGATCTCTATAATATTGTATGTAAAATTGAAAAAGTAAGATTTTTTTAATATACACACAATTATTTCCATTCATTTAATACGTTCAATCTATTGCAATTAATTTTTGCTCTAATTGCAATCTTTGTTGCAATATTCTAAAAAATGATGTATAAGAGCTAAGCGATATATCATTCTTGGTTGGTAGGTAGACTAAAATGCCCATTCTCCTTTGTTGTGAAAAAAAATAATTATAGTTTAGCTTAGAAGGGACTTAGATCATTATGAAATAAATCCTAATCAAAGTTTATTCAAAAATCAATGAAGGATTGAATCAATGGTGTGCCGATTAGAGTTCATCCCTATTTAATTCCCTTAATAGCTTGCACAATACAGTCACAGAAAAATGTCCATGCCAATCCTAACAACTATTTACTAACGTGCAAGTTAGAACCGGACATATAAGAACCGGAAATTGTAAAAATGGAAACCACACTTCCAACTGTCTACAGTGAAACCACTAATAAGAAATTCTGAACAACCGCATGCCTTACAGTGCTGCCAGACTATTCTACATTACATTGGTTTGAGTATAAGATTCCCTAAGATCGTAAATAACTCCATAATGGTTTGAGAATTTGATAAATTATTATTGCTGAATAACAAATATCAAAACCATGATCATTATTCAAAGTAATTTTTAAAAAGTTGTTTTCCAAGATCTAAAGAAAAAAAAACAAAAGAAGAAAATCGCAAAACATACTTTTTCCATTTGGTTTGTGAAATAGATTACTTTTCGATCTAAAATTGATATTCCATTTCTCTCAATTCAATCGAAATCCAAATCCATTCCTCATTCCAGTTTTCCCAGTTTGATATAAATGATTGGTGTGTAGAGTATATGTGAGTTATTTTTTTTTTCTTCATTTTCTTATGGAAATTCAAACAAAAAGGTAAGTACACAAGGATTGAACATGGAATAAAAGCAAACACTCGCCGCCACCACCGCCTCGTATCGTAGAGCACAGCACACATTCTGGTCCGTAAAGCCAAGAAATTTTTCAAACTGATTGATGACATCAAGGGACTCCAGTTTTTGAATGCGACAGTTAAAAAGTCTGTCCACAAACGTAGAGTGGATGAACTCCATTTGCACAATTTCCACATACCAACTTCTTCTTTCTCCCTTCTGGATGTTGGAGGCTGATGTGATGGATACACGACGATATTATGTGGCAGGGGTAGGTGTATGATGGGAGGGGATGGGGGTCGACATCAGAAACAAGCAAATGAAGGCGGGGGACGTCAACGAATGCTTTTACGTGAGATTGATGGAAGCAGCGACATTGCTAGCAGTTTTCAAAATGAAGTTTACTTATATACAACGTCCTCGAGTTTCTGTCGTTCGGGCAGGCGGGCGCGGAAGCGGGAGCGGAAGCGGGGGTTAGGGATGGAGAGAGATATGTGTGCGATACACTATGGGGTATATTAACTGTACGTACACACCCCATGAGAAAAACGGGCAAACCGCCCAGGGGGTGGGAAATACCAAAAGGACGACAACAGAGCGAGCGAGGGTGGATGGATAAAATCGAGGACGTTATCGGCCATAATAAACCCACAACCATCACATACGAGCTTACACTCTCTGTGCTGTGTGCTGTGATGCTGAAGCTGATGGTATATGCTAGGAATTCGGAGTTTTCAAGTGCCAGGGGAATAAAACAGGACGAAGGATTGAATCACCACCACCGCACCGCACCTCACCGCACCCCACATCACCCACCATTGCCATCACTGAGCTGATTCGATATCCCCGCGCGTCCTGTCCATGTTTGTAACGTTCCGCTGCCACTTCTGTCTAATGGGCATAGATATATAAACCTCTCTGTCATGTGTATAACTGTATACACATAAATGCAAATAAAACATCACTGCCAAAGTGCCGAGGGTTGAGAATTGAGACCAGGACGATGATGGTGGAGGACTACTACAACGAGCAGGACGACAGAGGAAGATTCAATCCCATCCGCTCCCGGTTAAGAGGATATTCGCGTTTTATTTTCGCAAGCATGCTATGGCGAATATAATCAAAAAGGATGCGGGGCGATGCTGTATACGAGGGACAAGGACACAGGACCGGCCATATAGTGATTCCATTCCAATACCACCTCCATTGGTTTTTCGTTAACGTACATAAATCTTGAACTGCTTCTGCCCGCGCCAAACTCTTCTGCCTCCGATACTCGTATAGCTCGGCTATAGCACGGCTTGGTTTTGCCTTCCTCCTCTGTGTGGTATACCTTTGTTGTTTTTTTTTGCAATAGATGAAATGCGTAGTATTTTTGGGGTGGCATTCCCCGGATCAAGAGTTTTGTTGTAGCTTTTATAGATATACGTATATGTCTATGTTTTTTTTTTATATTGTATATGTGTGTTGAGTATTCAATATGCAAATGGGAGTCGAAAAATATTGAAAAACCAAATTTCAAAATGGAAAATCCTAAGCAAGGATATCTCTACTTTTGTGCCTTTGAGAATAAATGTGTATGTTGCCTGTTTTACGACGAAGTAAAAATTCTTTGGTATACCGACTGCGACCGTACAGTAAGGCCTTAAGAATTTGCAAAAAAAAAAAACTGTCCAAACTTGATTTGGGGTTGCGAAATATTAGATGATGCTTTGAATGTAGGAAATACAATCCGCTCTGCTATTAAATAAAAAAAAAATCTATAGATATATACGAGCATGTAGGACTTGGTGTGAGGAGGGGGGGTGTTGGGTATACATTTGGAAAATGTTACATAAAGTTCATTTTCGATCTATAAAAAGATTTATGACTTTTCAGCATATTTTAGAATGTATAAAATGTTTTGATTATTGCTTCTGAAAAGAATTTTTGTGTGATTAACAGTTTTACAGGCAAAACAAAAAAAACAACGAAAAACTAATGTTTCGTAACACGAGATTTAAATTGATTAATGTAACACTTCATTTTGAAAATATTTTGGATTTTCGTAGAAGTTCATAAGCTTCGATGGAGAGAGATAGGGCCTTACATTTGTAGCCATGGCCTGTTTTAAGCTGCAGTCCAAAACTGAAATCTGCAGTTGTTAATCTATAATTCTGCAGGTTTTTATTTTTTTCACAAAAAAAATCCCAAAAGTGAAAGTTGTCGAAAAAATTAACAATGACGATATCGTGATGAAGCTGATAGACAATGGAGCATATTTATAGTTAAACTTTAGAACAGAGTCCAACTGGCCTCGAGTCTAAAGTTAACACAAATGTTATAAACATTTGTTTCTAGTAAAAAACAGAATTCTACTACAATTTTAGTACTATTGCCTGTCAATCCCTTGACATCGAATTCATTTTTTGACAGATAGAAAAAACAAATAAGTCAAAGAGTCAATCGTTTTTAAGAATTGAGCTGCAGTTTATCTTTTGGACCCGGGTCTAAATTGTCTATGAATAACATTAACTCCAGGTTAGCTTAGAAGAGACAAAGAAACAACTTGTCAGATAACTATGAATATGTCCAGTTGTCTTCGAACCGAGGACAATACGAACAAGAGAAACACACAATACAAATCATGATTTAAAAAAAAAATCGTTTAGAAACTATCGATTGTCGACTCAATTAATCGAAAATTTCGGCATCCATAAATTTGAAGAAGACTTAAGTGCAACAAAGAAAAAGTTTAATTGTTCCATATTTGGACACAACTCCTCTTTATTTTCAATTCAGCGTGCAGCGTTAAATATAATTTCATAAAATGCAAGAATTGGTCTAATATTTGAAAGCCTATACAAACACACAGAAATATTGAATATTTTGGCTTGAGTTTTAGACATTATTCTACATTAAGCCGAAACGAATCAATGAGGAACGACTGCCTCATGTAAATTATTGAGTACTGAAATAGAAAACAGATATCTTCACGTTAATTTTAATACGGGGTTGGTCGTGGCGCGATGGTTTGCGTCGTCTGTCGCCTGTCATCCTCATGGTCACAGGTTCGATCCCTGCCGTAGTTTATGTCATGTTTTAATTTTATTGTTATAATCTGTATCATTATTGGGCCGCTGGTTTGCTTATGTTGTTCAGACATAACACTAAAGTATGCCCAACAAATATGACAACGAACAAAATAATGTGAATTATAAAGGCACATAGATATAAGACACGGCATTTCTCCGTTTTAGCCCAGCCACCAACCCTGGAGATAAAATCTGAGACAACCACCACCTTCAGTCTCAGTACCTCGCGCCACATACCTTTCCATACACCCTTCACATCCCTATATCCTTAACGCCCGCGCTGTGTTGAGCAGCATATAAAGGGTACACCATCCCCTTGAGCGCGCGCAAATTATAAAAAAAAAAACAAAATAAGCCACCAATATTTGAATGGGGCCAATAGATGATGCGCCACAAAGACGCTATCGCCAAAACGATTTGCTTAATAGTCTAGCGGCGTTAAATCGCACGATCTTGGATCTTAATTCACGAGTTCGAAACGTGAAACACTGCGGTTACCAGAGGTTACTTCCAATAAATAATTGGGAGCTGTTTGACTGTTTCACTTCAAATAATATGGTGGCTTGTTTATTGATGAAGCCATTCAACCAAAAGTGAGCTTCATCGCTGAACAAAATTCTCTGATGAAAATCGGGATCGGGATAAATATGAACATTTTGGAAGCGTTGGTCAGGCGTCAGTCTATTCTTGTTGAAATGCCAAACCAATTTAAATACAAACCACTTAACAGCTGTTAAAATGGCCGCCACGCCAGTTAAAATGAAAATTGTCAGCTTAAAGTTCTATGCCCCTGAAAATAGACCTTTTATTTAACTTACCTACATTTGTTGAAAAAAATTTTTATTAAAATAACAAAAATAGCTATTGAACAAAAAGCAGTTCTAAAACCGACTTTATAAAGCCCTGCTAGTAGCTATTGTTCAGTCCTCTTCTTTTTCTTTTGTCGCTGATTGCATTCGCTACTATTTAGTACTTTAGTATGACAAGAGTGTAAATCTCAACTTAATATCTCATTCCGTTATAAATTAAAATGTCGGTATAGAAACAAACATGCAATAATTGGGCTGTTATCCATTTCATCTAAATTATTCTGCACTTAACGGCATCTTTTCTTTCTCTAAAGGGCAGAATACATTTACATTAAAATATGTACTTCTAAATATAATCTTTCACCACCATCAAACTATTTCAAGTGCACTAATGGTAAAGAGTACATCGTTTCTGGAAGTAAGTAAAAAAAAAAAAACACCAAGTACTCTTAATTCTTTCGGCTCATCGCCTTTTTAGAAAATATGTATATTGATAAGCATCTGAAATATTTGAATAGTAGGTATTCAGAGTATTCACCCCGTTTGACCATTTGAAAAAATAGGGCTGTTATTTTAAGTTTTCAGAATAGCTAGGTAAATCTACACTCCATATACTCGTATACCGTAATTGTAACATTTTATAACCTCCCAGTGAGTGTGAAGCATCCTCAAGATTTTTTTTTTGAATATTTTAGTTTTTTAAAATTGAACAAAAAATTATTAATAGGTAGAATAAAAATTGTAACATGTAAGTTAAGCATTTCTTTTAATTTCTAATTTTTGAGATATAAATGGATTTCATGATGCATACAATGAAAACTTTATCTGAGGCATAAAATTTAAAAAAAAATGGATAAATGGATAACGGCTACAGGGAAGTGCCGTTATTTTTGGGGCTAAAAGAAATTTATATTTCGCCTGCAGGGACTACATAAAAACCTTATGAATTTCAAGTTTTAAGAAAATCGTTTTAATATTTGACGCTGTATTTTTTTTACGAATTCAAAGCTTGGACTATAATACGAGTAACCTAAGCACAAAATATTGAACTTCATATACATAGGTAATGGTATTTTTCCAATTATAGGGTAAATACTTTTCTATAGAAGCAATCCCTGCATTCATTAAGCTATATTTCAAAATCTAAAAGAGGTGGAAGAAAATTAGCTTTCATTTTCAGATTCAGGACGCCCACCGATTACCTAAAAAGGTGTGGAAAGATAAACTGATTTTCCAATCATCATTTAAAATTTAAGTTAGGTGTCTTAAAAATAAGATCTTTTTTTTAATAAGTTCAAGCTCATAGGGTACCTACATTATTTCCCTACATCTAGTAATAATTTCCTAGCAATTTTATTACAATTTTTTACACAGGAGCTGTTGTAGGTAGGTATAGTATATTTTTTAGCCTTTTTGGGAAATCAAATTTTTATACAAAAACGCCTTCGACGATTTAAAAAGAAATCAATAAATTTAAATAGATATTGGCTCAGTTTTTATGTGCAGTTATGAAAAAAAAATTAATAATTTTTTGATATTTGGTATGAAATTTTTTTTTAATACTATATTACCTAATTGGTACAAAAATTAATTTTATTTTTGAAAATAATGATACCTATGCGAATGATAAAACCCGTTTCCAAAAATTTCAAAATTCTCGGAAACAGAACTCAAAATTAGTACGGCCAATTATAAAAAAAAACAATTGAAACCAACACGTTATTAACGGTTCCTACTTAACAAATGTAAAGAAAAACCCGTTCTCAACAATTTTGAAATATTTTTGTTCGTTATAAAAAGTACTGCATACTACAAAAAAAATTAAAATTTAGACATTGCTAACGGTATCTCCCATACAAATGTTAAAAAAAAAGTTTTCAAAATTCTAAAACTCCTAGAAAACGAATACATATTTTGTATAGGTACTGTTTTTCATAAAAAATACCTATTATTTTTTTTTATTCTGTAGTACTTTAGCATGAAAGCAATTTTGTGCGATTCAGTCGTGCATTTATTAAATTTCTGTTTTTACATAAT
The DNA here is from genome assembly GCA_958431115.1 of Syrphus vitripennis. Lineage (NCBI taxonomy): Eukaryota > Metazoa > Arthropoda > Insecta > Diptera > Syrphidae > Syrphus > Syrphus vitripennis. Next base: position 78,240,729 of record OY288110.1, on the reverse strand, counting down.
CTCAAGATTCATGTTAAAAGTCTTTTTGAAAATGGGCCTGCAAACATGCAATATGAATTAAATGCAACTGGCTACATAATGCAATTTTTATGTCCGACATTTTTTTTTGCTACTGCCGTTCTAAGTATACCTTCTGTCCTCAATCAATTAACAAAAATACATATATCACCCCTACATTGTTCATATAACTTTGTGTCTACGTTTGGCGGTACTAATAACAAGTGCTCGAACTTAAGTTGAAAGGTACATATAAAATAAAAAAAATCTATGTATAACAAATGCTACATAAATTTGTTCCCAACCACGCTGCAGATCTTTTTTACCCTTATTATCGTTATGTTCAATTTCATCCCGAATGACCACACCCCTGAAGCCTCAACTTGTTTTGTGACCCCTGTATGCTATTGTGTTGCTAAATAAAAATGTGCATTGTACATAATGAAAGTATGTACAGTACATAAATACTGATCGAACCAACCAGACTTCTGGAAAATATTTGTTTTCCTTTCAAAAATGAAGTTTTTGTTAGAAAAATGAAGGATCAATATTATATGAGAGGGAGAGTTGTAAGATAAAAGATACCTAGGGTAAAGAATTTTGGAAATTCAGGAAATTTGTTTTTGTTGCAGACAAATTCAATATTAGAAACTGGACTGGACTGTATTGATCCTTAAAAAAGGACCAACGAAATAAAATTAATTTAAAAGTGCCGAACAGAAAAGTCCTTTAAAATTATTTCGGGCTCTCAACAGTCGAGCACCTTGAAAATAATTAGTTTTGAACTCTAAGTGGATATTATAATGGCAGCACAAATTTTCTATCAATAAAAAACTGATCATTAGGTTTCTCAATTATACTAAGATCAAAAAGGTAGAATAAAATTTCCCACAGAGTTTAAAAGAAAAACAAACTCTTGACAAAAATCTGATCACCCTATAATCAAATTAAAAAAATTTGACAATAAGAAAAAATCTTCAACCAAACAGAAAGTCTTTCACTTGGAATTTGCATTTCCCATAGCTCACAGCAGACAGCACCCTTTGGCAATTAATCTAACCTTTCAATTTCAGCAGATGCAGATGCACAGCGAGGGATTAATTTTCTTAAGAAATTTTCACCAATATGCACTGCACATACATAATTGAAGAACGTGATCCTTTTTGCATATAGCAAAATTTAAATGATCAATTTGGCAAACGTGGGAAAGCAACCCTTCTCCGATATGTTGTTTGATTAGTTTCTCGAAAGTTATCAATTGCAATAAAAAGAAATGTCTTTTGGAAAGTCGGGAGGGTTCGTTTTGAGAATTCGCAATACAAAAAAAAAGATCCAGGAAGAATTATGACCCATGCAAATTGCGACATTTAAAGTTACCCTTGTTTGCTGTTTTTTTTTTTTTGTAATGCTGAAGGGGCTCATATTTTTAGAGGACCCAAGAGCACAATTATCATATGCCTACAATATGTCCTCAAATTTAATTGAAGATTTTTTGAATTTTTTATTTAACGCCTGAAATTACTTTTGTCTTTTCAAATTTATTTGAAGATATTTGAATTATTTATTTAACGCCCGAAATTACTTTTGTCTTTACATCTGACAGTTTTTTTTACATACCCAGTCAAATTTTTCTAATGATAGAAATTTCGGTTGTATAAAAATTAATTTTTTTTTCATAATAGAATAGAATAGAGAATAGAATATATCTTTATTTTTTTTTTTCAAAATTAAAAAGTACAATTTTTGTGTATAAAGAATTACAAAGCATGGCTTAGTAAGCCGTCTGCCGGATAAAATTCGAAAAATTTAATACATTATTAGAAGAGAAAATTATTAAAATAAACAATTTAATATATAAAATATAATACACTCTATAAAAAATTTTCATAATACATATGTATGTACGAGTATATTGCTTAACAATTTTAAGAAAAAAATTCATTGTGCCAATTTTCAAATTTTTTCTACTATAAATTGCATGCACATTTAAAATATCGAATTTTGAAAAAAAAAATATGTTTTCTGAAATATAAACGATTTCCATTTAATTCAATACCAAAATACGTTTCACGAAAAGGATTTCTTGAAAAATTCTTCAGATGAGTTGAGTTATTCAGCTTAATTATTTATACTACAATTTTTTCGAATAGCGATTTTTGACGATGAATAATGATGACCCATAACATTTTAGCTCAGTAGCAAAAACAAGATCTTAATTCCTTTCTCTTAATTTTATTTCTTTTCCTCTTCTGTGAACTGTCGAAAAAAAATTAGTTTTTGTAGTGTTTTAAACGTTTTATTTTTTAGATTTGCCAATATTCATTTGAATATATTATTATATTATAATATTTTTTTTTTTCAATTAATAAAAAAATTAATAATATAATATTTTCAATGTTTTTATTTTCTAAAAATGTAGGTATGTTAAAATTATCTCTTGCTATTTTATCAACTCCTTTAAAAATTAAAAATCGTAAACTGTTCAAAAATGCACACCAATACTTTACAAATTTACCTAATTTTTTTAAATTAAAAAAAAAATCGAAAAACTATTTTTTTCTATCAAATTTAGTTTTTCTTTTGAAGTGTAGGTCAAATGAACTATTTACTGTATAAATTTGAAGTTTTTCAAACGTACGATTAAAAAGAAAAAAAATCGACAACTGCTAAAAACTTAAATAAATTTTTTTTTTTTCAAAAACTCAAAAAACAAACAAGGAATTAAAAAAAAACTATATTTTTAAGAATTTAAATACTTTCCAAAAATCGGGTAGTTATTTAACTTGAATTCTAGATAAATTTGAAATTTTTCAAATAAATATGTTGTTGAACAGCATGCAATAAAAAATGTATTTATTGAAGTTTTTCCGATTTTGTTAGAAGAAGATTTTTGAAGAACTATATCTTTTTTAAAAATTGCCACATGGAAGAACAAACTAATGAAAAATATACATATACCATTTTGTCGTTTAACAACTAATTGATTTGCTAATATTGATCAAAGTACTTTTTTCGAAACTAGACCTTTCAGTCTGGGGAACTAAATTCAGACCAAAATTTCACATCAGTTTTATTTTTTCTGAGAAGAAATTTGCGAAATTTTAAGAACTGCATAAAATTAATAAAACTGAAGATCATCGCTGCATCCGATATTTTTTTTTTCTTTAAGGATTTCAACAACCGTTAAGTATCAATAATATAAGCAAATTTGAAACACCAAAATGTAGGTCACAAATTTTTCTGACATCCATTACATTTTTGATATTTTATCTCGTTAATGAGTTATTAAGTTTTTACAAAAATTAACTTAAAAAAAGGGATTCCACTGATTTCGATTTCAAATCTTTTTGTAACCATTCGCTTTCATTACTCTAACTTGTGCAACTCTGCCATTTCAAAAAGGATTGAAAGGCAGAGTTCTTTTTCTTTCATATTATGTAGCTCAGTCTTTTAGGGCCTTTCTTCTTTCTATTGGTTGCGGTGAAAAAATTACTTTTTTCTACTGCGTAAATTTATTGTACCTAAGATACAAACATTTTATTTGTCCTGAATAAAATTTTGTATACAAATTGAAATAAGAGAAAATAATATTAAAGATTCTTATGCATTTAGTTGGGGCGCTGATATAAATATTTCGGTTTGGTAGGCGTTTTTTTTCTTATAAACTGCATAAGGTCTCTAGAGTTCTAAAAACAAGGTATTCATAAACCTTCGATATTATGTTACCAAAATAAATATGCATGCATAATTATTGTAGCCCATTCCACTATGAGTATGTATGCTGTGTGTATTGTTACATCCGGTTGTGCAATCAATTATTTTTATTTTACTACTTGAACCGTTGAGTCAATATTACACTGGCAAATAATTTCATTTTAAATTATGCACAATGAACATGCAAATTACAGAAAGGGATTAAAAGTTGAATATGCGCCTTTGCATATTACTCTGCATATGCATTTCGTCATTTGCCGGAAATCATAATAACAATGTAAAACTCAATCACGATTTTCCGTATCACTCTCAATATATTGAATTACTACCTGGACCCTTTCTACATAGCGACGACCTACATAAAATCAATTTGCAAAAAAAAATTGCAACGCGAATCCTTTTTTAGGATTCCCACCTTTTGTTCGGGATTTTATAATTTGAATATTCAAATTACGCACATTGCCTAAATTCGTGACCTATTTTTTTTTTTTTTTCATTTGCATATTGCATTTTCTTTTATTTTGGGACGCGTATAGATTTGTGTTACCCCTTGACAAAGATTTGACTGTTATACAGCATCCATTCCATCACCGGTGTTTGAAAATACCCACCTTTTTTCTGAATGTAAGTATTCTGCGTGCGACATCAGGTTCATTTTATTTCAAGGTGGGAAAATAAAAACACGATTCTTCGTATATTCTGTATATGCGCTTAACGACCCCTTTTTTTATTATATTTGGCACACAATAATTTGTGCACACGATCAAAAGAACCTCAAACTCACAAATGAATTGAAAATATTTATATGAAGTGTGCAAAAACATAATATTGTGTAGACCTTTTTTTTAGAAAAACAAAAAGTGGATTGAGATTTTCTTCTGGGTTTTGTAAATTCCATTTGACTTAAGTTATTCATCATCTTCAGTGATATTTTAACAATCGTGCTAAGAAGATCAGTTTTTAATTTGAAAACAATATCAAAACGGTTATTGCTGAAACTAATCGAAAAAATCGAAAAATTAGTATTTTTGGATAAACGAATAATATGAATTTAATGGGACAAGTCAGGATTATTTTTTCTGTAGGTGAGTATGAGTGGTGAATATAAATATTTTTTTTCTAAAATCCTATTTTTCGTAATAATATAATTTTTCATAAAATTTTGAGACTTGATATGTTAAAAATTTGAAGAAGGAAAACATGCATTTTATGGGGGTTTTCATTGGTAAAAATAATCTATTATTTTTTGATTTTAATCTGCCAAAAAGCTGATTTTGACAACTATAGCGTTTCATTGGGCAGAAATAATTGATTTTTTTTTTTTGACTATAATCAATTTTGCAGATCTAAATTTTTCGAGAGATTAACCCCTCCATGCACTAACACTAAAACAATTTGTATCTCTCAGTTTGATCATAGTGGTTTGTGATTTGTTTATTCCAATTTTTTGAAATAACGAGGCTTCTATTTCACAAGGAAAAAAAAACGTGTAAAAGATTTCCTCAAGAATATAATAAATAATTACTCTGAAAAGTCTTCTTCATTCATTTTTATTCTGCTTTAAATTGTTGTTAAACACTTTTCAAATGAAGATTTGACAGCTACACCGACAGTGACAAAAAAAAATCAATTATTAATTGTGTTCCATTCGTCATGAACAAAAAATCAATTTTTATTAAGAAATCTTTATTTACCAATGAAAAACTCTATTAAAATATTTCTTAATAAAATAATATTCAAATATGTTGACTGATGAGTGTGTACACAGAGGAACAAAGAACCTCATGAAGAAGATGAAAATCTATAGAATTTCTATATGGTTTTCATTAAAGAAGATGGTCGTACTAAAACAATGTAGAAAATCTTATTGACCTGTAAAAAATGAGAATTTATTTACAGAGTGTTTTTTTGTATAACTCAAATTTTATGTACTACTGAAATAAATCAGATAGAATAATTGGCACTATTTGATTGGACAAAAGTGTATATATTTAATTTATTAATTTATTAGTTTGACATTTAGTTTTTATTTTATTTTTTGAGTATTGAACTTGGTAAAGCCGAACACTCCACCTCTGTACCAATTTGGCGTTCTTCTTAAAATAATACAAAAATCTTACAAAATTTCTATTAGTTTTCTTCTTAAAATCAATAAGATTTCTCTTTAAAAAAGCTTTTTGTTTTGTTACTATTTTTCATATTTTTTGTGTGTTTACAAAGCATTCATGAATTCTACGTTTCAAATTTACTAAAAATACAGATAAATACATATTTTCAAGCTTGTTTCATTTCTATGGCTTCTCAGAGGAGATTAAGGAATTTTAATTTAAGTTTTTATTTTTTTAAATAAAAGCACGACTTCTTTCAAATGGTATTATTTAAAATTTTTTGTCAAATACTTTGTGGATGGATTGAGTGACATCTTAAAAAAAAGTGACTTAGGAGGGATAATTTTTTAAAATATTTATTTTGAAAAAAAGGAAATATGTACTTATTATTCTGTGTTATAGAAAGCAGAATTCTATTTTTTATTGCTTCAAAAAAGTTCTTAGTCAAGTTTTAAACAAAAAAAAAACAACTTAAACAAAAATTTTAAGTTTTCTTATCAAAAGTTATCAAATCTTTGAGTTTAAAAATTTATTTTTCAAATGGTTGTTTACTATCTGTCCAAATTTCAAGAATATGTAACGAATCGTGTTTGAAATATTTAATTTTCGAAATATATTTTTTTTAACTCAATTTATTTTTGAAAATTTAAGTATTGAATACCTTTTATAAATTTTAATAAAAAAAAAACTTTTTATTAGTATCAGATGAACCATTTTTGAGAAAATCGAAAATCAAAAAAATTATTCTATGGAAGCTAACGGTATCTACAACATCATGGATTTTTTTAAATTGAAAACTGAGCCAAAAAAATGATTGGAGTCATTTTCGAGAAAATTCTGACCAAAACGGACACAACAATTTATTGGGCGTTATTTTTGGCCTTCAACAGAAAATAAAATATATGGAGACACAGACGTGTCACCAAGTTTCAAGAAAACTCAACCACCCATTCAGGTTGTAGCTCAACGGAAAAACAGACAGACATACAAAATTGCGATACCCACTTTTTTTGTCAAGTTTGATCAAAATCTTGAGATCGAATTTTTTCACTAATCCAAAACTTGCGTTTATATAGTACCTTTAATCGCAAGTACAACTGAATGATAGCTCATAAATTTTCATATGAAATGAGTTTCAATACTGTTGAACAATGTTGAAGATGGGACAGATGCCCATAGTCCTTTCAAGTCCTTATCTTGAATTGTGATTGAATTTTTTCTTTTTCAAAAAAACATATATTTTTTTCTTAAGGAAAAACAACAATCGTGAACAGTAGTACCAATTAAAATAATTCGGTGACGTGAAGAGCTCACTGATGCAGTGATTTGGCCACTATAGTCTTTGCCATTAATTGCTATAGAAACATTTTTGTTTTGTAAGTTTAACAACAATTTTCGATCAAAAAACTTTTAACCTTATGAAACGTATTCCTAAAAAAAAGATGAACAACAACAGTTTTAAAAATGTATTCATCCTAAGACAATTCGATCTCATATACAGCTATAAACCTAAGTATAATCGTTTTCAAAGTGTATTCTGAAAATTAACGAAAACCAACCCCCAATCTAAATAATCCATATTTTAAAGTGCTATTTTATTCAACATGGCAAACATAAATTTTTTCCTTAAAGGCATCATTCTATCGTCTTTATCTTTATTTGCCTTTCACTTACAAAACAGAGCAATGGTCAATTTACAGAATAGAGCGGCGCACAAAAATTTAAGAGCTATGTAACCATCGAAATGATGAAAAACTGGGCAAACCCCCTTTTTCGAGATATGTACTTTACCTAGGTTGATGTAAAGAACATTTAGAGAAATGGCATAACGGAATTGGGAATTGGGAAAGTATCGCTATATGTATAGGTTTATTGTCTCTCCACACACACACTATCGCAGGGTGTGGTCAATGTAGGTACTTTGCCCAGAGAAAATACATTTTATACCTAAGCCAAACACAACTGTACATTTCAACAAACTATACATCCCATTTCAATGGGTTTCCCCTAATGCCAAATGGTGGTCGTGATCCCCCCCCCCTCCCCGTTTGGCAATCTCAGTATCGTTTCGTTTCGTTGAATAGCCTTGCCTGGCCGTGGCCAACTCAATGGACGGCCACGACTTACAACATCAGCAGCAGTGCTGTGTTAACCAGCATTATAACCACACCAACAAACCAATTCGAAGTATACCTACCTACCTACCGAACCTTACCTCTAAATTGGGAATACCATAGGGAATAGGTTGTCTGCAAAGCACTCTCCAAAGGGTCGAGTGGTCTTTCTATCGATTAGAAAGCTTTACTTGCGGATTTTCGGAATGTTTATGTTCCAGCAAATAACTCTACCAGAATTTCACCCCCCCCCCTCCTCCTCATTCAACCCTATACTCGGTCGGTGTTTGGACTTTGTGATACCTTCTTTTTCCACCCGTTAACCGGTTTTCGCCTTGTTGTATCCGGGGATGATGTTTTCCATTTGCCTCCAGTCATATACCTAACTACTGCTTAGTATAAAGGACTTTGCTTCGGTACAGTGCCATACTCGAACGGGCCCAACACATGTAACTCACAGAGAGAGGGCTATATAAGTCAGGAAACATACATATCTAACTACATCGAATCGCCCTCGATATCCAATCTACGTTGGTACAATCATGGATGTTCGTGCAAAAATCCTCCTACGATTTCAACACGCAGCCGGATTTATTTGATGAGAATCTAGTGAGGCGCAAAGTATTTAAATCATTTTCAACTGAAATCAAATTGAAAGCAGCTTTAAATCCTGTTTTCAGCTTTGGTATTGACGTACATGTTTTGACCAAACACGAATGGAATTAGAGGTCCTATATTTTGCAGTTCATCAAATCATCTCCTTCTAACCAAATGGACCACTTCACGATCAGTCGGTGGCGATAGAAGCGGTGTTCAAGACGTCCGAAACAGAAAAGTTAGAGACTCGGGAATGGTTCGGGATCCCTATCTAATGGATGTTTCTGTAAGATTACGTACAGTTGCAGTACAGAGATCCCAAGAAAACAACAAAATGCCTTGGCTTTATTATTGATAGAGTAAAGAATCCCGCAGTTCGCCAACATCTAGGGGAAAAATGTTTTTTGCTCTGGAATATTCGAAGAAACTTGGGCAAGCATCGAAGAAAGGAAACACTTAAAACCTCACATCGCAGCTCTCCAGGAGCAGGGTCTACATACCCTATGGTTATGAGAAAAGTTAACCGTAGGATCGGCTATGGAATCAGAAGAAGCCGCAAGTAAGTTCGGCAGTGGAACCGTCTACAGAATTACCAATGAGCTAACAGGTGACCAGAGCTCTAAACAACACCTGATAGAGGTCATAGATGGATAACTGCTAATTTTTGATGAGGAACAGCGCAAAAGGTGGAAGGAGCACTTTTCTGCAATCTCATATCGCGTTTTCATCAGTCAAGTGAGCCCAATGCCCAATGATGGCTGAAGTAACAATTAACCAAGTACACAATGAACACCAAATTAAGGAAGAAATCGTTAAATCAAAGCACTTAAGAACAACAAAGTGGTTAGACATAGACGGTAATCTCGCATTGCTCCTGCGAGCAACGCCAACGATATCGAGCAAGCTAGTACACAGTCAAAGCTTCGGAAACAGAAAGCTTTTCTGGAGAGTGAAAAAAGGAATGAATGTCGGGCTCAATTCGCAAGAATAAAAAAGATCTGCCTTGAAACTTCGTCATCTCCTAATGTAAATATTTTTAGACAATCATTTGAGATTGAGTTGGAAAGTTTTCATTATCTTGGAAGTACTGTCTCTAATGACAATCGAATTTCTAAAAACAAATGCTGTGTTAGGGACCCAAAATATGGAGAAACAACTATTTGAGATTAAAGACCAGGCTACGACTGCTCCATTCTAATGTTGAATAAGTACTTCTCTATGGGAGCAGCAATTGGAAAGTAACATCACCTGTCCCAAAAAAGCTGTAAGCGTTCGTGAGTAAATGTCTGCGAAACGCCTTGAGGATTTTGAGACTCAGACGTATCTCCAATGATGAACTTCATACGGGAACAGGGCAGGAACAATTTGATCCTATCATATGACGTGTTGAGTTGAGGGGAGCAGTAGATTGGCAACACGCTCAGAACTGATAACTAGTGCATTGTGATTCAAACAGGCAAGCAGACTTGGTGGAAAATGGTCGAAGAGGAATCAGCACAACTGGGAAAGAGTTGGAGAGAGCTGAAATACATCTCCAGGTACCGAAAACGATGGCACCTAGGAGTAATAGAGGTAGTAAGCAATTATGTCTATGGCTAGAACCATTTCGTACTCTGTATTTTAAGCTCTTTTACCAAGAAAAACCCACTGAACAGTCCGGTAACTAATTCACTGAATTTTTTCTTCCATCACTCGTCGAATTAGAAATCGGAAGAAGTCTTTCAATCCAAATATGATTCCTAAATGGTTGTTTCAAGGACCGTTAGAATATTCTCACTAATTCTACATAATTTACAAAAAGCTATAGTTTATTCACAGTATGTTAAGCCTTATTGATGATTATTCCATTGATTTAGCTTATCAGCGAATTTTGGTTCATTAGCGCCTTTTGACGAAAACTTCAGTGAACAAACTGGCACTCAAGATGTATGTGTTTGTCAAAGGTCCGGATACATATATCATGTGCCAGTTCCGATATTCTTCGAGTAAGTTTTGGTTTGATGATATTTTCCAAACACAAGACATTTTCCAGACACAATCCAAAAAAAAAAGAAGATTTTTTCAAAAAATTAGATTTTTTGTGTAGAATTTTCAATATTTTAATGGGCATCTTTCTGAGAATTCTCAATCATTTCAAACTTGCTGATGAACATGAATTAAATTCGACCCTGTACGAATGTCTATGTCCTTTTTTTGCTAAGCAAGCACTTCGATTTGTATATACCCTGCCTCCTTCGTCCTGATAGCAGCAAGAGCAGAGTTTTGTTGTTATTGGCCTTCCATGGCTGCTGATGTCGATTTCGCAAATGGCATTGTTGGTGGTAATGGCAATGGTGGTGGTGGTTGAAGTGAAGTGAAGGTGGCATTCACCGCTCTTCAGGCGACATCAGCAGGAAGGGCGAATGGTAATATCCATCAAATCCACCACCCCTGTGAATGTGTTGTGTTCTTTGCTTTTGCTTTTGCTTTTGCTTTTTCTCTGCTATCGCTATGCCATGTTAGGTTGATGATGCTGATTCTGAATGCTTGCAGGATTCGGTTCAATAATGTTGTATGTGTCCTTTATTGAGTTCGGTGGTGGGCAGTCGCCAGTTATGTGTTGGTTAGTGGTAGGTGCGCTATGCTATATAATATGTTGTTGCCTTAGCATTTCAATATCCCCAGATGTACATAAAAAACATACACAAGTATATATACAGATTCTCGTCCTTCTTTGTGAATAACCATGCTGAAGCTATTCAACTCATATAATATAGCTATAACAATAAAGCTGTATGTACCCTATGTTAGAATCCTTACATAAATTGTCCGTGCGTGATGGCAAAAACGATGCAGGGAGTTTGTATAGAATGTATAGCGAAATGGACTGGTCATGTTGTGAATTATTTATGTGGTGTTTTTTGTTTGCCGGAGGGTGGAAATGTACATAGGTTTATTATATATGTATAAAGGCTGGGCCTGACATTTTGAAAAAGTCGCCATTTCATGTAAATATTTATGGGTGTTTGGAGGACACTTTGTAATTTATTTTTGAATCCATTTTAGATGGCTTGGTTAGGGGATAATAAAATCAGTTTTTTTTAAATTGCATTCTTCTAACAAGAAAGCTGTTAAATAGTCTTTAATTATTCAAATCAAATACATATTTATAGCTTTGAACTAAAAAAAAACTATGGATCTTAAATAATTAGAACAAGTTTGTACACCTAGATTAGGTAATCTTTTTTAGGACATAAGCCCCTAATCGTTTTTTTGGCCCTGCGAACTTAGTCCCAAATAAATTAATTCCAATTAGCCAAAATGAACTAACTCCCGTAGAAATTTAGTTGAAATATTTGTTAGTTAGTTTAGTTAGTCAGTCGGAGTTAGATCATTTTTAGTTAGGGCATTTTGCACCGTAAAAGGTGCACCAATACTGGGTATTAATTAATTTTTATTTTAATACTTAGTTCGTGTTGTGCTGGGAGATTGTTCCCAAAAATATGGGTCCTAGCTCAAAAGGAACCAAATCCCAAATTTTTTGGCAGTTAGTTCATTGAGAGTTAATTTATTTCTTATAGTTATTAGGAGTTAGTTTGTAGGTCTCCTTTTTTAAAACTAAAATTTTTTTGGACAATAATATATATTGGCCTACCTGTTGACGCCAGATTTACTTAATTGTTCTTTTAATCAGAAACAAAACGAAACTACGGATGCAAAAAATTCCATACTTTAAAAAATAAACAAGTGCAATTAAATAGTTCTCATATTTATCATTACTAAATTTTTTAAATTATTTATTTCAGAAAAAAACACATAATGTTTAAAAACCAACCCCTACCCGCTTTTTAGAAAAAAGCTTTGATTTAAGCGAAAAGAAAATATTTCAAACGGCATTTTTGTTTGAGCAACATTTTTTGGTAAGTACCTACCTACTAATACTGTTATTTTAATCTACGTAAGATCAGGTTCGCTGCGAATTTTCGAATTTTTAAATATCGACGCCATAATCTAAAATCATTTGTATAATCAATAAATAAAAAACGAACTTTTAAAAATTTAATAAAAAATATATTGATTTTTTAAATCTCAAATTTAATAACATCGGTTTTTGAAATGTCAAAAATAATCGATATATTAGGTATGGAGATGGTTTTCGAGAGGTTTAAGTTTGACGATTAGTTTTTGAAAAATTAATTTTTAGATTCGGGAGACTGAAATAAACAAAAGAAAAGAAAACAGTTTTTGCTGCTTTCGTTAAGAACTTTACGTAATAAAGAAGGTACTAAAATTTCGTTAAGAATCCAATAATTTTATAAAATTTAAGTCAAACGCTTAAAACTGGATGATTTTGCCTAAGGTTTTTGGAAAATTAATAATTTCCCAAACTTTTATTATTTTCACAAAAATGTGGTGCTCCATTAATATATGTATGTATATATTTCGCTAGCATTGATTTTGTGGGAACATAATATGTGATTAAAACGAGTTTTCAAAAACAATACATTTTAACGTATTGCGAACTACTCTAAGGATTTTGATAATTTTTTTTTTAGAATTTCCGTCAGTAACTAAAGTTATTTGGTCAACATTTTTTTTTTAAACCATTATTAACTGTTTCTTGTATAGAACTGGAGTTCCGATATTCTCACACACCGCTTGACGGATTACAATAAAATTTTAAAAAAACTATAGAATTTTAATAGTACCACAATAATTATTTTTCGGATGTTGAAAAAAAAGTAAACCCTTTAATAAATAATCTGGATTTTTACAAAATTTTGATCTAAATAATTTCCTTAGCTCATTTAACCGTAATAAATATGTATATTCAAAACATAATTAAACGACCACCAGTGTATCTCTAATCTCTTCGATGTAAAAATGTATAGGATAATTTTCTTTGAAATATAAAGTTAAACTGACCAACAATTGACTTTCTGTGAAGGTTTTTGATAAGTTTAAGTAAAATCTTTACCGAGATTTAGCTAATTCGAGTGAGCAAGATGAGTCAAATTTCATTTAAAATCGATTAAACTAGAAAAATGAGTAAATGATTTTCTGAATTTTTGGAAACATTTTCGTTAATTTCATTTGTTGTTTCACAATCTCATTAGTGAAGCTTGAAATAGTTTAAAAAAAAAACTGTTTTTTGAAAATCAATTGAAATTTTCAGGGTCTGTGCGTATCAGTCCTAAGGTACCATAACCTCTACCAGTTTACTTCAAATGTTTAAAAAAAAATCAGTTTTGAAGGCAGTGATTTATGCTGAAATAACACAAAAAATAATTTTTCTTCATATAACTATTCGGTCTGTATGCAAACAAGCTGTTCATTTTATTCGCCCTGCAATTGGATAGTTCCTGTAGCCTTAAACCATATCAAATGCGCTCAGTTCTTACGTAATTAAATTGGATTCATTGGATTTGATGTTTTAGATTTTAAGTTATGGTTTCTAGTTTGAATTTGACAAAATCTAGAACGTTTTTTTTTGGAATATTTTGTACCTACCCCAGGTGAAGTAATTATAAAATCCACATTAACTTTAATTGCTTTCAAGACAGTGGGTATAACTTCACATCCCAAGATCCAAACCAAACATGCTCAGCTCATTTGGTAGATACATATATATCATTGAAGATAAAACGGGCTTGCTATTATTCAAAATGAAATTACACAAAAAACAAATCTCAATTAAGTTGATTTAAAATAAGTACATATAGTCATATGGTACGTTTTGATATACCTATACCTAAAAAACATTCGCCCAAAAAATACTTAAGATATAGAGTAAGCTTTTTAAGATAGTTTTCCTCTATACCCTACCTATGAAGTGAAGAGAAAAAAAAAACTCATATTCTTCGCCAGATAAAAAGCCTTCAAACTACACATAGGTAGAGGTATGTAACGTTATATAAACATAAGCTCCTAAAGTAAACCAACTTATATGTGATAAGCCCTGGGCCAAACCATTTTATTTAAGAAGTGAGCGAGCAGGGACGTGGGTGAACGAATTCATTCCATTCCACTATTTTATTTCTCAAGCAGGGATTTGGATTTACCAAACCAACCTTTCCCACAAAGCAAAGGGAAACCATCATCAGCCATCGCCATCATCCCCCCCCCTCCCCGCGCCCCTTTACCAGAGAAAAACAATTCAAACAAAAACGGAAGAAAACTGTTACAGCTATTCACGTAAGAGGTACGATTGACAAAACCCCAAAACCAAATCTTGTACAAGGATACCAACTTTTAATAGCTTCTCCAACCATCATGCAAGCAAGCACACAGCCATCCTTGATACGGCAGATAAAGATGCTACCATTTAAACTTAAGATAGGATTATTTCTGTATTCAAATGAAATGGAAAATTAGAAAAGATGTATAGGACGACAAAATTACAAAATACGAGTAAAAAAAAAAGTAAGGTATTTACCTTGATTCGTGGAATCCAGCCAGAGCAGAGCCATCAGGAGCAGAGGACCAGGACATCTCGCTTTCTCGTCGTCGACGTCGACGTCAGTTGTGATGTATAGGATTTAGAATATGTAGTGTGTTGGCGTATATTAAGCTCTTGACGTTTCTAGGTAGGTAGAGTACTTGCACAATATCGGTGTCGTATAAGTGACATGTGGAATGAAAAGGGATAATTAAACCATCCCATGAGCCATGATGTCGATGGCAGAAATGGGTGCGAGTCAGAATGTATAGAAAAGAATTTGGAGGTCCTTTCGTTCTCCCCACTCCCATCCAATCCGATAACATGCATTTGTATAAATGCATGGCAACGTAAATTCCTTCACGTTTGACATATCTACAAACCATGTACCAGGTACATTTCTAAGTATGTACAATGAACGGTACATGTGTATAACATACCTATATTTTCTTATCCCTGGTTCATGTTGTTCTTACTTTGAAGTTTTTTTTTTTCTTCTCTTATCTCCTGGGAAACATGTTGGATAGGATGATTTATAAAAAAAAAACGAATAAGATACGCTAAGTACACTCACTTAAAATGGCAATGCTGCTTCTGATGCTGGGTCTGTCAGGTTTATAAGCAGGAACAAGGTATACCCACCTACCTATACATATATACATGTGGAGAAGATAATATATTATATGTTCTTTATAAAAAATAAAAAAACCACCCGCTATTCTGTGATTTTTTATATTTTATCATTCTGGGTCCTTTTCTCATATTCGCAGAAGGACATCTAAATCCTAAATTTTGTGAAGAAGATTCATTGTGGTTAGGTTTTAGGTTTATGTATGGTTAGGTTTACA
The DNA here is from genome assembly GCA_958431115.1 of Syrphus vitripennis. Lineage (NCBI taxonomy): Eukaryota > Metazoa > Arthropoda > Insecta > Diptera > Syrphidae > Syrphus > Syrphus vitripennis. The sequence continues at coordinate 78,224,933 of OY288110.1, read as the reverse complement.
AAAAAAAAAAAAAAAATCTCTTTTGTATGATGTGGCTTAGCTTTGAGAGCAAAGAAAGACAAAAGATTTGCAAAAACCTCAAAGCTCTTCGAAAATCCCTTTCAAAATTATTCATATATGAAAATATTTAACAAATTTACCAGAGTTTAAATTAGAGGGACAGAGAGAGAGAGAGAGTTGATGATGAATGTACTCGTACGTGAAGATAAATGGAATATTTTTAATAATTATAAATTATAGAGCTACGTATAGACCCAAAAAAAAAAAACATCGGTAGTACACATTTTGAAAACGGTTGTAGATTTCACTGCATTAATTGGCACGACAACCAAAGTTGTCAGTTTTTAGTTTTGTTATTTTAGCGCTCTTTTCGGCCATTTCTGATTTTAGAAACAAATTACTAGTTTTTGAGAAGCTATAAGCTACTCGTATGTTCAATATACCGTTTCAAGATGAAAGAACTTTGAGTTTAAATCTTATCTATCAACATTTTATGTTATTAAGTAAGGTAGAATTTTTGTTTCTAATTTTTAATGCTACAAATTTTATGTCAAATACTAAAAACCTGCATGCTTAAATTTCCTTTAGTGGTTTTTATGCTTTATTTTGAAAAGCTGTATTTTTGAAGCCATTTGGTCTACAGAAATAATATTGTGCTCAAATTATGTTTGAAAAAAAAACATTTTCCCCAGGCTTTTGACTAGATTTTTGGGCTGCACAAAAAGCCAATTGATATTTTTTAAGGTAATAAATTTATTGCATTTATTATATTATGAAGTTATGTTTTTTTTTTTTGGAAAATTGCCCCTTCCACCTAAACGTTCTGAAACGTGGCTAACATAAAAATTAATTTGTTTTACCGTTAGCTCATTTTTTTGGGGAACTGCCCCGCTCAATCAACCTTCTTGCACCTCTGAGAATATGTTCAGCCTGCCTGACATTATAAATTTTCCAAAAAATATCAAGAAACAACTTAGTGGAAATGTTTTTGAAAAATTGGTCAAAAAATGTTCGATCTCAAAAAATTCATCAAAAAAAAAGGTTTTGTTAAAAAAAATGTAAAAAAAAAATGTCGCAACAACCAAGCCATTCGGTCAATCAGTTCACAGGGCCAAGAGGCTAACAATCCGTTGTTGTGCACAGTATCCATATACATATGTACATACATATAGGTATACGCGTATATATACATAGGTATAGTATACGCACTATACTGATAGGTTGATGGCGTGGTGACTTAATGGGCTATAATGGCCTCATGTCCTGATAGATTGAATGACACGGTAGACGGTTCCATTTCCACTTCCAGTTTCCACATTTTTTTTGTAGAACTTTTTTTTTCAACGAATTTTTTTCAACTCTTTTTTTTTTTGAGGACAAACATTTTTTTCGTCGAAAATTTTTTGTGACAATTTTTTTTTCACAATTTACTTTTTGAAAAAATTTGGTCAGAATTTTTTAACAATATTTTTTTTTGTTCGACATAACTTTTTTTCCCACAATTTATTTTCAACCAATTTTTATTGTCGCGGTTCAAAAACATTTCCCACTTCTTCTTTTTCTTTTTATAATTTTTTTGTCTCCCTTTTTTGAGAACAAAATCTTAAATAACGAAAATTTTTATTGACAAAGTTTTGTTTTCTTTTTTAATTTTAATTTTAAAAGTTGACGTCGTCGTTCAACATGTCTTGGATGATGTTCATGTGGAGTGGGGGTTAGATTAAAATGGCTGTCAGGCAAGAACCCGAATCACTTAGACCATTATGGGTCCATTGTGATACCATAAAATGAGAAAAACTAGCAAGATTAGTACTTAGTAGTCGAACCACTTTTTTTTATAATTTGCGCGCGCTCAAGGGGTTGGTGCACCCTTTATATGTTTTTCAACACAGCGCGGGCGTGAAGGATAGGGATAGGAAGGGAAAGGTGTATGGAAAGGTATGTGGCGCGAGGTACTGAGACTGAAGGGGTGGTTGTCTCAGATATTATCTCCAGGGTTGGCGGCTGGGCTAAAGCGGAGACATGCAGTGTCTTATATTAATGTCCCTTTATAATTCGCATTATTTTGTTCATTGTCATATTTGTTGGGCATACTAGTATTAACTCAATCACATGTTGTTAGTGTTATGCCTGAACAACATGTAATGAGTAAACCAGCGGCCCAACAATGATCAATGATAATGGAATAAAAACATGACATAGAACTACGGCAGGGATCGAACCTGTGACCTGTGAGGTTGACAGGCGACCACGCATACCATCGCGCCACGGCCAACCCCCAAAAACCACTCAGAGCTTCTAATGAATAGGGATAGACTTTTAACGTCCGTTTTCACTAGATCACTATAGTATCCTTATAGAAGAATTTTCCTGGATGGAGTTTTCTTCTAGCAGAGAGAGCAGGGCAGGTTCAGAGAAGATGTTGAACAGTTTCCTTTTCTTTTTCGTCCAAGCAACTCCTGCAGAAATATTGGGAGAACACGCCCATTCGTATTGCGTGTCTACCTATTAAGCAGTGTCCTGTAAGAACACATATGGTGCTCCCCCCTTTAAACGTTTCAAGTCTGTATCTACTAGTACTAGGCTATATTTGTTTGGTTGAATTTCACTGACACACGTGTCATATCAAATAGTTTATTAAGGGACACTTTTATTGTATTTCCCATATTTTTGTAAATCTGACAAAAATAGTCGGACTGGTTCCATCAACCAATATAACCTCTTCGATTGCATATCACTCAAAAAAAGCAAAGTTTCCTTTTCGAAAATTTAAGTAAAGAATTTACGTAATTTCGACTACTGTTTTTTATGTTGGTGTTCTTCACTGGTTTTCAAGGACATAGCCATAAAGTAAATAATGGTTTTTAGCAAATGACTAGGCATGTTAAAAATTTTTTTTTTTTTTTTTTTGAGTTTTTTTGGTTGTCCTATTTATCAAGTTCATAAAAAAGGACGCTATTTCAGCAACCGAAATGTAAACAAACCAAAACCATGAGAATAAAATTTTATCAGTAGGTGGGCTTGAGCTCAAAAATTTTAAATTCTTCTCATATATTGTTAGTGACACCATATTCTTTAGAAAATGTTTATATGCACATTGCTCAGCGGAGTCCAAAACCATTGCAAGCAACATGATATGTCAATCAAAATGTTCATTGTTTTAAATGTCACGTTCGCATTATTTTATATTGTTGAATTTGATGGATTTGTTTTTTTTTCTCTCCATATCCAAGAAATGAAATAAATCAACCCTTTAAGGATTAACCCTTTTTTTAGGGTGTGAAGCACCTCAAAAACTACTTCTAATGATTCTTTTATGTATGTAGAAAGTTCATAAGGTCGAAAGTACATTTTTGATAAAAAAGACTTTCTTTGAAGTGTATCAGAAAAAATTGAAGAAAGACAAATCCAACAAGAAAAAAATAAGTAACTCTTCAACATTTTTTAGAAATTTTATGATAATTTGTGTAATGAATACTACTTGACCTTTGAGCAACTGGTTTATCAGAGGGGTCAATATTAAAAAGCCCTTTATCGAAACACGAGCATTAATAATATTGTCTGTGAGTCGTTTGTACAAAATCAAGATACCCATGCATTTTTTTAAGGACTATGAAATTTTGTGAACTGAAAAAAAAAATATTGTTTCAGTAAAAAATGAAATTTAAAAGTTGCTCAAGAGATTATTGTAGAGCTGGCGGCGAGATAAGACCAGGCCAAAGTTTTGTAAGTCTCGTGAAGGTCTCGATAGGTAAATAATTCAGCATCAACAATTTGAATCTAGAGAATGCCTAATATTTACATTACATTTCTTTTTTAAAATACTTTCGAACATGAAAATTTAATTTTTGTTTTTAATTCATTTTCCGCATATTAAATGTTTGATGTTAAGAACGAATTGGTTCTTAGGTATTTTTCTTTTTTTTGAAAACTGTAAGTATACGAAGCCCCTTGTTTTTGAAAAAAAAACTTGATTTTATTTCCTTAGTTAGAGGGAGAAATAACCTTCTGATATCGTACTTCGTTTGTCAAGTATAACTTTGTTTCTACCATTTAAACAAAATGTCGTCTTTCCCTGAAGAAAATGAAAAATAATTAAAAGAAATTTTGCCAAACAAAAAAATAAATCGGAATCGATTTTCGAATGAAAACGTTGATTAATTTTACAGGTACAGAACTTTAAGCTGGCAACACTTTTTTAACGGGCGGCCATTTTGGCAGCTGTTAAGTGGTTTGTGTTAGGTTTGGTTTGACAGTTCAATATGATAGACTGACGCATTAACAACGCTTTTTTTTGGTTGAATTTTGGAAAACGTTAATAAACAAAACTGCAGTATTTGGAATGAAGATAATCTTCAAGTGCATGATGAGACACCGTTACTTTCAGAAAAATGGACAGCTTGGTGTGTTTTATAGGCTGGTGGAATCACAATGGTGGCCAGAAGGTTATCAATGGTGACTGCTACAGAGTCATGATTTCCGACTTTTTTGTTTCTCAATTGAAGCAACCATGATGTGCAGGAGCTGAGGTTTCAACAAAACGGTGCAACATTTTACAAAGCTCGTGTCACAATTAATTTATTGAACGAAACGTTTGGTAATAGCATTAGTTTCACTTTTCGGAAACCTGAATTGGCTAGACAATTTTACATATATTTATTTATTTAGCTTATTGCAAGCGGACAACTAAAATTATATTATTGTATTATACAAACTTAAATTAAATTAAATTATATTATAAATAAATTATACATAATATACTTAATGCTAGTTAAAATAAGTAAGGTGGAATGAGGTTAGGGAGAGATAGTGTATAGAGTTCTTCTGGAGAAGGGGAACTAAGGGAGAAATCAAAAACATCTTGTGCTGTATTGGTTAAACGAAGCATTCTGCTCATTTGATTAAAATGGGTGTAGTTGGTGCTGTGAATAGGTAGGCTGAAGAAGGGGACAACTCTTAAATTGCTTGGATTGGTATTAATGTTAATCCATTCAAGCAACACATCACATATTATTACCCCAAGATCACGAATAGATAAAACAATAGGGACAGGAGTATTGCAGAAGTGATAGGTTCGAGAATTTGAAGGTAAGCGTTTGCGGGAAAAAATCATAGATTGGCATTTACTAACATTAAGCTCAAGAAAATTTTTGTTACACCAGGTAAGAAAAGTATCAAGATCGAGTTGAAGCAGCGAAGAATCATGAGATGACGATATTACTTTAATTTCTTTTATGTCATCTTCATAAATAGAAAGGTCTGAGAAGAAAATAGTTCTACCGATATAGTTAATTGCAAGCACAAATAGAAGTGGGCCCAGATGGCTACCCTGGGGAACACCAGACGAGGCGAGAATGGGATCGGAAACTTCATCTCTGAAAACAACCCTGTATATACGGTTCTCGAGGTAAGATTTGACCCAATTGATGAACAACGTTGGAATGCCAAAGGCTTGTAGCTTTATGTATATAGTTTTGTGACTGATTTTGTCAAAAGCCTTACTGAAATCAGTAGTAATAACATCAACATCGTAGCCTTTTTCCATTGCCAAGAGTGTCATGGAGACAAACTGGGTAAGATTAGTCGTAGTGGATCTTCCCTTTAAAAATCCGTGTTGAAGAGAAACAATTGATTTGCAATGAAAATAAAGGGAATCGTACACTGTACATACACATTGGAGATATGTGAAGTCACTAGTCTACAGCGATAATCTCGGAACTATTGACCACTTGGTGGACAACATTCGCTGCATTACTACCGATATACCTACGGCCACAAATGTTGCAAAAAGTGATAACAAATTAAACCTCCAGAGATCATATGCCATAAATAATATTTAAATTACAATGCCATTAAATTTCAAAGTTCTCAAAATAAGCACTCTTTATAAAAACCCATAGGTTTATTTTCAAAGAAGATTGAATTTATTTACAAACAAATAATTTTAAAACCAGAATTTTCAAAAATTACTCTATCGAGTGTTTGATATCTAATCGAAAAAAAACCAAAATGGTTCCTGCTTTGTGGGAGATTATTTTAATATGAAAAACATTTTGAAAAAACAATTTTTGTATTTTAAACATTTATATGCTTTACTAAAAAAATACTTTACTTTTTCCTCTAATTTAGGAACTAGATGCTCGTTTCCTCTAAATGTCAACTTAAGAATCTGAAATAAATTCTGCAATTTTTTTGTGGGCAGAATCTGCATTCTCAATGAAAAGCTTATTGGACGGGAAATAGAAAATTCTAACTGTCCATGTTTTATTGTGTCTGAAAAGCCTTTTAATTTTACTTTAAATTTATTTTAAATATTTAGTTAAAAATACAAAACACTTTACTTTTTGACTGTAGTTAGACTTTTTACCTTTTTTGTTTTGCTGAATTATCTTTCGCAATCTTGATTTTGGATGCTGAATTGCGGAACACGCTGCATGTGTCCATTAGCTGGTTGCATCCGAATTAAACCCACCAGTAAACCTTGGGTTGAGTTGAACAGTCCATACCTACCACATTGTTGATAGATATTTAGAAAGCAGTCATTTTCAAACCTAAAGAATGGTTTTCAAAAATTGAGTTTTATAAAAGATTCTAATTTTTGTGTTTAAATTTGAAAATTGTGTTATAAAAACAAAAGAGGACTATAAAGTTGGCCATTTTACCACAGCTGTTTTCGAAATATTCCCTTATTTATTTTCTGGCTTTTGATCTATATTTTGTTGTTTGAAAAAAAAAAACTATTCCAACTTTTTCCTTGTGCGTAGTTCAATACACAACATAAACAAATTAATGCACAACACATTTGTGTTGTGAGTATATGAACATTGAACATCCCAATTCAACTCACGTACATTTGTTTCTGACTCAACTAGAAATAGTATATATGTATATGTAAAACTTTCAAGTACCAAAAGTCAGCTCTCAAATATCCTTTGAAAGAACTGAGTACAAAACCAAGAGGAGATATATTATAAATGCATATAAGCACATCCTTTTGTTGTCCCAAGCGAGCGGGCGAGGCTTTTGCAAAGCTCTGATGTATATATGATGGAGTCCTTGTTCGTCGCTGGCTGGGATATGCTACTTGTCTTTTGTTTCTTCTTCTTCTTCTGTGTCTTATACATTTTTGTCAGTGCACAATCATAATGCCCCACGGTTGTATGCAAGTTGGCAAATAAACTAAGCACATCAGGCTCTGACTACGGCTGCTCTCTCTGCCACTAGTCCGCTCTTTGATATGCTAATCCTGGGTCTTTATCTATATGTATTATGTACTTGACATTATTGTTGACTAACTCGCTTCTCAGATGGTAATTAGACAGAATAAGATAATTTAGAGTACAAGAATGAGTATGCCTTGTCTATGCAAACATTAGATACTAGTTACGGATACTCTAGTCGTCGAAGTAGAGCAACGTCTGGGTCGCTAACTACCCTCATTGGCTCTAAGTCGTTGCATCAAAGTTGCTATGCACAGTGTTGTTCCGGAAAAAAAAATACTGATCCGTACCTAGCTGGCTGATTATGAAAAGCTGTGCAGCATCAAAAGAAACCTTAATCTTCCCAAAAGTACATAAAACAAAGGGTCCTTCGTTAAGTGTGTTAATAATTCATGGACTCATCTGACCATGTTGTGACCAGAAGTCCAAAAACAGAATATATTTCAGCGGCCAGTTATACAAATTATGTATGTCCTTCCGGAGGAACGACTGGCATTGGACATTTCATAATTCTTTGATTTATGGCTTTTTAATGGAGACGACTCCTATGACCGACCATCATCATCGTCGGCCATTAAACTCACTCCCATGGCACGCGCTCCTTCGAAGTTTACACACATCAACATCACACTAATTGTACGACGCACTGACCATTGGTCACTCTCTGGATATGGTCACGTTCACGCAGAGGGGTTAACGTTTGGCTTGGCCCCGTTCCGCTAGGTGAATCCTGTTTTGCGTATAAAATCTGGACATGAGTCATAAACAAGGATCTGGGATGTAACTGTGTTGACGACCAAGCGGTGAACACAACAGTAAAATTTAAACAAGAAAAAAATGGGGTTGCTTTGACTTGACTATATGGAAAGCACAGCTGGATGAAAAATCATTTCTTTAGGGATGAAAGGTCAGTTTGCGCGAACTATTCGTAATCAATTGACCCTTAGTTGGAACGTTTGGTAATGTTTATTTGATAATGCGGCATAGCAGGGAGTGTGTTTTGCATAAGACATTTTCCTTAGGTCAGAATCGACTCTTGACCATCGGTCATTGCGCACACGCATCACCATATAGTAAGGTATGTTCAGGTTCACATCGAATAGAATCAAGGGGAATTTAGGTTAGTTAGTTAGATGATGGAAGATTTTTTAAAAAAATCAATCTTTTCTGGCTCATAAATTTATTTAACACATCAGTTGGTTAGAGTTTCTAAAAGGGGATTAGCGCAGTCTATTATTTCCAGTCCATTGGGCAAATACGAGAATTTTAAGACCAATCATAATTCAATTATAATTTATTTAAATACCTATCTGAATAAAAACGAGAGAGTAATAAGCAAATCCAAAATGGCACTTTTAAAATAGAGATGATTGGAATATAATGGAAACTGAATTGAATTGAACAGTTCTTTCAGTTTTAACAATTCTTTTGGTTTGAAATATAATTCTGGCACACAAACACTGATGAAATTCTTGTCCTTCACGATCTTCTTGAGAAATTGTCTAAGGTTCGCACTTAATAGCTCAGAGATCGATGGAATAGTACTCACTGGCTCAACTTTACCAGCTGAATTCATGGATGTTATCACAATCGAAAAGACCAGTTTGGTTTATGATTTTAAGAGACTTTCACCATCCACCGCATCTCTGCCAAGGAAGCCAAATACCATCTGTGCTGAATTTGCTAGACCCAGCTCGACTCCAAGGGAGTTTCTTTCTTGATCCATCTGTTAACTTGGTCCAGTGATCAAGGACACCGACATTGTTCAGGTCAAAGGTAAAGCAACTGTCTAAATTAACTTCGATTCGGTCGACATTTCTAGGAAATTTATTGCTAAATACGATGAGATAAATGGTTTTTTGATGGTTTTTGTTTCTATAGGTTTTAGTTTCTTCGGAAGAAAAAGTTGGCCAAAATCAGTCCATCGAAGGTTACCTTGACTATAATAAAAAAAAAATCTCCAAATTTAGGAAAATTTGTAAATCTATAAGCGGTAGCCATGAGTTCGAAACCAGTCTCAGTCTCGCCCTGAGAGACAAGAGTTACTTCCGAGACCGAGGCCAGACTATAATTCTTGGTCCGAAACTCAGGGAGAGTCTCAGTAGTGCTTTCAGTAAATGAATGGATTGAATTCCCCACAACGAAAAATACTCATTAATGATAAATTAATCTAGACCTTTCTTTTAATGATTCTAGCTTCTTGGCGCCAGACAAAATTCTGTAAAAAACTGCCCAATATTTTTTGCAATACAAAAAGATAAATTTTTTTAGAAAGACGGAAGCTCAAAAAATATTTCAAAAAATATAGTATTGCTAAAAATTTTACTGATTCTTAAAATGATTTAAAAAAGGAAACCTAGAAGAGCAATTTAGTTCTTTTGTTGAGAAAATGGTGTAAAAAATATATTTTCCGTACTGTGGCAACACTGAAAAATATTTAAAAATTTATGAATAATCCAAACCTATGTTTAAAAACATCGCAATGTTTTTTGACTTATGCGCCTATAGCTTCTACTTGCAAGGGAAAAATCACTTTTTTTTTTGACTTGTTTAAAAAAAAACAAAAATAATCAATATATCTATTGCCTAAAAATAGCGCAGACTGCGTTCAGACACGCGACTTTTACTGTAGAAGATTTTTGCAACCGCACACATATCGTTCAAAACGTTGCAATGGAAAATAGTTGATATTGGATTTTATATTCAGATAAAAAAACTCGGGATTGGTTCCTCGGAAGTAGAAGGTAAACGAATCACTTAAAAAGGACCCACAGTCTATGTATTAAAACAAGGGTCTGGACTACACCCAGTTTTTGAAGTAAGATCATAATTTTTACCTAGTGGAAATAATGAGTAAATTTTTTTGGACTCTTCTCAATGAACATATTTTTTTAATGTTCATTACACCTATTTATCATTTTCAAACGGGCGCATGGCGGGGAATATTATCTTGGGAGCGTCAAACCATTTTTAAAAAAATCCGATATTAACGGGAAACAAATTTTTTTAACGAAATAATTTTAATTACACACAAAACCGTATAAGAAAAATTTAATATTAATCGTTTCAGCCATTTTCGAGACAAACAAGTTTTGACTTGACGGTTTTAATGATAAGTGCCGTTATTCTCGGAGCTTAAAAAATGTTATTTTGACTATAAAGTGAATCCCCGAAAAATAAAGTTCCAAGTTTAAAGAAATTTGCTTACCTTTACCTGCTTATAATGAGTAAGATAAAAATATCAAATAGGGTTTTTAATTTAAAAAAAAGCACACGTACCTACATAAATACGCATCAGTTTTGCACGCTGTCAAGAAATATAGAAATATCAGAGTGGAAGCTATGAATAAAAACCGGAACGATTTAAGAAATATCAATGCAATTCACCTCTGTACCTACTTAAGAACTTTGATGATGATGCCCCTTCATTGAGCAAGAATCGGACCCCAATTTTTTCAGAAATAATCCAGTTTCGAAGGTTGAGAAATTATCATACAAATAGGAACAAAAAAATTAAGAACTAATCAAATGCTCGAAGGTTATTTTGGCTTCTTTCTTAAAAATTTATGTAAAGAAAGTGTTCTTGTAAAAATGCACTTCGACCTTATGATCTTCAAACCTATTAATTTCAAAAGAAATGGTTTTTGACCTGATAGGTAAATAAGGGTTGAAGACTTAATTTCGTAAAAGGAAAAAAAAAACAATCAAATCCATATCGTCTGCATAACTAAATCTGACTTTTAAAAACAATAGGTATGTATATGTTGATTGACATATCATATTGCTTGGTTGAACTCCGCTGGGCATCAATGCGCGTCAGCAATTCCCGTAGAATGATATTATGTCCTTAAAACAATGCAAAAACAGTTTGGCATTGACTGATGGCGGGGCCCACCTGCTGATACCATTTCAATTTTCTAATTGTTTATAATTGGATTGCTATGACTGAAAGGTTATTAAATTTGTTTTTTTTTTTTCTTCGTTCTTAATTTCAATATTGAATGCACGTCATTGAATTGAATGCATATATATATTTTGAAACGGAATCTTTCTTGAGGGGAGCGCATACAAAAATGAGCCTGAGTCGACACAAATCAATACGACTCCGGTTGCCAGCCAGCATCTGTCCAGAAGAGGTATACTCGTGAATGTGTATATTTGGATATGAGGATTGTGTGTATGTGTGTATGTATGTGTGAAATGTTTGAATAAATTAAATTTGAGAAAATCCGCAGGATGTTCGTCTGAGCGTTCGTTTCTTTTTCCTCCTTTGCCTCTCTGAAAAGGAAGCACCAGCGCAGCGCTAGGGAAGTGGCACAGAAGAGATTTTTTTTTTCTATTTTGTGTCCTGTAAAGAGAGTGTATAATAAGCATCAACGTTTTTTTTTTTAGATCCTTTTCCTGGTGAGTTTTCTGCACCACCTATATGGTTGTTAGCTCGTTATTCGATTTGTATTTTGCATTTATTTTTTTTTTTTTTTTTGTATAACTGTCTGTGGGTTGCACCGGAAGTTGTGATGGAAAATAACATCGCCAAGTGGTCGATAGGGCGGAAGAGTTGCAACATTTTTTTTTTCTAAAGGTTAAAATTTTTTGATGTGAATTATAAATTAAATGCAGTTTAAATATATTTATTTACATGTGATTTAAAATAAAATAATTCGAAAAAAAAATTGATTGCTTAGTTGCTGTGTTTCCATTTTAAATCATATATTTACTGGACTACAAGGAGCATCCACAAAAAATTTAAAAGGCGAATTTATGTTTCGAAGGAAAAAGGTTCAAAAACTTTTACGAAAACGAAAATAGATTTGAAAAAAATGTAGGTTCAAAAACCGAAGAAGCTCTTTTTTCGCTTGTATTGGACTGGGAACACAAGAAAAAAAAATAGTAGGTTTGAAACTGTCACTGACACTGTATTACTAAAAAAAATCTCAACTATTTTGAGCGATTTCAGTAAAATTCACAACGGTTTAAGCTTAAAGTAGGGCTGGCCATGAGACGATGCTTTAAAGTGGCATCAGTCTTCAGATACATACTTTAAATGACCAAATATTTCCGTCCTAAAACTAAATAAACAGTTTTTCCCTTATTTGAAAAATACAATTTTTCTGGAAGATTTTTAAAAACAAATTCTATAAATTCAAAAAGATGGTGGGACTTACCTTAAAAAAAATTGCAAAATGTTTGAGGTACCGTTACTTCACAAAGAACCATATTTTTTTTTTCGATTTCCTAATCGAAGTTTTTATCTTAACATCTAAGGTTTATAAAAAGTATTTAGTACTTTAATTTAAGAAACTAAATTTTTAAATAAATAAATAAAATTTGTTTTTGAAAATTAAATACATATTTCCAAAATGGCTGCATAAATATTTTTGAAATTGGCTACAAAGCGGTTTCTAAAAACACTCAAGAATTTGAATAAAACTTAATTTAAATTTCAAAAAAAAAGGTAGGTACCTCACAAAGAAATGTTAAAAAACCGTTTTCAAAAGTTTCAAATCTCGGAAACGGCATTGACAATTTTGATAAATTGTTTTACGAATCGAAAACGGTTCTTAGAATTTAGATAAAAATTTTGTTTTGAACTAAAAGGGCCGAAATGATTTACAATTTTAAACCATTCCTGTATGCCAGCCAAGAAAGGAAAGGACCTCCAATTTTATGCCGAATCCAAACGGCTAAGGTGAGAGGCACTCTATTCTCTATTCAGCTCGTAAACAAAAGCATTTCGTGTTTTTTTCAGATAGGCGAGTCTGGGACCTCTTACCACAAGGTACTACTACCTCACATACACACCAAATACCTACCATATGTGCAAGATGTGCAAATGCACAGGGCGCAGAGCTGCAGGGGCGCAAACTCACAAGAAAACTACATTCATATGTTTTCATTCTTTTTATATTAACCTGCTTTATTTATTTTTTTTTAATTATTTTTTTTTACTACATATGTCAATATTGCGAATTAAACCATTTTATCATTTTGCAAGAAAAAATCCTTCGTATAAGTACCAAAATCAACGCCAAGAATTAATTAATTCAAACAAAAAAGATTCGAACTTCCTCCATACGTTCAAGATTTTTATTTGCCCGTTTCACTCGAAAATCCCCATACAAATAAATATAATAATTTTTATTTCTCATACAATCGTTTGAGTAGAAATGTGCAAATTTCAAATTTGCACATATGGGAATTCACTCAACCAAAATTTTTGATAGAAAAATGAACTCAAACGTGCCACCGACGTAGACTGTGCAGATTTAAATCCTGCACAAAAGCAAAATCTCTCAATCTTATGCGCTCAACTCTTTCAAACGAAATGAATATAGGTGTTTTTTTTTTAATTGTAAAACACGATTTTCTGTTTTTGTCTCTCTTGGCAGTTCGTTTACATTTCGAATGAGAAAATATGAGAAGAATATTTCAAATTAAGAACGCATTCAAAAGCCTACTTCATGGGTAATGTGGAAATGGCTTAAGAAACGAAGTAGGCAATGAAAATAAGGGGCGTAAAAGCTAAATTTTGCACAGGGCGCTCATTTGAGCTGGGCCGACCCTGATACCTAGGCTAAATGAGTTCTACCCTCAAGCTTCAACTAAACATGTTTGGTCAGTGAGATGAAATAAAGATTCATATTTTTATGTTAAGTCAAATTATTGTTTTACACTTAGATTTAAAAAAGGTGATGTGATCCTACACAGGAGCCAGTACGTCTAACAGAGTCGTGAGCTATATTTTATTTCAAATTGGCCCAATGGAAGCGTTTTGAGCTCGAAAGCAAAAAGTTGCATGTTCGAACCTCCAAAAACCTATATTTCTAAGAAAATCTAACAGAAAAATATTAATCGAAATCCTTAGAGTCGTTTTCGAGAGAAATAAATTTTGTTGTACTAGTTACATATGTATATAAAAAGTACCGTTATGTTAAAAAAAATGTTGTATCAAGGGAATCATCAAAAAACTTAAGTTCCATGTTAAGAATGAAACACCGTCAACAACACACCAACAGACAGAATTGCGTGACCCATTTTTTTGGCGCTCTCTATCTTCGAAATATAAGGTCTGATTTAAATCTTAAGAGTTTTTAGAAATCTAAAGCTTGTCCTTTACTGTAGCTGTTAGTCGCAAGATAGGTTTTTGAAAAAGTAAATATCTTAGTATCTAGAAAAGATACATGCCAGAATTGTGACCAAACCCAAATTAAAATATGCATTTAACGCATTTAAGCTGGCAAACACATTGTTTTTTTTTTACAATAGCTATGTACTCAGAAAAGCAAAATGTTAAATTTCAATTACTAAATTTAGCCAAATACGGTAAGGACATATCAACTATTTTATATTGTTATATCTTCTGTCTCTCATGTGAGTGTTTCAAAATGTTTCTATTTGTTATTCTAAAAGCTAACCCTTTCTTTTTTTTTTGGGCAACACATGCGTGGTAAATTCCCACAATTCATTAGATAGCAATATTCCAACACTCAACTTTTGTATATAATGTACCTACACAATGTGTCTTATGTATTATGTACACTATCCCAAAATTCAATATGTAAACATCTATATATGGGGTTTTTGGGGTTGAATAATGGAGGTCCATTCAAAAACACAATGTTGTTTTTTTAGTCAAAAACTTTACAATGGTTTCCAGTATGTTTTCATATAATATTATGTATGTACATAATGCAGCATGTATAGAATATATATTTTGAATGTTTGTTTGTTATATAATTAATTTCAAACAAAAGGATTGAGTAATTAAATAAAAGCACCACAGTTGGAGTATAGGTATACGACGACGACGACGCCGACGACGTTGTGCCTGGAGGGTGATGTTTTCTTATTTGCCGTATGGATGGGGGAGTATAAACATTTATCCATTTCTTATACTCCTCTCTTAAGTCGTATATGAGTTTTGAATGAATAGATACAGGAACAATATAATGCGTGTGTATTATTAAAATTTAAGGTACATATATATATACCTACCTTCGGATGAAGACGAAAAGAGGATTAGAAGACGATGTATGCAATATCTACTGTTTAATTTCCTGTCGCAGGGTAACAATCAAACAAAACTCTCTAATGATTTTATAATTCAAGTAGTATAGAGCTTCCTCTCTAATGGGTTGAAGGCGGGGGAAAAGGACCTCTTTCTTATAATTTAAATCAATTATATCAAAAAAGACAATTTATTTAAGTACTTTATCAGATATGAAATTATGTCATTTTATGTAATCAATTACATACTGCCTAAATTATGTATATATATCGGAATTTCAGTCATATGGTTAAGTATAAAGCAAGTAGTTGGAAACAGAAATATTTGATCTTAACAAAATTGTTATGGTTACTATTTCAAATATGTATATGTTTTTGAAAAATAATTTTTTTTTGCGAATTTTTCACTGATATAGAGGTCAATTTATTCACTAATAATTAAAAAAAGAAAACTTCTTTGCAATTGTTTTGCTTTTATTGATAACCCGAAAATAGAAAAAAAATACTTGTTTTTTATTAGTTTAGGTACGTAGTTACTTTTGTGACTGAGTGTAGGTATAGGAGCTTACATTTTCTTGGAGTAAATGTAAAAATTAAGAGCTAAACATATTTTTATGGCATTAAGAAGAGAAGTGACACAAAAAGCCTGATTTTACCAAATATTAAATAATATTATATAATAATTTATATATAATTAAATAATATTAATAATATTAAATATTCAAAAATTGGCCAATTAATTCCATTTGCAGGAATTCTTTTTGATTATTTAGAACAATTTACCCTAGATTTCGATATCAATATGCACAGGGGATCGAAAATTTCTAAATAATAATTATTAAAAAAAATTGTCCAAGTTTCAAGTCTGTTACTCAGTATTCACTTCCTTACTAAATTGGGAGACTTCAACTTGACAGTATAGTTTCTTCCAAACTAATTATTATCACAACAAATTCATTTATACATTGTGACCCGCATTTGAGGAATTCAATTTTTGTAAAACCATTTATTTCTGCCTGAAAATTTATTCAACTATTTACTCAATTTTCTTGAAAAAAATATATGATAGTTGATAGTTTAAATTGAAGCGTTCATTTCAACGCTTCAATTATATGATAATAGGGATTACAGATAATCTGTTCTGTTTTCTTGATTTCAGCAATGTGACCCACTTGGGACATTGAGATTCTAGAAACATGAAACTGAGGTCCACTTTTACGCAGGCATATTTTCAGTTGAAAAACAAAATCATAGTTTCTAAACTTTTTTTCTGTTAAGGCATTTTATTTTTTACACAAATATTCCACCGAAAATGAAAAAAAAAATTATGTTTTTGTAATGTAGTCATTTACTCAATAAAGTATCTCCTGACTTAATGTCGACATTTTACAGATAAATAAAAAAACAGCTTGTAAAGGGTTTTACAATAAGAGGTCTTATTTTGAATAGCCCACTATTTCGGTAGTTGTCACTTTTATAAAAGCTGTAATTTTTTTCACATTTGACAAATAGAAACTACGCCATTAATAAAAATGGAACGATACACGCTTCAACAACGCTTTGAAACTATTAAAACTCACTATAAAAATGAGGAAAATTAGGCAGAGACAGTTCGTAAAACTAAAACATTTTTTGGTCGTCGTGAAGCATTTTGTTGGACGGCGATTCAGAAATTGGTGGAAAAATTTGAGCTGTCGGGACAAGTAAGCGATGTGAAGATTAAAACCACTGCACGTCGCTTAAGAGCAACTGAGAATATTACTGCTGTAGCCCCAAGTGTTGCAGAAAACCCAGGTTTGTCCATTCCTCGTCGTTCTTTTGGAATTGGGCATTCCACAAACGTCATTACATCGTATTTTGAATAAAGACTTAGGTCTTAAGGCTCATAAAGTTCAGTTAACACAAAAACTCAAGCCGGTCGATCATCAACAATGTCAATAACAGCCCAACGTCCATTCACGACCTCAAAGATGGAATTCAAAAAGCTATTTAGGGCATACAGCAGCCAATTTGCGATTTAGTGATAGAAAATTTCATGAAAAGGATATTGGTGTGTAAACGTAGCATACTTTGCTCTTTATATTTAAATAAACATCCGATCTTTTATCTCAAAAAATGGCATTTTTCTTTGAATATCAAAATTATACCTCTTATTATAAAACGCTGTATACTAATTATAAGAAGAGACGAAAGAGATACAAGAAACGCACTTAAAGCTTCTCAAAGCTTCTCTGAAAGAAAACTAAGATCAGCAAAATCTACCAGGACAGGAGGTGTCTCCGCTATTAATAAAAATATATTAAATAATGAATAATGAAATAAGTATTAAACATACCAAAATATAAATTAAATAAAAAATGGCGACTGAATTGCCTAGTAGTTTTATTCGGCGTCTGAAGTATTATCATCATCATCAGCTCGACAACCGGGGTCCGGTCCTGGCCTCCTTCAACAAGTCTCTCCACCTATCCCGGTCTTGAGCCGACGCCATCCAGATGCGCACCCCAAGACTTCGGGCGTCCTGGTCTACGCCATCTCTCCAGTCCAAGCATGGTCTACCACGCTGCCGTCTACCATAGAATGTACCACAAAGGATTTTCCGAGCAGGTTCCTCTTCACTCATGCGAGCTAGGTGCCCTGCCCACCGGAGTCTACCGAGCCTAATTTTTGTCACTATGTCTGCTTCAAGGTAGATTGCGTACAATTCATGATTGTACCGTCTCCGGAATCGTCCTTCCTCACATATGGGGCCAACAATTCTCCTTAAGACTTTTCTCTCGAACGCGGCTCAGAGGTCGGAGTGTCTTTTGCTAAGCATCTAAGTCTGGGATCCATACGTGAGTACAGGCCCCTATACAGCAGCAGTTTTGAAGTTATGGTGAGATTTCTGAAGCATACTTATTATCATTTTGGATAAGGTTCTTGCATCAGCTCTTTTGTTTTTAAAAAATATCTTATAATAATCGAGAGCTCCAAAGCAGTTAGGCCCCATTTCTTAAGTTGGGCAAAACTGATAATTGGAATCGTTTGTACATGCTTTTTGGCTACTTTTATACAGCTTTAAATCCACTTCAAAAAAAATTACATAACTTCATACCGCTTGAAAATTATGAATTGCAGTTTTATAGGCATTTTTAAATATTTTTTTCCATTTTATGCCTTTTACATTTAAATTTTTCTTTTCTTTTTAGTTATGGTTTAT
Source organism: Syrphus vitripennis (assembly GCA_958431115.1). Lineage (NCBI taxonomy): Eukaryota > Metazoa > Arthropoda > Insecta > Diptera > Syrphidae > Syrphus > Syrphus vitripennis. Next base: position 78,206,504 of record OY288110.1, on the reverse strand, counting down.
TTTTTATTGATTACTCTTCTGCCTAAATGGCCATCTTAAGCGGCCAATATATTTATAACATACATGTGTTTAACCTGGGTTCCATTTTATTATACACATAAAAAACCTGGCACAATATTTTCTGCAAAGTTCAATCAAGTTTGAAAAAGAACGAGGGTTGATATAATATGACAAAGGTGCTAAAATATTACTAATGAAAATAGGCAATTTATTATAATTATTATTAACCGTGGGGGTGTTGAGAGTAAAATCATTATTTACACTTAATTAAGACCCATTCCGGGTGCACACGTTTTTAAAAGACTTTGCTTGTCACGTGTTATGATTAAGTAAATAAAGCTAATGATACGTTGGTACGTTGACGCATACTTTTTATAAATAGGATTTTTTTTTATATATAAGTTGACACAGATTGACTGAAAGTATGTAGGAACTTTGGAAAAAAATTAAGGAAAATGGTCTAAATATAAATCAACATACACATTTGAAAAACTCTGATAAAAGTTTGATCAAATTGATCTTGATTCTTAATAAAAATTGTATAGGTAGGTTTGAAATAATTGCGATGGAATAAAGATTTCTTCTTTTCATCGTGGGTATTAAATTCCATTTTTAAAATATTCTTTCCCATAGAAGGCTCCAATTTTCGCATGTCTTATCTACATTATGTTTTGCTCGATACAGAGCAAAGGTATATACATATCTGCGTGAAGTGACTACACTTTATTGCCCTTTAATGTTCCAGCCATAGCAAGTGATCAGAGGCCCAGCAGCATAATACCGCTCTTGAATAATATTCGTATATTATACCGATAAAAATGATATTGCCTTGGGCCAAGATTGCGTAACAACGCACATCTCCTTCAATCCACCGGGATTTTATAGATTATGAATTTCCTCCCGAAATACACAAAACAAAAAAACATATCTACATTTATGAAGGGATGAGTTTTTTGCAACAAAACAAATATATATATAAAAGATATGGAAAAAGGAGTATGGGGAGTATCTACATATCTACATCCAGGATATCCAATACACATCACAGCCCACACATAGCCATAGGGTGCCATTTTGATTAAGCTTAGCAACCATTCGCACTAGAGGACATTTTTGTCATATCTGTGCTCCATATGCCCGATTACCGTTCACATAACAGTTCCAAACGGGATGAACTTCCATATCGTATACCAAGATAGATGGATAGATATAATTCCGGGGAAGTTGAGGGCAAAAAAAAAAAACTTTTTCCTTGCCAGCCCTCTCGTGCACTTATGCCAGAGAATTTTCAAGACCCTGCCTGCCTGCCTGCCTGCCTAGCTGACGTCTACAGCCGGATAATCATTTTTTATTTTAGTGCCGCTCGGAAGCGGGTGGACGGGCGCCTCAAGTTGTATGTTTTCTCCACATCCCATATCCAGCTACTGGATGCTCTGTGTATGCTGATGCTTTGCTCCGAAGATATAAACAATCTAGTCTCAGGCTCAGTTGGTTTGCAAAAACGTATCTTTTATCTTCGCGCGGTGTTCCTGTGTTTATCCGCCCAGAAGGTGGTCGGGCAAAATTGGGTGGCTTATACGTACATTTGAATATATTATATATGCAAAGTATTTGCCAATTGCTTTTTTTTTCTTCTATATCTACTACTTTTGCGTTTGGTTATGCCCATCGTCAGGCGGCCCGCCATCACCACCCTTCCTTTGCCATGGCCATAATGTTGTAGATTCTTTATGTGCTGTTTTTTTTTTTTTCTTAGATTTCGGCATCGACATTGGCAGCAGCCCCCTTTTCGCCATATCATTTGTGAGTGAGGATGTGCAAAAGAGCCTAAGATAAACATTTTCTTTTGGTCCTTATTTTTTTTTTTTTCTGCACAAATCTATTTCAATGGTTACGTGTGGCTTCAGGGGTGGTAATAGAATTTCGGTACAATGAAGGTGTTTTATTGTCATGGTAACTGGATTGGGCTTCGGTTAACACACGTGCATCCTATAGTATCTGTCAGAATTGAAGGGAATAAATGATGTGTCTTCTCTGATCATTTCGTTTATTTTTCGCCTTTATCCTTTTTGGTTGGTTTTGCTGCTTTTAGATTAAAGTGATGGGAGAGGAGGTTTGGGTGGTATAGGATGGAGCTTATCGGGCTTATTACACGCACCTTATATGTGTGTATACATATATATAAAATTTTGTTGCCAGAGGATAAAAAAGGTTTACTATGAAGGAAAGTTGTGTAGGTATATCGAAACTTCTTCATTCACCTGCCATAAATTATATAATGTATGTATCTTTATTCCATATACTGTATTCAGGAGTGAAATTTCATATAGAAAAGTTATGCTGGAAGTTTTTCAATTTTCTATATTGGTTTAGGGATTCGATATCAAACTGTTAATGTTCGTTTTTTTTTGTTTTTTCCAGCAACCCTTATTGGATGCTAGAAAATGGGGATTCTTAAACCTCTAAGGTAAGTATCTTTATTTCTACATTTCAAAACAAAAAATCCAATCAAAAGTCCGGTTATGTAAGGAATAAAATTTTATGTCAATAACAACTATTGAGAATGAAGTCTTTGAAAAATGGGGTTGTCTGTAAGGAAGCTTATTAAATTGCGATCTTGACAGCGGCGGCGGCGGCGCTGTAACTGATCTGGATAAAGCAAAGTTTTTGTACACAATTTTTTTTTATTTTAGCAGATATTCACCTTGATTCGAATTATTTCCTTTGCTCTATTTTTTGATTTCAAAACATTTAAAACGGTGGTTGGAAACTTTGCCACTTTCTATCTTTTTTGTCACAAACGGAAACACTTGGACTATCAGGCATAAAGTTTTAAAAATTTCAAGTTGCATAATTATGCTCTGTATTTTATCTATAAGGGATCCTTTCATAGACAAAAAAAATTACTATTCAAAACAAGAAGATTCACTTATTGACCTTTTTACTATGAAATTCATTAAAAAAACGCAAGTGTGTAAATTGTACATAGAGTTTTCATAGATAAATCCAATTGATTTCATGCGAATAATTTCAATGCATTTGTTATTATAACATAGAACTTCTAATTAAAATGTAAAAGAAATCTCTATGCCGCTTTCATTGTCAAATATTTAAAGTCAAACAAAATATTCACTCCAATATATGTAGAATTAGAGGTTGTTTCGTTTTTGTTTTAAAGCCTAGAACGCATGCTTTTAACGTTTAATAATATTGATTTAAAAAGATTTCCTTATAATTTCAATAAGATTGTTCACTAATACAATTTTTTTTAATTTTTAAATGTATATATTGAATAAATCTTCCTTATTGTTCCATATTTGCAATTAGATTTTCACTAAGATTTCAATTAGTTTAAAATTAGTTTATAAATTGTCCGCCATCTAACGTTGTTTTTTTCAACTAGTTCTTATTTCGTGAATGGTAACACTTCTCCTCATGTCCGATTTGGCAGATAATTAGTTTTATCCTTCCGCTGAACCAATATGATTGTGTATACGCTTGTTTTTGAAGATCGCATTGTCAGCCGCAGAGTTATATCGTTTGGCCACCTCGGATCTACGATTTGACACCGTTGGACTATTATTAGGGTGCCGTAAAAGATAAGTGCTACGCCGACAAGCCAGAGACAATTGACGCTTTGAAAGACAATATTAGTGAAGCCATTGGTGAAATACAGCTGCACACAATCCATAATGTGCTTAAAAATTGGACCGATCGTGTAGGCTACTGCAAGGCCAGCCGATGCAGCCATTTGAATGAAATTATTTTCCATTATCAACAGGAAGGATTGTACTTTCAAATAAAAAAAGGAATTTGAGAAAATATTCAGTAGTTTTTTTTATAGCATTTTCAAAAAAAAAAGTTATTTAGCGGACCCGTTATATTATTTTTTTTTTGTGAAAGTCGTCACAATTTGTTTTTGATAAAAGATTTACGTCTAATGTATTTTATTAATAGTAAATTTGACTAGGCTAATCAATGTGACCATTGTCTCCAGAAATGAACAGATGAATTTAGTATCACCTTTGGTTTTGAGCATGTTTTATGGTCGCTGACTAAAAAATCAAGCATAAATACCTTTGAACAAATTTATTCCTTTCATTGTCCAATTTTCATATTTAGAAAACCTGAATTTTATATAAAAACGCCTGAGCTCATTCATCCAGCTTAGAAATTGGCAAATCACCTGCTTAAACTTTAAATCGAGAATTTGGTAACCCTTCAAAGTAATTCACTTTACTTTGAGCTTCATATAAGAAACTCAAAAAATGTCAAAACTAAAATTGCTCCCACATTTCCAAATGATTTACTAAATTTACTGAATAGCTAAGATTATTTTGTCTGATTGGTGGCTATTTCTTATAATAAAAAACACTAAGATTCACACTCTCAGCCATTTTACATTAAAACCTTATTTAAATCAACAACAACAAAAATTATTTTTATAGAGAAATCATAGCTTTAATGAACTTTTCTTTTTTTTGAAATTTAATAAGATTTTCGTATTATTAAAAGAAGAATTCGAATTAAAATAAACATCAATAATACGTGAAACTAATTTACTTAAAATATTTATTTATAAAAAAATTCAATTCTTAAAAATGCAAAGTCCAGACACAGAAAGAGAAATGTTTCTATCGTTGTCCTGCTGAAACTTCCATTTTCCATAGGGGAAGGCTTTCTGCTTCCGGAAGATAAATAATAAATAATCCCCATATGTTTGAGATACAGAAAGAGCTGATACAAGAACCTAATCATAAATAATATCAAGGAACATGAAGTGATAAATTCACCAGTAGCTCAGTAGGTGTGGCTGTGGGCGTTCCTTAGTAGTTTGTTAGTTTTATTTGTAAAAGAACATATTAAAACTGATAAATATTCTCGCTTTCAAGATAAGAAATAAAAAACAATCCATATTTTTATATTTTACTTCAAACTTTTGACAAATACGAATATGGTTTGACAATTCGAATGATTTTTGACATTAAAGGGTCACTTCGATGTTTTATTTATTTATTTCAAAAACGTTCAGCAAAGTGGTATACCTAACATTTACATTTTTAATTCATATTAAAATATTTAGGTTGTTTGAGTTTTAACAACATAGAACACAGCGATCAGAAATTTTTTTTCAAAATTATATACTTAACTTCAGCTTACTTAAAACCGAAAATTCTGAATTTTGGCAAATTAAATCTTTTTATATCTGTTTTCGTTTGAATAAAAAATTGAACCACAAAGAAGAGAAATGTATCTTATAATAAATTGATGTTTTGGGATCTAATAATTTTAGAAGATATCTTTTGTGATTCTATAAAAAATTATTTGAAATTTCAAAAATATAAATTCTGTATGAATTAACCCACATATCAGTTTGTGAATACTTATTTTTCTTTTTTTTATTTTCTTTACGAAGAAGCTTCATTTAATGGTATTCTATAAAAACTCTCAGTTCATTTAACTATTGAAAAACAAAACGGCACATTTTAACTGTATAAGATGCTGACTGATGCTGTGTATACAGTATAGGTTTACCCTCAAAAACAGTTCTAAATTAGATAGCACGCATGGTGATTTTTGAAAGAACTTCATAGAGATAAGGCATACACGCTAAAAAGCACACAAATAAATATATATATACTCGTACTATACCCCTGTTGTGTGTCTTTATGGGGTAATTCGTTCGAGGGTCACCATCGCCACACAAGACGAGCTATTTTGTTATTGTTGCTACAAAACTGGTATACGAGTATAAGGTACATATCTTTGTGCGGATGTTGAAAATATTGCAAAATTTAACAAAAATACATTACTGCCACCTAATAAAATGTTAATGGCCACTTTGAAGGCATCGTTCTCGTGCTCGTAATCGAATTTACCCGAAAAAAAACCCTAACCCCCTTAAGTTTGCGCGCAAATATACAGTACACCTATAGATAGATAGATATACGCGAAACCCCTGTGCGGCCATATCCTTTTACACATACATGCATATATTACTGTGTATGAAGAGGGTGAGTTGAGTATAGGGTTTTTTTTTTGTTGTTGTTATGGGGGAGTATGTGGAATGAGGTGAAGGTGGTTATCGGGTGAATTGTTGGATACATTTGCTGTCAAAGCAACGTATAGGGGAGAGCTGATGTGTGGTGCTCGGCTCGGCTGGCACAAAGGGCATCGGGTATCTCGCCTCACTACCCTGTCAGGATATTAACGAGGATATGGGAAATGGAAGCTTCTTCATATAGTGATGTGGGTTGTGTGGTGGGCTATATGGGCATGAACGGCAATATACACATTCTGGTGTGTTATGCTTGGATACAACAAAATGGCCGTCGTCATTCGCCATTTATAAGCCTTGGTTCGTCGTTATCGTGTGTGTTTGTAATACCTTGGAAATCACCCCCTCATCATATACGAGTACTATACATATATACCTACAGAAATGTGATTATATCGTTGTTTATATTGTAAAATCACCCATTGACGCCACCCTTGTGTCCTTTGCCAGTGGCTACGGGTTCTTTTTTTTTTTGCTTTACTTGAGAACGCTTTTAATGCCTTTCATATGTGGGCCATGTTTATACTGAATTTTTCATTTATTATACATATACTCGTATCGTACATACAATATTATAATATTGAATGTAGGATGTATAGAAAGAGGAAGGATAATGTAGGTGGGTATTATTTATAATACAAAATGGGGTGGCTGTTGGCTAAGTGGGTGACAGATTGAAAGTACCTACATGCATGAATGAGTATCGAAGAAGCATCAGGATGTAAGGTGTTTGCATTAAATATTACTCATCCATTGGGTTCAACAAAAATATAATGCGGCTATTTCGGAATAAATCAAAAGAATCAATAGTACATAATGTAACTACATATAGAATCATTTATGAAGGCGTGTTTAAACTTTGATTTCAATTATTTAAAAACATTTGTATTGAGTTGTAGATATGTAAATAGTTTTGTATAAAGAAACCTTCGACCTTTTCGTCGTAGGGATATACTTAAGTACCAAATTCAAACAGCCCAAATAAACCATTTAACTTGGAATTTCACTTCCAAAAAATTCTAAAAAATCTTCTTTTTGATTTGATTTTTTTTTAAAGTATCGTTAGTTTAAACAAAACATCTTTATTTTTTCGTATGAATTTTAAAAGGCACTGTTCATTTGTATTTTACCTGTTTTTGGTGCCTTTTTATATTTGCATATAAAAATTTATATAAGAATGTAAGGGAGGAATGTGTTCATCAGGCTACAAAAATGTTTAGATAGTTTTGAAAAGTTAATGGAATTTTAATTATTTCTTCAAAGAAGAAATATTCATCATAGGCAAGAAAAAAGTGTTACGGCAAAATCTTGTTGAAAATAGCTTTATCTCCGTTTCACGCTGGTTAAATTCATTTGGCATTTTTTTGTTTCAACTTGGTCGTTAAATAGTTCTTTTACTTCAAAATCTTTTTTTGGCAATCTTAATTTTGGTTTTAATTCATTCTGCTTTTTAATTATTTCGCAATTAACATTTCGCGGTTTTATATTTTAATTTTTTTTTATTTAATCGTTTATTTAATATTCAGCCAAGTTACTTTCTCGACAAATAAAATTTCGACGTTAGATTATTTCGCAAAAACAAACTACGCCGTTTTATTATTTCGCTGATAGATCGTTTCGCAGTTTTATTAAATTGTTCTTAGACTTGGTTTGTCGTTTAGTTATTTCGATCATTTCACCTTTCCTTAGTTTTGCTTCCAAGACCTTTGAAACTTTTAAGTATATTAGATATAAAGATAAATGTTGATGGATTTTAATTCGAATTCGAAACGAAAACTGCATTTTGTTACTTGGCAATATTTTGTTAAGCTTTTTATATATGCAAAAGAAAAAAATTGCAAACAATTTAATCGAAACTGTAAAATGCAAAAAAAAAACTTAAGGCGCAATATGCTAAATAAAAATTACAAAACTACAATAAGCTAATTAGAAAAAAAAATGATTAAAAATTGTAAAATAAAAATTGTGAAATTATTATTTGGCCAATGGTTTTCAAACGAATCGTAATTTGCAAAACGTGAAATGCAAAATTACAAAATGCTAAATACACACTTTTGAATAAAAGGGTGAAATAATCCACTGCAAAATGTTACTTTTCTAAACACATATGACACCCGAAATTGAGAGTTAAATGAATTTCTAATCGACCTATTTTTGGATTAAAAAAAAATTACACCTTCAAAATACGACATTTATTTTTTCATAATATTGTAAGCTACTCAAAAATAAAGGTTCAAATTTTATTCTGAATAAAAAAAAATTTGTGATTTTTTTTTTAATTTTGAAAAAAAACAACGTTTTTTTGCAGTTTTTAATATTTATATTTTTTAGGGTTGTTTTTAGATATTTCGAATTCATACAATGAATAACTATTTTTAATCTCCATTCTTAGGAAAAAAAGTAAAACTTTAAAATAATTAAAATTAGTTTATTGATTTTTTCACTTCTTTATATTTTATTTTTAATTTCTCCAAATCTTCAAAAAATCGGCATTATGTGGAATAACAAGTTTTTAAGTAAACTCGAACTGATAACCACCGGATATGGGCCAAACAATTTTTAACAAATGACATTATTTAAAAAAAAATGTGTCTCTTTAAGAAATTCGAATTTCGAATGCTTTCGTAATTAACATGAGTCCATTGATGAATAATAAAATAAAAAAATAATTGATGTTGAATATTTTTGAACTGACTATTGAAAAATTGGCAATTAATAATTAAACAAACGTTAAATCGGTGTAGTAAGCCCTTTATTTAAATTGATGTATTAGACATGAACATCAATATTGTTATTAGTGTCTAAGAAAACTGTTTTTTTTTTTTTTCATTTCAGAACTTTTCAGATAAAATGAACTCTAAAAGAAAAATAGTGCGCATTTATGTTGCTAGCACAAGAATGAACAGGATGAAGTTAATCGCAACTAATTCCACCATTCTATAAAGCGCCTTAGATTTGGCTTGCAACCAACTGTAATGAGGCTTTAAACAACACGGAAGTATGAAAGTCGTAAATAAACCAACAGAAAGCAATTGTTACTGAATTTAATAAAACAAAATTTAAAAAAAAATATTAATAATAAATATTCAAACTACACCAAATTCTTTCAAATGTTGAAATGTAAATCGCCGGTTAAAGATAAAAATCCATAGTCTTATAAGAATTTCAATAAAAAAATCTTTTAATAATAACTATCGAGTGTTTCATTTCCTTTATTGTTCAGTATTTTATACATACATATAATACTAGCAAAATTATGTAGAAATTGTATTGCCAGCAGCCGTGATTGAAATTAAAATACCAATTGCCCTAAAAACAAAATTGTTAAAAATTATTTTTTTTAAAAGTACGCATACGCCAGAGTGTACAGTACATACCAACCAATAATTATTATGAACCTATAATTAACTTACAGTTTTATAATATAAATTTACTTTTTAGATTAATGAAATTTATAGTATTTTTCCAAAAATAAAAATTTAGTGAACTTTACGTATCTAAACAAAACAAAATAAATAAGAGTCGCAAATTTTTATTTTTAAAGGTCCAAAATAACTATACACCTGCCTTCATACACAGGATTTGGTTTTTGTTTTGCAAAATCTTAATTTTGTCATCCCGCCTCCAAAAAATTTTCAGAAAAATTCTACAATCTTTTGATAAAATTGATCTTTTTATAAAATTTTTGTTTTCGAAAAGTATTTCTTTATTATTTAATTCCCATTAGTTTTTAATTTTTTATTTAATGCAAAAAATTTGAAAAAAAATAATATTGAAATTTGGAAAAAAAAAATTTCTAAAAACTAAATGTTTCGAAGACGGCTTAGAAGACATGTTTTCTTTAAACCAAATCAAAATTTACCAAAATTTTAATTCTGACTTCAAAATACAGCCGTGCATTTAATTTTAAAGCAGAAAATGTTTCCAAACAAACCTTAAATCTAATTTGTTTGGCATTCCAGAGATCAAACTGATCATCATTTAAAAAGTTAGTAAAAAAAAGTTACAATTTAATATTTGAACTACATACAGTATGCAAATTCATGTTGATTTTAAAAAGATTGAACAAAAAAACTTCTTTTTGACACCAAAATAATTTTTCTATGCCGCCTTATCTATCAAGTTATATGTAAACAGTTTTTTTTTCGAAAAAATATGTGAAATTACCGAACATCAAACTGAAATATCTTGAATACTCGACAAACAATTTAAAAAAAAAAATACTTTTCCAACATTTGAATTTTTTTTTCACAACTTGACAATTTTTTTCGGTTTTTTCGCAAAAATTTTTTTTATTTCAAGGACGAACATATTTTTCGATATTTTCCATATTCAGTGCCATCAAAAAATGAATTAACAATGAATTAAAAATTAATTGAATTAAAAAAGGACATGGATAACTTAGGTGTACTAGCTACCAACAATTACTATAAAAAAATTAAGATTTATTTTTTCATGTTGGTATAATAGTTTTTGATTTTCCAAAATATTTTAGATTTTAAAACTCCAATATTTTATGAATCGACCAAGATGTTTTCGAAATATCAAATTGTTGCTTAAATTAAACTTCTTAAAATATATTTTTGAAGTTGAAGATTAGTTTAATATGAGGAAATATCAGCTCCTATTTTTGGAAAACAGATCAAAATATATTCAACATCATTCATTTTAGATGTATACACAATATTAGACTAAGCAAAGAAATGTAAATTTTCATAAATCAATTTTCAGAAAAATGTAGAAAAAATACTTTTCTTAAATCCACATTTTTAATTTATGTTTCAAAGCTTTTCATATTTTTCAAAAATACTTAAAAATGCTCGTATTTATACTAAAATGAAAAATTAATTGTATTAAGCATTTCTTTTCTAATTTTTTTTATAACGTTTTCGAATGGTAATAGATTTTATATCAGAATAGAATTTTTGTTGTTCATCGAGTATAGCATGTACCTAAGTATTATATACCTAAAGTACGTACCGAGTATAGGTACTGAAGAAAATAAAGACACTAGAGAGATCCAGAGAGCAGGGAAACTGAGCGTGAAACTTCCTCCAACATTCTAAAGGTATACCTCTACATAACATACATACATTATATGCATCTATCTACTATACTAACTTATACTGCATACGAAATGGCAGCATCATCCTTTTAAGTGCAACTTTGCCGCAGCCCTACAGCGACCAAACTTTGCGTCTTCTTAATCACACAACTATCGAGCCACTTTGACGTTGCACCATATGAACGTTTGCATAAATTTTAAGTCTAATATGTGAAACGCCGCCATATCTCATATGTGTGTCCTGGGATCTTTTAGGATGGGCGTACCATTGGGTATTTAGGTATATGTATAGCAATATGTGGGTTGTGGGAAAAATACATATAGAACATGGCATATATATATTTATCTTCAATATCCACACAAGTACATATACCAAACTAACAAAATGCTCTTGTTGTTCGTTCAGCTCTTCTTTCAGATAGTTTTATTTTTATTTTATCTTATTTTTTAGTAAAACTTTTGTAATTAGTAAAAGTTTGCAATTTCTGTTAATTATACCGCTTCGAGAAAATTGTATGCGAGTGTGTGTAAAAGTTTTTCCACATCTTTCACACATACATTTAATGTCCGCTGAAGAATTAAGAACTTTTACAAATACATTTTTGTACATAATAACGTCCTATGAATAATGATAGTCTTTAACATACTTATAGCGCGAATATTTTTTTTATTGTTTTAAAAATTTTATGTTTCATATATCGATTTTGAAAGCATTCGAGATTATAATGAACAAAAAGTTACAACTTAAAAACTTTTTTTTGAAGCAAGTGCCTATGATTTCGAGAAGTTATTGTTTCTGAAGATAGTCCACTTTTGGGCCCAGTGCGTTCACTAAGTGTGCCAGTATCAAATGAAATGTGATGTTGAAACTATTCGCTAGGTTTTTCAGACTTTTAGTCGTTATAAATAATGACGTATACTTCCTTAGTAATGGGTTTTGAATCAAGTTCATAGCATTTTGATTTTTTCATCACTGAATTTTTGAATATATGAGTAAATGTACTGTACGTGATCTGACAAGAAATTAAGTCGAGATATCTTTAAACTATAAAGGAATTTCCAATAAGAGGTGTTGTTTTGAATAGCCCGCTATTCCAGTAGTTGTCACTTTTGAAGCTGTAATTTTTTTCACATTTGACAAGTAGAAACTACGCCATTAATAAAAATGGAGCGATACACGCTTCAACAACGCATTGAAATTATTAAAATTCACTATAAAAATGGTGAATATTTGGCAGGGACGGTTCGTAACACTAAATCTTATTTTGGTCGTCGTGAAGCACCATGTCGGACGGCGATTCAGAAATTGGTGGAAAAATTTAAGCTGTCGGGACAAGTAAGCGACGTTAAGATTAAAACCACTGCACGTCGCTCAAGAGCAACTGAGAATATTGCTACTGCAGCTCACAGTGTTGAAGAAAACCCAGGTTTGTCCATTCCTCGTCGTTCTTTTGGAATTGGGCACTCCACAAACGTCATTACATCGTATTTTGAATAAAGACTTAGGTCTTAAGGCTCATAAAGTTCAGTTAACACAAAAACTCAAGCCGTCCGATCATCAACAATGTCAATAACAGCCCAACGTCAATTTATGGCCTCAAAGATAGAATTCAAAAAGCTATTGAGGGCATACAGCAGCCAATTGGCGATTTAGTGATGGAAAATTTCATGAAAAGGATATTGCTGTGTAAACGTAGCCGTGGCGGCCATTTGGGAGATGTTGTTTTCCATTATTTATGGCATACTTATCTTTTATAATACTGGAATAAATATCCGATCTTTCATTTCAAAAAAAGGCATTTTTCTTTGAATATCAAAATAACACCTCTTTTCTCCCAAAATATGAGCAGTTATTTCGAAAAAACACTGAAATATTTTTTGTATTATTCATTGTCTTTTTGGCCTATTAAAAAATTATGGCATGGCTTCACTTTTCTTATGTACGAAGACTTAAGGTTTAAATTTCTAGTTATGTATTAGAATCTATGGTTAGTTATCAAAAAATTGGTTGTTTATGAGACTCAAAGATAGTATTCGAATTATTAAAAATATCGTTTAACTAAGAACGGAGTTTGTTAAATGGTAAGTTTTGCTTTAAGAAAGGGCAATGAATTAATATATTAAATTAAAGGTGGTGAATTTATTTCCAAAGTGGTGATAAAAATTTTTAAGATGTCAACGCGACGTTTATGTTAAAAAAATTGATTTTCAAGAATTTAAAACCAAACATCTAAAAATAAACTTTACGTAGAAAAATAATTTGATACCAAAACAATTTTCCAATGTTCTTTTTATCGCGGTATACTGGTAGTTTTTTTTCGAAAAAAAAATAAATGAAATTCTTTTTGAATTTTTGTGAACAACAACAACAACTACCACCAATTGCTATGTGTCGAGATGTGGTACTTGTTCATCAAATACATTTGGAGTCACAGTATTTTTATAATTGCCTTAAAGTATGCTATCTTGTTCCGCCTCCATTTTTTCTCCATACCTTACTTCGATAGACTACATATCGTAGTACGTATCAAAGGGGGAGAGTTTCGGTAGAATCGGCCACTGGCCAGTCAATTCTTTTTCTGTATTAAACAATTTACGACTCAAATGTCTCAAAAATCTTTTACTTGATACCAATTTTAAGATGTAATTTTTTTATATTCTCAATTGTTATGCATTTTGTACTAATTTCGGTTACCAGATTTACTGGTCACTCGACGCTTTGACAAGGTTCCACTTGTCGTAGTCTCTGGTCCCTCTAAAACGAAGATTGCAATTGTTGTTATTTTAATTGCACTGTTTCTTGTTGCGGTAAATGTTATTGTTTACCAATTTTGCGGAATAACAGTATCAAATACATCATGTAGCAAAATTTTCCAGCCACTTTTACACTTTATTTTTCGAAATTTTGGACAGAATACATTTAAAACTCAATACATTTTGAATGGGAAATTGAAGTGCCCGGTGGCAGTTTTTAACGTTGAACGATTTTATGTTGACAAAAATTTATCAAAAATAATAAATTTCACAGTTCACCTACAATAAAACAACTTGAACCATTTATGTCTTTCAAGTTTGAATAATAGTTGGTATGTTATCCAATCGATAACTTACAATTTTTGTTTTGGCACAACTATTTTTTGAAGAATTTTATTTTTCACAAATTTTTGTGTCATTTAAACCGTTCCTGAAATTCCAAGTCTTCCCGATAGATTCTAGAATTTCAACATTTCAAGAGTTTAAATTTCTTAAAAATTTTGATGATGTAAATACTATTAACAAAAACCTACTTTAGTTATGTAACTATTGACTAATTGAATGATTCTGGTAGTGATGTATACTTACAAAAAAATCCCTTGACAAAAAAAGTGTTGGAGAATTTTTTTTTTGTCAAAATAATTTTTCGATACGTTTTTTTCGATAATTTTGTTTGAACAATGTCGTTGATAATTTTCATAATTTTTTTTTAATAAATTTTTTAATAAACACCGCCTCCTTATTTGCTGCAGAAACTGCACATTAGACACTAAAATATCGAATTCTAGAATTTAGAATATTGGTAAAAATACCAATATTTTTGACAGCTCACCAAACTCTTCCTAAACAAAAGCAGTTCATACGATTTTCTCTATTGTTTTGATATGACTATTCATATCCACCTGCTAGATAATAGAGTGATTATTTCTTTGTTATTTTATTATTTAAGATCAACAAAACGGTAGGTATTAGAAACGTGCCCAATACTTATATTGTATTCGTTACGAGGTGAAAAAAAATGGAGCTTAAATTTAATAAATAGATTGTCGTACTTAAATTAATTATAATTATCAAAATATGTAAGCATCATAAGAGAACTTATCTCTTCACCGCTGTGGTACAAACACAATGCCAATGGAACTATTCCTCCAGGTACTAAACATCCTCCTTTAAACTTTTTATATTCATGCTAGGTATCATCAAGCACATTTTCCAATAATAATGATAATAATATAATAATGTCGCAATTCGACTTTCCAAACAATAATATAATAGAACCTGTGCAATAAGAAGTCCTAAAAATAAGCAAAAAAAATTAAAAAATAAAAAAGAAGTCCTTACAGTACGTGAACAAGGACCACAGAGCCCATCAGGTAACGAATGTATATTGTGTGATGAACGTGACGTCTGCGTGAAAGCATCGGCAAATTCAACTAACGAACCAAAAAAAAAAAAACATCCTGAGAACCAGGAATTGTATCCATCTACTAAAGGATTGAATTCGAAAAAAAAAGAATTGGATATTTTTTTTGAAGTTCCTTTAGACTTTTTTTTTTGTGTTGTATATTTCATCCATCAGAGAATCGAAGGTGCATCATCACAACAGAATCTCTTCCATAGAATATGTCCTCTTATCTATCTTTTTCTATACCTAAGGCTTTTTGTGTGTGTGTGTTCTTGGTTTTTGAATTGAATTAATCCATGATGCAACTAACAAACCGCAAAATAACCGTCATCGTGCTCAGTAATATCAATCCATGCATATGCAACATCTAATTAATTATACGTGCACAAATACCTTAATCCGTAGTCCTGCAATCAAACAAACACAAGTATCTATGTGAAATGATGCACTTTCCCATACCCAACCCCATTCCCATCACTTTAACTCTATACAGTGTATAATCTCTATGCATTACAAACACACGAAACACAACAACAAGACATCTCTCTCTCTCTCTCTCTTGTATAGATGTAGGATGGAAAGGATTGGGATGGGGCCCGCCGCGCCGTGAATCCTTGATGTGTCATGCCATTTGCATGGCTGGTATGATAAAGGACCCGATAGACGAAAGGGTTCAATTATTGGGACCTCCATGAGTGACAGAGGAAAAGATCATCTATAATAATGCTCTTCAATGTTTGGAATTGTTGGCAAAGGGATGAAGGATGATTTATATTCAAAAAGATACGAACCGAACATGATGAGTAAAACCCTGTCACATCGCATACATATATAAGACTACAGTGAGTGCAGTGCAATGTGAACTAATTTTTTTGCACGGTATATTTTCACTGATGATGCTTAAGAGCTACCTATCTTCCTACCATAACCTAGGTACCTGTGGTGGTGTCCCAAATCCCTGTTTCAGAGATTTATTTATTTTTTTTTTTGTGCAAAGGGTTGTTTTGCAACATTAGATCGGTTTGTCACGTTGGTAATAAAGGATGTTGGAAAATAAATATATTACCTATCATTGATTTGCGAAGATATAAATTTTGAAGGATGCATAATGGGATAAACACCTTGAAATGTAATCACAATGGGTTTTTGAAAAACCAATTTTTTTTTTTTTTTTGATGTTGATATCAGATTTTTGCGGAAGTGAATTGTATGAAATATTATTAAGGTTGGTGTTCAGTGTGACCCTATCGTGTTACGAGAATTTATTGAACAATGCCTTCATATGATAAGAAAGTGAAAGGGGTTAATCTTGAGACATTTTCAATTACTTAACTTAAGGAAACAAAAGCAAATGCGCAACTGGATCACATGATGTTTCCTTTGAAGTTTAAGGTTATAAGCTAAAGTATTCTTAATTAGTTACTTAAATATACTGTGAAAGAAGCTGCTAAAGTGCCGTCTTAAAAATATTCTTGAATTTTCACTCCTAAATTTTTTAAAGCGTTTGGTGCAATCAGCCATTAATGTTGTAGACGCCTGTCTTCAGGCTTTAAATTGAATCGTTTATTTTCAAAACATGTCATGTCCACATTTTAAAATTTTTCAGGAAACGAAAAAAACTGATTATTTTATGTTTGCGTAGGAGTATAACTTAAATAAAAAAGAAAAGCCTAGGTCTTGAGAATTCTTGTAACATTCCGTTCGTTCGTCATATTTCAGAAGTCAACGTAGTTGTTCTCAAATAAAAATAAAAAAATAAGAAACGATTTTCGGAAAATTGTGGACATGTCATGTTTTGAAAATAAACGATTCAATTGTTTTATTTTTGATACGAAATATTGACAAATACGACGCGACTGCTGCAATCAATTTGATCATATCTTAAAATTTAATATTAGAAATTTTTCAACTAAAGGTCAAGAAATGAACAATTTAGTAGGCTGATATTAAAAAAAAAGACTAGAATTCATGAAAAAAATATCAAAGATGTTACTTTGACCTTAAATTATTTTGGAAGGAGTACATTAATCAAAATAAAAATTCAGACATTTTTGAAGAAAACTAATTTCCCTTTAAAAAAACGTATCGATCTTTGTCGTACAACCAGTCAAAGAACAAAAAAAAGGAAACTATAAAAAATCCCATATGATCTATATGGAAAACAAAAAATTGCAACAGTCCATGAAGAACCACACCATTCCTGTGTGCGTGTTATTGCAGGAATTGAGCAGATCTGCAATTGTATGATGAATTTATTGAACCTCATAACTCTTTTTTTCCCGCTTATGGTGAATTACTGAATTTATTCTAAAATCTTGGAAGAAGTTCATTCAAAACAACTTCTGTTGTAAAGTTCACAAAACGTATCAGTTAAATTTACAACAACTTCGTAAATTTAGATTGTTAGCGATGAAACTCACTTTTGGTTGAATGGCTACGTCAATAAACAAAACTGCCGTATTTGGAGTGAAAATAATCCTCAAGAGACGCTTGGAAATCGCATAGTTTCACATTTCGGAAATGCGAATAAGCCTCCAAAATCATGTGATTCAATGCCGCCGCTAGACTATTTTCTGTGGGAATATGTGAAGTCGCTAGTCGACGCCGACAAATCTGAAAGGTTCGACCACTTAGAGGCAGTGGCGGACTAAGGGGGGGCTGTGGGGGCGGTCCGCCCCGGGTGGCAGACCAATAGGGGGTGCCATCAGTAAAAGTAAGATAACTACTTTGCACATCAGGCACAGTCCCACAGAAATAGAAAATAGAACAGCGACCGACGGGTTGTTCTGCTGAAAATCTCTTAAGGTGCATTATATTTTAAGGATGTATGTCACTGCGCATTTTAAATAGGAATAGTTCATCACAAGGGTAAAATAAAATGCACTCCCAGGGATGGCAACTGACACTCCTTTGTGATCCTCAAAAGAAAGATTTGGATACCAGAGGTGCGGCAACCATACTCTTATCTGCTGTATGCGACTTCACATTTTTGTCTTCTGCTGCGATATTTTGGAAGAAGTTGATGCAGCACAGAAATATTTGCAAAAATCCGGGCTCACTCTAGAAAAAAGTGTTATAAAACTTAAGGCACTCGCACTCAAGATGCTGGTTTGACGTTGGAAGTTGAAAAAGTTAAATGCTAGAATGTCAGGATACATATACTTATTCATCGGTCTAATGCCATGGAAGACATTGCGTCAGTTTTCTCTGCTCTTCAACCGAAAATATTGTTATATGGAACGGAAGAAGAACTGCGTGCTGTTAGGACAGCCTTCGAATTTTTAAGCTTCATTGTTGAGTGGGACTTTTTAGACTCATTACAGAGTCTATCATTGGCGATGAGAATTTATTTAACAATTTGCGTCTCAGTGGCATCGTGTGAACGAAACTTTTCAAAATTAAAGTTGATTAAGAATTATCTAAGATCAACAATGGGCCAAAATAGGTTGACTTGTCTGGCTTTACTTTCAATCGAAAAGGAGCACACAAAAAATATAGATTTTGATGATACAATCGAAACATTGAGTGCAATAAAAGCTCGAAGGCATATTTAAAAGAGATCTTTGTTCGTGTTTTTTATTATTTTTTTTTTTCAGGGGTGTAAGCTTGCTTCACCACACCGGGTTCCACTGTCTCTTAGTCCGCCCCTGCTTAGAGGACAACATTTCAAAGTAATATACCTTTAAAAACACCTTTTATTTTGTATGGAACAAAAACCCTTGTAGACTTAAAAGCCTGTTAATTTTTTTAAAGCTTTCGGCCTAACCGACCGTAGCTGCAACAGTTCAAGCAAAAAAAATAAAGAAATGAAAGAACTAAGAAAAGCTAAATAAAGAAATATTAAGGGTTTGTTTCATAATGTCTGAGTAAAGTTATAAGTAGGTAAACGACACTTAAGAAACTTGTTGATTTAATTCTCCAATTAGAGATCTTTGCGTTTTGCAATAATCGAAATAGCTAATCGTCCATTATTTCAATTTTCCTGAAATTTATTTGATAGATGAATTTTTTTCAACGGGTTAATGAGCTCGGGTCAATTTTTTTTTTCTGTCATAGAATTACGAACTCCAAAAACTAATTTAAACGACACCCTACTGTAGACCGACCTTCAGTTTATTACAGTAGTAATTTCTATTAGTTCAAAGTTCAAACAGCCAGTAAGACCCCCAGGCTTTCTGTTTTCTTTGCAACTAAAACTTCATTTATAAAATTTTATGAATACTTTAACAGTAGCTGCCACACATGATAATGTGTTAAATTAAAATTTCACGTCTCCGACATTTATCGATTAAAATTTGATTAATCGTCAAAAGATGGCCGCCAGGAGATGTATTCATACTACATACGTTTTATATCTGATTTGCAAAAGTCCTTTATAGAAAATATTGTCCTTTGTTGGTATTCAGGGAGCCATAGAAGAACTCGTTAATTTCTGACATAAATCAAATGAGCGGCACAAAATCGAACCAAGTTATGCATGATGCATAATATTGCACGACCGCGAAGGACCAATTGACAGTTGGGTGTCATGTTTATTCCGTTTTCATAGTGTTGTTAGATGTGAGTCGATTTTGCATCCCGGCATTTGTATCTTCTCTTATATTTTTTTTTTGTTTTGCATCCTACCTAACCCTTTATTCATATTTTTTTATTTAAATGCTAATGTGAGGGGTCGCGTTTTTTTTTGCTATTTTACAGTGAATACGCACTGACTACCCTTATCATATGTGGTAATTTATTATTTTTTTACACTAAAGAATTCTAACAAAGGATATTTGATTTACATACCAAAACGATGCGTTACCCTCAGAAAAGGTACCCTCAATTTTTTTTTGTTTTTGTTGTTGTTGTATGTTCAGTTCGTATACGCAGGGGTAGATGTACGTAACTATCTGTTTTATTTTGTTTTTTTGCATTACTTTGTGTTTTTTTTTTTTGTTAAGGGTAATATTTCTTTTTATGTTTCTCGTCTGTGCAGAATTTTAAATAAGGTGAATATGGTAAATCATATTTCTAGAATCGCGATGGTTGATTGAATTCTTGGGTTGACATAGCATACATTTATCCAGGATGATGCAAAAGGATATTGTGCTACTGTTTGTCGGGACATTTACGACGACAACGAGTATAGGTTTTGGAAGAACTTACATTTTATTTTTGAGTTGCAAATTAAAAGGCATTGTATTTGAAATTATAGAGGAACAATAGACTTGCACGGAAACAATAAGAGGGTTGAAGGTGAATCTGTATCAAATGTCACATGCATTTATGTTTTTGAATTTTGAAATAAAGAAGAAGTGTCAGTGTAATTTATGTTAAAAGTTGGAAAGAAGAGTGTAGTATAGACTTTCGATATCATTTTGAGAATTTTGTTAGAATAGAAGCATAAAGGTGTCTAAATTCCATTCATGAATTCTTATACCAAGTCCTTAAATAAATTAGGTGCCCCAATTAAGCACAATTTAAGGTTATAAGTGCCCCTTCAGAAAGGGGAACTATATAAAGAAACACATACACGAATCTTCAGTGTCATCATCATCGTCGGTGCGACAACAGGGGTCCGGTCCTGGCCTTTTTCAACAAGTCTCTCCTCCTTTCACGGTCTCGAGATGACGCCATCCAGTTGCGCATCCCAAGGCTTCGGGCGTCCTGGTCTAAGCCATCTCCCCAGCGCAAGCATGGTCTACCACGCAATCGTTTACCAAAGAATGTACCACAAAGGTTTTTCCAAGACGGTTCTTCTCATCCGAGCTAGATGCCCTGCACAACGGATTCTACCGAGCTTAATTCTGGGCACTATATCTGCTTTATAGTAGATTGCGTACAATTCATGATTGTAGCGTCTCCGGAATCGTCCTTCCTCAGTTATGGGGCCAACAATTCTTTTCTCTTTTCTCTCAAACGCGGCTAAGAGATCGGAGTGTCTTTTGCTAAGCACCCAAATCTGGAATCCATAAGTGAGTACTGTCAGAACCATGGTCCTGTACAGCATCAGTTTTGAAGTTATTGTGAGATGCTTTGACAGACTATTGTAGGCTCTATTAATTATTTGAGCAGACACCCGTGTATTTTTTTATTCATATTGTTATCGGCTGCTACTATTGACCAAAGGTATTTAAAGAATTGCACCACTTCAAAATCGTGCTCCGCTTCTTGATTGTAAAAGTGAAAGACAGAACACTACTAGTTTCGGATGAAAACTAGCTCTAAAGGTGGAACAAGCACTTTTTTGTACTTTTAAACCGCATTTTCGCCACTGAAGTAAACCCAATAGCAATTGGTGACAATTCTCAAATACGCACTTGACGAAATTACAGTAAAACTCTTACGAAACAAGTTTGAAATCCAAATAGGTTGGGGCTAGGCAAGGCTGGATACTAGCCCCAATACTGTTTCTGTTGATGATAAGTGCTGTGCTGCACGCAGATTTGTCAAATGAAAATGGAGGTATTCTGTGCTTCCCAGGTGCGAAAATTTGGAGTATCTTAGATCTATGATCAATAGCGAAGAATCTTAAGATGACGACATCAAACATTACACGGAGTTGGCGGCAGCAGAAAGGGAGATGCTTCGCATGACAGCAGAAGTGACTAAGCGTGATCGAATAAGAGGCAAGAAAATATGATACTTTCATTTACAAAGTTTTCTTAAGAACCTTGTTCAAAAGGCAATAGTAAATGACGTTTCAACACTATCGCGAAAGAAAGTTAGGTGCAAGACCTCCTAGATGAAATAAATGCGACGACACCTGCATTTAGTTGGCTCAAATTGGAAGCTCCAGGTATTGGATTAAAGCCTGGAGGCCTGTCGATGTTTTCTGAGTTCAGGCCTTTGAACCCCACAAGTGGAGCTTTAGTGTGAAGTAATGGAGTGGAGAGAGATCATGGCAATCGCCAGTAAATGAAATAAAAATTTCAAAAATGTCTTGTTACATATTTTTGAAATTTAGTACAAATAGGTTTTTAAAACTATGTTCAACCCTTTGAAAAAATATAATTTACTTTCGAGAATAACGGTAGGTTCCATAAAAATGATTAAAAATACCGTTCTTAAAAATTTAAGACTTCTCTAATCTTTTGTATGCAATCTTTTGGCATTATAACAACTTAAATATGATTTCTGGCATATTATCGTCACGGCTTGTTTGGACGTAATTTAATGAGGAGATCCAATTTTCAATCACTTCTGCCGTATATTGGCAATAACGCACATTTATTTTGTACTCCAAGTGATAGATCATTTTGGGCTTATCGGCGTTGACTAGCGACTTCACATATCGCCTCCGAATAGTCTAGCGGCATTAAACCGTTTCCTAAAAGGAATATACTGTGGCCCAAGCTGTGTGGCATGTTGCGCCGTCTTGTTGGTACCACAGCTCCTAATGGTTGTAATGATGGCTGGTCACCATTGACTGTAATGTTCTGACCAGCATCGTTTTTATAGAAGTTTGGACCAATGATTCCTCCAGCCCATAAAGCACACCAAACAATCAGTTTTGCTAAATGTTATTGTGTCTCAATATACACATGGGGATTATTTATACTCCAAATACTGCAATTTTGTCTATTGACGTAGCTGTTCAACCAAAAGTGAACTACATAAAATGAAAATGACATGTATTTCGAGCAGAACCATGATTTTCAAAATAAATTTGCTCAATTTGAAAGCGTGGTTTGTTAAACACAAATCACTTAACACCTGTTACAATGGCCACTAGTTAAATACGTGCTACCAACTTAAAGTTCTATACCTCTGGAAAAAGCACCCTTTACCTATTTAGATAAAGTTGTATTCGAAGTTCTGAACAACGTTTAGATATCATGTTCAAAACCGATATCAAAAACTATTACATATCATTTAGATATACTTATATTTTTTCAAAATGTCTCCCTGATCCATTGTCAATCAGTAAATACCGAGATACTTGCTTCCTTAAATGTCATTTATGTATAATTTCTTTCTTCAAAACATCTATATGTCAAATTTAATACCTTTACCATATATTGTTATCTAAACATTTTTATTCCTGGAATGCTAAAACGTAGCATGGATATAAGTCAATCTATATTTATCCTAAACTCTATTTAAACGAAACACACGCGCTATATGTATTTTAAATGCCAAATCGCACTTTCTTTGTTACTTACATAAACCTTGGAACACCCTTCTCATATAGTAACCAAAATACCAAATAGTTTTTAACCCTTTATTTTTAAATCTAACACCTACCACCACTCCCACTACATCCACCTTATACAAAATGGAATTTTCCTTTTTTTGTTTGTTCATCTCTTCCAACCAAAGGGATGCGATGAACATGTACAAAAGCTGATAAAAGAGCATCATCATCAAGGGTTTCTATGCCATGCCAATCCTGTGCCTTGGACCACCATAGTGTGAGATTCTTCAACCACCATGCATGAGGGTGGTATGAGGGTGGGACAGTCATCTCTCGTAAAATGTCCATGTGTGTAGAGAAAACACAACATACACGCCAGTGTCCGTACGGTCCACCCCGCATATACCCAAAAATCACCACCAAAACTAAATTATGTATACTCGAAATCATCTACCTACCTACCTACCAAACTCGGGAGTATGTGCGGTATACAGAAATGAGAATCCAGTATATGAATCCAAGAGCATAGAAGTATCTAACTCATGTGGAGTATATCTGATGCTCTGATGATGGCAAAAACGAAGAAACGACGACGCTTTGTATGTCCAGGCGCACATATAGTCCTTTACTCCCTTTTCATACATAGAAAGGACGACTTTTCTTATACATAATAGCATTGGATACACAACATTGAAAGCGCCTTTCACCCTGCTGCCTCACCTCATCCCTGCATCGCATGTACATTCAAACACAAACGCGAGTGAGCGAATGGTCCTTTCCACCTACATACATACATCATCACATGTGGAGATGCTGATGTACATTCAGGATTCTTCCCCCGATCCCAACCCGACCATCATAGCATTGAGCAACCGCTACGGCTACCACCCCTCTCTTATCCCATCGCATCCACATATAGAAACAACTGTGTTCGGTGCTTTTTGTATATCCAATCACATGACAGGCCGTCGGCCATCTTGTTTTAGATAACCCCAAAAGCCATATGAGTGGAATGCCTGACATTCACTCAGCGCCAGCACAGAACTAAATAGAAAACATATAAACACCGCTTTTGCCATTGCCTATTGATATTGTGTGTATATCTGTGCTTTTTCTGTGACAAGGATCGCTTCCATAGCGCCGGGCTTGATATATTGCCTCTGCAATACATTGTGTGCGCGATGTGGCTGCTGCTGCCCGAACCCCAACGAATGCTTGCCTCTCATATAGAGCTCCCCAATGGAACTCAACCCTCTGCTACTGCCACTGCCTCTGCCTCTGCCGCTGCCGCGTCACTTGAAAATCAACTGACAAAAACCAGCGCAACATACCATACCGTACTACATAACACTGGTGAGAGCACAAGGATGAACGAATGCCATTTCTCCTTCCCTTCTCCCGTATCGTTCGTTTGTTCGTTCGTACTTTCGTCTCTTGTCCTCGACAGAAGCCACCCATCGGCCCCATGCTAGGACGTAAAGCCACTCATGAGATTGTGTGGCTATGTTATCCTGGAAAAGCTTTCGCAGCACAGATGTTGTTTCTTATTTTCCCCGTGGCAGATGGGAATACCATCCAGGAACTAGTCCGCCTTTCATTTATATTCCTCAGCTCCTCCGGGAGCCCGAGCATGGCTCTATATAGCTATATATGGTACACATCAGTTTGTACCGCGCTGCACCCTTTCCTGTTTCTCCAGTCCACACACATATCCAGATTCAAATCCAGTGCCACATGTACACATATACCTACTTGTGTCCCTTTGTTCCATTTTATAAGGGTCGAATTTAAATACATTCTCCCAGTCCCATTCCCATTCCCAGTCCCCCAACGACCGACGACGACGACAACGACGTTGTCCGCATGTGTACGACTTCACGTTTCGTCCTAGCAAAGGCTGCTTCTAGCTCCAGCTTCATCTTCATGTGTTATAAGCCACCTTGCTTATAGCATCCCCGCCATTGCCTCCTGTGTGAGAAACACAAAAGAAAGTTTTGAAAAACGACGGGTCTAAGTGCCAGCAATGAGGTGTATCGCAGAGGGGGTTTTTTCCAAGCATCACAAGCAGAAGCAGGCAACAACACAGGGGTGGCCGTCAAAGATGGATATCTGGTATGATGACGAGGATGTGAGTGGGAATGGAAATGGGAATATGGGCTCTGATGTGTGTGTACACATGTGAACTTTTGTGGAAGGACTGAAAATTGGGATATAAACTCAACGAATGTGAAGTAGCGCTGGGACATAATTTCTTGCTTTTCTTTTTTGTATTCATCCTTTTTTTTGTGTCCTCTATACCATACAGCATATATAGCATACACAAACCAACGAACCAACCAACCCCACCCACAACCACCTTAGCTCTCAGACTTTCTTTAGCCTCGCGCTTTTGAGTTTTCATGTGTTCTTCCCTCTGCTGTTTACCTCTTCCCTTTCTCTCTTCTGCCTGTCTTTTCTTTTTTTTTCTTTCAATTCTGCTCTCAATTTAAATAGATTGCTAGAATGTACTAGCTTAGCAAAGAGATGGGGTTTGCTTTGAGTAGTCTTATCTCTATAGGGATTGAATGGAGGGACAAATTTTGCCTAGTGGAGTAGGAAAAGGCCATATTATTTAGGGGGCCTGAAAATTTCATAAACTTTTTTATCTACCGTATGCTCCAGATTGAGATTGAAGAAATGATTACAATGGAGTTGCTACTTTGTTATAGCTATTAAACTAGATTTACTTCAAATTGATTTTGATTTTTTTGAGATTCAATAAGGTGTATTGTCAATCTTTCGGGACATAAAGCGCCAATCATCAACGAGCTTTTCTTAAACCCTTTCAACACCACTAAATCCATTTTTAAAGAGCTTAACTGGTAATCCAAGAGCGTTTGTCTTCGAGCCAAGTGATTCTTGGTCGGCCTGTCCGTCTGCTTGACTGCACAAGAGGGTTCACAATGATTCACAATGCATTCACTAACCTTCCGAAGCGCTGCTAATCCACTTACGTCTTTCAATGATAGAGTCAATTCATTCTTGATCCTGAACCTGATCTCGTAGGAAGTTCATCATTAGCTATACATATATTTGGGCCAGAAAATCTTCAAGATACTTTGTAGAGATCTATTAACGAAAGCTTGCATCTTTTTTGTGATAGTGGATGTGATTTTCCAAGTGCTGCATCCATAAATGTGCTCCACATGAAGATCGGAAGTGCGGAATTCTGCTTGTTCAGCTTCTAGAGTGTAGTGTAGTAGAATAAAAAGTTTTCAAGTATTAAATGGCCCATATAAACTCCGGAAGAACACTTGCATTCATTCGACATCTGCCATTTCAATTAATGTCCTGTTTGCCTTTTAGAAGAAGTATTAAGAAGTATGCTGCTTTCATCTGTTCGGAGTGTCTTCAATTTTTTTCCAGCAAAAACCTTAAATGTCTTTAGCGCATTGAGAGCTTCACTTTATATGTATATTTGGGAAAATAGACAAATACCTTTTCCAAAAAGTTGTCAATGAAGGCAACTGAGCCTACTACAGTCTGTCAAAGCTCTTCAAATCCAGAAATCTCACCATAACTTCAAAACTGCTGCTGTACAGGACCATGGTCCTGCCAGTACTCACGTATGGATCCGAGACTTGGGTGCTTAGCAAAAGACACTCCGACCTCTTAGCCGCGTTCGAGAGAAAAGTCTTAAGGAGAATTGTTGGCCCCATATGTGAGGAAGGACGATTCCGGAGACGGTACAATCATGAATTGTACGCAATCTACCTTGAAGCAGACATAGTGACAAAAATTAGGCTCGGTAGACTCCGGTGGGCAGGGCACCTAGCTCGCATGAGTGAAGAGGAACCTGCTCGGAAAATCCTTTGTGGTACATTCTATGGTAGAAGGCAGCGTGGTAGACCATGCTTGCGCTGGAAAGATGGCGTAGACCAGGACGCCCGAAGCCTTGGTGTGCGCAACTGGATGGCGTCAGCTCAAGACCGGGATAGTTGGAGAGACTTGTTGAAGGAGGCCAGGACCGGACCCTGGTTGTCGAGCCGATGTTGATGATGATGATGTGTCAATGAAGGCTAGGAAGTATTTTGGTTTTATCATAAATTCCGTACACATCGATTTACAAATGTCTGATGGGGACAGTTTTAATCACTGCAACGCCCGCCTTCTTTTTGGTGCTCTTGTGAGCAGGAGTTCTTGCGTACTAAGCACGTTGCTGTTCCAATTTTTTTTCCGTCTCCTTCTTCCAGTAAACAGTACAAACAGAACGCACTTCAGGGTATTGGATTTGTACATTAAAAGCAGATCCAAAGTCCTTGTAGTTATCTGACAACTAATATCTCATCGTCCAATTAAGGTTTTGAATTCGGGAAGAAGCCCCATTTGCAAGTCAATCTCCGATACTCTTCAGTTTTCTAACGTGGTTCTTTCTCATCATTCATATGTAGCTTTCCGACAAGAAATTCCAGCCATCTGCCTTAGATTCGCTGTCAAAGTAACAATGTTTAGTTCCATTGCTATAAGAAGCTCTGCATGGTCGTCTAAATCTTTGTTGTCCCAGTGTAATTTCTTCTTACGATTTTCCAGGCCTTGGGATCCAATTTTGTCTACTGAAACTATTGATTTACTTAAATTCAAGTAGGTACCTATGTAATAAATTAATTTAGTAGATCTTCACGGACTGGGACCCTCTGTCTCGCCCTCTGAGTCTCGCAATTCAAGGATTGCTTTGTCCTTAGTTCAATTTCTTATTCTGTTCCAGTTGGTTATCTACCACTCTACGGCTTTTTAATAGTCTCCCAGCTCTCCCGAACGTAACGTTTTTATTTTTCCTTCAATCTGCTAGAAATTCCAACCCCATAGGTACTCCATTAAACGTTTTATGGAAAAGGTGATTCAAAATGCAACCGTTTTTAAGTTATTCAAAAACGCCTTCCCAAAAAAATTATCCAACATCGCCCCTGGAATATGTATACGTACTTGGTTGTGCGGTATAATCAGTACACACTTGCTTATACGTCTGTGGTCTTTAGTGCGGTGCCTGTATACGATGTATACCCGACTCCTCCTGATCCGTTGTAGAACGCATATATGAGTTCTCTCATGAGATGATTCGACAGGGCGACCATGGATTGCTTTTTGAGTAGGCCAGCACAGTGGTGAGGATGCAGGTGCGGGTGGGTTGCTTAGATATATTCGTTTTCGCTGAAGGACCCCCATCAGTTGCCATCGCATCTTTGCCGTAGAGTCGTTCTCTGCCATAGTCATTGACGTACCTTAATTGAAATAAAGAAAGAGTATTCACCCGTTGCTACTGGAAACATTATTTAGAGCCAATTATTTTGTTATACCTAGTTATGCAAAGGTATATCGTACATATGAGTTCGTAATGTGATGTTTGAAGTAACATAAGTATAAAAGAGCCCGGATAACTCCCCTTTGAAATATGAAACTTATATCTTTTCTAAGCACACCCCACATATATAGTGTGCCTATAGCGTATGGAGGGTATATTGCTTGAAATAGAAAATGAAAAGGATTAAACTTTGACATGGGTTATACGTAAGTCTTTTGGTTTTTCATTAACAAAACAATTTCATTAAATTTGTTTTTATGACCCATAAGAAAAATAAAATAAGCCTCCTATGTACCTATATGTAAAAACACCCAAGCGTATATTTAGTTGTTCAAATTGTAACTTTGCGTTGGAGTTATTCACTTCAACTCCATTAATTAAAACTTACATTCACAGTCACACAAATGTGACTTTCGAAATCAATGGAAAAATGTACATACTGTTAAAAGGATGTCCGTGGGTATAATAAAGTTTCCAGTTTTCTAACAATTCTGCAAAAAGAAATGAAAAAAAATTAATACTTTTTTATGAACAAAATAACTTGTTTGGACAAAATAAATCAAGTTTATTGTTTAATGTCTTAAGACATATGCTTCATAGGTATCCAAAAATGAATTCCTACAACTACATTTCTAGCTTGTACTATCTTCACATTAAAATATTCTAATATTCAAAAAAACTTAAATCTGAGTTTGCGAACTATCGAGACCCTTGCAGAAAAAAGTTAGTCTGCCACCTTTAGCCCCATTTTTTTTTTTTTTTTTTTTTTTATAGAATCTTTATTGTAGCTGAATTTATATAATTTTTTTTTCGTATTACTCGATTGCACAATTTACAGAGAAATTGTATTTTCTACCTTACTACTGAAAAATATTATAACATTTATACAATAATAATATCACAAATTCAAAAAAAAAAGATAGTTTTTAGAAGGAAAAGCTACAAGAAAAACCTTCATAAAATTAAAAAAAAATATATATAATTTTTCCTGAGGAGAGAGAAGTGGGACCGTGTGATCACAAAAAAAGATGTTGTTTACATATTCGATTAAATAAATTTAAAGCAAATAAATTAATAAATAAATTAACAATTAATAAATAAATAAATGAACAAAACAAAAATTGTATATCACAGTAATGTAGGTATGTATTAAAATTAAGTAAATAAATAGGAAAAAATATATAAAAAAATATTGAGTTAAATAAATAATTAGCCCCATTTTCTTTTTATCATTATTTTTCGGTAGAGCTCGACTGATTTGTATGTAACCTTCAAAATTTCATTCGCAGGAAAAAAAAACAATTTTTCGTAAATCCGCTCACTGCCACTCCCACCTACTTGTCAATGTTTTTTTTAATCCATGATTATTGTCATCGTTTCTCTAAATAGGCTTCAATGACTTAGAAATAATTTTCAAAATTTATCATTTTATTAGCAGGAAAAAATATAAAATTGTTTTTGTAAAATCCACCTTCTACCACGCCTACTTTTCTTATATGAAAATTTCTAAGAAATACCAACTTAGAAACACCAATTATTGTAAGTTTTTGGCTTTATTGCAATTAAATTTAATTTAAGTCCTACGATATTGAACATAATAACGTGAAATTTAAAAAAAAAAGTATTTTGATCCAAAAAATTGTGGTTTGTTGAAGTTATAAAAATCAAATCATCTTTTTTTGGCAAAAAGGCGATTATAAGAATTTATGTTTTGAAGAAAATAAGCGTCTTATAAAAATTTGTTGATAAAATAATATGTTCCATTTATTTTTCAAAAATATTAATAGTTTTTCAGGAATTCGAAAAAAATATTAGTTTTGTATTTTTTTCATACATCAATATCATTACTTTTTACAAATGCTTTAGCAATAAAAATAAAGCTCAACAACAATATTCAGATTATTTTAATTTGTATTCTAATCAGTCTTACATTAAACAATATGTCACAAAGAAGCAATTCAATTAATTTGACTTTTTTTCAAAAAACTATTTTTTACGTTGTTGCGTTATCCATGACTTTGACTTTGTTATCAATTGAATGAATTGTCACGTCTTGAAGATACAAAGCCAGACCTCAATATTTCCTGCAATTTGTGATTTATGTTTACATATATTACAAAAATTACTTAATTTTCAAATATTGACTTAAATTCTTAAAAAGATAAAAAGTGCGCACTTTTTTACATTATCAAAACGATAACTATTTTACAACAGATTTACAGAATTTTTAAATACAGAATTATGAAAAATTGATTTCTTGTAATGGAATATTACTTACATAATTAAACAAATATTTTTACTAAAAGTGGGTCATAAACCACAAATTCCTTAAAAGCTGTAAAAAAAAGATTTTTTGATTGATAGTCTGAATGTCAACATTTTTTTTGTTCAAAAGTGCCTTGGATGGGCCGCGTCCCGGGTCCTCATGCTGATTTTGTGTTTTCGTCATTGAGTCATTAAATAAATATTTGCAACAGCGATCATACAAAACTTCTGAGTGCTTGTTTTTGGTTTATACTAATATTAAATTTATTATAGTTTCTTTGAAAAACAGAATTTTAAAAAACCAAATTTTGGTCAACCAGAATGTTGTACAGCCAGAATTTTGTGCAGAATTTTGACAAGACAGAATTTAAAGAAAAAAACAGAATTTTGAAAACCAGAATTCTCACCTGCTCCCAACAAAAAAATATAAGAATTTAACAGGCTTTTTAGTCTCTAAATGGTGTGTTTCATTAAAATGTTTAATATTTGTGAAATCAGACACAAAAAGTTTAAAAGCCTTGAATATATTTTTGAATTTTTGTTTCTCGCTTTAATTGAAAAATGGATATACTTCTTCCTGCACAGTACCAAAGCTGAGTGTACACTCAGGGGAACACTGGAATAAGCCAATGTTACGTGGAAAAAAAAAACAAAAGTTGACGATTTTTTAAATGTAATCAAAAAAAATAGAGCGTATACGACAAAGTGTGCCATTTTTTTGCGTCCTTTTGCGTTAATTCAATACAAACCATGTGTGCTGTGTTGCTTTACATTTATTAAACTTAGTTTTATTGAAAAATTCTGATAAGAGCCAGATACTTCAAGTTTCGGGTTTGAATTTTATCAAATTTTGCCATAGCTGACAGTGCCACTTTTGATCTGCTTACCACTGATAACATATTAAAAATTTAGAACCAACCTAACTTTCGTATACCCAAAACATATCTGTTTGTTTTCCTATAGCACCAAATTAATATTTAGGGCTCATTGAGTGCTCAGTTTTACTTAAGCTGATGAGGTGAAATTTCATGAGAATGAAGCTAGCGAAACAACAACTTTCATTAACACAAAAATCATCAGATAATTTGCCTTAGTCAAATCATATTATTAAGTCATAATACTTTTAATATAGAAAGTTTTTATCCGTTTTTTAGGGAGTGCTTGACCGAATTAACAATTCACTAAAAAAAACATATAGAAACAGCATGACACACTTGATAATGTTAGAACTAATCTACGACAAGCTAACTGTATGTTATTGAACATTAATGTTCATAAACAAGTATTTATCTAATTTGGCGGAAGCTTTGATAATTTTATACAAATTTAGCAGTTAACTTAAAAACACACGCCACTACTAGTTAAGGGCTTGTATTCATCGAGCGAACATAGCTTTTAAAATCGCCCATAAGGTTATGATAGCTCGGTGAATCCAAGTCTAGGAGTAGCTAATAGAAAAGTCCCAAGTCATAACCAATTGGCTAAAAATAAATTTCTACATTTGTCAAGGAAAGTTTTGTAAATTTCGCAAAACAAAAATAAAAACATAGAAAACATAGCACGACAAAATTTTAATTTTCACAACTAATTAAAGACATCTAACGGCAACTGCCAAAAATGAACTACTGATTAAATATAATTACTTTCTGCACTGAATAAAAAGAATTTTTGGAAATTTTATATGAATTTAGCTAAATTAACCTAAAAAAAAGCATAAAAAAAACATAGGACGACAAAATTGAAATTACTACAACTATTTCAAGACTAAGTAGAAAATAAATTATTAAGTCAAAATATTTTCAACAAAACAAGTTTTTACTTCATTTCTGTGAGCTGCTTCACTTACCTACTTCAAATAAAGTAAAAAAAAAAAAACATAGAAAATCTATTCAGGACTAATCAACAGCAAATTTTAAAGCCATATATTTTTAAATCTTACGATTAAATTACCCCAGTTACGGTTTAAAATTTATCTGGTAAAGGATACCTCTATATACTTGTGTCCACAATTAAGGGATGCGGGCAACCTTGTTAGCGTGAGATTAAAGACCACATATATGTAACCTTTTTTAAAGGGTACCTACTTTGGGTACGCCAAGTTAACAAAGCAATACAAATAAAAACATAGAAAACATAGCTAGACAAAATTAAAATTTTCAAAAATAATTCAGAAGAAGCTAATGAAAATTGTCAAGCCATTAACTACACTCTATAAAAAGTTTTAACACTTTTTTCCTGGAGATGAATTGCCGTCAAGTTTGTGAAGAACCAAAAAAAAACATAGAAAACATAAAATTTCAAAATCAAATTTCTCTAATAAGAAACTAATTTGTTATATTTTTTGGGTGTGGAACATGGAAAGTATATAAAAGAAAAATTGGACCAGCCTGCTGGTGGTCCTCTCTTTGGAGAGTTTTGTTTTAATTCACATTAAATATTACTAAACAAAATAAATCTAAGTGATTTAAAGTTAAAAGAACACAGCTTATTTCTTTCATTCCAAAATATTTCGCCACCAAAGCTGCTACAATACTTAGTGCAACCATACAATTTTTCCTTTGAAGTACCTATCGTCTTTCTATCTTGATTAATTTAATACTGATTGTGAATTCCTCCCTTTTATAATATTCATACATTTATAAAATTATATCTTTTGAAAAATACAAATTATTATTTCAATTCCATAAGGATTCCTTATCCTTCAACAAAATAAAAAAAAAATCATCCTTGACAAGAGATTTGCTCTTCAAAGTCCAATAAAACATATCTAAAATATATTTTTTCTCTCTTTGACTTCAACCATATTCCATATTAATTAATTCAGGGTCCTTAATTAAAAGAAAAAAAATAATAAGTTAAAAAAAAGAAAAATATTATGTTTATAATTTGCAAAGTTGAAATTACGAATTTTAAGTTTGCTTTGTATTTTCAACTGGCCGAACAAAGAAACTGGATGGCATAATGTTCATTTACCTTCATATACGAATATATACGATGATGATGGCAAAGCACAGGAGCATCACAGGCTCTATACGAACATATACATAATAAACCCCCGCATACACATCTATATTTATGTAGCAACAGCAATGTACTTGTATGTATATATAACCAAAGGCATATATACCATATATGAACTCATTAGGGACGACGGCATTAATTAAAACTTTCACAATGAAAATGATGGCAGAGCTCAAAGTAGTTTGCCTGGCAGCCAGAATGGGCGTTCGGCTCTTATAGCCCGTTCACCATCGTTGTCGTTGTCGTCTATGGTATATGTTATGAGGACGGGTGGAGTACTCACCAAGTGCGCTACATCATATGTGCGCTGGAGCAAAGGACGAGGGTATACATCAGACACATCTGTGTTAGTTTCGCAGAGTTATATAGCTAACGAGAGAAAGACATTACAGGAAGTCGTGTCCCGGAATGACAGAACAAGGTGTTTCCAACTAATTCGCAACGTTCGCAGTGGTTCTGCCCACATTCGCAGATCGCAGCACTGTTCTGGTTCTACACCGCCACCGCCGCCGCTGCCGCGCTTCCCCATCCTCTCTTAGACCCTTAGAGTTTGATTACATAGATAAATGCCGAAAAGGACTCGCACACAGAACTATTACCCAGCCACCCATATTAATTTTCTTTTATGTCTTTTGTGGGGATCCTTATATTCAGATCCCCATTCATCTTTGTGATGTGTTTGGATGGAAGTTAGGTATATGGAAGGGGGTTGGGGGTTGCGCGCCCACCCGTATTAACCACACAACCCTCACCACAAGGAACAAATGTGACTTTGGTAAGGAGCATCGTTGCATGCATAGAAGGATACGAATGTTCATTAGAATTGAGGTTTACAAGAGAAGCTTCCGGAGTGTATAGTTCTGAGAAGAATTTTTTGGTTTGTCTTGCCTTTTGGATTGCGTGCCGTCTGCCAGAAGCAAAACAATGCATTGTTACACAGATCAAACAGTTTCAATTTGTCTTGCAATGTGATGGAGGTTGGGGTGGTTGGTTATGTTTTAATTAAACCCTACCCACATCTATGTCAAACGAACACGAGTTTTTAAATGTTTTCGAAAGTGTACATATAAATAACATAAACAACGATGCAGTAACGACAATGGCTAAAGGATATTTTATTATCTAAATATGTTTATAGGGAATGAAGAGAGAAACAAAATACAATAAATTGTATCCATCCAGGCATTTTATGGGTTTTCTATTTGCTTAAAATTGCTGTTTGTAATACAAATTAAAATTATAAATTAAAAATAAAACGAATAGAAGAAAAATTTAAACTTGACTCAACTAAATTCGAAAAAAAAAATTGTAAATGTCCATTTCACCAAAATTGTTTATATCAATTACATTTATCTTCACGATAATCCTAAACAGTTTTTTAAATTGTTTTAGAAAAAATAATTTTTAAACTCAAATTAAAGAAATTTTTTTTTTTATTATAATTTTTTCAAAACTTTCAAAAATCAGTAAAATTTTGCCAATAACTTCACATTTTGAGAAAAAAAAACTATTGAAACAAATAAGATACTATTTCGACCTAGATACATACAAAAAAGCTAAAGCCGTCAAAATTTTCGATTTTTTTAAAATCACCAAATTTCTAAAATATTTAAGTAATTTGGTATTTAAGTACAAGTAAAAGCACTTTTATCTTGAAAGTATTTAGCTTTTCGAAAACAAGTACAGTATTTCTTGTTAGTTAAAAATATTAAATTACCTAAACTGGTACTTGTACTGATACTTACAATGCTTTATAGATTAAAAAGAACTTATCACTTGAGTTCATCTGGATTTTACTTTTTTTTTCAAATTACTTAAGTATGTACCTACTTATAATCACAGCATTTTTAAGTATTAGAAGTACAAAATTCTGTAAGTTCATGCTTATAACACGTTTTACTTGCTTAAGTACTTCCTGCTCATTTGAAAACTCAATTCACATATGTACATATTCTTTCGAGTTTTAGGCAGGTGTTCACCGATGATTGCATTAGATTCAGAAATTCATAACACAAAAACAATAACATATGTACGATATGAGCTAAGGAATTTTGAATTACTATAAACAGCTGAGTGAAATAAAACCGCGTGAAATAAGTCCGCGACTGATTTTGTATGACGAAAAATTGAATGAAAACGAAAAAGTGGGACACCTTACACCAGAGAAATCAAGAGTGGTACCCCTAAGTCCTAAGTTCATTGATCGAATTTCTTTAAATTACACCTAGAAAATGACATCCCTATTTTACATATTTTACAGATCTTTTGACATTTTTTTTTTTTTTTTTTTGAGGACGAAGTTTTTTTTCAACATAACTTTTGTTCACAATTTATTTTTTTACCAATTTTTATTGAACTGTAAGGTTTAGAAAACTTTTAATGTAAGTTGTTCATTGACAATTTTTTTCGATAATTTTTGAACTAATTTTTTGAGAATTGTCTTTCACTTTTTTACCGCTGCTTCCATAAGCATTGTTCTAGTAAAACAGCCAATTGCATTCCTCCCTTTAAACAATTCCACCGTAATCCTCTCAGCCCCAGGAATGCCCATCAGTTCACCCTTGAACCCAACTTCGGACGCACTGTGAAGTACAGAGAATCTTTCTTTAGCTGCACCACACGAATGTGGAATGCTGTTTCGATTTTTCCTACCCAATTCGATGCTCAGACATTCAAAACCAATGTGCATCGGTATCTCCTTTTAACTGATAACTCATTTCCCTGAACGCTCGTACTGTGTTACAACACTTTAAGGGTAGTAATATCCCCTTTAGTTCGCACTTAATATAAAAAATTTTAAAAATTGGTATTTAGAAAAATTAGTTTTTATCGAAAAATTTAAATTTTTATTTCAACATTTAGCACCACGCAGTTTTTTAGTATAAATGAAATTTCTTGAAACCCACAAAATACTTTAAAAAAAAAAAGAATGTAAACAATTTTGCTGCACAGATCATTAAAGTAAAAGTATAGGCTTACAATTTCAATTAGTTTATCTTAACTCAAGAGATTGGAAAAAAAAACCTTAAAACGTACTTACTCCTTTGTTAACATAGTTTAAGAATAAACAAAAAAATAAATAAAAAACAAAAATTTCATTAGAGAAAATATGAAGAAACATAAAATTCATTTCATTATTCTGAAATAAGCCTAAACAGAAGTTTGAGCTCGAAACTGAAGGTGCCATCTTATTATCGCATATCATAAAAATACAAAAATGCAAGATACCAAAATCGTAAGAGTTTTAATAATAATTTAAAAACAAAATTTCAAAAAATATATTCATCTGTTTTCAAAATATTAAATTTTGAAAAAAATCTATTTTTTTTAATCCAACAAACTCTCCTTTCTAGATTTTTTTCTTAAAAAGTTTGTTCCAAAGTTTGAAGAAACTTACTCCAGCAGGCTGTAAGTTGAGGTACAGACAGCAGAATTTTGTCCTCCATCATCTCGACGTCAGGTCCGATTAATATCTCGAATCCGATTTTTTACGAATTCAAAACTTGCCCTATAGCTATAGTACCTACGTACACGCCTATAATCGCAAGTAAAAAAATCAATTCCGATTCCATATAAAAGTGTTCCCTTTTTTGTGTGTTTTATTCCAATAATCCATCAAAATATTATCCCTCTTTTCTATAGTTACTATTCAAAAATAAAATACCATAAGGTCAAAAGTGCAAAATTATCTAGCTAACCAAGGGTCAGGTAAACGCCTTACTTTAAAATTGTTCACTGCACACGTTTCCAATTAACATCTTGTATACCATGCGTCGCGTCGTCGTCGTCGCATCGTTGGTTGGTTGTGTCGTCTGCTTTGCTCTTGCGCAACCAGTTTTGAAATTATTTGTTCATTAAAAATGTCAACTTACACTACCTATAACATGCCTACTAAGTGGTCAGCAAGCGGTCAAATAAAATTGATTTATGTGCTGGAAGAAAATCGAAAGGAGGTTTAATACAAATTTTTTTTTTTTGTTGACATTACCCAAAAACAAAATATTCCCTAATTTGTAGATTGTGCCAATTTGGTTGTTTTATTCGTTTATTCGAAAAAAAAAATATTTAAGGGTAGAAAAGGTATGAAAATTTATTTTAGGGGTATATCCACCAAGATTTCGTATTTAGGAATTCTGTACTACGAGGGTTGGAATTTAAGCTAGAAAATAGAAAATCCGAAAATAGTAAAAATTATTTCTATATTTTATCATCAAACATGAATATCCTTGTTTTTTTTTTCTTGATAGAAAAAACTGCCGATCGTTTTGTTCAAGACAATCACAAAATACATTTTCTTTGTCTGGATTTCAATTGTTTCCAATACAAATTTGTATTCTTCAAATTGATAAATTCAAAAATATTGCATAACATTTCAAATTCAAATTCAAAAAAAAAAAAAAAAAAATCACAAATCCAATATCTTTCAAAATTATCTTATAAAGGAATCACAAAAAAAGGATTTTCTCCATAAATCCAAATCCTGGTATACCTATAAGCTTTTCGAAATCCTTAGATAACGGAGTATTTGAATTGGAAAAAAAAAACAAGAAAGGTTACCTAAAACTAAAACAAAAATATGAAAATAAAAATATATGTATCTAAGGAGCAGGAAAATATAACAAGAGGGATAAGCTGCTACATATTAGATCGTTGCAAGGCAACGGCAACGGCATCAACCAACGCACACAATATATTTCGAAATACATATACGAATTCCTTTAAAGGATGACAACGTGTTCTTCTGGAAAACATTATTTCTCAAGGATGATTGAGGATATAAGAACATCTCTATATGCTCGAATATGTTCATATTCTAATGTCAAGATATGATTCAAGAGACAATAAAAAAAAATATATATATATTTATATTGGAATTTTAATAAGAAAACGCTGAACAAAAACAAGAGCATATAGAACCATTGAGAATCAACGAAGAGAGGTACACGAGTAGGTAGGTGCACACGCTATTACTTTTGTGTTGTTTCTTATTTCTGTAGAAACAGAAAATCGTGCAATTGAATGTTTTTTCTGGAATCGACAGGAATTTAGAATAATATCAAGAAATATATGTACCCAGAAAGCTAAATCATCCCTTTACTGTATGCTCTGCATGCCGTATACGGTGATGCTTCACATGACAATCGGAAATTGAGAATTGGGCTGTCAAGGATATCTTGTAGTCACATAAAGTGTATATGCGCATATTTATGTTAACTCTATATATACTGTGATGTGTGTAACTATATCATGACATCAAATTTCAATTTCGTAAGAAAAGGGTGAGTTCCCGCTGATATGTCATTTTGAATGGTTCTCATGGTGACACAAAAAAGGTGTACAAGTGGAAGAGTGAGATCTATATCGGGATATTCCTTAGAAGCCTGATTTTAATTGGTTTTGACTTTTCAGATAGTATAGGTTGACTAATGCATGATACGCTAACGTAAGTAAATTCAGTGTAAGTATTTTATAAGAGGAAGGACCCTGCAATGTCATTTTCAGACTTTTATTGGTTCTTTAGTAAATAATAAATTTCATGACGGACAATTCTTTAATTATTCTTCCTAACTTCATAAAATGATTATAAAATAAATTTGATGGCGCGACAGTCCCTGAGAGACTAAGTGAGAACTATAAACCATTCCTGTGTGCGTGTGGAATGGAGGGGACCTAAAATTTTATGTCGAAGAGGCTCTTTATTCTTGCCAAAAGACACTTTTAAAGAACTTATCAATAACTAGCAAGAACCAGTCTGAAATTTCTTAAAGAAACCTTTAAAACTTTAAACTTTAAAAAAATGCGATTTCCTAGTCTTTTAGTAAATATTTGTTTGATTTGCAAATTATCAATGTTCTAAACCTAATTACTTGTAAATAATTTTAAAAGTGATCCGTCAAACCGTTTTTGCGTATTGTTAATGTTAAAAGTTACACTGAGGCGTATACGCACTTTTTTACTTGCAGGTACTATATGGCAAGTTTTGGATTCGTGAAAACAATTTGAATTACAAATTTCGTGCTTGGTTTTTTCACACAAGTTGCCTAGTAGACAAAAACAAAAAAAAATCAAGGCCGTTATATGAACAAGAAATGCTGCATATATTAAAGGGTAGACATTACACAATTGTAATAACCTTTGTATACGGAAAACATAGTACTATCATGGTGGCAGTCGAATGGGGCGACATTTAAAGTGTCGGGGTAAATCTTCCTCAATTTTTTTTTGCGGAATGCTTATGGAGGCTTTAATTGATATTAATTGATATTTTTTGGCGGTTCTGCGAAATTAGGCCCCAGGAAATAAGGCCCCAAAAGAAAAAATGAAATAAGGCCCCAAATTGGTACATTTTTTCATAACGAAATTATGCCCCAATGAAATAAAGCCCCACTAAAATGAAAAAATATCCCAACTTGTTTTGACTTTTTTTTTAGAAAAATGAAAAAAAGCCCCAATTTATTATAATATAAGTGTATTTTATATATATGTAAGTGTATTTTTGAAAACGAAATAACAAAAGTAAATACTTGGATTGTATACTGCAGAATTTCACTGTTGTTGAACCTGTTAAAAAATTATTTAGTAGCAAAATTGAGTGATCTTTTCTCCTCATTTCCTCGTGTATTGTGTTGAAAACCATAAGAGAGCAACAGAATAGCTGAAAAAAACATTAAAAAATAATCGCCATGCTTTTCATAATACATAATAATTTTCATATACGTAATAACCTATTTTACCATTGTTTACATTCGAGCTTGTAATGGATGGCAAGTTTTAATTCTCGTTCTGATTAGTTTAAACTGTTGCATCATGCAGTGTGTGATAAAAGTTAAATGACATATAGAATTTTTTTGTGTATAAGAAAATTTTCGGCAAATGGGTTTCAATTGGAAAAGGTCCTAAGATTGAGGAACTGGTTGACTATATTTTGGGTTTAGTAAAAAATGGCCACTGCTCAAGTTTAATTAAAAAAGATTTGACTAACTAATATTTTTAGTTAATTAATTAATAACTAATGTTTTTTTTTAATTTTATTTATCCATTTTTATTTTTTAAAAACTAAACATCGAGGAAACAATAGTTTTCCTAAAATCACTAATTTTCTGATTTATGTCCACCATCCCCATACAATCGTTGCAATGTGCGACGGGAGGGTTTAAAAATCTATTAGTTTAAATAGATGTTGGCTCTCTTTTAATGAAAAAAAAAAATTTGGGGGTACCGTTACCATGGAATATTTTTTTTATTTTCTATTTTCTCAAAAATGGTACGTCAGATTTACAAAATCAAATTTTTTATCTAAAGCATCTAAAATTTATAAGACTTAAATTTCAATAAAAAAGATTAATAAAAAAATTAATTTATTTTTTGAACATCTTTATTCATACATATACATATGTATACTTTAATATGGGAGCAAGTTCATGTGATTTAGTCTTGAATTTTAATTTTATTGAGAAAACAACGAATATTTAACCAGTTAAAAAAAAAACATGTTACATTCAGTGGGTTTTACTTTTGAACCACCAATGATAACTTTAATTGAAAAAACCTTGAGGCCAAGACAAATATATCTGAGATTGTTTTGTTTTGAATGATGACATCTGCAGACTGCCCAAAAATATTTCCACTAAGTTAATGCTATGAAACTTTTAACCACTTTTTTTTTCCCAAAATGATGAATTGATTTTCGGTCATTCGAAATATTTTCGACCTGGTTTTTTCTCCAAATTTATTTTTTAACTTAAAAAAAATGTTTTCATTTTATTAAATTTCTTTTAACATACTCTTTTCGTTCTAATATAAAGAATTTTCAAGAAAAAAACCGACTTGGTTATGCCCTAACAATTTTCTTCAATTTTTTTCAATTTGTTGAAGACGAACACTTTTGTTCATTTCTGAACAATTTTAATTTATTTTTTGATCAAGTTTTTTCCGCATTTTTTAGGTAAATTTATTTTTGAAAAAAAAAAAGACGACGAAAATTTTTATTCCCAACAATTTTGTTCTCCAATTTTCATTTAATATATTTTATTTTCAATTTATCATCATTATGCAATTTTTTTGGATGGAAGAAAATCTACTTGAAAATTTCTTCGAACCCGTGGATCCTTCGACTGGGCCACTGAAAATACCCTAAGCAGAACAACAAAGCTACGTGAGCCTGCCAACGTCCCCAAAACTACTAAAATATAAAAATTCAATATTGATTTTATTTTTAGCCAAAAAAGCATTAACAAAAACTTGTTAAGTTACTTCATATTTTTTTTTATTTATATTCTTGTAATCGTCTCCAAACTAGAATTCCGAAACAATTTCAATTACGCATAAAGGAAGGTTTTTATATAAATAAGGAAATCAAAATCATTAATAAAATGTCCTTTGTCATCCATTTGTAATTAATAAGTTAAACAACTTCGAAAGAAGCCAGTCATTTGTTTTTAATTAAATCAATTCAATTTGTATGTCCTTACAGTAAGACAAGGACCTTTAAGTCCTATAAGAACTTAAATCCTTGATTATATACCAAACCAACTCTATAAATGATTATTTCTTGTACAAATATAAACAAACAATAGCTCTTCAAATCCATACAAGTATTTAAGATACGATGTGCTAAAATGATTAATCAATCAAAACCCTCTACTAGAATATCACATTACCCATGACTGGTTCATCCCAAAATGACAGTGTGGTCAATTTTGCTGGGCACGAACCGTACACACTTGTAACCTTTAACATTAATTTTTGAGTAACAAAAAAAAAAATTGGTGCCAACAAGGTTTTCGTATATGTAAATGACTGCTGTTGGTCAAAAACCGGTCAAACATAATATTTCTTTTTTTTTTCGGTACAACTTTATACATTTCCCAATGATTT
This sequence comes from Syrphus vitripennis, assembly GCA_958431115.1. Taxonomy (NCBI): domain Eukaryota; kingdom Metazoa; phylum Arthropoda; class Insecta; order Diptera; family Syrphidae; genus Syrphus; species Syrphus vitripennis. The sequence goes on along the minus strand of OY288110.1, from coordinate 78,163,602 downwards.
AAAAGCATAACTAAAATCTTCCTTATAATTCAACGTTAATTTTACCCTTATTTTTGAATTACCTCGAAATGAAAAACTTTGTGCCTCAAAGTCTTAGGGTGGACAAATGGCTATAAATTTATTTTGGAATGAGGCTGGTGGACAAGGGTCATTCACGGTCTGGCTATTGAAGGGGGTTAATGGTGGTTGAGTGTTTGCATGCACGCAGGTAGAAAGGTTCACGCCCTGTGTACTTATGGCTTTGGTATAGTTTATGTATATGGGATTTCTTCAATTGCGTATAATATGCAAATCCGAATTTTCAATTAGAGAACGGTCAGATTAAAGGGTCGTATATGTAAATTAAGGGATGGTGTATACCTACGATGATATTTTTTGCCTTCATTTTTCCTAGAGTTCGGTTTAGTTTTGATATGATGGGGCAAGACATTCTTTTAGGGTGATTTTTTGAGGAAAATGGTTGTCATGGAACGAATTTCAAAATTAAGAACGCTGAGCTATATTTGATTGGGATCTTTGTTAAAATAAAAAAAAAAGAAACAACTGCGTTTTCAACTAAGTATTTGAATTTTTTTGTGTGAGATTTGGTATTTAGCTTAACTAAGTAGGTACCTTGTTTTTTTCTTAAAAATTCTTTTGGTTATGACTTAGTTTTAAATTGCTAGCCAACTACGTAGTTTTTGCTACAAAACTACATTTATTCAAAAAATAAAAGTACATATTAAGGCAAACATGGAACTGGCTGTTATTACACACTAAAAACCAGAGTTAAACCTTAATTAACCTGCTGAAGAATAATAATTATGATCGTATTGAGAAAAAATAAAAACCTTTTCAAATATTGAAATGAACATATTTTGCGCAGAAATGTTTTTCCACTCAAAAAAAGTCTTCACGCCAGTGTCGAGATTTAGCTAACCTTATATACTTGCCGACTCATCTCACTTCACTCACAAAAGCCATTTTTATTTAGTGAAAAGCTTTTCAAGAATCGGCAGTTTCAGGAAGCTAGATTTATTAATACAAGCAATAAAAAAATTCAATATAACCAAACATTTGAAAATATTTTTCGAAAAATTAAAAAAAAAGAGAGGTATGTTTGTATTTTTATTATAATTAAATGTTTAAACATTTAAATATACCTATGTAAGTCGACATTTTTGCTGATTGCGGATTTCGGAAATATGTCGACTAATTCAAGAGTCGGCAAATCAAGGAAGCTTCATTTGAAAAAAAAATAATAATAAAATGAGCATTTTTGCCGAAGTTGAATCTAAATACCTCGAAATACATAAAATGTAGCAAAATAATTTTGATCATGTTTAAAAGATGTTAAAAATACTTTTTACTGGATACCAACATAATTTTCCTATCTACTTGGATGTCCCAAGATATAAGCAATTATTTCCAACAAAACACCGAAACATTTTTTCAATTATTGACTATTTTGCTTCGACCATTAGAAAAGCTTCATTTTTTAAAGCGAAATTGTGTACCAAACTTCACAAAAAATAGGATTATCTCTGAATTTCCGTAGCAAATTTTGTCTTCGATTTTTTTCCACCCAGTTCGCAGTTCAAGCGAAATTCAATTTTTTCCAGTACGAGGCTCATAGTTTTCATAAAAAATTAACTAAAAATAAAAAAATGTCTTCGTCTAAATCTTGTAAACTAGATACAAAGAAATTTGGTAGGTGTGCGTGAGAGTATTGGCCTTCTCTTCAAGCAAGCGACTTCAATTGGATCTGTAATAATAATAAAAGGTGATATTTAAAAAAAAAGGTGAATTCTTTATTATATCGTAAAGAAGACAGGATGAGGTTATGTATGGAACAACACATCGGGCAGATGGCCGCCGCGGCTTTGCTGGCACATACGTGATCTTTTAATGAAATTTTCAATAAATGCTGCGGTATTTCATTAATGCACCGTCCAATTTCCTCTTTTAAGGCTTGAGTCGTCGTTGGCTTATTCACATAAACCAAGTTTAATGGTGTTAAATCGCACGATCTAGGCGGCCAATTCTGGTCTCCAAAACGCGAAATAACACGACCGGGAAATGACTGATGCAGCAATTGAATTGTTTTTCTGTATGAGATGTGGCGCCATCTTGTTGAAACCTCATCCCCTGCACATTCATTTCTTCAATTCTAGGCCCGAAAAAATTGGAAAATTGGATTTGGAAACACCAATTTGCTGAGCTCGGTGTCGAATTGAGGTGGATGGAGTTTGAGCGACATCATCACTTACTGCTGCGATATTTTCGATCGATCGACCTGGTCGAAGGCGCATTGTTGTCTTTACATCTGTGACAGACCCAGTTTCAGCAAATTTTTCCATTAATCGCTTTACTCTTTTGGAGCATTATTGTAACCCCGAATCGATCGCAATTTGTGAACTGTAGCCCCAAAACTTTCACCGTTTTGGTAAAACAATTTCACAATGAGAATGCGTTGTTTATTTGTGTAGCGCTCCAGTTTTATTAACCTTATACCTTCAACTAACAAACAATAATAATTGTTCAAATGTCAAACAATGACACTTCGAATGGCGCCAAATTTAAATCTTGCGTTTAATGAATAATGAATGAATTTAATTCTTTGTTAAAAATTATTTATTATTAAGATTAATCGTTGCAATAATAATATTAATTTATTTATTCCATTGTTATTAATTATTTATTATAAATAAATATATAATTGATATCTTATTTTTCTGTTTTATGGGAAATCATTGCTTCTAAGTTAAAGAAATTTTTAATCTCTTGTATCAGCTCAAGGATTCATTTAAAAATCTCGCATTTCGAAATCTCAAAAGTGTATATGGCGAAGTAAGGATTTGAACCGAAATCAATCAGCCCTTTCAGGAGTTTTGCCCGAATGTCATTCCACTCGGAAAAAAACCCTTTTTCATTTCTTTTATTTTGAGTTTCAGCCATTTTAATTACACTTGTACTTAGCCAAAATTTTCGTACAAAAGTTTAAAAGCTGTTAGTCAATTTTGATTTAATTTTTTTTCATTTGGATAGTTTGTGGTTTTCAAATATTTATTTAGCCATCTCACATCCATAATATAATACCTTTATTACTGACATGTCATTCTAATTCCATCCAAGGCACGTGATGATTTATTCAATAAACAGAAATTTCGAGAAAAAATATTCTTCAATTAAGTAACATTTGAATATTTTTATCCATGTTTTTGATTTTTTGCTAATTTCCAAAACTGTTTTTTTTATCGATTTGTAATATATGTACATAAATCAAAACAGTACATAGTGAACAGGTCGTTATTCTGTATTCCAAAATTGTGTATGTGGATTGACAATTCTGTATAAACATAATTCTATAATAGATTATTCTGCTTTTCCATAATTGTGTTTTCAAAAATTCTTTTAAACCAGAATTCTGTATTTCAAAATTATGTATGTATTTCAAAGCGCTATAAATCCAAAATTCAGCTTTTTAAAATTCTGTAAATCTTAAATTCTCTAATAAAAACTCTAAAATATTTTTGATCAACCGTGAAACAAGTTTTGTTCCGTTAACAAAAAAAAACAATGTGCCTATTATAAAGAAAAACTTTAAATATTAAAAAAAAAAATAATTAATGTAATGAAGATGAAAAATCATGTATAGCTTCTCAAATCTTCGTTTGATTTCAAGTACTTTTTTCAACCTTTCGGAATGTGTTCGAAACCCTGTTCGAAACCCTATCTACTTAAGCTTTTGCGTTATAGTAAAGCTACATTCTAAGTCTGTATTACAAAAATCTGTGTTTCAAAATTTTATAAATGAAAATAGAACAATTGTTCCTTTATTATTTTTCTTTATCATTTATAGAATTTTGGATTTACAGAATTTTCAAATATAGAATTTAGATTTGTAGCAACCGAGTTCAATGCAAAATAAAGAGGCAAACAACGTTCTTCCTTCAAGAGATTAACAACAACTAACTCTTTATTAACAAAATAAGTAACTCTTGGTTAACAAAATCACAGTTGCATGTGCACGGTTATTCGAATATTTAAAACATAATATAACATGAAATCATACGATAATCTTATGTATACATACATTATATATAATAAATACATAGGTAACGTCATTTGGTAAAAAGATAATACATTTAACATTGATAGGGTATTATTGCAAAGTTTGACAAGTAAAAGCCTACATATTACAAAATTGTAAAATCCGAATTTTGGCCCATACATAATTATGACCCCAGCCCAAAACCTTTATCGAAAATAATGGTCCAAGAGAAAGTCTTGAATTCAGAGAAATCCGCATTAGAGTTATAACAAATTTTCGAATGATTTTAAAGTATCTGATTGAAGATCGTACTGAGAATTGAGAGCACAAAGTGGTGACAGTTTTCACTTTCCACACAGCCCACAATTTAAATTTGGTAAAAGGATCTAATGGTTTATCGAAGTTATCGATAGTTAATATGTAAACTTCATTTTATATCAAATCAAGAGTTTCCAAGCATCAAACATTTTTATCATTTGATTTATGTTACAAATGATATTTTTTTAAAGACCCAACCACGAAATTTCTTATTTTCTTTCTTCTGCACCAAATTTATCTTTAAAGAGGATTAAAGTTATAACCAAAAATTTAATGACTCATATAAAAAAAGATACCTACCTACCTTAAGAAAAAATTGAAGAGCTTCGTCTTAAAAATAATGTTTAAATAACAAAACAAAAAATTCACCCACACCAACAATATTCTTATAATAACATCAGAGAAGTAAATAAATTATACCAAAGCAACACGAAAAAAAAGGCGTAGTACTTCCTTTCATATTACAATTTTTTCCTTTTCTTTTTTTTCTCTGTGTTTTGCGCTTATATTTTATTAAGTCAGCCGCCTTCTTTTACGCACAAATGAAAATTGTGGAACTAGGAAACTTCTATATAGTCGCGACGTCGAATTAAAAGAATAACGACCCCGACCTTGACTGGGATAAAAATATACCCTCATTATGCTGTCGTCGTTGCCCCCCTTTTTTTTGCCATTCCATTCCATCATTTGACGGTTCTCACTTGCTTCTCAAGGATATATTTATATACTTACATTTTTTTTTTCATTCATTCAACACTTCCTTGCAGCTGGCTGCTGTTTTTTTTTTTTTCTTTCTTCATTTATTTTTTTATTTCCCTAAAATAAAGAAAATTCTAAAGGGGACATTTTTACACTGCACACAAAGTGTACCCAAGTCGCAATGTTTTATAGCAAGGACCAAAGAAAGGCGCACACCATCTTTCAGCAGACTGCTGTTGGTACTAACTACTATCGCAACAATGACTAACATAGCGTTTTGATCCTGAATTTATTGTCAAGGGCAAAGAATACAAAAAAAAATAAATGTATATTTTTTTCACTCAAAATTATCTTGGAAAAAATGTGTGTAAGGAAAGTTCGTTAACGTCAATAGAAAAGAAAGCAATAATTATTCGTGCCCACAACTAAAGTTATTTTTGTCTTTGTCTTTCTTTTGTTTTGTATCTGCGAAATTGTTGACTTCTTCTATGACCCAGTTTCGTAAAGATAGGTTAAAATATTTTCTGGAATTGCGTTACAATACTGAACGGAAAAAATTAAAATATTGAATTAAAAATGAACTTGCATTTTATTTCCATTTTATAAAAATGTACCTTTCTTGAATGAATCAGTCGCCCATCTTCTTTGGAGTATTTTAAAGCAGCGCTAACATTCAGTGAACCCAAATCCGCTCATGCAATAATACGAGTTAGAAATATTTGCAAATAAATTTAATAAAATAAAATAAAATAAAATAAAATAAAATAAAATAAAATAAAATAAAATAAAATAAAATAAAATAAAATAAAATAAAATAAAATAAAATAAAATAAAATAAAATAAAATAAAATAAAATAAAATAAAATAAAATAAAATAAAATAAAATAAAATAAAATAAAATAAAATAAAATAAAATAAAATAAAATAAAATAAAATAAAATAAAATAAAATAAAATAAAATAAAATAAAATAAAATAAAATAAAATAAGTGCGTACAGTGGCTTTATATGAAATTCATAAGATCACCATTTTTGGGAAACATCAAATATTTAAGATCATTTCTGCTGAATTTTTTGCACACTTAAGATAGGTACGAAGTTTAATCGAAATCTGTAAAAACAAAAAAAAATGCATTTTAGTAATTCATAACTGTATTTGCTAACTCCTCTGGTGATAACAAAATAAATAAATTAAGAATCGATTGTAGCTTGACAAAGTTTAAGCCAGTCAGAAGAAAAAGACTAAAAACCATGTGAAAATAAAAAAGAACTGTCTCTTAAGTTGTTCGTCTTAAGATAACTTCTAGAACCAGTAGTTTTCTTCTGCAGTGGTAATTGTTGGGCACCTTGTATATTTTTCGAGTCCGCAGACGGGCTCCAAAAACTGGCATGATTATCTACATATGTATCGTTTTGAAATTTCCCTTCAGTTTTTTTCCTTGATAAACATTTGAAGTTTTAAAGTTTTTACTTGCAACTCTTTACTTCGTATTTTGTTGTTATAAATTTATTTATTTTATTCCTAGTTTTATCGGGGAATTTTTTTTCTTTGGCATTCAATTATTTATCAATTTGTTGGCTTCTTTAAACTACATGCCTTTAAATTTCTCCCGAATAGAAGCCCGCAAGAACAAAGAATCAAGAGAAGCTTAGAAAAAAATAATATATTAAAAAAAACCGTTACGCTATAATTATTTTTACAACAGTCGGTAGATACAAAAATATATAACTATTTTCTAAAAGCTTTCAGCAAGTAATAAAACAATATTTGTTTACATTTTGTGACGCATTATTTTATCTTACGAATTATTTCAGTTAAACATACAAACAAAACAAAACAAAACATACACCTACAGGGTGTTTGCTCGTTAAAAGAAGAAATTTAAAAAAATATTTAAAAATATTAAAAAAATAATGTCAAATCAAGTTATTTTAGCGAATATTTTCGAAAAATTTTAAAGAAAAATAAAATAATCAAACTGAAATTAAAAAGAAATTATATTATGTTCTAATTTTGCTTAAGGAAAGTTTCACATTCTCTTTGTTTTCGAAAAAGAAATGGTTATATATTTCAAAATTAAATTTATTTTTAAGTAGGTACCAAACAAAATATTCTGTTCACTGGTTTTGAATCTCCTCTGTTCTGTAATAAATAAAAATAAAATCTTCAAATAAATATCGGATTATTTACTTTTGTAGAGGCTCTTGGCTTTTTGGACCAGGATGATCGAAAAACGATCTTTGTATACAATTCTAAACAGGTGACGTTTCCAATGTGTTTACATTCATCTTCAGTTTTTTTTTTAGGTTATAAAATTTTTGATGAGATGATTTCTGTTGTAACTTGAAAAAAAAATTCTAAAATTTTTTGCTGTTGTAAATTCGAAATAATATTATTCAGGTCTGAAGATCCAAAACGTTTACAAAAGAAGCCCACTAGAACTTCATATAGTTAAAATATATATAAAATATGAGTCATGTCGTTTTAAGAATGTCCCAAATGAATAAAACCAGTGAAGATATTCAGTTTTACTTATTAGTCACTCAAGGCTTATTATTATTGTATTAAGAAAATGTTTAAAAAAAACTGATTAAAACTTTAAAATTTGCATGAATTTTATGTAAACAATTTTTTTTTTCTAAAAGTAAACATTTTATAATCAAATGATTCAATAAAATTAACCATTAGGTATATTGACTGTCAAAAATGATTTTATATTATTTTATATTAAAAATTCAAAAGCATTTTATATTTTGAATCGTTAAAGTTTTTATTTCGTAAAACATTTAAGTTTGCTCAAAGAGATTTTGAACTAAAATATTAAACTTTTGGCAATTAAAAAAATATATGTATATTTATTTTTACACGAGGGGTATTTTTATGATACAAATTCTATTCTACTACTGAAACAAATCAGCCAAGTAGAAAACTTGGCACTATTTAGTTTTTTTTTTTAATTTAAAAGCGATGCCAGAATATGGGCAAAAACAATTTCTAATTTTAATGGTTAGGAATTCTAATCTAATTTTATTTCATGAAAAGGTTAAAAAATGATGCCCTTAATATTTTTTGGAAATATATCGTTAAGTAGAGTAATTACAGAGAAGTCGCACATTGTTAGATTATAGTTTTTATAAAAGGTTGGAAAACAAGAAATAAGAATAGCATTTTAATTGGGTGAAGGAAAACGTTTAAGAAAAATACAATAAATACTAGAAAAGAAAAATTTTTTACACATTTTAAATTAAGAGAACATACATACATTTAATAAATTCATCAGTTATAATTAAACAATAATAAATAAATATTTCTTCCTGTACAGCTTTATAAAATAGCTTCCCTTACCTTTGCCTGCACGAATTGATTTGAGTGATCTACTTCTAAATAAGTTGAAGGAAATCTATGAAGTACTCGTAAACCTACATAATAATAATGTATGTATATGGATTTTCAGATGATTCAGAACAAATAAATATTATTTAAATCAGTTACCATTCAGTTTGATCCTCTTATAACTCAGGTAGCTCACAAAAACGATGACACATGAGTGTTATCTTTTATTGGGATAGTCAATCTATCCTTTCGCCCTATATATGTAAAACTGTGCATGTGTGTAATCAAAAAAAAAAAAGTATACTTTTGTAGTCACAATTATGTTTTGAATCTGCCAAACAAATCTAATTTGCATATAACCAGGCAGATGTCCTTTTTGTTGTATTCATTTCTGAGCTGATCTAATATGCAGGGCACATTTTTTTATTCATCCAGCCGCTTAAACATTTTTTTCCTGATACAGTATTATGATTAAACCCAAACTGATGGCACGCGGTTTTATTAAAAAAGATTTAAATACAAGTAGGTAAATGAAAATAACGTAGGTCATTATTCTAAGGGTACTGAGATAAATACATATATACAAGCTGGATGATTTGAATGGTTGAAGGAATAAGATGTCTTCTCAAATATTAATATCTTCGGTTAGATTTGTAAACCTGCGAACTCCACTTTTACTTTTTCCAATTTTATTTACTTCAAAAGTTGCTTAAAAATATAAAAAGCTATTAATTTTTTTACATTTCGTAATAAGGACTATATTATAAATAATTTCCTTTATTTTTGGATTCATGTCGATGTTGAGAACACTTTTACTTTTGAATCTTTTTGTAAAAAAAAACAAATACACCTACATAGCTTTTATGCATTGATGTGTATACGGGATTTCAAAAAAAAGTAGAACTATAATAGTCAGACGTGGTAGGAAGCTAATGTCAAAACCGAACGAAAATCAGCTTTCCGAACACTCAAATGGAGAATTCAGCCATATTATGTGCTTTCACCATTTTGATTTTTGTATCTATCTGTCAATTCACTTCCGCAGAAGCTTTCGATGAGCGCTCTTGCTATCGACAGCGAAAGTTTACGAATGGGCGCATCATATAAATTCCTCGTATTCGCTTTGTTTCTTACGACCACTTCAGCTGACGTTCGACGATCAATCAAGGTCAAAAAGAATTGGTGACTTACTAGCGACTTCACATATCCCCACAGAAAATAATCCAACGGCGTTAAATTGTACGATCTTGTAAGTCCATCAATCAATTCTGGCTCGAGCAGTGTGAAATGTTGAAAAAGTCAATAATCATGGCTCTATAGCATTCACCATTGACTGTAACGTTCTGGCCAGCATCGCTATTCCACCAGCCCATTAAGCACAATAAAAACAATCAGTTTTTCTGAATGTAATGGCGCCGCCGGCCTCTCAACAAATTACGAGTAAAACAAATTTCTCAAATGCAAATCGGAATCGGGATAAATTTTCATTTTCAGTTGTGAAATGCGAACCAAAACTAAACACAAATCACATTTACCTCTGAAAAACCCCTAAAAAAACCTTTGCGTTGTTAATGACAAATTGTGAACAAAGTAAAAATACTTTAACACTCCAAAATTCTATATATGATGCGGATCAAGAATTTTGTATTAACAAATATATTCGTACTCCATTATTTTATAAGCATATTTCAAAATTGTGTAGGTCCGAAATTCTCTATTTTCAAATTCTGTTCAATAATCTTTTAACATTCTGTTCAAAGTTTTGTAAATCCAAACTCTTATACATTTACCACTCTGTAATAATATTTTAGAATTTTTATGTAATGAAGATGAAGAATTTTTTGGCTAACCTTCTGTGTGACTTTAAACTCGTCTTCTTTAATATTTTGTTTTTATATTTAAGTATAGTTTTTCGATTTTTCAAATTCAAATTTTACAATAGAATCACTTTTGAAGAATAGAGTGTGTTCTAACCCTAGCCGTTCGGATTTAGCATAAGATTGTATGTAGGTCCCCTCCATTCCTTAAACGTGCACATAGGAATAGTTGAGTGTTTTAATTATCTTATAAACTATTTCACCACTAAATTAATATTGAACTCCAGCCTCTTGTGCTTTTCAGCACATACATAGGTTCCCTACTAAGATAATCCATAAACTTATAAATACAGTCCTAGTTTACCCCGGAAAGGTGTAAAGCATCAAACCTCGACACTTGGAGTACTAGAAATGGTTACACTGTGGGCTGTCTATATAACCGAAAAATATTTTGGATTTGATGTTTTATTTTCGAAACCGGTCAAAATCCGAGATGTGGAAATTGTAAAAATAAAATTATTGTGATAATGAAAAAAGTGAACACTTTTCCAGAATTCTATAATACAGAATTTTAGAGTTACAGAATTTTTGGAGCTGAATTTTGACACTTGCAGAATTTTGAATTTACATAATTTTGAAACACACAATCTTGAAATTTAGAATTTTGTATTCTGTATTTTGGTACTTATATAACTATGGCCCCAACCCTAACCTACCTACTGTGCCTGTGCAAGAATTTGTAAGAAAATTTATCACACGTCAAAAAGGATTAAATTTTCTAAAATTTAATTTTTCTCTATTTCATAATTCATTATTAAGAATTCATATACGATTTTGGTTCATTTTTACGAAATAATTATGTACCTACGTCACTTAAACCCAGATCAAGAATAAGAAAACATGGAATACAATTTAAAAAAATTAATAATGAATTTTCTCAAAATATTTTCAAAAATAAAAGAATTAAAAAAATCAAATCAAATTAACAAATATATCTATTAATAATCCGAAATTCAAAAATTGATTGACAATTAAAAATCACGTGATGTTAATTCTTTATTTTAAGTTTAATGTAAATTATTAAAAAATAACCAGTCACAAGCTTCAAAAATATGTTTTTAAGATTATCTGAAATAAATGAAGATATGGTTACATTACCCATTACTTAACCTATATTATTTAATCAACAGTTTGATTTTTAATAATTGAATGGAATTATGTACGTACATTATGTAGTTGCAATTCAAATTATTTTTCACTATGAAGAATAATAAAAATAGATAAGTCACAAAACTTAAGTCCTCTTAAAAAAAAAGAAAAAAAAACATTCAAAGTCTAGTCAAACCGTCGCTATTGTCATCTTAAAAAAAAAAAGAAAAAAGAAGAATATTTCAAGACAAAGAATAGACCGGCGCGAAATATTTTGTATAAATCTAAAACAAAACTTTATATAAAAATAGACATGAATCTTTACAAAACAACAACAAAAAAAAAGAAATAAAACCAAGTTGGTATAGGAAGTTAGGTAGCTATGTATATTTACATTCCCAGCATTTCAAAGTCAAGTGCAACAGCATTTTTTTTTTTCTTCTTCTTTCCATTATGAATTGCATTTCCATTTGAATACCTAGGTTATATTTTACATAAATATATATGTATATACAGTACGTACTTATAGTACAAAAAAAAATTATATTCATGAAACGTGTACCCGGGCTGCACTCTCGCATATTTTTTTGCGAGTTTTCTTACTACACGCGGGGTGATGGGTGGCATAGTGCAGTATACAAAACGAGTAAAAAAAAAACCTTGAAACATTTTTTTTTTCTTTTCATTTTTATTTTTTTTTGTTGTTGCTCACCATTAAGTAAAAGTAAAAGTGAAAAATTCTACTACTGTTCCCGAAAGTTGAGTTCACTCTCCACACCAAGCAAAAGAAACTGCAGTAGCATGAAAGATATAAAAAAAACACGAAAAAATTGTGAGAAAAAAAGAACTTTCTTTCAATTATGAACTTGGGTGAAGAAGTGGGACATTTTTATCCTCTCTGTTATTTTTTTAAAGGTGTAGCTGGTAGGTAGTGATGTATACCTTCCTATCTTTACAAATAGAACAAACACAAAAAAAAATAAAAACTTTGATATTCCCTTACACGCACCATATCATCATGATCCTTGTTTAAGACAAAAAAAAAACCTTTGAAGCCAAACCAAAACTAGGAAATGAAAAAAATATTATTTTGTTTACAAGAAAAAAAAAGTTACCTACATGGGTATACAATATGAACACATATTATGTAAACTATATATCACTGGTACATGTACACTTTACAAAAACAAAAATAAAACCATTAAATTCACTTATTTCTGCAATTTTCTCCTTTTACTCCTTTTTTTTCGGATAGGTACATTTTTCTAAACATAACAAACTCAAAAGGAATATCCTTACAAAATACCTATAAATAAATATATTTATACCTCTTCTTCCTAACCTAAAGCAAAAAAAAAAAGCCGTCGCAAAAACCTCAATTTTACACACATCTCCTTTTGGGCTATACATTTTATGGTACGAAAACAAAAACAACAACAAAAACGAAACACATGCAAATAAAATCCTTTGCGGGGTAGGAAAAAGGGTTTTTCCATGCATAATCCTATACGAAGGTGTGGTCTAAATTGCTCTTCTCTGCATGAAACGACAGTGGCACGCAGAGGGGTATTTATCGTTTATTGATATCTCATCTAACTACATGCATTGCAGATTCTCTACCTAACTATGTATGTATAAAACTTTGCTAGGTACATAAACAAAATGGGGTAGTTTTTATTATGGACTTTTGCAGACGAATTTAGGAGAAATATTAGAATTTCCCTATATTTTGGGATATTTTTTGCTATCTAACGGAATTAGATATGCGTTTGGAAAACGAACGGTAGGAAAAGTCGTAACGGTGCGGAGTGTGTTAAAGAGAAGAAGGTGTGAGAAAATATGTAAACAGAAAAAGTCCTGCGATTAAATATGAAAAGTGAAACAAAGGAATAAAGATAAATAAATATAAAAAAGACTAACTTTGAAATTCAAATGTATCTTTTTACTTTTTTTCTGAATGAAAATATTCTCAGGCTCAATAGGTAGATATAGACTATAGACAAAAGATACGTAGATACTCAAGTAACTACTCATCAATAAAATATACATCCCAGTTAGGTATTTTACCAATAAAACACAAAATAACGGTATAAATAAATCCTTTAGCCCATCATGAGACTCTCAGGTGAAAAGAGAAAGAGACAAGAAGTATCCCAGTTCTATATAATATGTCGTGTCGTCCTCGTGCTCGTATATTATAGTAGAATCGTTATTATTATTGTCCTTTGTCCACACGGGCATGATGGGGATATTCGTTCTATGTAGCGGACACAAAAATATAATAATATATGTATCTAACACATTTCGTATGCATGCGCAATAACTACTCATATGGTTCTTTGGATTGGGAGTATATTTTCGGGAGTGATTGGGTTGGCATTATTAGAGGCTGGAGCTTCAGCATCCAGCAGTGGCGGCGGCGGCAATAGCGACCAAATACAAAAAAAAAAACGAAGGCTTTATGCGCTGTTCTAGGCAAATCAACTCAACTATCTATCTATCTATAAGATATCCAAGAGCAAAAAGTGGACGCATTTGTACATACCTAGATACTCCTATATGGATGATGATGATGATGATGATGATGATGATGATGATGATGATGATGAAGATGGTGTTCCATTTAAAAGTGGAAATCAAACTGAAATATGTTATCCTACTGGAGATCCCACTTTTACATATGCGCATTCGTCATATCTCCAAAACAACTTTACCTACACACACACACACATAGACACACAAGCAGGCACACATATATCATAAGCGTATATATACAGTCATGGAATCAGTGGCAGAGGCATCATCCTTGTCCGCGTGCATATGTGGACGACACATTCCTTTGGCTTCGCAATCCCCTCTGTTTATACTGAAGGATATCTACTAGGTATATAGAGAGTTCTTCATGTTGAGAAGGGGGAGAGAGGGGGTAGGTTGTTGTTGAAGGCAAAGGCGATATAGTAGCGGGCGGCTAGACTAGGATGCTGCGGTGAGTGGATGCTCGTCCCGCATAGAGTAAAATGAAAGCCTCTGCCAAAAACTTGATCCAAACATACATAGACTAGGTAGGTTTAAGTATCTATAGGTTGTTAGGAGGTACCTATAGCCTATTCTCCATGCATGCACACAGCGTTGCCAAATGACACCTTTTCATTTTAAATGACACTGGGAAGTCTAAGACTTTTCTAATGGCACTCCGATGCGGGAAAGGCTTATAATCTCGAATACAGAAATCTCGGAAACAATGGCAGAATCTTTGTTTTTAGCAAATCTTCAAAAAATTTAGATCCGGGTCCAAAAGATAAACTGGAGCTCAAACTTTAAAAACGGCTGACTCTTTGAATTAGTTGTTTTTTTTTCTATCTGTCAAAACATGGATTGGATTACAATAGATTGACAGGAAAAAGTACTAAAATTGTAGTAAAATTCCGTTTTTTACTAAACAGAGCTGCAAATTTCTTTATAAATATCAGCTGTTTCTAACCTGTGTGTTGACTTTAGACTCATGGCCAGTTGGACTCGGGTCTAAAGTTGGACTATGAATATTATATACATATATCAAAATTTTCATTTTCATTTTTTGATGAAGAATTATTCGAAAAAATTGCACCAATTGTATTTAAGCAGATAAAATCAACAAAATCCAACTTTGAGAAAAATCATACATTTTCATATTTTTTACTAAATTGCTTACTTTTGGAAAAAGAAAAGCTAAAGGCTTTACTATGATGGGTGGAAATAATGTATAGATCCAAATTGATGAAAATCAAACGTAAGCAGTTTTCAATTTTTTTTACTGTTTTGTTATTTTTAATAGCTGTTTTTTTAGGTGTGTAGAACTTTAAGTTGGCAACACTTTTCACTTTTTTAACTGGCAGCCATTTTAAATTCAACTTCAACATGATAGACTGAAGCCTGAACAACGCTTCCAAATTGTCCAAATTTATCCCGATTCATAAGATTCATAAATTCATAAATTTTGTTTAGCGATGAAGGTCACTTTTGGTTGAATGTTGGAACTAGTCAATTAACAAAACTCCCGTATTTGGATTCAAGATAATCTTCAAGTGTTGAGCTACCGTTACATTGTGTTTGGTGTGCTTATGGGCTGACCGCCATAGAGCCATGATTACTGACTTTTTCGTTCCTCAATCGAACAACCATGATGTGCAGGAGCCGAGGTTTCAACAAGATGGCGCAAAATGTCACACAGCTCGGGCCACAATTGATTTATTGAAGGTAACTGCATAGTTTCACGTTTCAAGCCGCTACACTATTTTCTGTGGGGATATGCCAAAAGTCGCTGGTCTTCGCCCAAATTTTTTTTTAGATTAGGTCTTGTTAAATTTTCCTGCTTAAATATGTTTAAAAAATTTTATCATTTGCATTTTATAGAAAAACTTTACAAATTTTCTTAATTTGAACAGTGTGACCCACTCTCTGTTTATTTTTTAATATTTTGAAAATGGAACTTTCAACAAAAATCCGGCAACGCTGCTTGTGTACCTAACTGTGATGGTTTGTTCTGCTATACCTACTCCTACAACAAAGCAGGCGGTAAGCGAGTGGCGAACATGGCGCTCGTGAGTGGCGAACATCGTTAGTTATTTTTGGTTATTTATGCGATATTGGTTTTTCCCAAAAAGGGTTGGTTTCGTTTCGTTCGTTCGATGTGGATAGATGGATGGATGGATGCGACTACATATATCTAGTTAGATAGATATGAATATAGAGAAATATATATTTTAACTACCTATTGGATATAGGGCGGAGCAGACCAAAGGTGCCTTCGTTAATTGAACCAAATCGGCATATGTGGAGGTTGTCCTGGCCGTTAGTTGTAGGTACTCTCGCAGATTTATAGCGTGGGTAATTGTGTGTTTAAATACTTGTCTACATATCTATAGCTATTTCAGGAAAACATAAACTTATTCTCTATGTTCAATATTGGATTTCTGTTTTTCTCTCGCTCTTATGTGTATACGATGATGATTTTTGGATATGTACCTATACTACATATACATACGTATGTATCTATGATTGTCACTTTGTCGTTTCTCACGTATCGCATCACATATAGTTTTTTGTATATATACATACATATTTGTATTTTCCTTATGTACTGACAAAGCAAGTACGCTGCTCTGCTGCTCATTAGAAGTGTTCCTGTTCCGGTTGACTTCGATGGAGCACACACTGTATAAGTATACACCTATAGTGGCAGCAATGGCTCTGGCTTCCTGGCGATGGATTGGCATGGGGTGGGATGGGGTGGTGTATTTCGTCCTTCTTTGTCTTCGTATATAGTCACACAGGCTTTTATTATCTCTCTCGCCTCACATGTGAAGTATCCGCACACAAGGGTTTGCACATAAATCTAACATTGTTAGAGAGATTGAAATGTGGAATGAGTACGGGATGGGTGATATGATGGTGATGGGGACAAGCAAGGATACGTATAGGTACATGTAAAAGGCAAAATCAATACACAGCTTCTGCTCCAGCTCCAGCTCACCCTCATCTCATCCCATCTCTCGTAAACAATATATGTATGTACCATACCTATATTGTGCGAGAGAAATTCGGTTTGTGATACTTTAACTTTATATGTGGACTCAATGATTCAGCAAGAAGAGGGGTGATGTGTGATGATGCGGGGGTGGTGGTACACTGATGGTTATGGGCTATGCTATAGAAATTGGTGGATACTTCACACACAAGAGGCGAATTCTTATTCTTCTTCACTCACTTGAAAATAATATATATTTTTGGTGCTGTACGCTTTACTGTACTCTATATTCTACCATAGCGACCACAAGTCTCCACCCTTATGCGTGCGTGTAGGTATCCTTTTAAGCGTCTCAAGAAATCCCTACCAATTAAAACAGTTCTCCTTTCGTTCGCTTATGGGATTGCTGCTGCTCCTGATGATGCTGATAGGAACTTTTTGCCCAAAATTTTCCACATTGTCTTTCATTTAATACATATATGTTTTGTACAATATATGTATGAAGGAAAGGTATAGTTAGGATAGATGGAACCTACTTTGATGATGCCCGGGTTTTTCGTCACCACACACCAAAAGCAAATGGAATTCACAAATAATTAATCTTAATGAGCACTTCGCAGCAGCTACTTTTATTCCCACATATGTACAATGTACATGCATATATATACATATGGATGACATATGTGCGAAGGTGGGCTTTCTATCAAAAAAGGATAATAAAAGAAAAGAAAATATTATGTACATATGTGGAGAAGAAGAACACATTTTGGCAACTTATTCGAAACAGAGGGTGTGTCCTCGTGCGCTAATTGTCATAGTGAAACTATTGTAAATATTCTTTTTATGTATGTACCTACAAATATACATTTTATATATAGTTGATGTTTTTTTTTTCTTCAATTTTAGAAAACTTAGCTAGAATAGGAATTTGCTGTACGACACAGAAATGATAGGTGAGTAATGAGATGAAGAATGTAGATAGTTGAATGAAGAGAGGAGGGGTTCTTAAAGTTTATAAAATATATGCATACATACAAAATAACTGATATGTAGTACCTATTGTAGGTATAGGCAAAGTTTTTCGGAAATTTGAAACTGTTCATCTTATACCTATAGAGAAATTTTGGAAAACAATGCAGATAATTTATGAAAGATGAAATAGCATATACCTACATAGTTATGTTTTTACGTGGCATTATGTTTCTATTCAAAAAACTTATATGAAGTAATGGTACCTTCTTCTCTATAGCTATTGATTTAAAATATGCTAAACTTGTGTATACCCGTGGATACTATTTCTAAAGTCAGGAAATGTATAAGACTTTATGTATGGGGTAATTTATTAAATTAAAATTTGACATTAGAATAATAAAATATTAATTGAAATAGAATGAATTTCAAATGGCAATGAACAATAGATAGTTACCAACATTTCAACTTATTTTTAAAGCTGAGGAATATTGATCTAATAGGCCACAAGTTTCAATTTGTATAAGGCTTCTTTAAAGAATGCTTTTTTGTATACTTGCAGATTATAGGCTTCATAAGTGCTTCATTGAAGAGTGTTTAGATTGAAAAAAAAATTTATATATCTCTGTAAAGGCAATTATAAAAGGTTAATTTTTATAAAGTTCAAATTGGGTTTTGTTACAATTTTTAGAAACTTAACAGAGAAATTTGGTGAAACGTATCAAGTTTTTCTTACAATCCTAATAGAACATTCTCCCATTTGGGAAGTACAATCGGGATATTTTCCGAACGCGAGTAGTTCCAATCTATTAGAGAGGCTTTAATTTATATACAAGTATTATACAAGCTTTTAAGAAGTAAACATTGAAAATAAAGAGAAAAATATAAAACAAATTGAAATTGTAGACGATATTTCCAATATTCGAAGTTCAAATAGTGATGCTCATTCTAAGAGGTACGTCAAGATGGCACCGCCACAACTTAATTTGTTGCTCTGCTTATCTGCGCCTGGCTAGCAACAAATATCGTCCTTATGTTTACATAATTTGATTCTTAAATTTTTTTGTGGCGGTGGTAACTTGATTTCCAGCTAGGACCATCAAAGGTTTGATGGGGAGAGGATTTTTATTAGAACTAATTTTGCAACAAATTATTGCGGCATTGGTTTTCTGGAACTTCCGTTAAAGCGGAAAGTATATTTTCCAGACGTTTTTAATTGTACCTTATATAATTTACATTTAAAAACTTTAATAAGGCTTACATTTTGAGTAAAGTTTTAAAATCAAATAAGAAACCAAGGCTGTTTTTATCATTTTCAAATACAAATCTAATTTAATTCTTTTTTTTTTCAAAACAAAATAGTAAAGAAATGATGGTGAATTTGAAGTTTGATATTTATCGGACATATTTTACCAGTTTAGTACTAAAAAACGGGCATAGTTCAATGTTCATAGCAAATATTTTTATATTTCTATTGTGTACACATTTTTAAATAGACACACAGATTTTTAAAAACGAGTTAAAAGAACCGTTTATAAAGCTATCTTATACAAACAACAACAAATTTAATGAATTTAGAAGCTGGAGCAATAGAGTCATCCCTTTTTAACTCTTTGTAATTTTGTAATGTATTTAATTGTTTGATTTTGTTGTTTATATATATATATTTTTTATTTTTGATTTTCTTCTTTTGTAAGCGAAATATTTTGTAAGCAAATTTAATTTTGTAAGCGAGTTGTTTTTGTTCAAATGTCATTTTAAGCTTTGTTCGTTTCATTTTGTTTTATTAAACTCGCGCTGAAGATGAACTTTCAATTTTAAGTTCGAAATGCATCCTTATGTATGAATATATTTATTAATAATTTAATTAAAATGGTTTAAAAAATGTTTTTTGTATTGAATATTAATAAAAAAATAAAAAGGATTATTAAATCAAACAATTAATTAATTTAAATTTAAGAATATTGTTAACCGCACTTAATACAAGCGAGACCATATTAAAAGAAAGCTTATTTAACGATTTTGGACCTTCCTTTAGAAGATTAATTCTTTAGTAAATTTGGGATCTTTTTCGATTTTTTCATTTCGTATATTATTATTTGCCTACATCACTGCACTGTGGCGTATGTGGAATATTTTTACTTGCGTTGAATAAAAATGCAATTCAATAAAAATGTAGATTACATAAAAATATACATATTCCTAGAGAATTATTCAAAATAAACAGACATATATTCCAAATACGCCACCATGCAACGGCGCTTCTTACAGTTTGATGATCTTTTGATAATCTTACCGAAAATTTCAGTAAACTTACCTAGGTATATATACACAATACAAGAAGATTTTTATTCTTTGGATAGTAGTTAACCTATCTATATGTTATTTTGGAAGATTAATAGAGAAATATACTAAATGAGTTTGTCTTCCAAACTTTTTTTTAACTTTATTAAGGCTTTCCTAAACCAGTACGAAACATTTTTATCAATCGTAGCAACATGTTGTTATTGGTGTTTTGTCGAGGCACCGAATGTTTGGCATTGGTTTGTGAAAGCCATTATATTTTATGAGAAACTTCATTTTACTATTTTATTAATTTCAAATAATATGATGACAAAGGAACATTTTTTTACCTTAATAAAATGCAGTAGAGGGTTGCCACGTGTTTTTATAAGAATTATAAAAACACAAATGGGACTAGAAAACAAATTTTAAAAATGCATAGAATTAAATGTTTGAATTACTTAAGCCAGTTCAAAAGTAATTTTGAGAGGTCTAAAGCGGTCTTTTAATTTCATGAACCTATATTTCAATAGATACAATTTTCCCCCTACGCCCAGTTTTTCAGTGCTGAGTTACACCGGAGTTAGTTAATCCTGCAAGATGTTTCTTTTTGGCGGATGAATGCAAAAGATTTTTTTTTTGAAGTTGACCTAGTTATAACTCAACATATTTGAAAAACTTGCTCTTAATTGTTAAACAATTAACTGTTTAACAATTTTTGTAACCTTAAATTTGTGAAATTGAATTGAAATTGAAAAATATTCCACATACGCCAGCGTGACTCATTTACCCAGAAGTACTTTCAGATATGGATTTTTCTGTATTTTTCAAAGGGCATTTAAACTCAAATTTGTTTATTATCAGCTCCTTGCAGGATTGCGTCGTTCTGTAATTAAAATTGAATTTGTTTTCTGTTAATATATAAATGTATATGTATATGTATGCACCAAGTTTGAATATTGTTCATTAAATTTTAAACTTTTACCGAATTGACTCAAATCCAATGAACGCCGCTCAGTGGAACATCACGTGATTAACTTTAACGGGACTTTATTAAATTTAGCAAAGCATTTTTTCCACTTCCTAATTCAAACACTTCCAAAAATTAAAATAATTTAAAAATAAATTCCATCCTACTACACGGTTTTATAGAGCTCAATCTTTTTGTTAATAACTATTTTTATCGTGGAAAACTAACAGAACTTAAATCCATATACATTTGTACTACATGGAGACAACCCGACCTAAATATCGAATTGTAGGATAGTTCGGATTGAAGCTTTCTAAATGTTAACCTAACGAACCCAAAAAAGACATTTTCTCCGCAATAACAAATCTATGAAATATATCTCAAACGACGACGCGACGGTGCAGGTGGCGTATGTGAAACATTTTTGTTTAGTGATTTATATTTTCTTACATTATTTAGAAAATATGCACAAAGTTCTACAAAAATATTTTAAGAAATAAGTTTATCAAAACTTGGCGGTTTCGAAAAGAAGAATATAGATAATATTTTATTATTTTTATAAAATACATTTAAATTTTACAACTACAAGCCCCAACCAAGTTTGTGGTCTAAGCTTAATACTCGTTCTAGAAAAGCTGCTCCATCATCAGCGTCTTACACTATATCGTGTGTGTCTGCCTAAAATGCATTCGATATTTTATTTTATTTAAAGAATGAAAATTGTGATTAATTTGTTGTTCTTTTTTTTTAATAAATTTTAAACTTTTATGTCAAAAAGGAACTTTTTATTACCTAAAAAATTATTTTACCAATTTTTGAACATTTTTTTATCATACCAATGTGAATTTAACAATAGTTTCATTTATTTTATTATTTTTAACATGTTTCATTAAAATCTGCTAAGAATTGTAAAAATAATGGGCTCAATTTCTTATTGGATCCCGGTACACTATGGCGTATGTGGAATATTTTTTTACATTATATTTTTCTTACAATTTTATATTTTATTTAAAAAAAAATCGTATCAATCAGACGATGTGTTAAGTAATAAAAAAGAAGAAAATGTATTAAAATGTTGAATGCCATGTATGTATTTATATTTTTAACATAAATTTTCAACTAACTTTGTCAGTACAAGATATTTATTTTACTAAAATTTTAGGTAAAATTGCAAAACTTCTATGTTTCTATATATCTACTTACATATTCTTTTTGAATACAAATTAATTTTTTTCAAATTAAGAAATTTTTTCAATCGTTAGCGCATATTTTTACATATTGTTTTTTTTATAACTGAGTATTTAAATTTACTTCGATATTTTAAACATAAATTCATATTTTTCAAAAAATCATACATTTGATGTGGTAAACAATTTAAAGATTTAGTACTGTAAGGTGGGGCATATTCGTAACATTATTTGTCTTTAACTATTGAACTTAATTTTAAGCCAATGTTCTTATTTTATTTGATGCTTACATATATATTCCTACTCAAATTTAATTGTTTTAAAAGAAAAATATTTCAAATAACCACCCTAAAATGAAGAGTGCAGGGTAGGGAAACAAAGCTCATTTGGTTTAGTAAACTATTGACAAATTTTTGATTTGGGAGTTTTCTTCCTAATCGAATTTTTTGGGTTGTAAATCAAATTTTGGGTTGTCTTTCCTATTTTACTTTTAGTTTTTTTTGCTTTGAGTGTGCTTTCATTTAGAAAAATTTATCGGAAAAAGCCAAAAATGAAAAAAATTTAACAATAACCAGATTGCAGATTTTTTCAAGAGATATTTTCAAATTAACTCGGCCTAACGCCTTCTTTTGCTAACATGTTGTTAGGAATGCAAAGGTGAAGTTCCCCGTCGCTCAAATCCATTCCTCTGCTTAAGCAGGCATCAATTTAAGTTTTTTTTAAATTATTTTGTGGATTCGAAAGAATTTTCAAAAGGAATGTATTTTGATAACAATTTTTTTTTCTTAAAATAAATGCCCAGAAAAATTCCGAAAACAAAATCCAAATAAAAATAAAATTTGTCAGTAAATTTGAAAAAAAAAATGTCTCAAAGACAAATAGTAAAACAAACAAAAAACCGGTGTTCCACAAGGAAGTGTCCTAGGATCTACACTCTAATGTGGGTAACAAACCGATTATGGCTACGTTTTCAGATGATACTGCAATTTTGGTACCCGATAAATACGTCACTAGAAAACTTACAAAATGCTGTCATAACAGTTTGGACAAAAAATGTCGTGTCAAATTCAATGAAATAAAATCTGCTCATATAAACTTTACATATAGAAAGTTAAGCAACATTCCAATATTCATTGACAGTGAAAAAGCTTAACCAATACGACCAAATGGATAGAGCACATTAAAAAGATAAACTAAACTCGAAATATTTCAATACGTTCTGGTTACTATAGGTAAGTAAGAATTCTGATTTATCTATCCAAAATAATGCTTTATAAATAAGTACTGGTCTGTATGGAATCTAACTATGGCGCTGTGAAAAGATAATTTAATAAATGTCGAAATCATCCAAAAGTCCCAAAACAAAATCCTTCGTGAAATATTTAATGCACCTTAGCACACGAGAAATATTGGATTTAAAAATAGAAAGTTGTAAGAACACAAAACTCATATGAACTCTGAAATTGACTCCAGCTATGTTTGGAGATTAAGAAAAACCATTCCTCATGAGCTAATGGTGTAAAAGTCATGAGGAAGTATTAAGATTATAAGTTTTAACTTCCCCTAAAGCGATTAAAACATATTGAGAAATAAAAACCACTTGTCTAGCATCATAGATAGGCACTAGTTGTTGAGTGATTTTAGTTAAGTAAGAGTCACACACTACTTAGTGTCGAATACTGTCAAGTGTCTTTTGAAGATTTCCAACTCCTGCAAAAAAAAATAAAGAAAATCTTTACTTACTGAAAAAAAAAGTTCAACATACGCCCCACGTACCCTCAACAATTTATATTATCGATAATTCAATGAAGTTGTTGATAAACTCTCCTTTTTGACACTCTTGCCTTTATAACAGTAGAGGCTCAAAAATGATAAATTGATGATACAGAGAAATAGCTGGCTACGAACATTTGATTACTCAACGGTAGAATATTTCTTTAAAAGCAAATCAAATAAATTCAAAGTGCATATGAGTATCTTATGAACAGTAAATAGTAACTTTACTTAAGAGCATCTACTACGATTTGTAAAAACTAGAGTCATTGGCCTCAAAGATGCCAAGTATATTTACTACAAAAAAAGAGTAAAAGTGATGCGCTCCAAAGGAGGTATCATAGCAGACATCCTTCAATTAAAATAAAATGAAAATTTTAAGGTTTTTCACTTCTTCTGAATATAACCTACTTTATTCAACACTCAGATGTTTATTTTTTTTTTGCTAAGGTACCTTTACTCTAGGTACAATTTTTTTTTTCATTTATTACAGAGTCAACCCAAACCCCAACCTCAATGCCAGCCAGGGTTGATTAAGGAGAAAAGAAAATAAATTTATTCACGGGAAGTAAGTGTTCATGACCTGCCGCAATTTTAAAATTCAAAACGCTCCCTAAACCCCCTTCCCATACCATCATAGTAGCAAGCAGCATTGATGGGTATGGTGATGGCGCCTAGTGGCAGAGGGAGTACCAAGTACTGATGCTTCTTTACTACAAACTTGGAATATAGCCAAGCTGTATAGCAATTTTATTTTTTTACAAACATTGTGAAACTGTTACTCATGTTGCTCCTGTTGCGCCTCTTCTTTGCGTTTTTTAACATCTAGTTATTTCATTTTTTTTTATTATTTCATTCTTTCAACTTTCAAGTTCAGTTTATGTACTTACATTTTTAATTTTTCTGGCAAACACATAGAACGAAAGGACGAGAATTTTTTTTTCTCTCAATTTTTTTTTTTTTTTTTTGTTTCATTATTATTATTATTCCTTGCAATGTGTCCCATTTCTTTTACGAGCGTCTTGTGGTAATGATGTTTCTCCTCGCATTCTTTCCAGCGTATCGCGGAACTTTTGCGAAACAGAATGAAGGATAAAAAAAAGAACTTTCATCTTTATTTCCCCTCATTATCAGAAGAACACCCTCTTATTATATATTTACATATTTTTTTTTTTTTTGCACCCTATTTCATTACAAGTTTTTTTTTTATTTTCTTCACATTTTTTCTAAACGGTTGATGAACTTTTTACATAATGAAAAAAAGCAACGCATTTTTCATGATTTTTCTTTCTTAGCTGGGATAAAAAATGTAAACAGAGAGGGCGCGAGTAAGTTTCGTGCGGCAACTTTTTTTTTTATTTTTTTGTTTATTATTTTGACGCGATGTTTTAATTTGTGCTTTGTTTTGGTGGGTGAATCTCTGAAACCCCCTGCCAGTTTTTTTTTTGGCTTTTTTTTTACTTTTTACTCAGTAGACAGTCGCTAATAAGTCTTAATACAGTTCATCGTCGTCTGCCCTTCCGTAATAAATGCTTCAAGGTTATTTTGAGGAAGAATACAAAAAAAAAAAAGAAGAACAACAGATGAAATAAGGCTGATTTTGGTTATGGTAATGATAATGAGTGACCGACTTTTGAAAGGAGATTAAATTAATTGATTTGTTGTTTAATTCAAGGTGAAGTTGGAAGTTAATCAGGGTTGGTAATTGAAATTTGAATAAAAAAGGCGAGCATGTTTCAAAGGGCTTTTGACAATAATTATATTTGGGTATTTTTTTAGGAAAACTGGAGTAACATTTTGAACATTGATTATTTCAGGAAACAACAACTGGCTTTAGTTTAATACTAGTCGTTCAGTTGTAAGTTCTTTGCTTTGTAATATTTGACAGGTATGTAGTACAAGCTAATTTTATCTCTACAATTTTCAACTCTTCACAATCGTTTGGTAAAAGTCTGAACATTGAAGTTTGATGAAATGTCAAACTAGGTAAAGTTCTTAAATTTATCTCTCATTCAAATTTTCCCCAAAATTTTTAATTTTTTGGAGAATTTTCAGCCTGGCTGTTATGATATATGTAGTACTATTTCAAAGCCTCCACCATACACGTGAAATAATATTTAAAACAATTTTTGACAGATACAATTTGACATTTGAGCAAAGTTCAAAGGAAATACAAACAGACAAATAAAAATTATGTCTCTCCAACTTAAAAAATTATCGAGACTGTAGAAATAAAAATAGTAGAGATAAAATTTAGTTTATCTTGAAACGTTTACCAAGCTAAGTTTTTACCTAATCAGAAAGGAATTTTTGAGTTAAGGCTCTCTTAAAGTTATGAGAGTTTGGTGACAACTGACCTTAAATATTATGTTGAACTTGAAATAACGTGAAGACTTTTTGAGAAAGTAGTAGATTTTACTTGAATCAGTAAGCTAACACCATGTATATGTACACAATCTTAGTTTTGAGAAAAAAAAACTTTAGAGCCGAGTCCAACTGGCCTCGAGTCTAAAGTTAACACACCACTTGTTAGAAACAGAGCTTGCATTCATAAAGAATTAGGACGCTTTATTTAGTCAAAAACAGAATTCTGCTACATTCCAAAATCCAATTTTTGACAAATACAAAAAAAAACAACTTAGTCAAAGAGTCAACCGTTTTTGGATTGAGCTGCAGTTTATCTTTTGGACCCGGGTCTAAATTGTCTATGAATAATGTAAGCTCCAGTTAAGCTTAAAAGAGACACAGAAACAACTTGTCAGACGACTATGAATATGTCCCATTGATTTTATTAAATAATGTGTGGGAGATTTGAAGCTTTTTGGACCTTTAATTCGGTCGTGAAAGAAAAAATTGAAAAATATTTTACAGAAAAGAAATATTGAGACTGAAAAGCTGTGAACTTGCACTATTCTTACACTCAATCTAAGAAAATGTTTAATTGAAATTAACTTTTTTTTTAGTGTGTTGCATTAATTTTTATGGCATTATGTCAACATGTTGAAATGATACAATTTTTCAAAATTTTCTCCAACTAAATAGGATGATTTGTAAACTTTAACAAATACATACATATGTAGTATTTGAAAAAAAAACCTTACTTTCTCTTTCAGACAGGAGGAACATTTTTTGGTAAAGGTAACCTCCCTCTCAAAACTAACCCACAAGGATGAACAAAAATACTATTTCACATAACTTTTGCGTTCCAAGCTATTATCAAGATTTTATCATCGACTTATACTGAAGAATTGCTAACCCCATTTTAGTTTTACCTTCTATTATAGTATTAATGATTTGTAATAAAATAAAAATGGTTTTAAGGGATTTTTTATATTTAAAATAAACATTGTATATTAAACGAATGAGAACTTATGCATTTTTATAATTCTACTTCCAATATTTTATAAATTAATAACAAAAATGTTTTCCATTTAGCAATATCGAAAATCAAATTTTCCACTGCGGATAAGCAATACTATACTCTGGAGTGGATAGTTTCTCTTGTGTTTGCATGTGTTTTTAGCTTGGTTTTTTTTAAATATTTGTTTAGATATTTGGAAAAAAAAAAAAAGTTTACGGCACAGTGACCCCTTTAAGTATCAGGTAGGGGAGAGTATGATAACCGGGGCGCCGAGAAATGATAACGGATTTTTGTAGAACACGGCAATACAAGCATTTTTACTATGGGACTATCTCCCCCCGTTTAAGCAGTAGGGGCAATTTAAAATATATGTACGTTAAATGGAAAACAAATAATTAAAAAATAACAGTAATACTTACAACTAAGTTTTATACATTTTTTTAAAGCCAACACTTTTGTCTATTAGTCAGTTTTTGAATCAAGTCAAAACTATGCATAGTTTTTGAAAAAACTTGTTTTAAACTCAAAATTTGGGCAAAAAATAGTTAAAAATAAGGTTTAAAGTGTAATTTTTCAAAACTTTAACATTACCTACTGTTATTTTTTTTTAGAATTCATTGCTTTTATTTAATTTTGATCAAAATCTGAAAACTAGATAATTTATGTCTTCTAGTTCTTGAGAAAATTGAAAATTACCAAAAAACATATTTTAATTAAATTATTTTTTCCTTGCTTGAGTATTTACGTAGTCTTATTTGTTATAATCGAATATGGATAAAGAAATACCTAGGATAAATTAATTTTTCTTAAATGCAGTTTATTTAAATGCAAAAGAAAGTTTGCATGCACCCCACTTAGCACCCACCCCATGTTGCACGCACCCCAAATCCTATAGTGAGGCCAAGCAGGGGGGTTGCACCACCCATTAACACCTCGGTGTGTCATACACCCAAACTCGCACCTACCCCAAATCCTACAGTGGGCCCAAGCAGGGGGGTTGCAGGGGGCAGCATGGCCCCCCATACACACCCCACTGTTGCATACATATAAACTCGCACCCACCCCACTGTACATATACCCAAACTCGCACCTACCATTATTACTATCAAAATAAGACCACTAAGCAAAAAAAAACATAAATAAATTAAAATAGTAGTTGTGGTTATTTTCAATTTTCTCAAAATCTAAAAGGCATAAAATCATCTAGTTTTCAGTTTTTGATTGAAAATTAATAAGAGCAACAAATTATTTTAAAAAAAATTATTTATAAACTTATGGTCTTTCGTGTTGCATAATGGGCAGCTATCCGACTCTTTCGAAGTGCGTCAGAGTGTGAGACAAGGGGATGTTTTATCGCCAATTCTTTTTCTGCTGGCGATAGATGATGTTCTGACGGCCAGCGTCGGTACAACTGAGAGGCAAGGTATTCAATGGAGAACGTTTGAAAGGCTTAGCCATTTAGACTATGCCGACGATATATGTCTCATGGCAAATAACATCAGTGGGCTGAACGAGATGTGTCAAACTTTACGGGTGAAAGGAGAATCGTGTGGTCTTAAAATAAATAGCAAAAAGACAAAAATAATGCTAACAGGCCCCCCAACACAACATCGTATTATTCTGCATGACACGCCTGTTGAAGAGGTCGAACAATTTAATTACCTCGGAAGTATTGTATCAGCAAATTATGGTACTGATCTGGACGTAAAAAGCAGAATAAATAAAGCTCGCGTTGCCTTTGGTGCTCTGTCCCAAATTTGGAAATCCAGTCGAGTCTCCTTACGCACTAAACTGAGATTCTTCGAATCCAATGTGAAATCCGTGCTATTATATGCTTGTGAAACATGGAAAGTCTCGGGCACCATCTCGAGAAAATCGCAAGCTTTTGTGAACCGCTGTCTGCGTCACATCCTTAAAATTCGCTGGCCACAAACAATATCTAACCAGGAATTGTGGCGTAGAACAGGTCAGAGGCGCTTGGACATCGACATCAGAAAGCGCAAATGGCAATGGATTGGCCACACATTGAAGAAACCAAACGATGATATTGCGAAGCAGTCCTTTGAATGGAATCCTCAGGGGTCACGGCGGGTTGGAAGACCAAGAACAACATGAAAATCTACGGTGCTATCGGAAGCTAACTCTCAGAGAAAGATGTGGCCACAGTTAAGGTATCTAGCTGCAGATCGAGAAGGATGGAGACGTTTTGTTGACGCCCTATGCCCCGTACGGGGTTAGAGGACCTGATGATGATGATGATGGTCTTGAAATATTGAAATTTAAAATTGTTTTTTTAACTTTTTTTTACTCAAATTTTGAGTTTAAAATTAAATTTTTTCGAAAACTATGCATAGTTTTGACTTGATTCAAAAACTGTCTAATAGAATAGAATGTTGGCTTTAAAATAACGTATAATACTTAATTTTAAGTATTACCGTTATTTTTTAATTATTATTATTCTTTTTTGAGATTTTTTTGAGAAATTTTTTATTCTTGGCAATTTTTTCACAACTTTTTATTTGAAAAACTTTTTTTTTGACCATATTACTTTTTAATGAATTTTTTTCGACAGCGTTTTTCCCTAAATTTTTTAAAGTCTTATTTTAAAATTTAATTTAAAATTTAGATTCAATTATTTTTTTAATTTGTTATCAAAATTTATTTCTTAGAACCCTCATAATACTTTTGATTAAAAAAATGTGCAAGAATTCAGTTTCTCAAATTCTGTTTTTCAAAATTTTGTAAATTCAAAATTCTGTACTTCAAAAAACTTTTGAGTTTGTCGACTTTTAAGAATAATGTTGCCCGTCCTGAACTCTAACTACTTCACTTAATTTGACTAAATAAGTTGGTCTCGGTTCTACTCGATGGCTTCCTTTAACCGACCAAAAATTCATTCAAATATTTTAGATTTCATGTTTTATTTCGTTTTTATCAAACGAGTTTGAAATTATGATTCTGTCCCCATTATCTTCAAAGTATGTAACTACTTCAGCTCACTTTTGTTCACTATCGAAAAAAATGTTCCTTTTATCATTTACATAATTTTAGAATGTAGAATTTAGAAATTTAGAATACAGATAATTATGCACCTTTTTACAGAATTTTGAAGTTCAAAATTTTTTTTTCAGATTTTCAGAATTTCGAAATACAGACTTTTGACACTTTTGAATTTTGAATTTACAGAATATATATTTCTGGCGGAGACCATCCCTTGAACTGCAAAAGGAGTGTCAGTTTGGCACACAGGACAGTAGGAGAAGCTGAAATCCAAATTTGCACCACATGACAACTTTTTTACCAAATTTATTGGTTACATACAATGTGTTTTTTGGCATTTTTTGATTACTTGCAAATATCTCGGCTCTAGAAAAATATATGAGACACCAAATTATTAATAATTAAATAATTTGTTGGGCGGTGGCTTCTCAAATCCAACTATAGTCTGTCAAAGCTCTTTAAATCCAGAAATCTCACCATAACTTCAAAACTGCTGCTGTACAGGACCATGGTCCTGCCAGTACTCACGTATGGATCCCAGACTTGGGTGCTTAGCAAAAGAAACTTCAACCTCTTAGCCGCGTTCGAGAGAAAAGTTTTAAGGAGAATTGTTGACCCCATATGTGAAGAAAGACTATTCTGGAGACGGTACTGTCATGAATTGTACGCAATCTAACTTGAAGCAGACATAGTGACAAAAATTAAGCTAGGTGGACTCCGGTGGACAGGGCACCTAGATCGCATGAGCAAAGAGGAACCGATTCGGAAAGTCCTTTATGGTACATTCTAATGTTAGACGACAGCGTGGTAGACCATGCTTGCGCTGGAGAAATGGCGTAGACCAGGACGCCGGAGTCCCCGTTTGTCGAGCCGATGATTATATTATTACTAATTTTTTTGTTTTAACAAATAAATAAAAACAAAAAACCTACATAAAGTGATTTATGTTTTTCCCAAAACACATTTTTTCGTAGCTATGTATTTCATAAAAAGGTAACCTAGTTTTTACAATTTTAAGAAACCTAGTTTTTACAATTTTAAGGACGATTTCCAGTTATGTAAAATTTATTTTTATTTAAAGTTCGTCCTTTTAATTTTCTGTTTAAAAAAAAAATGGCCCTTTAAGTATAACTGTGACCGAGAAACAACAAATTTTTTAAACAAATTAATACAATTTTGTATATTTTTTCCAAAATAGTTATACTTAATGCTTTATCTTGATAGACCATTTAATTCTTTACAAATAAAAAAAAATAGCACTCTACGATTCACGAGAACTGAGTAATAAATTTATAAACAATGATTTTTTTGTGGATTTATAGAACACAATAGAAAAAAAAAAATAACTTTACAAAATGCCTGAAATATTCCTTTAAATTTATTTATGTTATGATCACGGGAAATCTCACCACCACCAGCCATGCTAGCCTCACGAGAATTCCGAATATTTTTCGACGTTGCTTATAAGCTACACAACAGAAACAAAAGATACAACAAAATCGGATACAAAACTAAAGATTTTATTATAGGCAAAATAACATTAACAATAATACAATTTTTATACAATGTTTAATTTACAACACGTAAATATTAACTGTAATTTATTTTGAACTTTTTAACTCTTTCGATACAACTGCATTACTCATAGTAGATTGCCATGTATTGCTATTTTCTTCATCTGTCTCTGTATTATCTTCAATAACATTTCGTTTTTTCGCAGCGGCCAGTTCAGCTTCTGAAGGTGTTATACCAAAGAATGAAGCAAGCCCACCTCCAACATAGTCTACTCCTGAAAGAACTTTTTTTCCCATCGTATTTGCTTTAAAACGCATGTAAGGTGCCCATTGCATATCTTTCTGTAAAATAAAAACAAAATTTAAATTTTTTTTTAAATTTGGAAACTATATAATTTTTAAACTAGAAAAATTTTATGGTGCTCATATTTTAGTACAGTCTTATCTAAAAAAATAGAGGTGATATCACCGAAAAAGGACTTTTTCTCTTTGCCCACTTATCTAAACAATTTATTTAATTCAAGTGTGTTCGTTTGAAATGCTCGCAATTTTATTCATTTGTTTTTGTTTATTGCACCTCCATGAGTCAGTTAATCTTAATTCTCAGTGATTTAAGTTTTTGATACAACTGTCACTGTCAACAGTTCTTGTTAAATGGCGTCAATCAACCGAAATTTAATGATTTATCTGAATTCATGACTATAACAAATGAAACTATGGATTCTCTGAAAAAAAGCAATTAACTCATTTCTCATACAAATTCATGCTTCCAAATTATGTAGGTGATTTCAAACAAAATTGCACGAAATTATCACTGAAATTAGGTGAATACATTCAGCCAAACATACATTAGGATTCGAATGTGAAAAAACCCCATACATTTGAAAATTCTCTATGAGACAGAAAGAGAAAACAACAATGAACTGTCAAACGAAATCACTTCATTTATAATGTGATACTTATGTCGTTTTCAATTGGCAATCTGGAAGTAGAAAAAAGCATTCTGAATGCGTTCAATTGGGCAAAAGTGACAGTTCTGATTCTAAAAAAAAGAGAATTTCTCTTCTGGATTTGAAATCAGAAGCAAAAACAGAATCACTCACACATTCAAAGATTTAGTGTCACGCTTGATAATTGTCATATTTTTTTAAATTTACAACTGTGAAGTGATTGCTTGAACTACTAATACTCTCACACCAAACATCAAATTTTTCAGAATCGAAAAAAACTGTTCAATTGGGATTCCGAATCTAAAACCAATTCCGGATTGCCAATTGAAAACGACATTACTTCTTTCGTAATTTTCTAATCAACCTCATTTCGGCTCTAATAGAAACGCAGTATAAAACTTAAATTATAAAAAGTACAGTGAATTTCAAATATTTCAAAATTTTCTCAAAAAATAAAATGCATTTATTCAGGCCACCTTGTACGAAAACTTTTGGACTCCTATAATAAGTACCTTGAGTATATTAAAAGATCATTATATAAAATTTCATCTTCCTGCAACTCACCAGTAACAGAAGTTGCGAAACAAGTGCTCAACAGGAAAAGAATACCTAAATGTCCTTCAACATTAAATAATATCCTCTCTTTCTCCAAACAACTTGAGTTTCCAATCGTCTTCAGCGCAACTAAAGAATCCTCATATCCTCCATGGTTCCTGGAACAAAGGTCAATTATCACTGACCTCAACAAGCTACCAAAAAACTCGACAAACAACGAAAGCTACAGAGCTGCTTTTGCAGAATCAACATCCAAGTACAAATACGAAAATTGGTACTTTGTTTACACTGATGGTACAAAAAGTCAACATGGTACTGCTTTCGCAGTAGTTGATGAATCTGGAAAAATCCTCTGTAAAAGTATACTGCCAAACTTTTCATCTGTATTCTCTGCCGAATCCATTGCAATCCTGTCAGCAACAAAACTAAGCAGCAATCAAAAAACAATTATATGCACTGACAGCCTTTCTGCAATTAATGCGTTAAGGAATATTAACAACAACTCTCCACCCATACGATGCATAAGAGATACACTCATAGCAAACAAGGACAGACTGAAACTTTTATGGATACCTGGACATGCCGGTATCAAAGGCAATGAATTTGCCGATCAAACCGCCAAAGACGCAGTCAAGGAACCACTCTTAATGTCTTTCATACCTAACAAAAAAGACACATCAAATATGGTAAAAAAAAAACACTTTTTAAGAAAAAGAGGGAACCAATGGACAACGTATCAACACTAGTACACCAACATCAATCCAGAAGCTCAAGAGGCAGTCTATCCAACAAATTGTTCAACATTCATGATTCGTAATTTTCTACGTCTCCGAATGGGACACTCAAACATCACCCATAGCCACTTATTCGAAAATAAAGATCCCCCAACATGTCACTTCTGCAACGGAGAAGTGCTCACCATCCACCATCTACTCTTCAACTGCAACTCGATTAAAAATCTTATACATACCTCCATTAAACACAAATCATTACTCGACATCTTGAAAAACCCATCCGAAGAAAATATAAAACTAATACATCAATTATTAAAAACATTAAATTTAGATAAACTTATTTAATCTCTTATCAAATTGCTTAAATTCTTTTTATTTATTTATATTTTAAGCTGATAGTCCTGGTAGCTATAGCTTTTAATTATTGTTTTGTAATTCATTACATTGTAATAAAATAATAATAATAATAATAATAATAATATTAAAAGATCAACACAAATAATAATTTTAACAATTTTAAATTTTAATTGCAATAACAACCAACAAATAAAACTTATTTCCGGTTGGAACTGAACTCTTCCATCGGAAAAACACTGCCTCTTTCAAACGACTTTTGTACTAGATCACGAAACGTCATTTGGGTTTGACAGTTGATTTGATAAGGGAGGTGTTTGTTATGATTTCAGATCAATGAGTAATAATTACAATTTCAGTAAACAATAAACTTATGGTTGTTTGCCAGCTTTGTTATTTCTCTTTGTTTTGTCGTTTTTGTTTATCAGAAAAAAAAACTTAATTCCTACACTTACCACATTTACACAATCTTCAGAATTCTTTGTTGCTGTATCACACTCGTCTTCACTATCCGAATACTCTTCCATCACTCCATCGCTAAAGTATAACAATTTTTTGGGCGCCTGCAAGTTGACCACAGTTGTGTTGGCTTCTTCATTTCTTCTGCTATTCAATTCTATTCCATCAGTTTCCATATTGCTATAAATATTTATTATTAGTAAAATTTATAACCAGCAAAAATGCAACCGAGTTGAAATTTTACTTTGTTGCGACTTGAAATCCGATTTTCTACTAACATTTCATGTACAACAGCTAACTTGTGTGACTCTAACTGGTCGATAGCAATGTTCTTTTTAGGTAAATGAATGTCGACATTTAGAAAATTTGTTGCGATAGGTGAAACCTCGTTGTCGTCTTAAATCGTCATCGATGGCCAACAACAGTTGTGAATAAAAGTATTGACTGATTTTAAAGAATTTACATATATTTTTTGACTATACTGAGATTTCTTAAAATTGACATAAAAAGTGGGAGAATTCTCAAAAAATATAAACTGGCCAAATAAATCCATAAATGCTTTCTTTCTTTATTGAATTGCAAAACACAAAACTGTACATTCATTAATTTTTGCCAAGTAACTAGTAAGTTGTTATCTGCGTTTAATTTTATTATGCGTTTATTGTCATGATTGTGATCTATGTAAGTTTGGCAAGGGACTAAAATCTTCTAGCATTACTGTAACACCTTTGCAAATTGATTCCAAGCTTTGCAAATGGAATATTTCCTTTTGCTTTTTGCAAACCAACAATGCAAAAAACTTAAATTTTGGCACAATCAAGGTAGGTTCACATTGAAATCTCGATTTTATAAAATAGTCTTCCATAAGAATGAGTCAGAGGTTCGGGATCGAATCAATCATAAGAAATGTGTTTATACTTATTGGTATCGGCACTATGATGAGAACCTGAATTGAATGTTGAACGTTATTTCCATATATTGACACTTTTTCCTTCATGTACACCTCTATACATATTTGTGGAAAAAGATGAAATTGATTTGCAACTGAACTATTTTTTTTTGGAAAATTGTAAATTTAATATGAAAGAATTATGAATATGCCCGCAAGTTGTATCGATTTTGTAATAACTACTAATAGGTATGTACATATACTGACAAATCTCTAATTAATCAACTACATATGTAAATATTTATTTTACCTAAATATAAATTGTTGTCTTATAGTTATTATACCTAATACAAAAATTATGCGATATTGTGAGTAAACCTTTTTGTTCTTAAAAGGCACTAAAAACAAAACCCACAAAACGGTGACCCTACCCCGTAAACAAATGTTTTATATTTCTCATACGATATTCTCTTTTTTTTCATTTTAACATTTGTACAAATTTATTGATATCCTTTTCTTACCTTACATGCCTTTATTTTTTGATTCTTAACATAGGCCACTGGAGCACAAAGCAAATGATTTATAATATGTTAAATTTGATGTTAACCGCAAAACAATCACAATGTTTTCAAATATTTTTATAAGCGCTTGCTTGATTTAGCACAATACACAATTTAGTAAACCATCGTCTAGTATAGTATTTCGCTAAAATAAAATTCATTTCAAAATTTCTGACTATGTTTTATCTTGTTGCATTTTATCAATTATTTTACAGAGTGTGAAAAGCTTTCTGATGTTTCAATCAAAGAAAAAAAGATAGTCTATCTTCTGATGGACAAATTGTGTTTCTGATATATTAAACAAAATTTATTAACGTCTATTAAAAATAGGGAAATTTATGCACAGATATGAAATAAATTATAGTGCAAGACCCAAATTATGGAAAGTAATCGGAAAGCATGGAAAATGAGTCGATTAATCATTGTTTTAAACTTGAGACAAAATGAAAAATATTTTTTTAATTGATTTAACAACGTAAAAAAATAGAATATTATTTCTAAATTAGGAACTTCGTGTTTAAAATTATTTAAAAAACAACATAACACTAATAGGTAAACATCTTTTAAATAATTAAGCCATGAACTGAAATTAAATTAATGGGCGGAAAATATGTTTTTAGTAATTATAGAATTTATTTAAATTTAAGTACATATTTTGAATAAAGGCTTCTTCGCGAACCAATGCGAATCAGTCGTGACGACGAAAAAACAATAAAAGCAAGGTGTTGTTATTGTCGTTTCATCGTCGTATCCGAATGTTTCGCATTAATCTGGGAAAGCCTTAATACTAACGATGTAATTATTAAATAAATACAAAAAAAATTCACACTCGCGGCTGCCTGACGACTGAATATCTATACTCTTAGCTAAACAACGGAGTTGTGTTAGCAGGGCAATGTTCTCAAAAAAGAGCCAGAAAAACCAGTTGATCTCAAAACTTATACCTTTAAAAATATATGCAGGTATATAAGCAAAAACCAGACTGACCCCATTATAACTGACAAAAACAATTTAATATTGGAAACAAAAATAGTACTTTAGAACGAAAAGTTTTGAAAAAAATTAATTTTTTTTTTAAATAAAAACGAAGAATGGGAAAAAATATATGGGACCTGCTCTGCCTGACGTCCCGAAACCTATGAAAATGATTAGGTACTTTGGAGTGTAGTAACGTACGAGTCCTATACAATGGGAGATGGCTTAAATAAGCGACCAAAAAATAAGAAAAATTCGAATAAACAAAGATACTTTATAAGTTAATATTAATGTTACATCAAGAATTAAATTGTTCATGTTGTCAGCTGGAGGTATGAACATGTTTTGATGTCGGGCTTAACATAAATACCACCGTACCGATCGTAGGACGCAACGTCCTGTTGAACAATCTCAGTAAGTGTTTCAAAGCTTTTATTCCTTTTCCTGGCGTGTTAATAAGTATAATATCCATTGCTCTACTATGTCGGGACTGTATACTTCCTCTGAGAACAAATATGGCTTCTCCTAGGTCGAAATCGTATTCATTTTAATTCCCTGAGGTTTTGATCTCTTTATAATTCTATGTTGTAGATACTGTAAAAAGGATAAAAGTAAGGTTTTTTTTATTACTGCGTGAACGTGGTTTACAGTTCTGTGTCCATACAAAAAAATTATGTACTAGGGCTAAGCTTTTTAACGATATATATATCATTCGTGGACGCTAGGTAGACCAAAATGTCCATTCTCCTTTGTCGAAAAGTACAGTCTAAAAATATTAATTAATCTTTTTGAAATTCGTTGTTTTTTTATTACTAATGCTTTGAAATCAAGGAAATTGAATATTTGAATAAAAACGAATTAAAAACACGCTGTACGTTGACTAGCTTTATAGTTTTATAAAGAACAAAAAGTTGAAAACAAAAGCGAAACAAAGAATTCATTTTAATCTGTATTATTTCGTAAATTTCTTTTTTGTTTTTATTTTAATAATTTTAAATGCATTTTTGAATAAAAATAAATTCAACTATTTTAAGGAAAATCGAAAAATTACCGACCTCAGGTTTCCATATTCGTCGAAAAATTCTATACTTCGTGTAACTTTAATAAAATTCTAAGGCTATCATATAAATTCTGATTGTTTTTACTGCCATTTGCGAATTTAAGAAGCGTATTTAATGATATAAAATGTAGAACAATAATATAGCTTCATTAATATATAAAATAATTTTTTAACTTGGTTTTATTTAAACAAACAAAAATGCAACAAACACTTAACAATTATTCAACCAAATAACGTCTTGTTGATAAGAGGCTTTCAGTATCGTTGCATTCTAATATCCAAACAGGCGTCACCGTTTCACCCTTAAATCCACCAACATCTTCAATGCGTTTGTTTGCAATTATATAATCTGCTTCATCCATTGATGTTGTCAAAACACCTCCAAATGTTTCAATGTCACGCTCCACTTTAATTTTTGCTATCGCACTCAATTGGTCGCTAATAAAAAATTTAATTTTTTTAAAAAATAATTTCTTATCCGGAACTGTGAGTTTTTTCTTTGTAACATAATCCTCCTCTTCGGTGGACACATCAAAGACATCAATTGTCTGGGTAGTTTTTTTCTGAGGAGATTTTTTCGGGGGAGATTTTTTCGCTAGAACTCTTTGAATTTCATCTTCCGTATCACTCCCAGATGATATACACTGCGAGTTATTTGTGTCAAAGTTGTCATATTGTACCAGTATATCGTCACTATCATCGGAATGTTTACGACTGCCTCGTTCTGATTCGCATTCATCTTGGGGCCTTAGCGAATCATCTAAGATTTCATCTTCACTTTCGGCTTTTGATGCTTCCGCACTATCTAGGGCGTAACGTCTCCAGGGTATTTTTCGTTTTTTACTATGACAATCTTCTATCCAATTTCGGGTAACTATTTTTCCTACTCCCTTGACCTGATTGTACTTTGGAGTATTTTTGAATGCACAACTGAAAAAATATTGAAATACAGGAATGAATGAGAGTACAACAAAAACTTACATCAAATGGGTTGAAGTATTATCCCAGTCGCCTTTGTACTTAGCTCCAAGAGCTAATGCTTTATTCCTCAAGTCTGCACGGTCAGGGTTCTGTTAAATGCAGAATATTACAACTTATCGATTTTTTGAGTAAAGATATACCTGTATTCCACTTATGACCAAAACAACTCCATTTAGTAGTTGGTTGAATGGTCTATACTGTACCGATTTGTCCAACTTCAGTTTCTTTGGCTTTTCACTGACACACGGCGAAGATGACGGTCTTCTTTGACCAGAAGTTGATGGTGTATTTGTTTTGTTCGCACTCTTTGGACTTCTACTTGATTTCTCCTTCTCGGAGTACGACTTGTTGGCTTCATCTTTTTTCGGCTTTTCTTTTGAATCATTTCTTGAGCTATCATGCTTTTTGGGTTTCTTATTTTTTTCATTTTCTTTCGTTACTCGTTCCTGATCTGCAGCAATTGCTTTTTCTAGTTTTTCTAACTTCTTCTTTTGTCTTTCTCGAACTGATTGTTCGTCATCATCATCTGCATCTGGGAATAGGAGGGAGGTTCTATTTCGATCATGAACTACAGGACTATCATCCGGGGCATCTTTTTTGGCTGTTGGAGTAGAAACGCTGGTAGTTTTTCTAATGAATGGACTTTCGTTTGTTTTTTTAAGTGCTGCTGGACTAGGGATTCGGGGAACAGTGGTGACATCTTATGGATTTTGAAATAAAAAGCATTGAGATGAAATATTTTTCCATTTGTGGCTTTTTTCTGCAACTTACCACCTAATTGCTTATTTTTTGAGGCCTTCCAGCGATTGAACAATCCTGTTGTACTTTCTCTCTCCGAGTCTGGGGAATCCTCTCGCAGGTTGAAATTTCCAAACGTATGACTAATCAAACTCGTGTTAGTTCCACTATTTGAACTAGGGTCGTTTTTTGTCTTTTTAGGTTCATCAACGTGAATTTTGATGAATGACAGTCCATACTTGATGTCCCTATTGAACGGTTGACTACAGATTATCTTAAGAAGTTTCCATTTCTCGGAGGCTACTTCTTCAACCAGAGCTTCCCGGCCAAAGCAACGAACTCGATTTGGCATGGAACCAGTTTTACTTTCAGTTGGTGTCATAAACGAACATGTTATAAGGATTTCCTAAAAATTATTTCTTTATAACTATGATTCATTGAATTTGTTAAAAAAAAAAAAAACCAGCTCAATTATTACCTTGAAATTCTCGCGCGCACATGTTGCACTACCAACGAGCACTTCGACAAACGCCGAACATTCATTGCCAATGTCGATTCCTTTGATAGAATATTCGGTTTCCATTTCTATGATAACATGAGCGGATTTTTCATCGGGTGCTCCGGTTTTCCACTTCTTTGCCGGTTCATTTTTGAGCAGATTTGAAGCAGAATGCAACTGGTTGGACAAAAAAAAATACAAAAACAATGTAACAACTTACAAATTAGATAAATTAAATTACCTTATCTTCACTGCTAACTTCACGAATAGATTTTAAAACTGCAAATGGCATAATTTTCTTTAAATATAAATAAAAACTTGAAATTAATTTTGATTTATGGCGAAATCGGGGTTTCTGCTGAGAATTTGTTTTCTTGTTTTTGTTTTTCCGCAAATTTAAACTTCAAATTTAATTGTAGTAGATTATTTGAATTTTCTTAAATTTAATCATAACTGCACATTTACATTGGCATTTTGGTAATTGATTTTTTTCGACTTCCTTTTGGGCCGAAGAGATTTCGATTCAGTTGAGTTGTGACTTTGTATATGAAAACTATAGTACTATCATGGTGGAAGTCGAATGGGGCGACATCTAATTTACCTATGCAACCCTTACTCTTTTTTTTTTGCGGAGAGCTTATGGAGGTTTTAAATGATATTTATTGATATTTTTTGGATGCAATTATCCAAAAAATAGTCTCCTCTTGCTCCTACCACCAATTTTCGACGCTTAAAGACTCCCCAAATCGAATTTTACACCTCACATTTTGCAGCGCCACCACCAGGACCTCTGCAACCCTTAAAAAAAAACTCGCCATGATAGTACTATAGTTTTCATATACAAAGGTTGTGATAGCTTCCCATCAAAGCAAAGCATGGCTTTATTAGAAACAGATCTATCCCAAGAAACTATTTTTGGTTTAAAAGAGGTCTATAAACCGATAAACTTACTACGAATTGGCTACTGAGGTTACAAACTGCTGCTTAGGAACCAATGATCTCCATAATTTACATATAAATAAAGAGATCAAAATCTGGATCCGTACTGATATACGGTTTCGGATTTTGCCCTGAAAATACTGACAAGTCGTCGTCCGAAAATTGTTTTGAGAGCTATGTTTTATTGGCTATGGGTTTCTATGATTCTGGATTATCTTTTAACACGCAATACAAAAAAAAACAGGGGGTCCTGCTTTCTATCTGGATCTATCCATGATCATGTGACTAGATATGGAGGCGCTAATCTATTCCGATATGCCCAAAACGATCGACCACTTGGGGACAACATTCGCCGCATTACTGAGGCCACAAATGTTGGAAAAAGTGATCGAAAATTGGACTTCCAGATTAGTTTACGTCCTAGCATAGCATAGCCAGCCGTACGGGTCATATGCCAGAAATCATATTTAAACTATAAAGACAAAAGATTATCTTTTGAATTATAATTTTTAAATCTTTGTTTTATTCCATTTCGATGTTCTATACCTCCAAAAAAAGAAAAACCCTTCACAATACTTTTATGATTGCGAGATATTATGCGTAGCTGCTTTGTATAAATACAGGAGCAAAATTGTTTGTTGGGATTCTTTCTAGACCTATTTCTATGAACCAAAATTGAGTTTCCTTTTCTGAAGACTTTTTAGATTTTCCAGTAGTTCAAATTCTTCAAATTTTTGAAGTGACATCTACTAGTCAATACTTCTTACATAAATAGTTGTCCCTGCTACAAGAATAATGCTTTCATATGGAAATCCATTGGTTGTGAGCTTCGCTACCAATGTCAACATTTTTTTTTTGACAACTTTCTTTTTTTTTATGCATTTGTCAAAAAAAAAAATAAATACACAAAAAATTACAGCATCGATAAGGTGGTCGTGGGGATTGGATTTTGGTTCTGCTCTGCTGTTTTGGTTTTGGTTTTGCTGTTGATAGTTGATTTGCAAAAAGTGTCTCCTCATCTTCAGTCTTGTTTGTTGTTTATCTTTTATAGTATTCCCTCTTCAAAAAAATCGACCCGAACAAGTGTCTACAACTAGTGCGGGAAATGTATACACACCCGAATTTATGTGCAATTAAAAAATAGAAATGCTTAAAATAAATTAATAGTTTAACCTTAGCAAATCAATTATTATAAAAATTTTAAACAAAATGTCCCTGAAATTCACTCACGCAATTGTAACTAGGTGTGTTTTTAATTAAATTTGTGTAAATTAGTTATAAGTTATGTGCTAACAAAAATGCAATTGAAATCATTCAACGATACAACAATAAGCAGCCAGAGGAGCACTATTGATGGGAATTCATCATAAGGCACAATAAATTTATATTGCTATGGTTTAAAGTGGTTGCCATAGAAACTGCAGTTAAATGATTTCATCCAATCATCAACTGGACATCACTCGATGAAACCCGTTGCAGATCTTATCTTAACTCTGATGAATATTTATGAGATAAATCCGTGTGCTTGAGTGCTCGAGTGCGAGGCTGTGAATGAACTCGTTGAAATGTCAATAATTATGCTAAAACCGCTTGGATTTATGAT
This sequence comes from Syrphus vitripennis, assembly GCA_958431115.1. Classification (NCBI taxonomy): domain Eukaryota; kingdom Metazoa; phylum Arthropoda; class Insecta; order Diptera; family Syrphidae; genus Syrphus; species Syrphus vitripennis. Next base: position 78,120,394 of record OY288110.1, on the reverse strand, counting down.
CAACTTTCGTTATTTGTTTTATTTGATGATTTGGATTATTTGTCATTTCAGGCTTTCCGAGTCTCTGGGCAGTGTTGGAGAGTTCGATATTCAACTTGCCAAAAAGCAGCATGAAGCATACGTGAGGTTTGTTATAACATTGATTGTTAAGTTATTTTTTTTGTTAAACAAAGAATTTTCCAATGAAAAACGAAATCTTGTCTAATGTAGTACATACATGGGTACCAGGCTTGTGGCGTGGGTGCGAGTTAAATTAAATTTTCATTTCAATCAATTTTAGGCCAACAATAGAAATTAGGTCACTGCACTACATTCATCATATTTCCCTGTTTTTTTTTTTATATAAGCACGAATTTAATCATAAAATTGAAAAGGGGTCGGGTTATTGTTGTAGGCCATGTGCTGGGGGTTATTCCAGTTGAAAGATTGGGGCGACTTCCTACGCTTGTTCGAAATTTGTTCAATTGGACCATCATCAATTAGATAGATGGATTCTTCTTTCTCTCTTCTATCTATTGAGTTAGTGGGTATCCGTCGTCTAGTTAAAAATCAATTTTTTTAAAAATTATTTAGGTAGGTATATATTTACATCACAACTTACGGAAACCAAAATTCTATACAAATTTGTTAAGTAAAACAAAAATAAGAAAATACGTACGTACATACATAGTTAGGGTGGTCCACGATTCTCTTTTCTTTTGTAATTTAATATTTCACTGGAAATTACACTCTTCTGGGCCTAAAACAATTCCAGAATATTGGTCACTTCTTAAAAACCTACATATTTGGAGCTATCGGGAACAAAACTTATCTCAAAATTTTTCACATCTTTGAATATTGGAAACGCCAATAATAAATATTCCACTGCTTCTTTTAAGGTCGGATTTGAAATGAAAATCCAGTACCTCTGAAATATTTGTTCCTAATGAGAACAATTCCGAGAGCAATTTTATTCCCAATTAGTTTAATTACTAGAGCATGATCTAAGCAATTTATATTCCAAAAACAGGTTAAACATTGTGTTCTCAAAATCGCAAAGAAATTTAAAAAAATTAAAATGCGAAAATTCACTCAACTATCCAAGTTCCGTACTCTTGTTAGTTTATGTGTACATTTCTTTATACTGCTCAGTTGGAGTGATGAATAAGTATAGCCTGGAACTTTATCCTGTTTTCTTTGGCTTCTCCTATTTGTCCGTTGCAAAGCCTTTAAAAGATCATCCTATTTAGTTTCTGGAAATAACGTTGGTTGGTAATCTTTGCTCCAAAAAGAAAATTCCCAAAAACAAAGTCTCCAACATAAAATGGAACAAAGACAAAATGCTCAACAAAAAAATTAACAAAAAAAAACAAGCAGTACAAGTAGTGAATAAATAATTAATTTAAGGAATTTTGAAAAATAAACGCTCATACGCTCCTGTCTCTCATTCTTTTATCGTTACTTTTACGGTAAGTGTTCAAATGAAATAGCCATCTGCATTCCTCCCCTTAAACGTTCCTCATCAGTTTACTCTTGAACCCAATTTCGGTCGTACTGTGAAGTACAGGGATTCGTTCTTTAGCCGTACTACGCGAATGTGGAATAACCTTCCACGCTCTGTATTTCCCTCTCATTGTGATGTACTGAAATTCAAGACTAATGTTAACCGACATCTCCTTTCAAATCCCCTCCTACTTACCTAAAGCTCTCACTGCGTCTCTGACATACAAAGGGTACATAAAATCCCCTTTAGTGCGCGCTAATTATAAAAAAAAAATGAGAATCTTAACTTAATATTTCGTGATGATGATGATTTGCATTGTATAATTCTTAAAGAGCTTCTTTTCGGTATTGACTAAATATTGGAGCCAATTCAGATAGATAGGTTACATCACAAAAAAAATGTAATACACTGGACTCTGTCTGTTCAAAAAGTTAAGAGCACACATTAGCGTATTCCCCTTTACAAGCCATTTCAACCACTTTATTTTTTTTAAATCTATTTTAATTCTTATTGATCGTAGATAAATTATTTAATCCCTATAATCTATGTAAAAACAAATTATTAATCAACATATTCTTCACCAGTTTATTGCGGGAAATTGGTTTGGACGTGATTGAATTGCCGCCCGATGACAGTTTGCCAGAAAGTGTGTTTGTAGAAAACACTGCTGTGATATGCAATGGAGTCGCCCTTATTGCCAAATCTAAAAATCCAATACGCCAACGTGAAGTAAGTCCTCAAAAATTTTCAAGTATATATTTTGATTACATTATTTTTCTTTAGGCTGATAGTATGAAAATTATTCTTAAAAAAGAACTCGACATACCTGTAGTTGAAATGCCATATCCGAATGCAGTATTAGATGGTGGTGATGTTTTGTTCACGGGTATGTACATTTTATTTAAAAAAACAAAACTTACCAGTTTTAGTCATTTTTTTTTTGTTATTTAATTAGGTCGTGAGTTTTTCGTTGGACTTTCAGAGCGAACTAATGAAGAGGGTGCCCGAGCTGTAGCAACAACATTTCCCGAATATCCTTGTACTCCAATTAAGGTTTATAACTTATTGTATAAACAATTTTAATTTTTCTATAAGTAAATCGAAATTTGTTTTTCTCAGATATCAGGAAGTAAACCTTTGAAATATTATATTAGCCTTGCTGGACCTGATGTTTTAGCTGTTACGACTTCGGATAGTTCGCAACAGATTTTAAAACGAATGGAAAGAGAAGCCAGTTTTGCCTATCAGACTCTAACACTTCCCGAAGAGAATGCAGCCAATATGCTTTACATAAACGGAACTCTCATTCACCGATCGCCAGGAGAGATATTACAATCGCACAAAGTAAAAATAATTTTTCTGTTCGACTCGGACTTTGGTTAAAATTTAATTTATAATGATTTCATTTACAGATAATTAAGGAAAAAGTTGACATCCCAAGTCGAAATGTTGATATAAGCGAATTTAGTAAATTTTCTAGTGGCTTGACATCGTGTTGTCTACTTTTGAGACGATGGAAGTCTATACGTAGTCTTTAACTAGAGATAATTATTATTATCTCTTGCCTAACATAATTCATCCGCACGCACATAATTAATATAAATATATAGTAAATGTCTTCTGTTTTATTTATTTATATATAGCGATTCTTGTAATATTATAATAATTTATTAATGGAATTAAAGTCTCGAATTATACACACGTTATAATATTAAACCTATTTCTCATTGCTTTTGTGAAATTTTTTTTTTTATAATTTTTGAAATTTGACTTTCTTGTGAATCAGTTTTCCGAATCAGCAATAATCTAGTTGCAGAATATTGTAAGAAAATTGAAAACTATCGAGTTTATTTGGATTTTATAAACTTTATAGACTTTATTGACCTAAATTAAATCTGAATTACCTAAACCATTTAGATTATCTAAGCTTTTTAGGCCATGTAGACCGTAGTCCAATTTATGATTGAAAATAGATGAATTACGAGTCTATAAGTATTGTGCGTTTGTTGCGATTTTGAAAAACGCGTTTAAGTCTTTATACCTCGAGAACGGCTCATCATTGAACATTATTAGTTGCGAATTCCTTTTAGGGATAAAGTACCTAATCGAACTCAGTGATTCTTCCGGCCAGTTATAGTAAAATAATACAAAAATGTTCCAATTTTTTAAAATTTATTTTGTTTTCTTCATTTTTTTATATAAGAATAATAATTGTTTTTTGTTTTGTTGTTTTTTTTTTACAAAGCGTTATAATCATAATAATAATAATTAATAATAATAATAATAATCATAATAATTATAACTATTTTCTATAAATTTCATTCTCTGGGGGGCCAAGAAAATTAACAGTAAATTTGTTTCTTTTTCTATTTTTTTTTTTAAAGAATTAACTAACGATTCTATAGCACATCGTTTTCACTATGTTTTTTTTTATGTAATAAATTGTATTTCATATTCTAATTTTTGCAAATGTAGGCACCCTAAATATTAAAGCTTTTCGCAAACACGTTTTCTTCTTTTATTTATTTTTGTCTATTTATTTTTTGTTTTAATATTTTGTTTTGTTTAAGTTTTTTTTGTTTAAAATTTTATTGTTGATGTTGTTGTTGTTGTTGTTGTTTTTAATTGATGACCATTATTTTTGTTTATTTATTTATTTCTTGCTCAATTCATTGTTTTATAGTATTTTTTTGTTTATTTTATTCTTTTGCCGATCAATTTGTTTTTATTTATATTATTTTTTTTTTGTTCAAAAACTTAGTCTGCTATAAATTGGTCTTTGTTCGTCGAACTATATTTTTTTTTATATACTTTTTTGTTTTGTTTAAATTTAATGTTTAATTTTCAATTTTGTCTTTTTATTTTTCAGTGTTTGTTCGTTTGTGTGTGAAGTGTGTGATAGAATTATTTTTGGTTTGCATATAAATTTATGTATGTTTTTATGTACGCATTTAGTGGAGCTATGAATATAACTATAGCAACTTCATGCTATAATGTAATTGGTTTATTTGTTTTTTTTTCTATTTGGGATTTTTTGTAATTCATGCAATTGTAATAAATGTGTGTTGTTAAGATGTGAACAACTATAATTATTATTATTATTTTTGTCATTGGACTTTTAAAGCTATTTTTTCCAGTTAAATATAATTTGATGTGAGTGTTTGTGTAGGTTTCTGTGTAGGTTTATGACTACTTTTTTTTTTTTTTATTTCTTAAATAATCGAGATGCAGTTTTCCATTTGTATAAAACCATGATTTGATGTTGTTGTAGGTAATTTTGGTTACCATAAAGCTATATTTGGCTTATTTTTCTTTTTGAAAATTAAAAAATAAATTGGTTCAGTGTTTTTCTTTTGGTTGTTGTTGGGTGAAACCATCCAAAAACTTTAATGAAAAAGAAAGGGTATACAGTTATTTTTGTATATAGCTGTTCAAGGAAACCTAATTTATGGTTAAAGATTAAAAATTTTGTTATTTTTATTTTTCTGTTAAATATATAGTTTTTGTTTTAAAATTTTTGTATGTAAAGTTTTAATAAGTTGGTGTTTTTTTTTTTATAAAATTATGTATAAATTAAAAGAGAGTTATTATTTGTTTTTAATAATAAAAATCCAATAAGTCATTATATGAATGTAGGTATACAAATAATTATCAAACATTATTATGTTTGGTTATACATAGAAGGGGGGTAATTAACTAAATATTATTAAATGTATTTAGTCGGCAAGTTTAAGAGCTCCGGACAGTTGAAATTGTAATCCAATAAAGCTTTCGATTTGTTTGTTGACAGTCTTATATTATTAATATTGTTGGTATTATAATATGAATATAATAATAATAATAATACATAGAAATGTTTATTTTATATATTGTATTTTTTTCCTCATTCTTGTAAATCGGTATAGTAATGAATCTTTTAATATTTTATTCTCATACATTTTTGTTTTTCAATACAAGGAATTTTAATAATAATAATAATTTAAAAAAATAAGCTTGATTATATACTAGCAAATGAAAAACCGCAAAGCTCGACTTATAACATCAGAAAAGTTGATTTTTAAAAGTTTCTTTATTGACGTTAAAGCATCTTATGTCTTCACACAATAGCATTATTCAAAACCATTTGAATTTTTTTCAGATCTTCTAACTTTAAATTAAGTCTAAAGCGAAACTAAATATTTGTTTGCTTAGGTACTAAAAAATGGTGCAGTTGAAAGTTTAAAATTTTAAAAGTGCAGGCATTTAAGGAAAGTAGAAACTGGACAAGAAATGGTGACATTATTTTATTATTAAAATAAATCGTTTTAATAGTTGTTGGTTCATTATTCGAACTTGGAATAGATAGGTAGCTTAATTTTAAATATTATGTACATTTAAAACTTAAAAGGTCTACGTAAATAAAATTAATATTAGTTTATTATAATAGTGTCACAGAATAGATGGGAGATATAGAATTAGGGTGTAGGACAGAAAAATGTTAATGAATACATTTATTAAAATATGGTAAGGAAGCAACCAACATTTCTTGATTACTAATCTGTACCAAAGTTGCGATTTTTCGAAATTCTTTGGGCAACCGAGTACTTTATTTCACTCGATATAACAGATGCTGACAATTTAATAAATAAAGTGGTCGAATCATTTCAGAATTTTTGTAAACCAAAATGGGATGATAGTAAAAAGTAAATGAAAACTTACATATCGATAATATTTTTTAGAAAAAATTTGTTTGGTTTGAGAATTGAATCTAAGTATATTGAATTCAAATTAGACAAAGGGACAGATGCCAACGGTATACCCATAAAATGTATTAAACATTAAAAAAGAAAAGTGAGAAGTGTATTGAGGTTCTGAAACAAAAACGTTGGGATATGTGAAACTTGAGTCTATGGTGCATTATATAGGTGGTGGAATTGATTTTGATTGTGGTTGGTGTAGGTAATTCAACAATGTTGCGTGTTGAATTGGGATTAATTGAAAGAAAAGGTAACATTGACATAAGTTTAAAAAACTATTAAAAAATTTTGCATGTTTATTTGAAGGACTTGGCTGGTTTCGTGAAGAATATTGATTCGAACATTGAATTGAAAAGAAAAATTACTCCTGTGGTTCAGCCCACGATTCCCTTGCCATTGGAAATTCTATTAATATGAAAAGGACGTTCCAAAATTACTGTACTTTTAAACTAATACTTATAACATTTAATTTTGATAAGATTTATATCTTACCATTTTGAAATATGTATGTATGGCTTGACAAACTTCGAGTTTATCTATTAATTTTTAGCCAAAGGCTGAAAACCATCATCCAATGTTTAAATGCAAAAATCCAAAAATAAAAAAACCAAATATGCAGTGAGTAATATGATAAGACCAATTAGTGCTTGAACCAGCATTGAAAAAAAGCTAGTCCGCAGAAATCAGTAAGTTAAACATTTGAACCAAGTTTGTATGTAAAACTTACTTGTTAATCTTTTCATACTTGAGTTTAATGCATCGTATCGATAAGTATAAATTTTATGTAATGAAAATGAAAATAAACGAAATTGACATATTTTTTCTAGATTTTATTATTAATTTTCTATTTTTTTTCTAAATTCTGTAATTTGAGATCCTAAGATTTTGTCCATTCGAAAGTTTTGTCATTTGAGGTAATATCATTATCCCGGATGAAGATTTCTCGTATATAAATTGACTAATAAATATGTTAGTGTAACTCCAGTGTTGAGAAAAAAGTTTTTAACTTTAAAACTCAGAAGCTACTTTATTCATTTTTATACTTTCAATAGAATTTTTAACTAAAGCGGTTTAGAAATTTACTCAAACGAAGGAACCACCCAAAATTCACAGTGACATAAAAAATAAAAACTCTAGTTTTCTAGATTTAATTAATTCGAAAAAAAAAACAATTTAAAAAAATTTAAAACTTATAATTAATAACACATTAAAATCAATTCAATATTCCGTCAAAAATTCAAATGGTCTTAAATAGCAATTTTGTTTCATTATATCGTTGGGGGTATTTTTTGTAGTTAATATTACATAATTATATTATATGATTTATTCTATAGCTCTGCTTTAATATTCTTTTATCTTTTTCTTTGTTATTACTACTTGCGTTGTTTTTTTTTAAGATTCTGTATTTAATTATTTTTCTTTATTTAAATGACCAACTTTTATAGTCATGTATATAATTCTAGTGAGTTTGTTTTTATTATTATTTTGAATTTTTTTACATTTATTTAAATAGGATGCTTATAATGATAGTTTATGAATAAACAGAGCTATAAAATTGAACTTTAATGAATATAATATTTGTTAATAAATAATTAACAGATAAAAAAGCTAGGCTTTTTTATATTTAATTTTTTTTTTGTTTTGGTTTTTATTCATTTATGTGCTTAGGTTCCACTTTATTTTACATGTTTTATGTTATAAGTCTTTTTTTTATTCTAAAAAAAAAAGATGAAAACGTTTAAAATTCAATTGATAATTTTTTTTTATTTTTTTTTTAATTTCTTGTTTATTTATTTATCGCAGTTTCACACTTATAAAAATCGATCTCTTTTTTTCTTGTATAATACATTCTATGTTTAGGTAAAATTAAAAAATAATTTCTAAAAAAAATTTATGGCAATTTGCCTCAGTTGAATTTTTATCTGGCAACATAGTGGGATGAAAAATTCTACATTTTTGTTCTCCTTATAATTCATAGTACCTAGGGCCTTGAACTATTTTTTTTTTTAAAGAGATAGTTCCTACAAGTCTTTCTATTTTTACATTTTTTGTTGTTTTTTTTTTAAATCTGTAACTAGGTGTTGTTTCGTTTCTTTTTAAAGCATTTTTGTTTTGGTAAATAAAGTAGGTAGAACCTAACTGGCCAAGAATTATAACTATGGGAACCATTTTGTGTTTTTTTTTTTTAATTTTCTTAAGTTGTAAGTGTTGCCGTTCTAGATTTTAGCTAGTACAATAATACAAAAAAATAACGTTTCGGTTTTTTTTTTTTAAATATACTTTTAAAGTTGAATTATATTTAGATTAAATATATTACAATTTTGTTTAATAATTTTTGAAATTTTTAAAATTTTTAAATAAAACTTATAAAAACTTATAGTTTTGTATCAATTTAATTCCTACTTAATTGGCTAAAATTTTTGTATACCTAAAGTGTCTATGAACTAAATGCTTTCAGCTTATATTTATTTTATTTAGTTTATTTCGAAAAGGCATTGCAGTACGCCATTTTAGAAATAAAATTATTAGAATTATTATTGCACACACGTTCGCGTTTTCTTGTGAACTTATTATTTGCTGCAGATGTTGTTGATGTTATTGCAGATGATGATAATTGTTGCTGTTGTTGTTGTTGTTCGGCGTTGTATTCAGAATCGGTATCGCATTCGTCACCAGTCGTTTGTAAGTTTATGGACGTGAACTCAGTTTCTTCTATTCAACTGCCAAATTTATTGGAAGATGTGTAGTTATTAACTGTGGATCCGTTCGATGACATATGAGTTTCAGGCACTAAATGTGGAGTTCTACTAGATATAGGTGGTAGTATGGGACTTGTTGGCCAATGGTATGTAGCAGCGTTGTTAGATGAAGGAACGCTTCTATGCACAATAAAAGCAGTTAGATAAAGAAGTACAGATTAAGGATTTTAAAGGGAAGATTGTTTTTCTTTTTTTTTTCATCTTAAGAAACGTTAATTAATAAATATAAGGATGAGAATAGGTTATGGCGGTCACATATATAGAGAAGGGAATAAGGCTGTCTATTCTATAATATTTAAAATTTAGGTTTGTTTTTTAAGTTAGCCAAACTGTTATTGAAATTGACTTAATTATTCTCATGAAAGTTGTGAGCAACTAAGGTACTATATTTTTTTTTGTTCTAAAAGTGCAAATATTCTTATACCTACAGTTTTAATTATTGTGAAAAAAAAATAATTAAATATCATTTCATTAAAGGTACCTTTCAATCTATCTTAATCTTAAGCCTAATTTTAACATCAATGCGTTGATCATAATTCATAACCTTGGAATTTCAAAACGTAACATTCTTTTTTTTTGGAAATGATATTTTTAATATCAGTATTACACGAAGAAAAGCGTTTAATTTCAAGTTGAGTATTTTATTTTGCATTTGTTGATAATCTGCAAAAAGAATTTAATCATCGTAGTTTAATAAGTTTTTTATTTTTTTTTTGGTTTTTTTGACTGATAGCTACATAGTCTGGTGAAATTTTAGTGATGGAGTTTGAAGAGACAAAGTAGATACATTTATGCATGTAGACAATTTTGAAAAATAATTAGACACAACATTTAGTGAAGTGCATATATATTGTTTTTATATAAAAAACCGTAAGTTTGTGCTGAAGTTGCATATTTTTGATTTAAGTAGAGTTTGTAGAGAACATAAGTTTTGATTGCCTGCTAAACCCGAAACATATTTAACGTTGGGGTTGTGACTTAATATAGAACATAACCTCCCTTTTTAATATCATATTTTATATGACTCACTTATAACTCGCGTATTTTTAATATTAGAACTTAAACAAAACAATGTTTGGTATAAACATTTGTATACAATATAATTTTCTTAAAAAAAAGTTAAACATATTTTTATTATAGCTACTGTTCAGGGTATACATAAATGCAATGCAGAGTAAGAACTGTTATTTGATTTGACAAACTGTGAAAGCAAAGATTGAAGATGGTAGAAAGTTCTATAACAAATTCTTTTTAAATGCATATTTAAATGACACAAAGATAATTTTAACAAAATGCCCAGTAGCTTTTAAAGTATAGTGATTTGAAAAAAAAAAGAAAATTATTTTACCGTAAAAGTCCCCCAAAAGAACACCAGTTTCTTATGTTTTTACACTTTACAATTTTTGTCTTTAATTTATTAAACATACAGTAGGGTGTTTTTTATTTAACCTAAACAAATCTAAGACAATACGTTACATTTACATTTTGTCTGCGTTTTAAAATTTTAAATTAGGGGTGGCTAACAGCAATCGAAAAAGTTATAATTTTCTGAATTTTTATTCAGTAAAAAAAATATATATTTAAAAAAAAATCGTTGCCTTAATATTGATTTGCCGTTAACGCCAAAATTTTTCTTTTTGAACATAACATGAAACATAGGTACATCTTATGTTTTCGGGGTAGCATTTTCAAAATTTGTTTTGCATTTTTATCTGTTTCCTTCCATATACAGAATTCATCAAGTACACGTCACGACGCCACATTTGACATTTACGTGAAAGGAATAACCCATCGAGGATTAAAACAAAACACTATGGATGTAAAGGGTATTAATTGTAGATAAATAATTTTAAATTATTTTTCTTAAAAGTAATTATACAAAAGTACGATACTATGTTTATATTAAAAATATATACATAGTGTGAGTGTAACATCACAACACTTATTGGATGATGGAATGGGCATAGTCTTTTAAAAAAAATTTAAACTTACTTGTTCCCTGACAAAATATTTTTTTGACAATTTTTGTCGGCTAATTTTCTTTATCAGTTTTTTGTTTTTGAATAATTTTTTTTACTGTTGCAGTTCAAAAAATGTCCACTTGGTCGAAATTTTGACAAATTATTTTTGAACAATTTTGTTTGGCAATTTGTTTTTTGCAAATTTTTATTTGGCATTTTTTCGTCGATGAAACTTGTTTCACCATATAACTTTTGACTATTTTTTTTATCGCTATTCAAAAAAAAATCCAGTTCCCTGACAATTCTTTTTTGACAGAAAAAATAAAAAAAGAATTCTTTTGAAAATTGTTTTTTTATGAATTATTTTTCAACAATTTTTGTTTTGACAAAATTTGTTTTCAGCATATTTTTTTTGAGAGCTGTACGAACAATATGTATCTTGTAGCTAAAACATCGAAGACAACAAAAAATTAAGTTTTTTTGAAGTTGTGATATGTATGTTTTTTGAATATGAACAAAGCTTAAAATTCAATGGTTCCGAATTCTATTTACACTTCGCATCCGCGGCTGACGCCGCCGGCCGCCTATTTTCCATCCCCAATTTAGACTAATTTAATCAATATCGTGTATTTCCACGATGAAAGTCTTTTTGTATTCACTAACAATAATGTTTCCATGCGAAAACATATTCTATATAAACATATTCTATATAGAAGTTCTAAAATAGTTTTCAAATAAAAAATAAATCATTTAAAAAAATAAAACTTGTGTTGCAATAGCAATAAAATGTTGGAATATTTTTTTTTAAACAAGAGCTTACACTTTAATGTTTCATAAACCTTTTTACTTTATAACCTAAAGTCTAGTATAATTGTTGAAAAAATTGCCTAGGGTTGCGTTAAATTGGAGTCCTTTAAAATTTTAACTGTATTTAATATGAGGTTCATAGATGGATTCCATTATTTCGGTATAATACATAAATACGAGTATATTGATCTCACATAAGTTGTTAAAATTGTCACCATTTTTTTAAACTATTTTTTTTTATAAAATAGGCTTATAATGATTAACGAAAATTTAGGGATTTGAAATAGTTTCTTTTTTTAATTTAATATAATTTAAAATTATGATTTTTAAATTAGTTCTCTCAAAACTTTTTCACAGAACGTATTTCATGGTTTAAAAATATAACAGGAGTCCTGGCTTACTTTACTGTAAGAGTTGCCACTGCTTTAAAATATGTAAGACTCTGCAAGAAATTTGCCCACAGGAAGCGAGATCACTCCTAGAAACAGTACTGACGTGATGAAGCCAAGGCAGTGATAGCTACGAAGCTTTCAAAGCTTGATTAATATTGTGCTCCTCCAATAATATATGGTGTTTTTTTTAGAGGTATACAATAATACTTTGAGTTGGCAAGACTTTTGAATGAGTTGTGTTTAGTTTGGTTTGGCATTTCAACATGAATAGACTGACGATCATCTAGCACGACGGCAGCGTAGATTCGTTGAATGGAACCAAAACAAGATTGCCGTTTATCCGGATTCGAATTTTGTTTATCTATGAAGCTCACTTTTTGTTGAATGGCTACGTCAATAAACAGAAAAACTGAATGTTTGGTGTTCTTTATGAGCTAGTGGAATCCGCTATAGAGCCAAGGTTATTAACTTTTTCAACATTTCACACATCTCGTGCCACAATTATTGATTCATTAAAGGAAACGTTTGGTAACCGCACAGTTTCACGTTTCGGATCCGTGAATTGACTATTTTCTGAGGGGTTACATATAGTCGCTAGTCTACTCCGATAAGCCCGAAACGATTGGCCACTTATAGGACAACAATAAAGTCAATTTCATGTGAATTTTAAAAATGTTTCTTCGTTTTTCTATTTCTAAAGCTCCCTCTACTTTTTTTTAAGTGTCAAACTTAAACATAATTTTATACTTGACCACTTGATGGCAAAGAATTGAAGAACACGAACTTAGGATTGTCGAATTGACATTTTTTTGATATCTAATCGTAAATGGATTTTCAATGTTTTTTCCTCATCAATTATAATGAAAATGATTTGTATTGTAATTTAATAGCCTTAGGCGTTTTCGATTGGTAATTTGGAAAAACTCTTCGATAATCTTACAAACGGTTCCAGGCTTTGATTTTGACATCATATACCCAGAAGCATTTTCACTTCTTTTCAAAGGAAGAACAACTTTCATTTGATGGCAAATTGAAGTTCCAATACACAAGTTAACTTTTCTAAGTACTACATAATATACTCCCTAAAAAACAACACTTAAGGCGTTTTTAATATTCAAGTTTAACATTTTCGGATTAAGTCATTTTCTCTTGCAGGCGTTTTAAGTTCAGGAAACAAAAGGAGGTGTTATTTTGTGCATATATAATAATAGTAGTTAAATAAAATAGTTTCAGCAGAGTTGAGTTTGGGGGAAGAAAGTTTGTAAAAGTTTTTTTTTTTTTTTAAGTTAATGACGTTTGCAATGACATACCTAGAATGGGGAAATAATAAAGGCGGAACATTAAATGCCGGCTGTGGAGACAGTTGCATCGTTGTTGCAGCGGCATCAGGATGTAAGAAATTCCGTCGTTGTTCTATCCGTTCCTGATGTTGACTTAGGCACCTTGATATTATATCGGGAAGGCTTTCCATGTGGTCCTTAATCAAATTTTTAAGTTTATTTAATTTGTTTATTTATTTTTTTTTTATAAAAAAATTATTGATGTTTACTTACCTGCAATGATTGCAGCTTATCTTCGAGATTTGTAAGTCGCTCTTCTATCGCATCCTGACGACTAGACATATCCGAAATAATTTCGTAAACGGTATTTTGAGTCTAAATTACAAAAAATTAATTATTATTTCGATGTTGTTCTTTGTAATATTAGTTTGCTGTTTAGGGGTAGATTTTAAATTATAGTTTTAGGTACCTTCGCCATATCCGTTATCGTATTGGCATTATCCATGAGTTTACGTTGATCCATTTTAACTTTTCGCAATCTGTATTGTGATAGTTTCAAATAAAAAACAATTTATTATTGTGTTTTTTTTTTAGTTGCAGATTTTGTTATTTTACACTTTTAGTTATTTGAAGTAGACAGAGACAAAAATAAAAATTCTTACATTTCGTTTTGAAACAACTCTTAAGATTAAAGCTCTCAAAAGCGTACAGAATTAAGCTTAAATATACATTTTCAAGTTAAATTATACAAGTAAAAGAAAAATAAACTGCTTAGTTAAATTAAATTATATATTTTATTCATTATACATTTCATATGGATACATCATTCAATTTTAATTTAAACTAAGCATACCGTAAAACACACTGTTAGTCACTTTCTCACTTTTTCAGTTTAACATTTTTTATTGTTTAGAATTTTAAAATAAAATGCAGCTTAACTTATTCATGTTTAATTTAGGTATATAAAAAAAAGGCGCACATTTCAATTCAAATTCAAAGTTGTCTAATTTGTATGCAACTGTGGTGGGAAAAAGATACATTTTGTTTTGCTTTTGTTCTGGAATTACTATAACATTGCATTGCAGAAAAATGATAAAATATTTTTTTTTTTCAGAAAGCCTCAACGAATATTTTTAGTTTCAGCTGGCTTGAGGTAAAAAGCCAACCCCACACATTTGTGTATGTGTGATATGTTCAACGTTTTTTTCTTTTTTTTTTTAATTAAAAACAGTTGGGTTTTGCAATTCTTTTAGCAAAAACATTTGCATATGAAACAGAGACAATTTTTGTCTTTTTTTTTTAGTTTTACTGTTTAAGTATACAATTTACATTTTTGATGGTTGTGAAAGGACGTTTTTTTTTTTGGTATTGTAAAAGTTAAGACATTTTAGAAGAGGCTAGGTCTAGTCTTTGGGTATTATTAAAAAGTGTAGCGGATATGAATCATGGTTTGAAATCATGACATAATAAAGGAAACAAAACATTTAAGGAACATAAATTCATTTTGATGTCTATCTTCATGGCTAGACCAATTTATTTAATTGGCTTGAAGGGATTCCAATGTATGAGTATATTTACTGTTTTTTAAAATGCAAGTTAGTTGTGCATGTTTTTTTTTAAGGCAGGTTCTTAAAAATGAAAGTTTTTCTTTGATTATTTATATTCATACATAAGTTCCATATTTTGTTTGTTATTGGTGGTATAAGCATCCAAATTTTTAAAAACCATATGGTAGTTTAAAAAAAACCGTTATTCGTACCTAGTAATTTCCTAGCTTGAAATTTGATCACTTAAAGCATCTTTAGAGTCTTTTTAGAGAACCTTAAAAAAAGGAATGTGGGCGTCCCAGTGGGTGGAGATAACCAAACCAATTTTTTTTTTTCAAATTATAACACCCAACAAAAATTGGAGTCCCTGTTTATACCTTTTCAATTAACTAAATTAATTAGGCTGAAAAGCAGTTTTTCTATTTCAAATTTGGTGCAACGACATGTTTCAGGAACGATTGTCTCTTCGTCAGGCAAATATAAGATAAACATAAATCCATCAAAGAATTTTTCAATTAACTTTGAAAATTTAAATATTCCTCCAAATACTTCCTTATTTTATCTGAGAATAAGATGCATCACAATTGTTAGAGCCATTTCAAGAGATTCAAACAAAGGAGAAAGGCGACATGTGGCTTGATTTTAACAAATTTAATTTTTTAATATTTCTTCTTCCACAAAATACCAGATTTTTTTAAATTGGATCAAAAAATTATATTGAGTAATCTCCAAAAAAAATACAGTTTTCGTGCAAAGAGCAATAAGAAAAGAGGTACGGAATTATGTTTTTCAACTTTGGAAAAGTTTATTACCTAATGGCCACTTATACCAAAATCTATCAGTAGCAGTTTTTGCTAAAATGTTTATAAAATTTATCGGCCAGAACCACCCCTGGATTTTATCATCTGTCTTTTAAACTGAACAAAAAAAACAGTGCAAGTGAGTGTCAAACTTCACTGAAAAGTCATTCCACACTATCGTACTTCGTACTGAGTATTAACACAATGTCAAAAAAATTTATTTGGAGGAAAAAAGAATTTTTGTTTATTGGTTTGTTTATTGTCTTTCACAAGTAAAATTGTTTGGTACAATCTTTAAAAAAAAAATTATTATTTAAAAGCGTTTTGACCAACCGGTTTTATGGCTCTCGTCGAAGTTTGAAAAAATACACAGCACAAAAAATTTCTCCTTTTTTGTTTTTTAAGACTGCACGACAGATTAAATTCAAATGTTAAAAAAAAATTTTAATTATTGGAGTATTAAAAAAAAATAAGCCGGGTTTTATTGTACTTCCATTTTGGCTTTTTATATTAAATAAAAATGTGAAAACAGTTTTGTAAACTTTTATTTAAAATTAATTTACAAGTATTGTTATCACACTTTTTTTATACTACTTCTTCTTCTTCTTTCGATATTTTGCTTTTCTAGCAAAAATTTCGAATTGATATTTCGAGAAGAACAAAAATAACTAAAAATGTGTTTTACGAATGCCAATAAAATATTATTTATTAAAGTAATTATGTAAATATTTTTTATTAAATAATTGTTGTTATTTACCAAGTTACTGACAGTAAAAAACTTTTACGTCCAAAAACCTTATGCACTATATAAGTCAATAGTTAATACTTAGATTTAAACAATTATACACATTTTACAAAATACTTATTAATATTAGTTATATGATTTCGTTTTTTTTTTTAATTTTTAAAATTGATTTTCAAATATAATTTTTGCGGTCCATAAGTCCTTCCGTGAAAAATACTTTTGCGATGAGAAATGACAATTATTTCGTCGTTAAGATTGCAGAAAATCGTATCTCGAAATATTTACCTGAGTTTATTTAAGGATTTTTTTTAAAGGATTATTAAATGTGGAGGTTTTTTATTTTTTTTTATTTTAAAGGATTAACAATTATTATTATGAAAAAAATTAATTAAAAAGAATTAAAAAGATTTATTTAAATATAGTGCTTTATGCAACAATTTCACCCTTGTAGACGATGAAATCTAAAACAGATTTGAATTAAAATTAAGTTGTTTAAAAGAAATAAGCCAATTATGACTTTTATAGAAAGGTGCCAAGAAATATATAAACATAAAAAGAACATGGTGCTTTTATTTTTGTTTTTATTGAAACATAAAAAATTTATAAACATAAAGGATTTATCTTTTAATTATTTAAGGATTTTCATAGATGGTTGTTGTTTATTTTATTTTTTCTTATTTAATTTGGACAAAGAAGAATTCATTACAAGGACACACAACTACCTTGATGAGTGCGAAAAGAAAAATTATTCCCTCTACTTGTCTTGGGGATGGATGTGCTTGAAGAATGTTGGTGTAATTTGTGTGCTATTTTTTTTTTTTTTTATTAAATAAATTATTTTTTATGGCATCCTTTCCGCGGTTTAAATCAAAATATACTCATCGTCTTCAAGGAAAGAAAAAAAAAAGAGACAAACAAAAAAAAAGTTTAAACAAAGAGTATACAAAACGTGAACAGGCTTTTATCAGGACACAGAAAAAAAAGGATAGGAAAATTATAATTGGATTTTTGCGAGTGAAATAGTGAAATAGGGGAGCTTCTGCAATCTTAACTACAACGAAATATAGAAACTAATATTCAAAGTGAAAATTGGAGTTTACATTCATGGAGTGTAAGACCACCAACAACACTAAATTATACTCGATTTTTGTTTTGTTTTTCTGTTTTTTTTTTTGTTTGTGTTGAGTGTTTTGGAATTTGTAAGTTTTGGGTAAATTTTTGTGTTGTTAATAAAATATTATTAAGCCAAACTACTACACATACTACTATACCATACTAATACACAATGTTTTTTTTTTTTTTTGTTAAATACACACATATTTTGAGATACGAAATTCTGAAAAAAACGACGACCAATTGAGATGTGATTGCAAACAGGGCTTTACAACCTATTTACAGGCTAGTAAAACGAGTTTAATCTAAGTTGTAAGCCGGTGATTCGTTGTGAATCCTTTTGAGGGGAATAATAAATCTGGCTTGGGAGTGCCAATACAAGGGGGTTGTTTATTTTTTAATAACTTTTTTTTTTGGTTTTTGAGGTTGTTGCATTAAATGTGCAAGCAAAATAAGAACTGTGTTGGTATATTAATTTTTTTTTAATATATATTTTCTTTTGTTGTTAGTAAAAACAGCTAATTTGTGCAATCAGGTGTACTAGTTGTTATAGACAACATTTAGTGACCTTTTATGTCAGAAATATATTAGTTAGGACAAAACCAGGGTTGTTATACATTGATTTCTTTTATTTTTTTTTTTTTAATTGTTAATAACGGACTGTTGTTTTTTTTTGGTTTTTTGCTTTCAATATATCTTGTTTGTCTGTTTTAATATTTTTTTTTGGTAAATTTTGAATTCTGTTGAATGTTGACTAATTGTTTTTTTTTTTTTTTAATTTAAATACTCACGCGTATATTGCTAGAAGGAACTTTCTTTGGTGGGTTCTTACACGACCGGGATTAACCCGTTTTACTAGTCTTGTATGTTTGTAAATGAGCCAAGTTTCACGAAGAACATTCGCTGCAGCATTTTTCAGCTAATTGAAGACAAACAAATGAAAAAATGGAATAAATTAAGCATGTAATTCAGTCAGTTATCGTAAGTTGCCAGTTTTTTTTTTTAGTTATTTTTTTTTGTACAGTTCAGTCTTTTGTAAATTTTTTTTGTATTGTTCTTTTTTTTTATTATTTTTAAATGAAATCATTAAACTATTATAGAGGAATCAAATATACCCGCTTTGTTAACTGTGTGTCCATCATAAAATTATGCACATGCTTTTCGGCTCGCGTCAGTTCCAGTTTTCTTGAGACCACAGCAACTAGTAAAGCTGTACAACCAGCGCCCTGAAAATTTTTTAATTTTTTAAATTTATAGTAAATTGTTTTTTTTTTTAATTGAAAAAAAAAGAAAATTATTAAGAAAAAAGTTTGAGTAAACGTTTGGAGCTGTAATAAAAGTTGGGATTTTATAAAGAAAGTGTTATTGGAAAATTAAAATTAATTATTAATAATTATTATATCGTTGGTGGGGGGCGGTAGGTGAGGTTGGTATTTTAGTTAGGTTAAATATGGATCTGATATAAATTTTAGGTGGGCTTACAAAGCTTATAGCTTACTTTATTTGATATGATGGTATACATAGTTTTTAGTATTGTTAAATAAGCTCTTTTTTTTATCTTTATAGTCTTATTATTTGGAAAGTGATGTATTTATGTTTTAATAAGGTTTTTTTTTGGTATAAGTTAATCTCCTATTCACCATGTTTTATTATATCCAACTTGTAACGACAACGCTGACGGCATTAATGCAACTTTTTTTTGTTGATAATATAGTCATCTCGTCTTTTTACAGACAATACAAAAATATGCTTTATGAGATGGATTCTAAAAACTACTAAATTTATTATTTTTAATGAAAAAATATGACGTTTGAAAAATGTGGATTGGCAATATTGTTTGATTTGATTTGCTTATTAAAAAAAAAATAATTTGTAAAAGACATTTAATCAAAATCGTTTTTTAAAAAAACAAAACAAGCCTATACACTATGATCAAAAAAATTTACTGTGGAAACAAGAAATTGTCATATTTATTGTTTAAAAAAAACTTAAATTCACCAAGCAACGTTGGGTAAGTCAGCTTTTCTTTATGTCTTCATTTTGTATTTTTTACGATGATAGTTCTACTTTTATTTAAAAAAGCATGAAATGTTCAATCAAATTTATTTTAAACATTTAATATTGTATCCATGACACTAGAAGCATTGATAGCGAATGAATGCGTAAGGGTCTAGCAAACTCACAGGATAAGAAAACGATTTTTTTTCATTTAATCCAGGTTAAATCAAACACAATTTTTGAGCTAAAACGGGTTTAGCTTCTTCTTCAAAGAAGACTTGAATCTCAAAACTCCCAAAATCTAAGACCGATGCCGAACCTGGAATTTACACCGAATATTTGTGTTTGTAGTAGGTTAGTAAAAAATGTTAATGTGAAAAGAAAAAATTATTTGCATTGAAAAAAAAAAACAAATTATGATCCAAATTAAAAACTATTTGAAGTTGAATTTATTTTTCAATGCAAATTATTTTTCAATTATTTTCCAGACGCATACATTTTTTTTTTTGTAATGGAAATAAATGTTTTCTTGCGTTGATTTATTTTTTATGTTTTACTTTTTTCAATTCTCTTAAATGTTTTAATTTTCTTAAAAAAGTTGATAAGAACGTTTCAAATAAATACAAAACAATTTTAAAAATTATTAAGAATATCACGATAACGGTTTTTTTTTTTAAATTCAAAAATCCATTATTATTCAGATTTTTAAATCAAGTTCTTTTATCCATTAGTTTAATGTTTGAAAAAAAAAATGTAATGGGGACCGATTTTGTTCACCTCTTCTATAAAAAAACCAACCCATCGATACCCCAATCAATAGTACCATTTAAGAGAAATTGATGTTAACATTTTAGCACTTCTAACCGCCCCAAAAGCACTCTTGTAATGGGGGAAGTGAAGTGAGCTAATAATGGTTACCCCTCCTCATCTCTTTTACAGTATTGCCACTGTGGCAACACTTCTTAAAATTAATCTTAGAACATGTTCCGTCAGGTCAAAATGCAAGGTTTATATCCTTAACAATCCCACTATAAAACATTTTTTAATTGTAGTTCTATTAATAAATATTAAACCGATTTTTTTCATTTTACAGTAGAATAATTTTATTTTTTGAACGTCTAAGCTACAGTTCGTAAATATTTAAGATAGTGACTTAAAAAATATGAAAGCGTTTTTATCAAGACTTTCAGATTGATGTCTTACACCACATTTAAGCTCATCATTGCTATATCCTTTTAACAATTTTTGTTCTCAATGAAATGCTAGTCGAAATGATTTGACACATTATGCTCAAATGGATGTTGAATGATACTTCTATAATTTAGAAGCGAGATTCTTTGTGAATTTATTAAAAAGTGAACCTTACATAAAATTTATTTTGTTCGTGCAGTTATAAAAAATATACGTGAAGAAGAATTTAAGATTAATAAATTTTGTTTTTTATTTTTTAAGTTTTAGTAATTTATTTCATGCATTTTCATTGACTAGCAGCGCAGTCCGTGCAGTTTTCTTCTTATTTTTAGTTAATTATAATTTTTGAATCAATTGATTTTTGGCTTTTATAGCTTGTTTTTTTTTTTATTTTGGTTTAACTGATTCATCATTATCGGATTTTAATATTTGGCATTTTCATCATTTTTTAATTTTTTTTTTTAAACTTGGCGCATTACTCAAATCGAAATAAACTCACCATAATTCCAGTGATGACAGCAACACCACGACCACAATATGTGTTTGGGACAATATCACCAAAACCGACACTTAAAAAAGTGATCGCAATTAACCACATGGCATTCAAAAGATTTGCATGTTCTTCGTCATGAAACCTGTTCGATAAACACATAGATATACAACATGGTTGGAAAGAATAATATTATTTTTGCTTTTTTTTTTTGTATTTTTCAATTGATTTTGGTTCTGATTTCGCGAAGACAGAGAGCAGAAAATATGGATCGAACTGACAGTGATTTTGCATTATTACACACATCTTAAGATATTATTAAGACTTTTGTTTATATATTTTTATAAATTTCGAAGAGTTGTTTTATTATATGGCATATTGTATCTAACCAACCGAAGCTTATTAATATTAAGTTAGAACAAAAAAAAATTAAGTAATGTGCCAACATTTGCAGAAAAAAATCAGTATCTAGTGGGTGCTTATGGTATTATACATTAAGGTTAAAGGTTTTTCTTATTTAAGCCTGGTTAGGAGTGTAGCTTGTCAAAAAAAAAAAACTTAAATTAAATAAATATTGTAAAACCAACGAAAACAAGGCTTTTATTTTTGGATTTGATTTGGCTAAATATTTTTGTTTTTGTTTTTTGTTGAATTTTGTTTTTTTTTGTTGTTGTTGTTAAATACTCACCACCATACCACAGGTTAAAGTTATACCCCGTCCACAATATGTGTTGGGAACTATATCGCCATATCCCACACATAAAAAGGTGATGGCTGTTAGCCACATGGAGTTTAGCAAATTCGCGTGCTCCTCGTCGTGGAACCTTATTCGGGAAGGATAGTGAAAAGTGGAACAAACAAATAAACGTACGTGAAATTATGTGAAAAATTTTGTTTTCCAAAAATTAAAAACAAAAATATTAAAAGAAAAAAATCCTTCTATAAAAGTAGTAGACATTTTTTTTTTTATTTGGAACAAAAATAAAAGCATTTGTAAAATTGTAATTTTGACTGACATTATTAAATATATATAAAAAAAAATATTTATATATATTTTGTGAATGAATTCAGCAAAAAAATTAAACTAATCTAATTATATTTTTTTTTTGGTATGGAAAATCCATTGGTTTTAATTAAAGTGTTAATGTTTTTTTTTTAATGTTAAATAAAATTATATGAATGAAGTGTTCGAAGGTGTATATTTGAATTTTAAGTGAAGTGATTTGCTTTTTGAGTATTGGATTTAGCTTAACGGTTTTTTGGTTATTTAAAATTGATTTTGTTGCTATTAAATAAGCTTTGGTATTATACAAAAAAAGCTAAATATTTATTTGAAATATTTAACTATAAAAATACATTTGTAAGAAAATTACATTCAAGTGGGGTTTTTTGTATTAAAATTGGCATATATGTATAATAAAGTCTACGGCTCACATTAATTGTCATTTCAATGGCTTACTTTGTCAAATTTAGCAATAATTCAAAAACTTATGTTTTTTTTTTTTTAATATTTTCGAAAAGTTGTGACTTTTTATGTTATTATTTTTTTTTGTTGTTTTGTTTTATTTAACAATGACCATGCTATAAAAATATTAAAGCCCAAATCGAAACGAAATTTAAATTAAGTTTTGTATTTTTACTAAACAAAATTAGCTCACTCTTTAATTGAGGTATTATTATATTATTTATATATACAAACTATATAATTTCTGTTAAGATAATAATATAAATCATAAAATTTGATATAGCTCTAAGTTTGATAAAAAAATAATTAAATTGAACCAAAAGGTATGAAATGCAATAAACAATCAAGATAAAATAAATTTTTAAAATCCAGTTAAAAAAATTCAAAATCAAAAAAAAAAAAAACTGAAAACGGAAAAAATTAAATGCTTAAATGAATTTGTAAAAAAAATCGAACACCAATTAATTGAAAGTAATATCGACACTTATATGGAAATACAATGATTATAAAGTATTGGAGCACGTGTTTTGGCTAAACTCCATTTATTATTATAATTTTTTTTTTTATAAAATATAGATGCTTTGGTTGGTTTATATTTTACGTTGCAGGCGTAGTTCAATCCATATTTTCAAGCTTATAAAAATTGGAAATCAGTTAAAAATATTTTGTTTCTTGTTTTAAAAGAAGTATAAATATTTTTTTTTGTTCACAACAATTTATCAGGCATTTGATACGAAAGAAAAAAAAATACAATGGAAGAAAACACGTCATGTAGAAGAAGAAGAAGAAGTTGAAGAAAACAGAACAAACAAAAAATAAAGAACAATGTGAAATGGAAAAAATTAACTGAAAGATATTAGAAGAAAAAAGTATATTTAAAATAGGAGAAGAAAAACTTAGATATAGAACAAGAGGAAGAAGAAGAAAAGTTTTAATTTAATGTTAATAATTCAATTGATTATATAATTGTTATCTCCTTTTAAAAAATAAATATTTTTTTTTGTTATATACCTTACATAAAATTTTGCATTAGAAATAAATTATAATTTTAAAATGTTTACTAATAGTTTATTAATCGTTTTTTTTTTTAATTGAATTTTTTTAAGTATCAGGTTTTAGAGAGAAGTCGAATTAAAATATCCAAAGCATTTATGAGTTTGATAATTCATATCTACAGGGAAAGTGATTTTTACGGATGGACAATATTCAAAATAATTTTTAATATTTTAAAAGCAACAATAAAATAATAAGATTTTTGCAGCACTGCACTAGAATGGAGAGGAATCTTACAAAATAAATTATTCTACCTAAACTATATAGGATACTTTATATTTAACATTTTTTTAAGTTTATACTTTATACCTATAGGATATGCTAATAGTATAATACCATGCTTTGCCTTACAAAATATATTGAAATGTGATCAGTAAAAAATCAATGATAAAAATTGATGAAAAAAATAAATCAAATAGTGCTTAGTCTGTACAAATGTACGTAGTACCTACATAGTGTTTTCGAAGTTTATCTAGAATAGGATTAAGATTCACTTAAAAATGTTCAATAAAATCTTCAACTAAATTATAATTTTAAATGTGCCTTCATGCAGCTACCGATTGTAATCACAAAACTATAATTTTTAGATCGGTCGCTTTTGTACTGATTCAAATTTCAACAAAATTATACCATTTTTTATCTTTGTAGGCATTTGAATTTAAATTTTTGAATTCAATATTTAAAGTTGAACTTTAAAAATCTTCTGTAGAAAAAAAATAAACCGAAATTGTTGGTACCTGACAAATTGAAAACTCAATGTTTGGTTTTAAATGGTTGGAGTCATTTCCAAGAAATTTAAGATTTATTTAATAATAATGTGTTATAAACAACATTTAGTCTTGAAAAAAATACTTAAGATGGTGTAAAATCTGTTGGATACCAAATATTAAAAAAAAAAATTGATGAAGTTATTTTCAAAATATAAAATCTTCAATTGTTCCTATTTTCGTGAATTTAAAAAAAAATTTTTAAGCTCCAAGAAACATTTTTTTCCTGAGAATGTAATCTCTAATTTGAATCAATATCAAAAAATAAAAATTGAGAAAGCTCGTTGTCTGAAACGGAAACTGAATAAAGTTTAAAAAATGTTCAATTTCAAAAAATCAACCGATCTTCAATAGTAAAAATTTCAAGTTAGTAAAACTGAAAAACAGTAAAAACAATGTTTAAAAAACACAAACTTGGTAAAATTTTCACTTCTATTATATCGAGGCGTATTTTCAATTATTATTTACATGAAATTCATATCAAAATAACAAAGAATACTGAAATCATCTCAGTTATTATCAAAATTGTTAATTGAAATGTTATGAAGTCGATTAATAAAGCGTTTAACATGTATTTTCTATCTGATTTTGTTTTATTGTTTCATTAAAATATACGACAGCATTACAAGCAATTGCTCTTCAAGTTGATTGGAGTTTGATAAATTTGTATAACAAAACGACGTTGATGTCATTAATGAAAATGTTGAAAATACACTCTTTTTAAACGATTCCCAAAATACTTTGAGATAAAAACAAAAATCGCTGTGATTTTTTTTGAAATGATTGTATGGAGATAAAACAGAGATTTTTTCAGGATTCATATAAGTTTTCAATTTAAAAAAAAAAATTTATTTATAACAAAAATTAAAAAAAAAAGACCTGCATTTTTTTATATTTAGCTGTCATTTGACAACTTTTTGCTATTTCTACAAAAGATATTTGATATCTCATCAAATATTGCCTGCATAAATTCAAGTTTAGTTTTGAAAAAACAATTAAAGCAACGAATTTCACTGATTTTTAAAAATGTTTAATTACCATAAAAGAATATGAAAATGTTTATCAACAATGTTTAGAAAGATTTGCATAGCAATAATAAATATATGTACACACAACATTGATTGACTGAGGTTCAATTGTCTGACAAAATTTATCTGAACGAATTATTTTCTCCATTTTTTTTATTGCCAACATTTTTTTTTTAAGCAAAGTTTTTGTCAAATTTTACTTATAGTTATGTATTTTCAAAAAAAATAAAATTAAAATTAGAAATATAAACCTTAAAAACGATTTTTTTTTTCATTTAAATACAAATCTCTTCAAAAACACTAAACAAATTGAAAAAAAAAATCTTTCCCTTAAATTTGTTGATCAGTGTTTCACTTTTAAACGTTTTCTTTTCTAGTCAAAAGCTATAAAATGTCACTATAGTCAGAATAATTTTTTATCAACATTTTTTTTTTAATACAAAAATTAATATTTCTATCCAATTTAAACTCAAAGAAATATATTTACATATATCGAATGGAATTTAATATCCACTACAAATTACATTATGTTAAAAAATATACATAATACAAGTATATGTAAATATAATGTAGTTGAAAAATGTGAAATTGAACGGAAAAGTTTTCCAATAAATTTACAAGGTTCGTGATGTTACAGCACACTGTGTGCAACGAAATGGAACATGATATTGAACAGAAAAAAAATTCAAATACAAATTTAAATTGAAGGTAAATCGAAATACCAAACAAATAAAACTAATCTCAATTGAATTGTCTATTTCTGCAAAATTAATTTATTTCTATTGATAAATAACTTTTTAAACAAATTCAACTATTTTCAATTTTCTCTTGCATTAAAGTTGTCTATGCTGATATAAAAAAAATAAAAATCCCATAAGTTTGCCTCCTTTTTTTTATGATAGTTTGTTGTTGATTGTGCAGTTCTTTATGTATAGCACTAGATTTTAATTAAGAACGAAAGAGGATTTACATGAATTGTTGAGTAAAGAACTCCAAAGAGTTTTACTTAGGAATTTTATTCAAGACACAGACGTTAAAGTAGAGAGACTTTAATAAAACGCTAAGAAGAAAACTTCATCACAAAACGAAAAACTTTCGTATATTGTTAAAGTGTATACACCACTCTACGAATTTTTGTTTGTTTCTAGTTTGATTGGTTTTATTCTTCTTCGTAATAATTATTATGTGTCAAGTAGTAGAGTACCTATGCTTAAAACAAAACTATTTTGCAAACAAACACAAACTTTCTCATAACCAACACTGTTTATAAATCAAAAAAAAAAAACTTTTTTAATTTTTGTATAATAATTTCCGAACTGGAAAGCTTTGAAACAGTGTTCACTGAAGAGAAGTAATGAATACGCTATTTTGCATCCGAAGAAAATATCTTTTTGATGTGATATTTGTGACAAAATTTCCCCGCTGGTAATATTCAAACAGACCATTTGCAAGGAAGGTTTCTTGGAAACACCACAATTTCTGCGAATAAAAAGGGAAACAAATGGTTCAAGTGGACTTTGACTGTTGGGGAGCTCCTTTTTGTTGGCTTTAGCTTTCAACAGATTCCAAATATTATATATCCGATTTAGGAATCTTAAGGTAGTTAATTAAATATATTTAGTAATTTTAAAGTATTGACGTTCGAGATCAAATTGGAATTTCATGAAATTCGTGGCTCTAAGTTTTGGGATTATGAATACTGTCAATAAGAATTCTAGGACTTAGCAAAAATTACAGTTCCTGTCATATGACCATAAAGGCAAAATGGCTCTAAATTAAGATTTTGATTAAAAAAAATTCAGAGGGCAAATAAAATTATTTCGTCAAAAATGATTACTGCCTCAGAACCGAATTTTTGGTATTCGATATTCTCAGAAATGGTTTGATGGCTAGGTATACAAATTTTTATGAAATATGACAAATCAAAATTTTCCAAAAAAAATTTTGTTGTTTTTAGATAAAAAAAAATGGTTGAAAACGGTTTAACATTTTTTTTTTGAAATTTTGTTTTAAAGTGTTTCAAAACTTAAATCTTTTTTTTATAATATATTTAAAAAGTGTCTTTAAAGGCTTTTTAATTTTACAAAAATTTGTATTTTGAGTTCACTTCAGTTTGAACTCAAACATGCAAAAGTGGATCCAGAAATTCTGTTTCTCAGTATTTCAGTCTGTAACTTCACCTCTAAGCTTAAACTAGTGAAGCGATTTTTGGGAATAGATTTTTTTAGTTCCAAAAATAACGGACAAATTTGTTTATCTCGAAAACGCCTCTAACGACATTGATTAATTGTTTCTGTATTTTTTGTAAGAATAATTTCTTATTAATTGTTTGGTCAAAAAACATTTTCAAAATACCGTTTTTATCGGTACTTGCCACAGAATCGGATTTTTGGTATTCGATTTTCTCGTAAATAGTTTGGGAAATGCTATACAAAAGCTTATGATATTTTTTGGTAAAGAAAAAACTAATCAATTTAGTTTTTGGAAAATCAATATTTTGAAAATGGGTAGATACTTTTTTTGAAATTTTATTTTAGAGTGTATGTATTATTAAGTACTAAAAACTTGAATATCAAAAAAAAGGTCTAGCGATTTTTGAATTTTTCTTTTCAAAAATGTATATTTTTATGGAACATAAGATGACATCTTCAGTTTGAGCTCAAACGCGAAAAAGTGGGAGCAATTCTGTCTCTCGGTACGTCAGTCTATACCTCGACCTTTAGCCTAAACTAAACGGTTCTCTAGAGGTGGAAACTATTTTGTAGCTTCAAAAACAGCGATATTTGTCTCAACATTTTTACTAAAGAGGTATTATTATAAATTAATAATATTGCATATCAAAATTTTCAAAAAGCATCTTCAATGTTTGTTTATTTCTAAAAATAGTCTCTTCTTCAAAATCCCTAAAAATAGATTAAATAGGTAAAGACAGTGTTCAAGTAAAGAGTAGTTATAATTTCTACGAGAGACAATTAAGATCAAAGCAAATTTTGTATACAATTATTCTTATGGTAAAGAAGTTAAAACATGAAAATGCTACTTTGATGGCTTTATCAAGTGATATTAATTAGAAGATAAAAGGAAATTAAGTTGGCAATATATTCAGGTACAATTTCTCTTCATCTATCAGGGAACAATGGTTAAAATAAACCTAAATTAAAATTTAGTGTTAGACTTTTTTTGGCTACCAAACAAAAAAAAATGGTCCATACCGCTTAAAAAATAGTCCTATCAAAAAATCAGTTAACCTATAGATATGAATCTCTAAAATACTTTTGATATTTTATCATATATTTTAATACACATTTTTCTATTTATTTCATGCACATTAATTTGTATATTTTTGTGATTTATATAAATTTTCTTAACATGATTGTTAATATAAGTTTACAAAAATCAAAAAAAAAAAAAAACATAAATTTTAAAATGAAAAATAGGATGGTGAAAAATAAACAAAAAAAAAAGAATGAACAAAAAGCCAATGGACAGTGCAGGTTTCACGAAAAAAAAAATAAAATAAAACATAAAAAAGAAAGAAAAAAATATTTACAGGTTTTTTTTTAAACTAAAGACAGTCTTCAATACAAAACGTGCTTACGCGTACAACATTGGTTTTTTTTTTTAAATAGTTCATTTCAAAATTTATTCAATAAATAAATAAAAGACATGGCATGATCAAAGTTACCGCATAATGCGAGGCTCTAAAACATTCCAAAATGCACATTACATTATTTTGAATGGACATTGAAAAAGTTTGCATGCGATTTGTGTGAGGGTGCTAACTGTATAAGGTATAGTTTATTTTGTTTTTTTTTTTATATTACTTAATTATTTATTATTTTTTTTTTACTGTGTGAAATATTTTACTGGGAAAAATATACAAAAGGAACTTTGTTTATAAGATTTTTTTTTTGCTGTTGTTGTTTTGTTTTATGAAAGGAACATAAAAATGCTTACCTTTCACACTGGCGTAATGTCCATGATGCTATTATCCATAAAGATACCATAAACACTAGTAATACAGTTCCTGGGCATATTGTCATTAGTGTTTTAAGAACGAATCTGAAAATAGTGTAAATTTTTATCGTTTGAAGTTATTAAAAATAAAGGGTGTTTTTTTAGAGGTATAGCAGTTTGAAATGGAATAAAACAAAGATGAATTTTGAAAATGGACATTAAATTTATAATTCGAAAAATAAATAATAATAAAAGTTTTGTTTTGTAGCCAATCAATCAAGAGTGAGATTCATCGCTAAACAAAGTTCTCTTATGAAAATCGAGACCAACGGCAATCTTGTTTTGGGTCCATTCACCGTTGTTGACGCGTCAGTCTATTCATATCGAAATGCCAAACCAAACTTAACATAAATAAAATGGCCGCCATTTGAAAAAAGTGTTGCCAACTTAAAGCTTTATACCTCTAAAAAAAACCCTTTCAAATAAAATTTAAAATTTTACAATAAAAATATAATTAACAAAATATTTAAAAATTGATTAATAACAAAAAGAAAAATACTTTACCTCGTATTAAAATTAATTCTATTTAATGCCCCTATACTCCGCGATGATGCGTCCGTAAATAGTTTCGAATGCAATAACATAACTCGACATATTAAATACAATCGAAGGAACATAGGTAATGATAAAGCTACATCATACGGCACTATTTTAGTGTCAATTGATTTATTTTTATTCGCCAATTTTGTCGTCCACATAAAATAATATTCACCAGGAATCGGATGAACAGCACATATAAAAAGTTCTAAACCTATTTGACTAATTCGTTGCCATGTCATTGCGATCCTCCAATCATCCGCACAATTATCAATCATAAACAGCTGTAAACATGAGATAGAGACAAAAAGAAACGTATTCGATTAATTTTAATAAAATCAATTAAATATATTAATTTAATGGAAAAACAACAAACATTCACATTTTCTACTTAATTATAAAAGGCATCAAAGAATATTTTGGATTACATATAAATCCAGACTTTGAAAACAACTCACAATTTTTTTTTTTGGTTTGTTTAAAACTTAATTTGTACTTACACAATCAAAATCATATATTTTTTTTTTTAATTTAAAATAAAATTAAACCTTAATTCAAAAAATAAAACAAAACAAAAATACTTGAAAAAAAATGTCTCCATATTTTTTTTTTGTAACTATAGGTACACGTGTCTTTAAATACCAAATTAATTTAAGTTCCGAATTTGAGAAAAGTCCTGCAATGAATACAACTTCAAAAATGTTATTAATTAAAAATAATAAAATAATTTGCAATTAGTAAATACTTATTAGGGACCTGTATCGTTGTGGTGCTACTAATTATTTAATTATTTTTTTTTTCAAACAAAGCAAAACAAAAAAAAAACAAATTTTGAATTCCAATTCGAAATACATCGAAAAACAACTTCGCGTTTTAACTAAAGCTCAACACTTAATAAGGAACAATAAATATACTATTATGCCTAATAGTTTAAAATTTATTCTGGTACTGATTACATGATTAATTATGAAGGATATAAATGCTTTTGTTAGTATGGTATGAATGACTACAAAAAAAATGAAATAAAAGTAAAACTTAAAAACCTGGCTTTGTCTACCTACAAAATTCAGCTTCGAAATGTTTCGAAAATTTTGTTGAATTGAATAATCGTCACACATAATTATAATTTGACGGCCATGCTAAATAAAAACAAAGAAGGATAATAGAAAAAAAAAACACCAATTTTAAACAAGCTCCAATAACTCTTTTAATTTAAATTTAAAGTTTGAAAAATAATAAAATTATTGGAAAATATTGTAAAACATTCACTATCACTATGAGTACATAAGTTTTCTTTCACGTCAAATTAGAAAAATGGCAGTCTCTTCTCGGTATTGGGCTCACTCGTAATATTAAAATATTGTCTTCTGATTTCTATAACTAACTAAACAAACAACCCCAATTTATTATTATCAAAATTGTGATTTAAATTATTGATAATATTTTGGTTTTACAATTTTCTACTGAATACAACTAATTGTTGTTTATGTTTTGAATTTCTATTAAAAATCTTCCACACCAATTCTTACTGAGTTAAGTTAGTTAAATTTCTTTTTTTTTTGTGGTCAAAAACGCATCACAAATTTCATTATTGGAACATTTATTTTTTGGGTTATCTTCATATGATTTCAAAAATGCTTTCAAAATTAAAAAAACCTAAAGTTATATTTTAAGTTCTTAGTTTATATTTTCCCAACGGTTAATATTATGAAAATACACAAAAATCGGAGACAAATCTCTTCAATTTTTGCTATTTATATTTTTTCCTGCTATACCTACCTACATATATATTTTGCTAGTTGTTTCCTGAGTTTTGGCTAAATTTTGTTCAGAAAAAGAGTTGGTTTCAAGAACACCGTTTCATATTTAAAATCAACTGTCGAAAATGCGATTTTTACAAATTCACATCAAAAGTTTTAAGACTTGGATGAGTTCTAATTACATCAGCAAGTTCTAATTTTTTGTTAAATCACCTTTAAAATGTAGAAATTTGTTAAATTTGTTCATTGGTCTTGAAATTAAAAAATAATTCAGTTAGGTGGGTGTTCATATTTATTTCAATTTTCGTAAACTAAAGTAAAATAATACAAAAAATTAATTTGGCCTTAAATAACTTTGTCAAAGTACAATAAGGCCAACTTAAAAAAAACTTTGCTTATTTTGATCTTGCAAAGTGCAATAAGGCCAGTTTTTGAAAGTTGCCTTCATTTAATTTGGCCTTATTTTACGGCACCAAAATAACAAAATCTCGCTTTCTGTCAATCTTGAAAAGTGAAATTTCGCAAATTAATAATCCTCCCTTTCATAGTCTCGCAATTACAAAATTCCGCTTTTAAGAATCTCGCATATATGTACATCTCACACAAAAAAAAATCTGTCAGTAAAAACTTGTGGGCCATCTTCGTTATTTTTTTATAAGTCCGAGATTTTAATTTCCGAGAATTCAGTTTATTTATGTAATTGCAATATTATAAAAGCAGAATTTTTGCAGGATCTTGTGATTTCATGGAAATTGTATTTATTTTATAACCAGTGAATACTAATTTCTTTGTGATAGCTAAAATCTTTTAATAAGAAAACGCTCATGTTTTTCAAAACACCACACTAAAAAATTGAGGTTATGACGTGGCCTATGAAAATATTCAGTTCAGTGGTCCAAATGAATAACTAAAACACACTGTTTGTACACTCACTTATGTAACTATACGAGGGTAAAATTTGTATTTTTGCCTTAACATAACTGGAAACTATTAATTTTTCCGTAGATATACCTGACTATTTTTTTTTCAAAGAAAGTCCACTTACTGGACAACGGACGTACTATTTTGCATGCAATAAGTCAAAACCCTAACCAAAATTATCGAAACATTTCCGTGCTTGAAAGCTTCACTTTGTTTAATTTATAATTTATAAAATACGAGTAATGTCAACAAAACTACAAAATCAACTAAAAAAAGATATCCAGTTAATTTTTTTGTTAAAAAAAAAAAATACAAAACAAAACTAAAATTTACAAATCACACATGTACTTATATTCACACACCAAAAATGTTATGAATCACAAGAAAAACGTTTTAATTTACTATACTGTTTTTTTTTTTGTTAAACGCACAAAGCGAGCCAACTCAAATTTTAGCATTACACAGGTTTGACACAAAATTAATTACAGATTCATAGTATTATATTTCAAATCACTCACTCTCACCTGCACTTCCAAAGCATGATAAGCTATAATAAGTCCTAAAAGAATCACAGTCGAAACAGATATTAATGTTTTTAACGCCGTTGAATAAAACGAAGCCTGTAACAAAAAAAAAACATAAAGAAGAAAAAAAAAATCCCAAAAAATAATAATTATTTTTAACCTGAAAGTTTGAAAATATTAAAATCCAAAAAAATAAACTTACCTTAGTATAAATGTCAGCACTACTTAATTCATTTTCAATTACCATTACAACAATGCCAAACATCCCCATAACTAGGGCGTAATCACTTATACGTTTTCGTTTTTCGAATAAAGCTTTTCGCCTGCCTAATCGGTATCCTACATTGGGTTTGTGCTTCGCAGAGTTTGTTGATGGTTTTCGGGAAGTATTACCGCCAGTCAGTGCCCGCTCCTCCATGTACCTAGAAAAGTTTTGTAAAGTAATCAATTGAAGTGAATTGAGTTTGTAAGAGGCAAGTTCAGTTTCATGTCAAGTTAGCAACAACAATAACAAAAACAAAAAAAGACAAAATCGGTTTAACGTCATTTCCAGTATAAATTAAGAAGATACACTGGATTTAGAGAATAGACATTGTTTGGCAGATTTTGAAAAGTTGTTCCTATAGATGGAGTCTACATATATTATATCTGTTATGTTTTGGAAATAAGCTTAAATCATATATTAAACCCACTAGAGACTGTGAATGTAGAGTGAATTTAATTCTTGTCTAAGCTGTTTATAATGCTAAGCGACAAGTTGGCAATGGAAGAGGTTGATATCATTTTTAACTAGGAACCTAATTATAAGAAGAGATGTAGATAGATTTATAGCAGATTTTAGCAGAGGAAATATTTAGTCTTGTAAAAGAAGACAGGTGTAATTAAGTTTGGAACTTTTGGAACAGTCTGGGGTGGTTTGTGGGGTCTTTTAAAATTACTAGACATTTATTTTAAAGAAGGGTGAATTTTTGGCATGGTAACTTGACAATTATTTATTAAGTGAACTTTGTCTTGGTAGAATTTGATCCAAAAATATTCAGAAAAAATGTTTGAAAACAACGGACACACATATTGAAAGTGTCAATAATATTTTTTAAGTAAAAACTCTCTGGAAATCAAATTAATTTAGAAAATAGTTTTTAAAAAATTAAATTTGAAAATAAAAGTTTTGCTGAAAAAGATATACCATTTTTTTAAAGTCCTAGCACGTATTCTTTTGAAATTAAAATTTGGTGCAATTAAGAACCAGGGGTCTAAGTAATTTAAAGGGTGTCCCAACAAGAACGCATTTGAATAATTAGTATTGTTTGTTAGTAGAAGGTATAAGGTTAATAAAAATGGAGCGCTAGAAGAATGAACAACACATTCTCATTGTGAAATTGTTTTACCAAAATGGTGAAAGTTTTGCGGCAATTTGGGGTTACAATACTGCTCCAAAAGTCAACTGTAAGCGATTAATGGAAAAATAGGCTGAAACTGGGTCTGTCACTGATGTAAAGACAACAACGCGCCTTCGACCAGGTCGATCGACCGAAAATATCGCTGTGTGGTGTGGATTTTGGGCTGGAGGAATCATTGGACCTTTTTTTTTTTGAAAATGAGTCAGGTCAAGCGCAAACAGTCAATGGTGTTCGGTATCGTGAAATGATAACCAATTTTTTCGTGAAAAGAATTGAAGAAATGAATGTGGAGGGGATGTGGTTTCAACAAGACGGCGCCACATCTCATACAGCCAGAGAAACAATTCAATTGCTGCATCAGTTATTTCCCGGTCGAGTTATTTCGCGTTTTAGAGACCCGGATTTGGCCGCCTAGATCGTGCGATTTAACAACATTGGACTTTTTTCTTTGGGGTTTTTTGAAGTCGATGGTTTATGCGAATAAGCCGACGACGATTCAAGCCTTAAAAGAGGAAATTAGACGCTGCATTAATGAAATACCGCAGCATTTATGCAAAACGGTAATTGAAAATTTCATTAAAAGATCGCGTATGTGCCAGCAAAGCCGCGGCGGCCATCTGCCCGATGTGTTGTTCCATACATAACCTCATCCTTCAAAAATTAAACCAAAAAAAATTCAAAAATTTGTATTTTCAAATCACCCTGTATAATCTTTAATGTAGGTTTTCTAAATGTGATATCCATTCGGGAATTATTGTTTTACGTTTCATTAACACCACTAACAAAAAGTATTTTTTTTTTGGTATTGTAACCCTCTCCTGCAACAAATTTTGCCCCCACAGTAATGGAATGACATCCAAATTCCCATAGAGAAATGCATTTTTGTTGGTAATTAAGCTCGAGGAAATCTCTCCACGTGACAAATTTTCGAAGGAGGCAGTGACATTTGCAGGAAAAAATTATTGTCGATAATTTTTTCCATTATTCTTTTTATCAATTATTGTTTAATATTATTTGAATACAATCAGAAGAAATTAAGCAAAGAGCACATAATGAATTCAATCTTTTAATGAATTAAAAAAATACTTAATTTAAAGTACATACAGGGTGAGTCATGAGCAATGCGACAAAATGCTAGGGCGTGTAGGTTGCGTTGAGACAAGAAAAAAATCGTATAGCAGGGGGGGTCTATTCCCCTCCGTTTTTCCGGGAGGGGCAATTTTCGAAAAAACTGACTTAAAATGCAAAAAAAATTATTTAAAACCAACGGCTTCATTCACAATGCTGTGCGATACGTTTTTGAAAAGCCAATAACTTTTTCTTTCATTCTGCGTTTAAATAAATCTATTCTAAGAAATAGTTTTTGAAATATTAATTTTCAAAAAAAAAGTAAAAAAACTAAGATTAATGCTAAATAAATAAATAAATTGCTTCGTTACAATAAAAATAAATGTTTTTCTTAGAAAAAGGTGGTTTTGTTTTTTTTTTAATTTCTTGAGAACGACATAAAATTTTTGCATTCGGTTTTCTTATTTAGACTTAAAATTAATAACAGCATTGAATTTTGAAATTAAAATTAGCACTTAATTACGTACAATTTTGAAAAAAATGAATTTGAAATTTTTTTTTCAATTTTTTTTTTTTTAAATTTTGACTTTGAAAATTAATATTTCAAAAACTATTTCTTAGAATAGAATCATTTAAACGCAGAATGAAAGAAAAAGTTATTGGCTTTTCAAAAACGTATCGCACAGCATTGTGAATGAAGCCGTTGGTTTTAAATAATTTTTTTTGCATTTTAAGTCAGTTTTTTCGAAAATTGCCCCTCCCGGAAAAACGGAGGGGAATAGACCCCCCCTCCTATACAATTTTTTTCTTGTCTCAACGCAACCTACACGCCCTAGCATTTTGTCGCATTGCTCATGACTCACCCTGTATATTAAAAATAAAAAAAAAAAATTGTTCAAACCTGAAACATTTAAAAAAAACTTCTTTTTTTTTCATTTTGAAGGTCAATGGAATGGAATGGCAAAATATGATGCACTCAGGTATACACATAACTTCTACCTCACTTCAACCGTAAAAAAAACGAGTTCAGTTTTGAAGCACTGCGTAATTTTCTAAAATTCCTTTAGGTCTCCAGAAACCCGTTATTTGGACCAGTCGTCAATTCAACTTCTATTTTTTTAAGTCTTATAAAAAATAAATAAAGCGATAAAATTTTTATTGAATTATGACGCTTTCTATACAAACGAAACAACTGTGCACTTGGACGTATACTTATTTTTTTTTATTGTATTGAATTTTATATTAAATTTCACTTTATTTTTTGTTTTGCACGTCACATTTTAATTAAATCAAAAATTCAAATTCTCCAAATCTAACAATCAATATTTTAAATTTCTGAAAAAACAAAACTCTGCATTCCTATCCTATCCTATATTCCAAAAATGATAAAAAATTTTTTTTATTATTATTAAAAAAAAAATTTCATGGTAATAAAATATCAAGTCCAAAATATTCGTTTAAATTTTTCGTGGTTTATGATAGCCCATCAAGTATGACGGACACCTTTCCTAGAACTCAAAAGCACAAGTAGCTGAAGTTCTAAACGAGAAACACATTCCAACAGTTCAAAAAATACTTAAAGTCAAACAGAGTAATTGAGGAGGTTATAAAACATTCTTCTTCTTCTTTACATTAGTTATTTAGTAGTTTTCGTTCTATTTTTATTTTATTTTTTTTTCACTCTTTAGATTTTTGTTATCTATTGAAAGTTTTTCTTTATAATAATTTTTATTTTTTGTTAGTTGAATAAAAGTTCCTCAACGGGGACTAAAAACGTTTTCAAAATTATTTCAGAGTTTTAATGAACACAAGTTTAGATTTACAGTATTTTGGATTTACAGAATTTTGGAGTACAGTGATTTAGAAATAAGTGATTTTTTTTAAATTCTTAGTCCTTAAACTGTTGAAAATATTTCGTTTTATTTAAAATATTATACCAACTTAAGCCCTTTAAAAAAAAATTGTGTGCATTATAGGATCCCACAGAAGATATGCATAATACATAATATGTTACTCTTAACGAATAAAGACGCCATATGAACAGGAATAAGTTAAACCTTGCGGATGAAAATTTAACGCCAGACACACATATGGGAATCACTGAGCGGACATTTTAAAAAGCTTATTTCGAATCGAAAGACATACTTGTACACTGAACAGTTGTTGTACCAATGGAACACTCAAATTGAAAGGAAAAAAACGCAGTTGGAATAAAATACAACAGCAGTTTATGTCTTATGTCACATGGTTCATCATGAATCAATCAAGTGTGTTCAGATAAATAATTAAATATAAAAGTGTTGAGGCGAAATTTCTTACAACTCGATGGAGCTCATTTTTATTAACTTCAGAATTGCGCCTTAAGTGATGATTCTTATGAGAACTTCCTTGTGTCCCACGTGAAAATTAAATTTGAGATATTATTTAATGTAGGTAGATAAATTATCGTTCGTTTTATGTATATGAAAGACTGTAGTACATAGGTGGGATTTCGAAATTCTGTTTATCTGACTAAATTGATACTTTTAAACTTGTTATATTTAGCAATTTTTGTTTTCACCTGCTAGTGACAATTTTTTTATATTAAAAATAAAGCGCATTTTGATTTGATTGGGATTAGAAAAAAATAAATAATTTTGTAATAAAGCTTTCTTCATTAAAAAATTGACCCCAGACACATGAGAATCAGTCAACCGAAAATATTTTTGAGTTATTATCCAAAATAATATTTCACACAGATTACACATTTAAGAGATGAAGAAGAAGCTCATCTAAAACACGACAAAAGAAAAAAATAAGACACACAGTTTATGGCCAATGTCCGATCGATTAATCAAAATTTATTTGAGCAATTAAATTGAAAGGTGTTAAGGAACACAATTAAAAAAAAAACTTGGGTAGCTCATTTGTCTTTTATAGCTTCAGATTTTCACCTTAATTGAAAGCGACCATTGGTACTACGTGACCACGTAGATATTTTTTATTTGAAATGTGGGTATTGTTTATGTTTTTATTCGTTGGAAATTAATTAATGTTAAAAAGGTCTAGAAATGTTCGCTGCATGTGAATTTTGGTCAAATTTAACTATAACTTGAGATACCTATTAAAAAAATCATAATTCAAAATTCATTTTAAAATATTTCGTATTCAATGATTGTGACCTTGTTTAAAGTTTTTTAAATACCAAGTTGGATTTGAACAACGGTTTTGAGAAAATATGCATAGTCTGATAGTAAAGTAAAATTAGAGAAGTAGTTGTAATAGTAAATGTCTTGAAACAAAAGAAAAAAATTTATCCCATATGCCAAAAATAATAAGGTGGACAAATTGTGTCGAAAGTCTAAACAAATAAAAATCCAAAAATAAATTTTGTAAATAAAAAATTTTTGAAAAAAGTAGTGGAAAAGGTTTTGCGGAAAAAAATTAGTAAACAAAATTTTTTCAAAAACGCGAGAAAATTCCGAACAGAACCAGTTCAATTTCTCATTTACAGGTTTTTTTTTCAGTGAAAAATAATATTCTTTATTTTTTCCATCAAAAAAGCATTGATATGATTTTTGTTCAAAAGCTATAAAAAACACTTATTATCCCCACATTAGAATTAATTCAACCAAAAAAAGTGATAAGGGCCAATTTTTGGAACATGATTTAAAATAGAAAACTGTCCTAATAAACAAAAGAAGCATTAGTGTAAAAATTTGACTTTCAAATCCTGTTGTTCTAGCCCATAGTTTTTGAATAATAGTTTTCCAAGTTGAAAACTTAGACAAAAAAATATTTTCTTAAAAATTGGAAAGCTTTTATAGTCCAAACATTTTAGACTTTAACTTCGAAAAAAAATCCGATAGCAATTCTTAAAATTCCCCAAGTTTTGCCCGGAGCTTAATTATTTGGGGAAATAAAGAGGGTAAAATTCTTTCTTTTTTTTAAATTACTCGAAACTCAAAAACTATAACATTTTTCGAAA
The DNA here is from genome assembly GCA_958431115.1 of Syrphus vitripennis. Classification (NCBI taxonomy): domain Eukaryota; kingdom Metazoa; phylum Arthropoda; class Insecta; order Diptera; family Syrphidae; genus Syrphus; species Syrphus vitripennis. The sequence continues at coordinate 78,080,585 of OY288110.1, read as the reverse complement.
AACACTTTTATGTAGCAATTGTTCTTCAGTTATTCTACACAACAAAGATTTAGTAAATTTTGCCAAATTATTATTTATTACTTTTTGTTAAAATATCTTACACCACTCTTCATCTCAACAACCTACCTACTCTCGTTATTATAACTTATTTTTCTATACATTACAAAAACACTAAAATGAAACCACTTTGCTGCCTCTTCAGAAATAATAGACTTCCTCTGACGTTAAAGTTAAACTAAAAAAAAATAAAGTTTTTCAGTTACGATGACAGAATGTCTAAAACATCAAAACGGTTAAATAAATAAAGTCCTGTTTGTTTTATATACAAACTAAAATACTGCAGATATTTTCATCCACCACCCCACCACATTTTGGGCACGCACTTATGTTCTGTGTTTTTGTTTTATTTATTTAGGTTTGTTTTACTTAATTTTCTTAAGGGACTCTTTTGTTATATCAATTTCCTTTTTTTTTTTTCTTACTTAATTCCACGCATTTGAGGCATCCATTTGTTATAATAAAAAAAAAACGTGACGATGAGTACACACTGGCTGTCTATAGACATCTACAGTACCTAATACATTTATTATTTCGCCTTGAAAAAAAAAAACAAATAATAGGAATAAAAACGTCGTTAACTTTACCTGGAGGCTTAATCAACAAAACATAAAACGTCACTTTTGTCACCACCCATTACTTTTACAATTAGTGTGAAACGGTGTCAAATCAATAAGCTTTGTCCGTCCGCGTGCTGACAGCATTTAACTTTCTCTACGAGCTAGTGATACAATATTTAAATAATACTTATATCCTTTGCAGGAAGTTTATTTATTTTTGTTGTTGGTTGTTGTTTTATTTGCTTTAAAAATAATAGAACATAGAAGTTAGCTTTTAAAAAAAAAAATTAAAGATTTATACACAAAAGAACCGCATGAAAGGTCATCCTTGCAAACACAATGATAAATTATGGTCGTTAGGTTACATTCTATTTGAATATTGACACAATGCCAAAAGTTCAAACAACCAAAGGTCATTTGCAGATGTTATAAACCTAATTATAAGAATATTTTATAAAAGCAAACGAGTATATGTGTCAACAGCATGAAAGCATTTGACAAAATCAATATTAAGGGTCATTTGATGTCGCTGATGATAAACTTCACTATAATTTGTGTGTGTGTGTTCGTGTTTTTTTTTTATGGTAGAAAAAATCTAGAGTTGGTGAAAGTGAAAAGGTCGAAAGCTTTTCCTAAGGGTCACTAGATTTCGTTTGGATAAGATTTTATTATTTTTAGAGTTTATTAATGTTCAAAAAATTCAAATGTACGTTAATTCCATGTTTAATAAAAGTGAAAGAGGTCGAAAAATTTCAATTAGGGTGACCAGATTTTGTATATTTTAGCGGATGAAGATTGTACGGAAAGTGAAAAGACGATGAACAGACGATCGGTCTGTTTGAGAAATTTAAGTTTTTGGTACCGATTAAATAAAAAGGTTAAGCTAGGTCGCTAGTAGTTGTGACAGTACAACTGTCTGCGGATTTACCTCACATATGCCCAGCCACAAACACAGAAGGATCTCAGCTAGTTTCTGATTAGGGCCAGCTCAAAACGTTGAACGAACATTTTTCAACGGTCTTAAATCGCGTTTTCACCAAGTCTTAAATTGGGACCGACGCCCAAAGACATGCTCGAAGTAACAATTTCCTGAGTACCCACTGTACCCCTAAGTAGAAATGAAAAATTTACCGCAATCAAAGCAGTGAAGAGCAACAAAGCGATTAGACCTGACCTGGTATTTCCGCAGTGCTCCTACGAGCAGTGTCAAAAAAATCGAGTGAGTTACTGCACCCACTCATTTAGAGAGCCTGGGAAACTTATAACTTTCCTGAAGAGTGAAAAAAATCAAGGATTGTTAAGCTAAGAAAGTGCAAAACTGGAGAGGTAGATGCGTGCTTCCTGCTATAATCAAAGTATCAAAGTATAATCAAGAATCGTTTTGGAACGAATAAAATAACATCTCATAGACACACTCGACGTCGAACAAGCAGGATTCCGCACTGGATCTTCAAAATTTAGGCCTTGCAGTTCATCATCGAACATTGAATCGAATATTAATGACTATTTCAACTGCTGTTAATTGTCTTTGAAAGGCGTTCGATAGTGTCCTTTGCACAGGAGGGGCATCCCAGATAATTTTTTTTTTTTTTTATAATATGCGCGCGCTCAAGGGGATTTTTGGCTTACCCTTTAAATGTATCAACACAGCCCGGGCGTGAAGGATAGGATAGGATGGGAAGGGAAAGGTGTGTGTGGCGCGAGGTACTGAGACTGAAGGTGGTGGTTGTCTCAGATTATATCTCCAGGGTTGGCGGCTGGGCTAAAGCGGAGAAATTGCCGTGTCTTATATCTATGTCCCTTTATAATTCGCATTATTTTGTTCATTGTCATATTTGTTGGGCAATGGGCATACTAGTATTTACTCAATCACATGTTGTTAGTGTTATGTCTGAACAACATGTAATGTGTAAACCAGCGGCCCAACAATGATCAATGACAATGGAAAAAAACAAGACATAGAACTACGGCTGGGATCGAACCTGTGACCATTTGGTTGACAGGCGACCAAACATACCATCGCGCCACGGCCAACCCCAAAATTGGTTGCTATTATCAAGGCTACAACATATGATGGGTCCAAATGTCACGTTCTTCATAACGCAAGGTTGTCACAGGAATTTGATATCCAAAGGGGGGTTAGGCAGGGTGATTAGTGATGTTCTGCACGCAGCTTTGTCGAATGCAAATTGAGGAATTCAGTGGACTCTGCAATCATACCTCAAACGTCTTGACAACGTGGACCATGTATGCTTGCTCCCTCATAGGATTATGGATCTTCTTCCATCAAGGATAGAGTTAGGATCAACCATGGTTTATATTTCTGAACAACCAGTCAATATCTAAGAAATATTGTCCCTACTGACTGTGAAACTGAACAAGAACAGCCGAATCGGGAAAGCCACGGCTGCATTTGGTATGTTGTAGAAAATATGGAGAAACAATTCTATAAGCTTAAAGACCAAGCTACGACTTTAACAGTCCAATGTTTAATCTCTGCTTTTTTATGGGTGCATCCCTTGAAAATCAAAGGTTCTGTCACAAGAATGCTGCAAAACATCTTGAAAACTTTTTCTATCATATGACGACGTAAGTGGCAAATATACGCTTCGGAAGGCTAACGAATGCAATGCGAGTCAAGGGGTTCAATGGAACCCTCTCAAGCAGGCAGGCACATGAGTGCGTGGCGTAGAAGCACTTGGCGAAGAACGCTCGAAGAGAAATCAGCACAACTGGTGCGTACGAGTAGTGTAGGATCTATGGCCTTTGCATGAATACCCTTTTTGTTTAAGATACTATTCCGTTAAATGAAATTTTCAATATAAGACTAGAAAACAATTGATAAATTAAAGCTTTGGTTTTTGGTATTGTTGATGTTGATGATTGTCTGTTTGTTGTTATCATACAAAAAAAAAAAAAAAATATTCTTGCATATCCATTGTCGCTTCAAGAATTTCAGAAAACAGAAGGGGTTCTCTAAAGAACTACTATTCTTTTTTTTTATAATTTTTCTATTTCATGTTAAAAACAGATTAAATGATAAACAATTGACAACTCTCTCCTAAGCTTTCAAGTGAAGAACAGATTTTGACCTCACAATGATTCCAACACAACATAGCATATTTTGCGACAATAAAAAAAAAAAGAAAACTACATTCCCACTTCTTCGACGGATATAATAACAAAAACCATTCTTTGAAAAGTTTTCTCTGAAATTCAAACTTCATTCTGTTTTGAACTAAAAAATATCAAAAGATTCAAAAAATATATGTACCTACGAGTATACAACGAATGCACATACGTTATCCAACAACAATATTTTGTAAAATAACAGCTTATGTGTGTACGAGCATATGACTAAATGAAAATGAAATGTGAAAGACCGACCCCGTTTTGAGACTTTTCAATGAAGCAAACTTTGCGACCACTATCCTTTTTCCGGTGAAGTCGTGTAGAATATAAATTACGAGAGAAATAAACTTCAAGCGAAACCACCATCCCCCCCATATACGGTACACAGTATAGCACAAATTTCATCAACTAATTTTATCAACTCAGCACAACCAAGGACACACAATCAGATAGAAGTGTATGGTTATCGTTGTTGTTGTTGTTGTAGTTGGAACTTGGAATAAAATGAATTTGGTATTTTTGTAGTTTCTGTGTAACCGGATGTGAGCTGAGAATCCTTCAAATTTAGAAAATTTCAAAATCCAAAGAACGAGAAGGGTTGAGTTTAAACTTTTAATAGAAAATATCTTTTATTAGTTATATAACATGGTTTTCAGATATAATATTTTATGATGGTTTTTTTTTTGTATGTACTTATTTTATTAGAATTTATTTTTATTAATACATTTAGTATTTAGTTTTATTATTTTATTTATTTGGCATAGTGGATGTTGTGTTTGACTGCAAACTTATATATCTGGGTTTGAGGCCAGCTAATGGCAGAATTGTTTTCAATATATCTGCCTGCGGGGATTTCCCCACAACACTTTTTCCAGATAAGGGGAAACTACAGAGTTGTTGTCCAAGGGGTTAGGAGGCAAACAAATTGGCCCTAACAGAAAAAAGACAAGAGGAGCAGTTGTATTTGTCAAAATTCCATAGTGAAATATACAAATATTTGGGAAACGTATTTTCCAAAGCCAGGTGGGAGAAACTGCCCCCATTGGTTAACCGTTGGGCTTCATTCTTCTTCTTCTTTACAAAAGATCACATGGTCATAATCCAGTCTCTTATCTTGGCGACTGGGACCACAACTCTCAAACTTCTCTGCTTCACATTTCACCGGGTTGATCTCAGGAAATGGACAGACCTTTCGGTTTTGAATTGCTCCGTGTCTGAGCTGAACTAAATGCAAGTGTCGTTGCACTAGTTTGATCCAAAAGTCTTTGTGTCTGCCTTTCTTTTGCGATAATTTAGAACGTTCATCGCCGTAGTGTGTCTTTGGCTTTTAAACCGGGAGACTCCATATTTCAGGAGGCCTGAGGTCTAACATGTCTAAATAAACTAAAACAGCAATTTTTCAGCAGTGAAGTGCATTCAGTTTCTTCAGGAAGAATTCAGGTATGTCTGATTGTTTTCCCGTAACTTGACCTACAAAGTAGGTAAAGCGATTTTCTCAAATAGTCCAGTAAAATAATGTTTTTTGTCAGATAAGAAAATGGGGTAGACATTTTTTCTCGAATTCCTTAGATTAACAGTAGTAGGCATAAGAAGGTTCTGCTGAGCCACACACAAAGCACAATCAGAACTCAGCGAGTTAGCGGCCCAGTGACTTGATGACCTGGTGGTTTGCAGCAAGTCTGCATTTTCTAAAAAAGTGTCTACTCCGACATTGTACTCGGATAAAGATTTAAGCGGGTTTTTGGAATAAATATGAAAGAAAAAATTGAAGCTTTTAGTAGGACTGTTAAGAACGTAGAATATGAGCGGTACAATGTGCAATGAGATTGCTAAAGAAATGCTGACACGATGGCAACACTGTATTAGGGAAGGGCAGGAGAGTTACCAGTCCACTAGAAGTAGGTTTTATGTGAAAACTATCTTCCATTTTTAGTATTTGGCCAAGTCCTCAAGTAACTTTCAAGTTGTGTTACAACGGAGGAAACACTGTGAGATTCTGAAGAAGGGGTTGCAAAAATACTGCACGGAAGACCTGCAATCTCTTAAAAATTGGCCTATGAATCGATAACCATGCGTTTAATGATAAGAGAACAATCTAAATGTGAAGAAGTGCCAGTAAATTTATAGAAACCTCAGAAATGCTGTGAACTTTAGCATTGGCGAAGGTATCGATAGATTGGTCTTGGCCTAAGGAGCATATTTTATGAAAGGTTTGGAGAAATGTTTGCCCTCTTTTATAAGTAAATTTTAGAGGGGAAATTTATTAAAAAAAAAGAATTTCAGTTTGACAATTAATTTATTTTTCAAACTGATGGCTTGATATAAATTTAATTAAGGAATGGATTTTTAACTTAAAAAAAAAACTAGAACTCCCATACCATAAAATCTCTGTGGCAATCAATCAAAATCATTATAAGACTTCCCTTTTCTATGTTGTAAGTAGATACATAATGTACATAGGTACATTCATGTAATTACAAGTATGTATATATATATTTAGTTTATATATTTTTGAAGAATAAAAAAAACAATACCTTGGATAGTCGGAGTGGATTCCCACTAGCGCTTCGGCTGCTTCTTCGTTGCATCCAGATGAGATCTGTTCCCGATTCGCAATGGAAGGTGTTTTCATCGAGCCAGGAATTGAAAGTGTAGATGCTGGCTTGCGGAGCTATAAATTGAAATAGAAAAAAAAACGTAAAAAAAATTAATAAAATGTTTTATTTCTTAATAGATAAATAAAAAAATAAACAAACAGTGCTCATTCATCAATAAATGCATGGTGTAATATGCACAAACAGGTGAAACATATGGTACAAATTAATAATTTTTGTTTTTTTATTTTTTGTTTATTTTGGAGTGCAAGTGAGCTTCTAGAAGCTTTTTGGGATATGGGAAAATTCAGGGCACTTATTAAGTGAAACATATACAAATACAATAATTTAATAAACGTACACAAATGTTCAAGGGATTTTTTGTTTCCAAAAAAGGTGCTGATTTTACGAGTAAACAAAAGCTTTACTAATATTCAATTAAATTCAATTCGATAACATTTGGTATTAAGTGCAATTTTTAAAACGGGTTAAGGGTTTTTGAAATATCATCTCAAAAAAAAAATTATTGTGTTTTTTTTTTTAATGCGATGTTTTTGTTGGGATGAAATTGTTATGCTCCTAATACTTATGCAGGCTCGTTTCGGCACCTTTTGTGTGCAAATTGTAAATAAAACCCCCAAAGTCCAAACCGTTATTAAAAAACACCTACTTTTTGACTTTTTTCGATTTTTTAAATGACATTGGCAGGCGTATGAGTCAAGTAAGAAATAAAAGCCATCTTAAATAAAATGGGTGGTGATTGCAATCTTTTGGTATTTCATGCATTCTTTTGTATTATTATAATTTTTTTCATTCTTTTGAATTTTTCGCATTCTACCTACCTACCATTTTTTTTTTCAGTGTGTAACCTTCTTTCTTTGACACCGGCGAAACATCTAGAACAAAATCGCTAAAGAAAATTTGTCCTTCGATATTCATGACAATGAAAAAAAAACTTGGAAGCAAATGAAAATATTTGGTCAGGGCACAATTTCCATTATCAATATCTAAGGAAGTTGTTACACTTAAACATGAATTCCTCTCATATATATATTATATTTATATATGTACATATTTCAAAGAATACAAAAAATTCAAAGAATGCATGAAGTCCCCAAAGATAGCAAATAGTCGACTGCAATCTTTTTTAAGTAAAAGAATGCTGATTGTGTTGTTTGAAAACGAGTGATATCTTTAAGATGAATTCAATTAAAGATTGTTAAAGAATGCATTCGCAAAGATTGCAATCTTTTACATCCTTGAAAGGTACTTGAATTAAAACTTGGCAAATAATTTATATTATTTTTCGGAAAAAAAACAATATTTCACAAAATTTCTATTTTTGAAAATTAAAGACACCTTCAATAGTTTAGTACTATATTTTTTTGTAATATATATGTTACATTAATCCTATTTGAAAACACGTTATAAGGTTATGTAGTTTTACTTTTTTTATGTAAAGAAGAACTAATCAAAATTAAGTAAGTTGATAATCAGAAAATAAAAAATAAAAAATGGATATGATAGCTCATAAAATTCTACACAAAAATATAGGTAACAACACTGTTTTTCGTAGGAACCATAGATTTTTAGAAAAACTTGGACAGATACTACAATGAGGAATTGTTTTTACTAATTTTAATTTTCGACACATTGCATCTTTCTCCTGTTTTTTTTTACAAAATGAGTAGAATTTTATGAGCTTGAATTTTTAATATAATTTTTTTTTCAAAAAATGCCCGGTTTTTGAGAACTTTGAAATAAAAATTCAAAAACCAGAATCCAGAAAAGAAACCGACCTTTACATTATATTTGGCATAAACAACTTCTAATTGCAAAGAGGTCATGACCTGGCCTATCAAATCATTCAGTTTGGAGCATACCATACTAAAAACTGTTATTCAAAGAAAAAACTTCAAACGGCGCCAACATTATTAAAAATAAATAAATTATGAAAATGTTTGAGCAATATAAATTTTTTTAAAAAAAGTTATTCAAAAATCAAAAAACCAAGTAGGTCCATTTAATGGAGTTTTTTTTAATCATCTATTGTTTGACCAACAGCAAATTCAAGCTATTTGGCAAGTGGCCTACGCCTTAGTGATAATTGAAGGAATATTTTGAGATCGAATAATGTCTCCAAAGATCAGGAATTTTACGGAACAGAAATTAGAAATTGTATCTTCATTGTAATATAATAATAAATTCAACCAATTGTTTAACTTTTTTTTGGACAGCAGCAGTAATGTAATTATTTTATTGAAGATATCACAAGTAAAACATAATAATCGTATTTGGAAGATAACCAGCTGCGAATTTTAGGTATAATCATCTGTTAAACTTAATTTTCATCACCTATTATAATATTAAATAATATTAAACTGATTTGTTTCGTTTTCAATAAAAATGAAACAAAAATAAAGTAAGCCTCACGGGAAAAAAAATACTTAACCATTCATAAAATTAAATTTAAATAAATAAAATAATTCAATATTTTTTTTTGTTTATTTTATTGAAGGTAAAGTTTTTTTTTTTATTAAAATTCTTTAATTTTTTCAGGAAGGTACTTAAATATTATATTCAGAGGTAGATACCAACCTATTGAAGTAAAATAATATACATAAGTGCCTTTTTAATTTTTATTTTGTGTAATTTATTTGCTCACATAAGTAAAATAAATTGCTTCATGCACGAGTTGCATCAAATAATGTCAATTTTTTTTTTTATTTAAATCAATCGAACAACACCACAATACCAAAATAGAGTACAGTAGCAATAAATCACTGAATCCAAATTGAATGGAAACAAATAAGTGGTCCGTATCAAAAACCTTTTTTTTTAATGTAAAATCCTTTGTTATTTAAATTGAATTGAATTTTTTTTGTTTGAATATAATACAAAGTATTAATTTGAAAAAGGTTTAAATTTTAAGTCAACAAAATATGTTGTATGATCTTACTTGTCATTAGTTGATTAAATAAAAGTTGGGCCACCGGAAGCCAGGAGACAGGGATTTGCAGTTCATCAAAAAATTGGTTGTGATCGTGAAAACTGCAAATTTGAAGCCCTATTTTAAGTTTTAAGCTCATTCGGTTTGACGAAAAAAGGTATGTAATTCAAACACAATTCTGACACAGTTAAGTCAGGAGTATAATATGATTTTTTATTTTAAAAAATTTCAAGACTTATTTCATGTTTCTATCTTCAATTGTTGTTGAGAAAAGGACAGGTACGGCAAACTTCACAGAAGTCTTCTCTATTCGGTTAAAAAATGCTGTGCATATAAATTATTTCGTTTTGGCTGAAGCCATGATTATGAACTTGTTTCAAGAACCATAATTTCATAAAAATGTTAAATGAGATTTAAATAAATTAATAAAACAATTTCTGTGCAATATAATTCAGATTTATATTCAAATACTCAAGTTTTAATTTTTATTGCTTGAATACAAATATTTGGAAAAACATTTGAATGTTTTTAATTTATATTCCCTTTTAAAATTGAACAACAAACAGTTTGTGTGCTAAAAAGATCTGACAATTTTTGAGCATTTTGTATCTTGCTAAGTCAAATTTTTTAAAACTAATCTTAGTTATGTATTTACATATTATTATACCCGCATATTGATTTTATTTAATTATTATATTAATATTGTTTAAGTTCATAATTATTGACAACCGTAATAGAAGTGCATGACAGTAAAAATTCTTGATGATAAAAAAATGTCATAAATATCAAAGAAAATAAATAAAACCAATTTTAATTTAAAAGGACCTTCAAACATTTAATTTGAACAATATTTAATTTCAATATTTTATAAAATTTTAAATTATGGAATCTCGAATAACTTTTTTTTTGGGTACCTATCCAAAATGTTGCTATTCTGCTTTGTAAAAATATATGAACGAAGAAACTGTACATATTGTGTAATTCTTTCCCAAGACTGTTTGTCCACCGTTCAAGAGATAAGTCTGGCTTATTTAGAATGCTATTATTTGTAAAAGAACTGAAGAAAATCCGAAAGCTGCAGAATGAAACAGGCACTTCCATAATCAGTTACCTACCGTTATAGAATTCTTAAACAAAAATATAATTTTGAAAAATTACAGAAGCTAAGCGAAAAAATTTATTTTGTCATACAAAATTCAAAAGTTGACGAAGAAATTGAAAAATAAGAAATATTATGCCAACCTTATTCCAAAATAATGTTGAAAAATGTTTCGTTAATATTAGAGAATAAAGGTGACAAATATTCAATGTCCACCATTGGTGCGTCTAAAAGTAAAATCTGTACATTTTATTCGATTTGAATTGAAAGACCGATAACTAAACTGACAGTTAAACTAATTAGAGCTTAAAGTTGGTATTTTCAATTTTACGAAAATTAGTAGATACCATCACGTTACTGATTTACCTGCTAAAAGCTTCGTATTAAATAAAATAAACATTCCAAAAAAATATTAAGAATTGTTGTTACAAAGTTTTTGCAGGTTTACAAAAGTTATATAATCCCTCTGTCGTTCTGAACTTAATCGAAACAATTACTTCTGAAGCTTATCTAACTTTAATATACGTTGATATAAATTCCTTATGCCGCATGTTGAAAGATTGGACAACGATAAGGCCATAAACCTAAAGCTCTATTTAAATCTTAATTTATTGGTCATAAGTTTATTTCTTTTATTTTCATTTTAACCCATATTTAGAATTTGTGCGTGTGCGTGTGTGTCTGTGAGTGTTTATTTTATGCGAACAACATCTGTCTGTCTGTGTGTTTATAACGGCTGCCCATAGTTACAACCGCAAAAATAAAATAACAACCAAACTTACAATCCCTATATAAACATTAATATTTTCTGCTGTTTTTAATGAAGTTTCCAATTTATTCCTTCTGCTTTGAGCTTTTTATTACTGTCCCCTTTTCCCGACTTTTCCAGGATATAACATTATGAATTAAAAGCAAAAAAAAATAAGAAAAAAAAATAATATCAGATCACCGTCTTGAGTCAAATGTTTTTATTACCACACTTAAAAAGCCATTGAGGGCAGGAGGCCAGATTGCGTTTATAATATAAATACACAACAACAGTTAACTCAGGCAAAGTTCATCCAAAAAAAATGCTTCGCTTTCAAAAAAAAAAAAAAAAAAACATGAAATACAAATCCGAATAATATATACTACAAGTTATAATATTTTTTTTGGGGATAATGTTCGAGAAATAAATTTAAAAAAGGCAAAATGGTATAAAGCTATAAATACCATCTACTTTTCAGCCAACCAGGCCTATATACTCGTACACCAAAAAATGTGAACGAAGAAAAAAAAATAATCTGGCATTGATTGGATTTTGACATTATCCGCTTTATGAAAGCAAAATATCCCAGGATTTATCAACCTTAGTTCTCGCGCATTGAATCGTATATTTTTGATGATTATGCTCCTTGACATTTAGGCTCTTTTGCCCCAAACATCAACATCAGCATCCAGCATCGTTTGAACTTATGTATATATACTATACGAGTATAGGAAGAAGAGATTCAAAATGAATGCGAGAAAAATATTGCTCATGCCTGTCGTAATCAATAAAATAAACCTCTACCAACAACAACAACAATATAATGTCACTCAAAATTCATTTTTAGAATTTATATAGAAATCAAGTTGGTGTGTAGTTAAATGACGAAGGACTTCTTTTTTTTTTTTTTCTTTTAAGAAAATGGAATTTGAAAATAAATTGTAATAAATAAAAGTAAAATGTGCAAAATCATAAATATCAAACATCTGTGATTTCTTGGGAAAAGAATCATTTAATTGCTTCATAATGGAAACTAATTAACTTGACGATGGATTTTATTTTAGAACTTTTAAAAATGTCACCATGAGTAACTGCTATTTGAGAGAGAGCGAAAAGCATAAAAATTGGTTTTAAACAATATTTTTTCTTGGGTTATAAAAATATGAGTACCATTTGTTTCGAAAAATCAAACGTACTGCTAGTTTTCACATATGATTAAAAGTAATATCGATTTTTATTAACATCTTTAACTGATGCAAGCGACATCAAATTTCTTTTAACAATTAAACAGTAAACTAGCATTTGGTTTCGAAACATTAAATTCTACGTGGATTTTAATTTCACTGAAGAATGCTTTCGAAATCTTGATTTAAAGAGGATGCAATTTATGATGTCGATGTTGTTGAAGTGTTGCACATTTAGAGAACATTAAGAAGAAAATGAAATTTGAAAATTTTCGTTTTCGAAACGGTTTAATGGATAAAATTAGTATAAAACATAATTTTTATCAATATAACGAAGAGGTACGGAAACAAAATGGAGCCCTGTGGTACTCCAATTCTTATCCAACAAAAACAAATTCGTTGAAATTAAATTTAAAGTTCATGTACTTAGATGAACACAAAAATTCAATCCGTCAGGTTGAAATTGAAGACAGGGTCGTAGTCCCCTTCCCCACACTTTTTACAGTGTTTTTTTTTTAATAATTAGCGTGCACTAAAGGGGATTTTATGTACCCTTTATATGTCAGAGACACAATGCGAGCTTTAGGTAAGTAAGAGGGGATTTGAAAGGAGATGATGAGCGTTCCTGGAAGCACGAGTATTACGGTTGAAACGTTTGAGGGAAGGAAAGCAACTGGCTATTTCATTAGAGAGATAAAAGAGTGAGAGACAGAAAACGTTACGCCGGTGTTCAAGTGACGTAAAAGTATCCATGATGTTCCTGTCTCCGATCATTTTGAAGGCTCGTTGTATACTGTCCAAGAGGCTTAAGTTTGTTGCTGGAGCACCAGCCCAGAGATGGCAGTTATACTCAAGCTTTGAACGTATATAACTTTTATAAATAATAGCCAGATCAGAAGGGGAAAGGAATTTCTTGCATCTCCAAAGGATACCTAAACATCTTGCGGCATTTTTGGAGACTTTATGTATGTTATCATTCCACAAAAGGTGGTTTGTGATACACATACCTAAAATCACAAGCTAATTAGTTTCTTCGATGCAAGTGCCACTCATAGATAATGACAGGGGTCACGTCTCGCTACAATGATAGAAGGCAGCATTGAGTTTTCGAAGCATTAAATTCTACGCAATTTCTTAATCCCCATTGTACAATGCTGTCTAAGTCTATAATTTAATAAACTTATCATATTTAGCTATTTCATTTCCAAGTCCGAAGAGCAGGGATGTGAACATGGAAATGAATATGAAAAGGTAAGGGTGCTATCGTCAGTAACAGAAAATTAATGGATTAGTAGTTGCAGACAGGAGATCATTAATGAAAATGAGAAAGAGGGTCGGAGACAAAACAGAACCCTGTGGCGTTCTTTTTTTAAACAGACATACATACATATGTAGCGCTAACAAAAAATATTTAAAACTTTATATTTAGAATTCTATATAAGGTACAAATTTGAAGTTGATTTTTTTTCAGAAATTTTGGAATAAAAAACAAAAATTTTCTCACTTTTCAAAATCAGGAATGCGAGTTCAAAACACAAAGGTTTTAAATAAAATGCACCACTAGATCGTACAAACCTGTCCATATTAAAGTACAATAGAATAAGCAACAAACAAAAAATATGAAAAGTTTGAGCTCAAAACTGAAGACGACATCTGATAAATTGAAAAAATACGAATTTGAAAAAAAAATCAAACATTGTTATAGGGGTCTTTTAAAAAAAAAACAAAAAAAGGTGGCAAAAAACTTTAAAAATATTTTTTTTGAAAATATGCAATATTATTAAGATTATACATTAATCTGTCAAACTGTTTATTTAAAAATAAGAAGAAAAAAACTGTATTGTTATGGAAAAATAATTTTCTGAGCAAATGAAAATTTTTTGTATAAATAATTTTTAAAAAATTTCCTAAAAAGTGCAACAGCCGTATTTTAAATAAATAAGTTTTGTCTAAAAGGTTATTTGACAGCTACCTTTAGTTTTGAGCGACAAAAAAATTTTATTTTGCGTCTAGAGAATTATCTCAAAAGCCAAGTTTGAAGAAAATCGGTGCAGTAGTTAAGGTTGAAGGTCGAAGGTAACAGAGAGACAGAATTGTGGAACTTGCCCTATATACTATGTCTTATTTATTTTTTTTTTCATAGCTTGTATTTTTCTGTGTTTTTTTTGGTCACAGTAGTTCTAACACATGAAACACATGTGGCTGCATTCGTTTTACCAAGCGGAGAAGTTTTTTTTTGATCTATTCAGACTTTAAAAACACATTTTTTTGTTAAAAATTAAAACTTTTAAAAGTTGTAATTAAATCGAAATTGTCTGATTATATAAGTCTATGGTTAACAACACAAACTATACGTTCTAGTCTCAAACTATCATACATTTTTTTGTGGAATTTTCTTCCTATATACATAACCTACAATCAATTCTAAGCCTGTCGATGTCCTTTTTATTAGCAAACACCATTTGCTTTTTACGATAACGAATAATTATATTACGATATTAACTATATCCCTATATAAGCTCGATTCAAATAGTAACACCAACGGTTGGAGCTTCTTTATCGATTTGTACCACTTTATCAATTAAAATTTATTTTCACAATTTACATTTACCGTTTCACAAATTCTATATTAATTGATCACATTTCATTCTTTGTTAAAACATAATAGGCACAATAAAAGCATTATTCTTTAAAAAGAAAAAAAAACAATATGAAAATGAATGCATTATGCAAAACACACAAATAACGAAATCAATTTCGGTTGTTCATCGTATTTCTTTTGTATTTATATAATGTCCTTATTGTTATATAACAAAAAAAAAATAAAAAGGAAAAACACATAAACTAATTTCGAGTCCAATAGATAGATACAAATCCCCCATTGATAGTGTTTCTGATTATTTTCACTACAAAACAGTTACACAAAACAAAACAAAAAAAAAAAAACCACAAGCTTTTCATTTAAATTTACATCACTTTCATTATCCTGACTGTGTGGTAGAAGTTATGTATACAGTGTTATTAATGAATATATATTTTTTTTTTTATTAACTTAACGCAGATACCCACCGAACTGCCACCTACCTGCCTTAAGCTAATCCTTGTCTGGTATTATATTCTTTCTCAATCGCGTGCGCTAGCTAGCTTATATTTATATTGTTAGTTCGCTTTTTGGCTAGGCCTCATGCCATCATCGACCACAGGACATTTACCGAGTTATAATACATCATAATAATATTATACTTATATACGTGATTATGGGTATGTTCACCTTGAAAATAGTGTCAGAGGACTCAGAGGAGAAGGAGCTAACTCGATAGCGTTTAAGCCACGTTGTTGTTGTGTATATCCTTATAACATAGGTTGTGTTGCAAAGCACTACTATGGAATGGACTATATATGGACTCTTTTTAAAACGGAAGTTTGTGGTAATTTATGAAATTTTGGTGATTTTCGGACGGAAACTAACACTTTCGCTATGGGTCAGAGCTGTGAACACTCCTCCATTAGCATTGCTAATGTAATAAATCCTTTTTTTATATACGAGTATATAATAGAAATCTTAATATGATTACTTTGCGTCTTGATTGGTGATTACATTTGAAGTTAACAGACCGGAAATAGCTGGGAAACCTTACCGTTCCGCCTTTTTTCCATTAGGTATTATTTATGGTGTGAATAAATTTTCTTCTAAAAATAGAAATGTTTTTTTTTTGGCAAATAAAAGGAAGAGAATGTCAAAAATATGGGAACGACAGTGTATTCGAAAATATAAATTTGTTTAATTGTTTGACGCCTGAACCAACGAGAAAACAAAAACATAAGTTATTGGCTACATGATCCCGGATTTTGATAAAAAAATAAATCGCTCATACCCTTGCTCTTAGGTTCAGTTGGTTATAGGTCAGGAAATATTATAGACACTATTATTTCATAAATGATTGTTTAATAGTTCAAGAATTCTATAATTAAAAAAAAAAAAAATTTAAATTAAATAAAATTTGTGAAGATCTCGGAGATTTTTAGCACATCATTTTCAGTTATTGGAAATTAAGAGTATTTACTGCAATTTACTGTAAGGCTGACTCATTTATTTTTAAAAAATTCGAAAACATCATAAAATTAGAATATTTTTCAAAGTAAAGTAAACACCAGTGTAATTTTTGACAATAAAATTATAAGGGAAGAGAGAAAGTTTGTGGATGATTATATGTTTTTAAAAGAAATATTTAAATTATAAAAAAGTCAAACAAGTTCTTGTTTTCATTCAAAAAAATTTGTATAATGAGATATTAGTGTTGAAAATTGAAGAAATCCAAAAAAATTCAAGTACTTTTCGTGAGGTCCGCATGTGAATTATGGAAATTGAACTTTTTTCAACTTTTACCGTAAAATTCTAGAATTTTTTTATTTCGGGCTCTTACAGCAACATAATTATACATTTTTCAGAGAAATTAATGTACTATTTATTTTTCGTTGCAAAATTTTTTATTGCCTTGATTTTATAAAAAAAATTAGAAAAAAAGTATTTAACAAAATTGGCGGGAATATTATCGTGAAAAATTTTTGTTGACACTTATACTTATTCAGAATCAACCTTAAAAAATATCACATATGTACATACACTCCTCGCCACATGAATAGGACACCCCGTAGGTTTTTTTCTATCGTCCTTAGTTCCCAAACCAAGCATGCTAGAGACCTATTTTTTTTAAATCTTAAGTTCAGTTAATTATTTTTATTTCACCTGAAAAAATATTTAATGCTAAGGATTTAAGTATTAATGAAAAATTATTGATCAAAAACAGACAAACTGCGAGGTCCAAATTTCGCACCACTTGAATAGGACACTTTAGTAAAAAACCATTTTAGAGTATTACATACTACTCATTTTATTACAAACATTACTTTAATTGGAGGTAATTGGAGTATTTTATTTAACAAAAAAAAAAAATGTTTCAATAGTGTGTTGAGCCATCTTTCTGCTCCAAAACTTCATACATCCTGTTTGGAAGCGATGTATACAAACTGTGAAAATAATTTAGCAAATTCGAGCTCCAAGCCAATTAGATGGCTTGGGTTAGTTCGGATATAGTCGAATATTATTTTCCTGATCCGTATACTTGACGTGTCAGCCATCCCCAAACATTTTCTATGATCTTCAAGTCCGGTGAGTAGGGACCCAAACCCAAAATGGGTTTGAAAGTATGGAAAGGCCTCTTTCAATATACCACTGTAGGATAACGCATTCATTGTGGTTGACACAAAATGTAGTTTGCAAGTGCCATAATAGGAAATAGCTCCCCAAACCATCACACCTCCAACTCTGCTATGCAGCCGGTCCAAATAATGAGTTTCTTTGCGGAGGTCATGGAAATAGTAGCTTTATTCATCGGGACCTTACAAATTAAATTTTTTTTTTCTTCGGAGAAGACCACTCGATCCCACTCAGAAGTCCAGGTAGCATGTACGTACGTGTCAAAAACTGAGCCGTTGCTCTTTTCATACTGGGTTAAGGTTTGGCTTCTTCTTAATTTTGAGTATTTTTATGTGTTAAGCTTTCGAAATAACACGACGCATAGTTGTTAGACTTGCTTTAACATCACATTTTTCCCTGATTTTTGCCAGAGTGTCGTGAGAATTTGACGTTTTTCTTAATATAAGTTGCCTTTCAGCACTAGTAAGCACACTGTGTGTGCGGCCTTTCATGTTTTTCTCATATAAGCCCATTACCTAAAAACTTGGATATCACGTGTCGGCTTCTCTCGACTTTTTTAGCTATTTTGGCAATAGATAAGCCAGCGTCCTTATAGGCTTTGATTTGTCCTTTCTCCGCCTCGGTCTACACTTTTTATGTTTTTTTTTAAATTAAATAATCGAAATTTACAAAATAGTTCGATCAACGAAAAATACGAGTCCGCGTAACAAAGATAACGATTAAATTAAATGCATGGCCTATTCAAGTGGCGCAAAAATAGGAATCTTTAATTTAGACGAAAGTTAACATAAAGTAGAAATAAAATATAACTGCTTTTTTCCAGAACTTGCAATTTGTCACAGAGAAAGAAGAAAAGTGTTGCAAAGAGATAACGGGCAAAGTACCATTATTTTATCATTCCGTTTTTCAGTTATGAGGAAAGCAAAAAGAGTGTTCAGGGTGTCCTATTCAAGTGGCGATGAGGTACACTATTAAGAGTATAAAATTTCAAACATTTTTCAAAAATAAGCGAGTTTAGAAAAAAAAAATTGATTCAATGAGATTTGTTCTTTTAATTAATTTTTTTCACTTTGTCTATTCGAACCATAAAAACAACTTGACGGATCAATTTGAAAATTTTTAGGAATTTTTCTTGTTTAGTTTTCAGTAAAACATTACAATACACATTCTGACCAATATTCGCAAATCTAAAAAAGATTTACGAAAACACTAAAAAAAAAACTAATTTTTTTGTGTGTTCTTTTTTCAAAAATTCAAGGTAAAAACAATTTTTCTTCATAATGTTTTGAACGAATCTGTTACAAATTTAGCTTTAGTTTTTGAATTGGTCTTATTGTATGTGTCATAATAAAATGTAGAGACAGAGGCAACTTTTTTGTTCAACATCAAATAACTGCATTGATGAAAATGCTAGTGTTAATTTTTTTTTTGTGTTTTAAAAATTTTTGACCTGACCATTGCGATTGCGAATTAAACTAATAAAAACTTAGAATATAAATTTTAAAATAAGTTTTTGTTTCACATTTTTCACAAAAATACAGTTTCAAACTTGATTTGTTTCGAGTATTTGTCCTTTAGAACAAATAAAAGCATCATTACCATCGTCACAACTTATGTAACCTAACCCACCTTTCCTCGATGAAAAACAAAAACATTCATCAATAACAGATTTAACTCACGTGGCGGCGTCTCCCAGTGTGACGCCTGATTTTCCATCCAAAGAATATAATTTTCCCTCAATGGCTTACCGTTATATCTTCCGATAAGCAGGATATTTATGGCTGGCCCAATTTTTATTCTTTTGTTTTTGTTTCACAGAAAATCCAAAAAAGGACATCCAAAAGAATATATATCGTAAATTCATCGATACTTAAATCGATTGATTACGAAAATTTTCTTCTGCGGCGGCGATTGGGTTGGGTGGTAATTCTTAAACTAAATTTCCACTTTGACTAGATTGTATACAAGAACATGTATTGGACTTGGACACGACGAGCATGGAATAGAAGTTACAATAAAGCTGTTTGAGTTTCACTGAAATTGACGTAACTCGCATAAATATAGAGCCTCAAGTCCAAAAGTAATACGCATTCAGTAGTAACTCGAATAGTTCAGTTGTAGTTTGCCTGGCTATATAGAGCAATCAAGATTATTGAATTTATGGATATTTTGTTCCCTCAATAATGTAGGTTAACTAAATAAAATCCACATGAATGCCACAATTGGAGTATAGAGTAATAAGAAAAGGAAAGCCAACAAATTTATATTCACCCCGTTTATTCTAGTTGAACAAGCATAAGTGCGGTCAGAGGAGCAAAGTCAAGTAAACTGTTTGACGCGTCGTCGAATTAAGTTAATATAAATCAACAAATTCGACCTACATTATTATAACATACTCGTTTGTTTGTGATTTTGTTCCTGCGAAATTATATACCCAACATACAATTCCATAAGGATGTAAGACCTGCATGGGGTAATATTCTGGAATGACAGTCAATAGGATATTAATTATGGGAGTAACAATTCAATTTCAGAAATAATAACTGCTGTTTGTTATTATTTCATGCATTCAATATAATCGAAAAGTTGGCAATAACTGGCGCAATTTTTAACAGCCCTGCTGTGAGGGTATGAAGTATTGGTCTTTAATTCCAGTCAAAACTTGACGGTACTACACATGAGTTATTGTTGTTCATTCTCAAAATATGCTAAGGCTGCATGGCATGACTGCATTTTGTATTTTTTCCTATCATAAAAAAAACCCTTCGACATTTCAAAATTATGATTAACTGTTATCCAAGCTTTAAACGCTTGAATTAAATTTTCTTAGCTGCATTTTTTTGTAGTACTGCCGTAGACGGTGCTGGCAGTTTGGGAAGCTATGCAACAACTTACACCAGCCAAAAAATTAAGAAGTTTTATGAAAATTATTTATTTTTTCGTTTGCGAAAAAATAGGCGTATGAAGCATTCTGCTCAGCTCTGTGTTTTTTTTTTTTTTGATTATTTGCTTTCAAGAAAGTAAGACACAGTACTGTAATCTGTAATTCTTTCAAAAATTTTGTTTTTTGATTTGGCTTTCGTTTGACAATTTTTTTTATTATTCTTACACAAGATTTTTTCTTGAAGCTTGAAAGAAAAAAAATTTATTTTTTTTATCACCAGCATCTCAGTACAAATGGCACAAAGACCTCATTTTTTTTTAACTTTATCGGGATTTTTTTTTTCGGATTTTCGTAAATCGTTTTTCTGATTGACAAAAATAATTATTTCAATCCTTATTTTAATATAAAGTTTTACAGAAAAATGTACCAGTTAATTTCTGTAGATTCTCAAATTTATTCATTTAACTGTATTCCATACTGAATCATCAATTAAACGAATAAATTTGATTTATTCCTAACATTGCTTTATTAGTCAATGGTACTATCTCATTTCCTGATAGCTTTTCAAAAATGCAACGGTATATTTAAAAACGCCTTGAATTCATCTGATGATAAATTTAAGAAAAACTAAAAATTGAATTTGGTAGTTAATTGAATTATCTAAATAAACTATTTTGGGATTTTTTTCCTAAAAAAATGTTCGTGTTTTTTTTGCTCCTTCAAAATAGGAAATTTTCAAAATTTTGAGGTAGAGGTAGGTTTGCAGTAAGTGTTTATATTCACAATAGCAAATTTTGAAAAAAATATAATTGTTAATTTTATTCAATTTTTGTATAGTTTTTTTTTTCCTTTTAAGCGTTGGCTTAATAAACTTCAAATTATATGATATGCATTCAAAAATTCCTTTAATTTTGGTTAAGATTTTCGCAAAAAAAAAATAAAATTTTAAAGAAATTGTTTAAAATCTTTTTAAGGGCTGATTAAACAAGCTTAAAGTAGAGCTTAGTATATTTGAAAGTAGATTCTTGAAAAAAAAAAATTTTTTATTTTATTTATTTAAAAAAAAAATTTTTAATACAATTGCTGGTACTACCAAAAAATGATTTTTTTTGTAGTAATGCTGTTAATTATTTAATTAAATTAAAAAAAAAATGCGTTTTCCATTGGATGTTTCCAAAGCTTTCTTGTAAACGATTATGAAATGAAATAAAGAAGTAGAACTTTCATTTAGGCAAGAAGAAACGAGATAACCAAAAGTTTTAAATCAAAATTCACCCTGAAACTCAAAAATCATGAAGAAAAAAAAAAACGGCAAGCAAAAAAAACTTAAATGTAAGTGTCATCATTTAACTAAATTAAGAAGCAATACAAAAAGTCATCTGTCATTCTTAATATTAAAAAAAAAAAAAAAAACTGACATTAACAGAGAAAAGTCATCAGTAAATCAGATGTTTTATGACATAATGCCACGCAAACATAAAACAAGCTTAGCAAAAAAAAAACAGTTTTTCGTTTTATTTGAAAATTAAATACAAAAATTTACCCAAAAATTTATACATATAAACAAATTAAAGTTTTTTTTGTCCATTATTTCCAAGCTTACTCATTTGCTTTGCCGCCATAGAGCACCACCTAAACCTAATTCAGTTTTCCTTTTGTTCATTGTGCGAGTTCGTTTGTTTTTCTGTTTCACTTTTTTTTTTTAATATTTGGCAACTTTACAAGGAAGCGATTAAAAATTTAATTCTCTTCTTTGCATCCAAAATGGCAGCCGCAGGAAGTAAGATAAAAACCCCAAACGTTGTGTTGCTTGATTTCTAACTAACTGTTGCCATCTATCTTCACTTATTTCGTTTAATTTTTTTTTTGTGTGTTTTCTGACTTGGCAATATGCTTTGCACATTAAGTATTAAAAAGAGTGCCAACATACTTCTTTAAGTCATAATGCTAATGCTAATTACGCCAAACGAAAAAAAAAATAAAAAAATAAAGTCATGATGATAACAACAAAAAAAAAAGTTAAATATGTTTGAATGGTATATTAGAGGACTTTTATATGTTTATTTTGGGGTATGTTTGTTTTTGTTAAGTCATTTTAGCTATAATAATCCTTTATCGTGTTGTCAGTTGGTCTTGGTGGTGGTTTAGGGGAATGGGTTCTTGGTATAGAGGTTCGAGAGTTGTAGACAAACGAGTTTATATCATATGAATATAATGTCATTTTCAAAACATAATCACTTTCAATTAATAATGGGGGAAAACAGACTTTAAGCGGAAGCGGATTTGGCAAATATCCGGAAACCCTTTTCTATAAAAGGGTATAATAAATGGCTCGTTTGATGATGCGAACCAAATATGTGGGTATGTACAAAGGTACTTTAGATTTTTTTGAAAATGCTTCTATCAAAGAGCTTATGTACTTTTGATAAAGAAAAAGGGTAAACATAACAAAGGCTTCTTTATACTTGATATACATATACTAGAAATGCAAAGGCATGTATTACGTTAGTCATAATACTTCAGGAAAGGCTTTGTAATGTGTGCAAACAAAAATATAATTGAGATTTTAATGAAATATAATAAACAAGAAAAAATATGGAAAAGTTGAAAAAATCTCTTTCACAAAATTTATATTAAAATTTATTATTCTTGATATCCACACAAAAGCAAAAAAAATATTTTGATTGATAAATATAATACAGTTGATTCTTGTTTCCTACTCTATTTAAAGTAAATATATTTTTTATTTAAAAATATCATATATTATTATTTGTACAACAGTCAACAGTAATCTAAATCCCGTATATCCCTTAACCCTTGGAATATAATATTTTTAAACCCAACAGTAAATGTGTGTTTGGCAAATAAACCCGATTTCCTTTTTAATTAAAAAAAAAATAAATATGCTTAAAGATCTAAAAAAATAAAATCCAGTTTGTATATTTTTTATCAAATTTTTATATTTGCATCAATTTTAAGGATTTCTACCGTTGGTTGGTTTAATGTATATTATTTTTTTTTTTTTGATGAATGAATTTCGGAATGATATGGTTATGTACATATGTAGGTTGATTTGTATTTTATTTAAATATTTAATTGGTTAACAAAAAATAAAAATAAAACACATGGAATATTTTGATTTTATTATGATTTTCTAAATTTATTCAATTGTATTTAAAAACAAAAAAATGAAAAATGCGAAAAGTTGAAATCTTGTTTAATCAACCAGTTGTGTGATAATTTTTGGTTGTTTAAATATTTCCATACGGATATGGAGAGTGCATTTACGTTTTTAAAGAAATAGTAGGTACATCTCTAAAAAAAAAACAAAAAAAGAAGAGATTACGCACAACACTGATAAGATGATGGCCTGACGGAATGACTTTCGAACTTAAAACCATGGATTTTTTTTCTGTTTTCAAATTTATTGAAACCTCAGAAAATGTTTATAATGACACCTGCCTAGCGACTATACCCTAAGCGGAGCAACAGATTTGCGTGATCGGGCAGTTCCCCCAAAATCGAATCGACAACTGTTAGACAACTGTTTTTGTTTGTTAGTAACTGCTATGCTCTTCAAAATTCTACTAACAAAAAGTTTTCGAAAGTTCACTTTTTTCAAAAAAAAAAAAAACAGAAAAAAAATGATTAGTACCTAAACCGTCTAAGATACGGTTCTATGGCAGGTACCGTTAAAATCAACAAACTTCTTCTTGAAAAATATTTTTAAGCCGTTTGAGCCGTTTTCAAGACAAATAAAGTATTTCTCAATGATTATATGGCATGTACCTACTCGTACTACAAAGCTACAAGAAACTCGCTAAAATTCTAAAATTCATATTTTAAGTCTTTAATTTCAACAACAAAAATTGAAAACATACAAAAGAAGAAACTTTTAAGACTTTATTTGAATCGATTTTTTTAAAACACGTTTTTTTGTAGTTTTTTTTTAGTAAATCTATTTCTGGTTAGCAAATATTGATCAGAATCCCATTTTTAGTATGAGATTAAATAAAAAAATAAATGTTAGTAATTTTCAAAATTTATACGTCCAACCGGATTCAATGCAAAAAAACAATTGAAAATAACAAAAAACAATATAAATAATAAATTGAATAAAAATATTCTTTTTAACATTTTTTGTTTTTTGTTTGTCTTCGAAAATTCTCATAATTTTTAAAACATTTACCAAAAATCTTTGAAAAAAAAATTTGTCTGCCCACTTGAAAAAAATAATGACAAAGGTGTAGGTTCAAAATAATTCAAATAAAATTATAAAATTTTCTTTTCGGAATTTCCTTTAGGTTTTTTTAACTGTCTTTGTGCTTGGTTAAAGCGCAAAAAACAATTAACTCTAGAAAGAGAACGCATGATTTTTAGAAAGAAGAGATGGAAGTTTCGTCTTTTTCCCCATTTTCAAATATGAGTTTTACGTTAAATATTATGTTTCATTCTTAAAACGTTCTCTTTTTGACAGAAACTTTCATTTCTATTTGCTGGTGTAGGTATGTATGCAACAAATTGCTTTTAGTGTCTTAATTTCCGATTGGTCCTCTATGGTCATTGTATATAAATTTGCATAGTACTCTCATGAACACGTTCCAAACGTCGGTCGGCCACCTAGCGACCACACCACTTACTAATTTTTTGGTTGCTGTTTCTGTGTATATACAAGTGCGCCCTCAAACGACCACACCACACATCACAAAAACCATCTTGATGATAGTACTATAGGTTTTATATAAAATGGTCTATGGTCATTGTATATAAATTTGCATAGTACTCTCATGAACACGTTCCACACGTCGGCCACCTAGCGATCACACCCCTAACTAATTTTCTGGTTGCTGTTTCTGTGTATATACAAGTGCGCCCTCAGACGACCACACCCCACAACACAAAAACCATCGTGATGATAGTACTATAAGTTTTAATATACAATGTCTATGGTCAAATTTTCTTGCATGCAACTCAATTTTTTTTCTTTGTGTATCCGTAAACGTAATTCTTTTTTGCGCTCGTGTAACCAGGCCCTTTAAATTGTTTGTGCCTTTAAATATTTAATGATATATGTATGTATATATTTGTGATAAAAATATGTTTTTTAATTTAAATTCAAAAATCTCCCTTTCATCTCAATTTGATCATTTTTCAAAAAATATTTTAAAAAATCAACAAAAAAAACGTCGTTCGCTCAGCATGTTTGACTGCACTAGAAATAAGAGACCTGTGCACATTTTTTTTTGTGTTTTTGATCTGATCACAAAATGTATTTGTATATTATTTCTCTAAGAACAAACAAACAACATGGTAAGCGAATGTGTTTATGTATTTATTTATTTTAAAATTAATGTATAGCAACCACTGTTTATTTTTCATTTTAAACCAAAAGTTCTAAAATAATTATTTTAAATAGCTTGTTAATAATATTTTTATTTTCATAGCTAAAGTGTTCCGGTAAAAAGTTCTTCCTTGGGGTTAACTGATATCCAAAATACATTTAATAGAAAATAAAAAAAAACAACTTCAAAAGACACGCATGATATTTATGATTCTATCATGACCAAATTTTAGTATTAAAATTTTGCTCTTTGAAATAGAAAACTTCAAAGAGAAAAACACATTTTGGTATAATCTTTAGATGTTTGCAGTTTCAATGGAAACTTATTAATTTCTAATTTCTATAAACAAAATGTTAGTTTTATTGTTGTTAAAATTGAATATTTTATGTAGCCAGCAGGTAGTAGGTTTGTATTTTTTCAATAAATTATTTTATGCATCACGATGTATTAATTTGGGACATGAGTTGAATGTTTTTCAAGATTGCTTATCAGAATAATAAACGAATACATTTCCAGCAGCAAAATACCTACGAGTAGATATACATATAGCCATAGACTTGTGAAACAAAAAAGTTAACTTTTGAAATAATGTATACTTACTTGGAATATTTTTTTTTTTTTTTGGTATTTCTGCAGAGTATTTGAATTACTCACAATCAGTGATAGGAGTTTTGGTATTCAATAGAAAATAAATCAATTGTTCAGTCGATAAAATCATGGATTGATGGTTTGAAAAGAATTCTACACTCTCATATACTCACACTCCAGTATTCTAATAAATTCATAAACTTTTTCTAAAGAAACAAAAAAAAAAAAATTCTCAGGAGATTCAATCGAAAAAGTTCGTTTACAAATACTCAATGCTATCAGAGCTTTGTGTGAAGGATAAAATAAAAAATCTGCTGACAGTTGTGACTTGTGCTTGTGAGTTCCAAGTAAATGAACATTTTCTCCTTTCCTTTTTTTTACGAGTAGGTAATGATTGTCTCTTATGCCCCATTCCATGTTCCTGGATTATGACTTGTATCTGTTTGCACGAGTTTTCCTCAAAAGTGTCTCTTGAGACTGATAAAGTAATGCATAATGCTATTTCAAAAGTCTGCATTGCAGACTTTTCAGCAAAAACGGCAATGTGTTTTGTTGGTTTTCAAATTATTAATTTTTTTTTTTAAATTAACTTGAAAACGAAAAATCTGATTCAATGGTACATTGTTTGATTTTAGTGAAAAAATTTCGACCCAGACCAGTTCTTGGACAAGATTAAAGAAATTTGGGGTCTTCCAAATTGCTGTCAGAATATGGGGGCCTGAAATGTAATGATCGACAAATTGAATTATTATCTTCCGTTAATTATTTTTTTGTGTTCAAAAGCAGATTTTACCCCGAAGTTTAAAACTGCAGCTTGGCAACTGTCGTCAAAATAAATATATTCTAGCATCTATAGCAGTCTGCGGGTATGCAATTTTAAAGAATAAAGGTGGCGTCACTGGGAATATTTCAAAAGTAAATAATGAGGTAAAATATTGATTTCGTTGCCAGAAAGATCATGACAAAGAACATTGAGTTCATTGACTTCGAAATGCCTTCGGAACGGTATTCCAGATAAATTTATTGTTATTATCATGGCTTCATATGGTCTGTCCAAATGATTGACAGAGGAATTTGATGTCTAAAGTGGGACTAGGCAGGGCTGAAGCTGAATACTTTCACCAATATTGTTCGTGATGGCACCTTTTTCGACTGGAAATGGAAGAATTCAGTGGACTCTGCAATCACACCTCAAACACCTTGACTACGAGGACGACGTATGCTTGCCTCTCATAGGATCATGAATTTCCAAAAAAAGGAGAAGCTGAATCGTTTTGTAATACGGCGAAGACAAAATGGATCAGCCTTGGAACTTCCTCATTTGCTCAAATAAATATTTCTGGTAAAAAAGGTTTAATATCTTGGAAATATTTTCTTTACAGCTGAATCTTAAAAATGAAGGCTGAGTTCGGGATTCTGTCGAAAATGTGGAGAAACAAATCTACATATAAACTGAGAGACCAAGCTACGCCAATGATGTATCCATGCTTCACTGAATAGCCGCAAACGTTCGTAAATAGATGTCTGCTCAACTTCTTGAGGATTTTCTGGCCAAATCGTATCTCTAATGTTGAAATTCATACGATAACAGGCCAGGAACTTACGGAGACGTAAGTTCGCTTCGAAAGGGTAACGAGTGTAGACGAAGCACTTGGGCAAAGAACGGTCTAAGAGGAATCAGTACAACAACTGCGGACAAGTTGGAGAAAGCTGAAATGCATCTCTAGGAACCGTACACGATGGCATGTAGGAGTAGTGGAGGTCCTGTTTAATTCTTCATTTTGTTTATTTCATTTCAAATAAAAATCAAATTATTAAAATGCCTCCTCTTATCTATACATTATTTACTAGGCATAAGAAAAATCTTAGGGACATTTCATGTTAGACTTAATTTAGTCAATAATTTTCGGCTTAAAACATTAACTTCATATTTCTTTCATGCATAAAAAAAAAGATTGTGAGTACCTTCGAACTCATATATATTTTTGAGGACTTTTATGCCACGAATAACCAACAAAAAAAAAATTCAGACTTAAGTCCATCACGTGTACCTAACCCACTTAGGCACTCAACTTCTACAGACGCTTTCGTGGAAAAATAAAATGGTTTTCGTCTGCTAAGAACAGAAGAAACAAAAAAAAAAACGCTCTCAAGGGCTAAGGCATCTTAAATTTTATACCTACTTCAATTTGTCTGAACGTTACAATTTTATTATGAAAATATAAATTTATATTTCTTAGCTATTCAAAGCACGTACTTAAAATCGAAGAAAAAATCACCTGTTTTCAACACAAACAACTATACATACCTTTAAGTCGTTCAGTAAGAGTTTGCACTTGCTGCAAAGGTCAACCTATTTTTTTGTATCATAAAGACAGGTCTTCTGCGTCTTTCATTTCAAAAAATAAAAACAACTGGCAGTTAATATTTAAACATTTGATATGTTTTTCCGCGAGTTCAATAAACAATATATCGACAGGATTAAAAGTCAAACACTTTAGCAACATTGATGTTGCTAAGTAAATCAGAGCCATCTTTTGGCATTTTAGTAGAATTACCAAAATAGTTTTGCTTTGCATTTTTTTTTCAGCAAACACAAAATAATTTCTAAATCTAGTAGAATTTTTTACCTGCGACAAGAAAAATGCACTAACAACCATTACTTCCAAAATGGCTAGGTAGGCCATTAAAAAAAATGCAACCGACAATTTTTTTTTTTTATTTTTTTTTTTTTATTTTTGTTTCGATGCTTTTTTTTTCTTGGGCAATTCTTTAAATATTTTTTTTTCTTTGAGGACGATTGTTTTTTTGCAAAAAATATTTTGCACTCATTTTGATTCTCGTGGTTTAAACACATTTCCACTTAATTGCTCTCTGACAATTTTTTTGAGGATTTTTTAAACATTTTCCTCCAGCCAATTTTTTTCGACGAAATTTGTTTCGAAAAAAACTCTGTTTGTTTTATTTTTTTTTACCTGAATTTTTTTTAAATTTTAATTTCTGAATTTTTCAAAGCCTTAAAATACATTTCTGTTTGAAATTACCGCAAAACGCTTTCAATAATAAAAAAAAAAACATTTATATTGGTGACTGTCTACTGAAAATATTTTGAGCGGAGCAAAAGAGTTGAGTGAGCTGGAACAATTCCAAAAAAAGTGATTTGAGGCTTAAAAAGATACGGGCTCTTCACCACCTAGTGATGTACTTAGACTTATAAAACGCTGCACTTAATTTTTCAAATTTTTTGAAGATTTTTGGAAAACATACTTAAACGACTTAGATGTTCAGCTTTTGCATGTTAATTTGATATGTATGTGTTAAAAATTTTAGTTAATCCTAATATTTTTTATGAAAATTACCACAAGTTTTGCTTAGAAATTTTATTTCAGATGCTGGTGATACTATCCATTCGACAAATTTCTAAAGTACTCTTTTATCGATTTATTACCTATTGTTTTAGTAGAGTTGATTGCTAACATTAGTATAAGTAACCTACTTAAATAATTCTATTTATCGCAAATGAGTAAATTAAACCAAATAGAATATTTAAAAAAATTACGTATACGCCAGAGTGTACAACTTAGTATTGTATACTTTTTGGTAGGAAGGTATAGTACCAAGGTTTGTTTTAAATTTAATTTTGGTAAGTTGTGGCACATGGAAGTAAATTACTCAATTATCTTACTCAGTGCATCATTCCAAAGCCTTATTAGTGAAGCGGCCAACTAAACATAACAATCAAAAATAGAAAACACCATGCGATCCTCGCACCATAATATTTTTTTTTTGTTTTTTTTCTTTTTGTAAAATAGTTTGACATTCTATTTGATGAGTCAACGGGGTGATATATATCAACCGACTTTATATGTATGTAATTTCTATAAAATATAGGGCACGTATTTCAAGCTTTTATTCAAAATTAACTTTATCATCCAAAAATTGATTTTCCCACATCAACCGTCAGCATTAGTCTGTGGATCCTTACAAAGTCCGTGTGTTTTGTGTACAATTTGTTGCAAAGGATTTTTAGTTGATTGTCTAGAGGGACATTGACATTTTGTTAACATACATTAATTTATTCTTTTAAAAACGGCTTTAACGATTTTATTAAATTTTGTTGTAGCTACTTTCAAAATTATTTAAATTCAACTGAGTTGCTGCTATGGTCTATTAAAGTACATTCTGTTTTAGTGAGAAAAATGAGAAACAGCAATTTTATTCAGGCTGGCTAATATTTACATTGAAATATTGTATGTTTTAAAACCACTGTTTTGAATATTTTTATTACTGGCAAAACCACTGAGACTCTGGGTGCTCTCTATGAGTTTCAACATGAAGTCGACTGATTTAATATAAAATTCGTATTTTACTGAAAATTGAAGCTACATACCAACAATGAAAGGAAAACCGTATACTTTGAATTAAGTTTCGTCCCGACATTTTCTTTAAAAAAAAAAATCGGACTTGAGTTATTAATCAGACATTGAAATTAAATAAAACGCGAAAATTGTGGGTCTCGCATTTCTGTATGTCTGTTTGTCAGCCTGTCTGTCTTTATTTGGACAATTTAGCTCCAAAAATTACGGTCCTCTCAAATTGCAAATGAGACAAAACAAATTCATCTCGAAAACAGCTTTAACGATTTTCATCAATTTTTTAGGACTTTGTGAGTACCTAATTAAATTTGTTTGGTCAAAAACTATTTTTCAGAAAATCGTTTTCAATGTCACCAGATTTTTAGTGCTCGAGATAAAAATTTTTATTTAAGAGGACCTAGGTAATGTAAAAAATATTGCAAATCAAAATTTTCGAAACAAATATTTTTGGAAATTTTTGGTTAACTTTTTTTAGTCTATGTTTCTTTTGAATATAATATAATTTACGCTAAAAAAAATACTAGAAACTTGCATACCAATTGTTTTTTTTTATAAAAATACTTAAAAAAATTTTATATAAATATTTTTTTTTTTGAAAAAAGTCTTTTGATTTTTTTTTTTTTGGAAAAATTCGTATTTTAACATCTTCAGTTTTAAACAACTTCTTTTTGCTTTTTTTTACAAGTATTTTTAAAAAAATTACAAAACTTGTTTTTGAAAAAACTTATAAGATTTGTTAAAAAAACTGGAAAATCAAATTTGCATTACTTTGATTATTTAAGTTTGTTTTATCTAGACTTACTGACTTTTTTGAAAATAGAACTTAACTCTATAAAAAGCAAGAATGGTAAGACTTTTTTAAGTAAATACCATGCATTTGAAATTTTTTGTTTGCATTCGACTTTGATATTTGGTTGTACAAAAAATATACATAGGTGCATCCCTCTTTATTGATAAATGTTTATTAATATCATTTTCCTGATACGCATTAGGTACGAAAAACTTGCCATAAGTAAATGGAATTTAAAAAATCACAGCTTTCATTCATCATTGCAAACAATTTGAGTAGTGGCTACTTATCGCAGCTGCGTAACCAGGATATTTCTCACGAAATACCGAAATACCTTTAATTTGCAATTCATAATTTAGCATTCATCGGAATACATGGTTGTTGCTTATGTACAGTGTGAATGTTCACATTCCATACGTATTTACAAAATATTATAAATACGAGTACCAAAACTCAATTTAAGCTGTGCTAAAAAAAGTAGCTTTGTGTTTTTGAATTCAATTCATATTCATTTTGATATTGAAATATTCCCCTAAAAAAAAATGCAAGACGTCTTATACATAAATTAGTCTTTGGGCTTTCCCAAAAAAAAAATTAAAAATGGAATTTCTAACACAGCTCTTAAAAGGGAAGCTTAGTTTATTGACTTTTATAATTTTTAAAATTTTCCCAAGTATTCCATATTGAATTTCTAATACAGCTATATGAAAAAAATATCAAATTAAATTTAAAATCCAAAATGTTACCTTTAAGGTAATTTGGTTCACAAGACCCAATAATCGATATTTGGGAACACCCTTTTGTTGCTGTTCGTATTAATTAATGTGTTATTTATTTACCATTTTTCTATAAAAAGCTTAATTCATCAGCACGTGCATGACCTATCGGAATGAATAGTGGTTGCTGACAAAAAAAAAGTGTTCTATCTTATATGTATGTATATTGACGTTACAGTAAAAAGGCAACGTAAATACACAAATGTTTAATTATATTTTGAAGAATTCTTCACTCTTATTATTAAACCATTTCCAGTGGATATCAGTTCCAGTTGACTTAGAAACTTGAAATTTCACATACTAGCTATTTTTTGTGAAGTTAGAAGAAATAAAAAAAAAATTGGAAAATCTTTGAGTTTTTCAGAAAATTCGTGTTGTAACATTTCCTTCTTATTTTTGAATATTTTTGTTAAAACAAATATGTAAATGGTAAATAAAAATTAAAATTCGAACAATTTTTTTTTCAAATATCAAGAAAAAAACTTTTTTTAATTTTTTTTTTAATGAAAAAAAAAATTCAAATTTTCCTTAGAAATTGTAAAAAAATGGTTAAAAAATATTTTTTTTCAAATTTTCTGAATTATAAATTCTTAATATAAATAATATGAATACAATCAATTTAAGATCAAAATTACCTAAACCTAAATAAGACAAAATCAAACACTGTACAAGAATTGAAAAAAAAAATTGCCCAAACAAAAATTAATTCATTACTTTATTGGACTGAATAATATCATACAAAAACGCAACGTAGAGTTTTTACTTCACCTGTTAGACAGGCAACTTCTATAAATTGCTTCAATATCATTTCAAAATATAATTTGAACCTTTATTTGCCTGTATAGACATTATTTTGAAAAAATTATAATTATATTTTAAAAAATGCAACACATGTATTATGTGTTAAAATTTTTAAAATTTGGTTTTTTAAAGATGCCAAAACAACACGAAATTTTTATTTTATTTGAACAAATTCAAAAACAGGTCGATATCGATATAAATTTATCGTTAATAAATTTCAAACGTCCTCCATTAAATGGGTTAACAGATAATGTAAGTTATTACTTTCTATATATATCTACACCAACTCACTCACTTGTCATTATCTGATAAATTCTTAAACAATATCAAAATGAATATATTCAGAAGAAGTCGTGCTTTACACGTGCACTGTAACCACATTAATCATAGAACTTTTAGTTTAACTATAGATCTCACGTGTATGCGCCCAAACAATTTATCTGTCACATTTTTTTTTTGCAGAGTTTTCATTTCAAAACATTCAAAGCTTATTTGCGTACTTTTCTAATTTTGAACACACACCCGTTTTGCTAGTTTACCTACTTTTCAGCTGTTTTCTAGAAAGCTTTAATTTTTTCATCATGCTCAAGTCAATAAGTGGGTTTAAAAAAAACCGTTATTTTTAAAATGGATTAAGAAAGATGATTTGAACTGGTTGTTTCAAAACCCAATCCCTTAAAACTAAACTAGAACATTTCAAATGCGAGGTAAGCTGGATTTTCTGTGAATTCAAAATTCATATAATTTTCTTTAAGACTTTCGCAACATTGTTAAAATATTAAAAACTCAACTTTTTAATCATATTTTTTTTTAATTCGAACCTCATTCGCACCTTACTCACTTATTTTTCTATTTAATTAATACCTAAATCTATAATAAATAGTGCTTAAATCTAAAAAGGCTTAAGTTTATTCAACAACAAAATTAATCCCTCAAGAAAAATGTACATAAATGAACGATGAGGTATTTGAAGTAATTTTTTATACTTTGCATTACTTTGACGTGAGATATGTTAAGCCCTCTAAAAAAAAAAGTTTCAAGTTTATCAAAACCGCACATGTTATACATTTGGAGTAAGATGGATGATGAATGGTAGAATGCATGGTGTATGTGGTATAAGAGAGCTTAGCTTTTTTTTTAAACTTTTTTTAATGTTATGCATGGGAGATGTTTTTCTACTAAGTTCAATTTCAGTATTCTTTTTAAAACACAGCAAAAAGTAAGTTCTTATATGATGTAAAGGGTGGATTTGGATAAATAAATAAAATTTTTTAAACAATTGTAACTTGGTTTAAGAGATATGTATGTAGTTTTGAATTTTCGTTTCAATTATTCAAAATCTCTCTCGCTCTCTTGGAAGAATTGTTTTGGAAATATTTGATGATTTTATTTACAAAGTTAACAAATAGTCAAAGTTAATTATTTAGTTTATCCTATGATTTTCAAAGTTTTTGAAGATTTCTCTTCACCGAGAATCTAGACGAAATTGTCTCGGAGACGAGACTGTAAAAATCTAGCTTCCTGTAAAGAAAAGCATTTAAAATTTTGTTTTTAGAACATAAAATTGAATATTTCAATGTAAATACCAGGCATCATCAAGAATGAAATAATTTTGTCTCATTTTTCTCACAAAAAAAAATTAATTCTGAGTTGGTACCAGAACAAGACCGAGGCGAAATTTAGCCATACGAGACTAGACCCTCTTCTTGGTCGAATTTTTTTTCAAATTTAACAAGACCGATATGTAGTTTGCGACCGAACTAATTCAGTTGATTGAACTAGTGAACTTAGTTCAGACGCCTAGTTTACTACCTTACTATAGTTCTTTTTTGATTATGAAAGTGGTGATTGAAAATATGATGCGTTAGTTTTAGCCATTTAGAAAGCGAAATGACGTTTATTATCCAAATGACATTTATCCAAAAAATTTAAAGTTGGCAATGTTTTGACATAAAGTTATTAATTTCGAACATTTCAATGATCAAGAATGTAGAATGATCAGATATGTAGTTCATCAATAGAAAAATTATGCATAAAAAAAAGTTTGTTTTTGTTTTCTAAAATATGTTGCACAAATGTGTTTCACTGTTTGTTAACCATCCCTGGACCTTATCATTTTTTTTTTAAACTGACCGAAAAAGTTTCATTAGTGCAAGTGAGATAGCAACATGTGACGTGATATGAGCATGAGGTTTTCGATTCGACCATTTCAGATTTAAAAAAAAGATCTGAAATGGCATCACACTGATTTTTATCGGTATTTGACTTCATTTCGAATCTTTTTTTTTTGTAATTTGAAAATCTGATTGAATCGAAACCAACCCCTCTCCCCCCCCCCTTTTAAACTACACTGGGAAGCGGTTCCAAACACATCCCAACATACCCAAAATGCATACACGAAAGCATATCCAGTACTTTTCTGTGGAAGTACATAACGAGTTCATCAAAATCAGCAATTTTGAATGAACAAGTAAATTCTAAATAATTCGCTTTAACTATATCGATGGAACATCTGATTCCAATTATGTGGAACAAAACACTTTCATTTCACAGAACCTGTGTTTCCAAAGAATATTGTAATGGTTCAATTGCATTGTTTGTTGTTGTCCAAAGGTGTAAGGTAGAGTGCAACGTTGGGAAAGTAAAATGTACCGGCGGCGGCACTGCGTCCCTTCACAAGCTTTTGGATACAAGACGGTCGGCTATAAATCTTTTGAAAATCATCTCAAAAATGATTAGAAGGCTTGAAACACATCAATTTGACTGCCGAAGCGTGTAAAGATATACACTTCGCTTCAACTGAATAAGCACAGAAATTTTCTATGGTATGTTGTCCATTTTTTCCTAACTTTGAGCTTTAATGTATCTTTTTTTGATACTTACTGTTTGCTTATGATGTTGGGAAAACAAATTGGTAAGAACAATTAAAAAAGTACCGCTATTTTTTCTCTCGCTCTCTTTCAAAGTGTTCCATATGAAAAAGTGCAGTTTTTTTTTTGCGTCAATTGAATAGACACAACTATTAAAATTGGTAATAAAAGCTAGGGGAATGAAATGAAACAAGTTTTTCTTAAAATATTTTTTTATTCGATATTTCTAGTAGTGGGTACTGCCACCTTTATCAGTAATTACTTCATAAATTCGGTCCGGCATGGAATCGTACAGGTAATCCAGCGAAATTTCCCTATAGGCTAATTTAATGGCTTCATAAGGACTAACCGGGTGGACTATAGCTACCAAAATTGAACGAAGTTGTAGTGTTGTCTATTCCTACCTAAGAAATAAATGTTCATACGGGAAAAATATGAAAGGAGGAAAAAAAAACGGCAACAACTGCAGTTGATCGGAGAGCAATTTTAAGATGTGCTTCCAATTCGTGTGACTCTGCTGCGAAAATTAAACAGAAAGTCGGTGTAACTGCAAACGTTTCAACAGTCCGCAGAGTGATAAGCAGCGCAAATCATTTAAAACGATTGAAACATCAAAATAAACACCGCTATATGAGAAACGAAAAGGTTTGCACTTAGAATTTTCTATAGGCTCCATATGAGTTGGAAAAAAAAGGGCGCCACGTTGTTTTTTCTGATGAGAAAAAGTTTAATTTTCATGGCCCTGATGGCTTTAATTATTACTTTCACGATGGGAGAAAAGAAGAAAAAATTTTAGCGCGGCATCTTCGTCGAGAAGGTGGTGTTATGGTATGGGGAGCAGTTAGCTACTATGGGACTGTTAAACTTGAATTTCAAACTTCAAAAATGACTGCGATTACTTACAAAGGAATTTTGGAAAGAAATTTTTCTAAATTCACGGATATTTTTGGACCCATTAAGTGGACTTTTCAGCATGACAACACCCCCATCCACACAGCGCGCATTGTGAAAAATTGAAAACAGGACCAAAATGTGGAATTGATTCAATGGCCGCCGTATTAACCCGACCTGAACCTTATGGAAAATGTACGGGGATGGTTGGTAAGAAAAGTGTATGAGTCTGGCCGTCAGTTTGAGGACAAAGAATCCCTTATTGAAGCCATTAAATTAGCATATAGGAAAATTTCGCTGGATTACTTAAAGAGCCTGTACGATTCGATGCCGGACCGAATTTGTGAAGTAATTACCAATAAAGGTAGCAGTACCCACTACTAGAAATATCGAATAAAAAAATATTTAAAGAAAAACTTGTTTCATTTCATTCCCCTAGCCATTATTGCCAATTTTAATAGTTGTGTCTATTCAGTTGATGCAAAAAAAAACTGCATTTTTTCATATGGAACACTTTGAAAGAGAGCGAGAGAAAAAATAGCGGTACTTAGCTCAAAGTTAGGAAAAAATGGACAACATACCATAGAAAATTTCTGTGCTTATTCAGTTGAAGCGAAGTGTAAAATGATGTTTTGAAATATATAAAAAAATTTGAATGCATGATGCCTTTGATTTGGTTCAAGATTCTTGTCAATTCAAATGTCACCATTCATTTTCAAATTTAAAATCTAGACAATTCGATCTTCGGATCTTCGATTTGCAGT
The DNA here is from genome assembly GCA_958431115.1 of Syrphus vitripennis. Classification (NCBI taxonomy): domain Eukaryota; kingdom Metazoa; phylum Arthropoda; class Insecta; order Diptera; family Syrphidae; genus Syrphus; species Syrphus vitripennis. Next base: position 78,042,961 of record OY288110.1, on the reverse strand, counting down.
TTGTAACCAATGGGAATCAAGTTTTCATTGACTCGATTTACAACTCTCTCGGTGATTTACAACTCTCAAACATTCCTATGAGCGTGCTATTGCAGAAATCGATGGGACTTATAATTTTAGGAAGACTCCGAACGGCTAGAGTGGGAAGCAGCAGTCCATGAAAAAAACATTTTAGTTTTTAAATGGACGAGGCTGGGAATCAAATGCAGACCTCAGTCATTGCAATACTACCCACTAACCATTATGCCAAGGGCTACCACAATTAGTGCCCTTAAACACATAAATACGTACGTGCAGCCAGTTTCAAAGCAAAACTTTCACCATTGAGCAAAGCTGAATGGAATGGAGACGATTTTCCCAAATAATACGTTTATTCAAGGTTTTGGCGTGATCACCATGATTAAAACCATGATTACTGACTTATTCGTTCTTCAACTGAACAACCATATTGTGCAGGAGCCGTGGTTTCAACAAGACGTCCCAAAATGTCACACAGCTCGTGCCACAATTGATTTGTTGAAGGAACCGTTTGGTAACCTCATAATTTCACGTTTCGGACCTTTGAACTGGCCTCCGAGATCTTGCGATCTTTCTGTGGAATATGTCAATTCGCTAGTCTACGCCGATAAGCCCGAAACGATCGATCATTTGAAGGACAATATTCGCCGCTTTGAAAAAAGTGAAAATTGGACCTCTAGATGAAATTAAGTATGAGCCATCCGTGGCGATCATATGCCAGAAATCATATTTAAACTATCAAACCAAAAGTTAATTTTATGTCAATTTTAAAAATTCAGGTTTGTTTTATTCCATTTCAAAGTTTTATATCTTCGAAAAAACACCCTATAGTTAAGTATTTGTTTTCTTCTGGGAGCCCGAGATTATTCTAACCCGGGCCCCTGATTTCTTTCGGCGCCTTTGCTTGTAACTGTGATCACTTATTGCCAGATTCTTCCAGATAAATGTCCGGCATATTGAATGGGCTCTGAAATTTTTTAATTACCTACTTTAAATGTAATTTTATGACTTAAGGCCCTAATACATTTCTACAAGTGTTATACAAAATTTTCTCTTAGTCGAAAGTGGGTCAAACTTAATACAAAAAAAATTCAAATGGCATATATACACATACAATTACACTGAATATTGTAACTGTGAATAAACCACCCCCAAAAATAAAACAACTTAGTTTTTTGCTCAGCTGAAGCAAACAAATTAGGTATGATGATAAACATTTCTTATTAAAATTTAAAACTCTTATCTTTCTTTCTTCTCCATAAAACAAGGTTTTCTGTTCCATTGATTTCACAAACATAAAAAGCAATAATTTTTAACCATGAACTCAGAGAGATCTTGGTACTACTTCAATAATGAATGTATAATTTTTTTTCTTTGCATTATATTGGCTTCCTTTTTGAAAAAAATGCAATTTAAATAATAATAATCCTTATGAGGAGTCTTCAAAAACAACAACAAACAAAAAAGAAATTATTATTAGCTTGTCTTTTCTAGTAGGTACCTAGTAGATACGAGTACTACTGAAAATCTCATTAGCCTTGAATAAAAGTTTAATAAGCAAAACAAAATGTCCTTCGAAAATTTATAACAAAACCAACCAACTATACTTATATCTAACTCTTATAATATTCTGGATCGTCACGTCATTGTCATACCAAAAAAAAAACTATGCTCATTAATTTTTTGTTATTGATGAATTTTTGCATCAAAATTCTAACTTAAAGATATCACAAGTGAAACATCAATAAATATGACACATCAATTAAATAATTTAATTTATTTTACATATCAATTTATCCACATTGAAGCTAATTAAAAAAAAAAAAGTAAATAAGTATTACCTGAATACATGGACTTTGGTAGAATCCTATTTTGTAATCGTTGTTATCTACAGCAGCAACAGCAACATAGTTTCGAGCAGGCAGATCCTTTTGGAGTGCAAATCCGAGTATTGCCTGGCCCAGTTTATTTACTTTGCGTATAACGTTTGGAATTTTATTGATTTTTTTGTTATATTAATTTTTTTTTTTTGTTTTGAGAGAGAGAAGGTTTTTTTTTTTTGTTTTTTAATTATGCAGAGGTTTTTTAAAATTTCTTCTTCTGGATTTGATTTGACGTATTTGCCAATTTCGAATTTATATTTACAACTCTATCACGGCCGGTATTTAAAACGCGGATATTGGATAGAGATTAGGTATCTGTATATTGTCAAAGATTCTCTGTGCGATGTCCTTCCTTGTTGGATTTTTTTAAAAATAAATTCCGTTTTTTTTTAAGCAATTTTTGTGTGTGATGATGATGACTATCCTACACAAATAGAGAGCTTTTTTTTGTGTAGTTCACGTTTGTGTTTTTTTCTATTAAATTGCTGCTTTTAGATTTTCTCCTTGTTGTCCTCGTAGTTGTTGGTCTTCAAGTACTTATGATATATAAAATCAATATTCAACCTTCTTAACGACTTGTCACAAATATTCTCTCTATATATATTTTTTTTTTTTTTTTATTTTGTACAATTTATGTACGTAGGTCTATGTGTTGTATCTTTTGTAGATATGTATATATATACAAATTGTACATACATATAATAGCCTCTTCAATAACTCAGACACATTCGGCTAACAAACGAAATGAGTGTGCTGCCAGCTTAGTTGATTAAATATTGTTATGTGCGTCCTTTTAATGCATGCACAGGCACACGAACCAACCAACGACACTGTCCTTTCTCAAAAGCCTTCCAAGGATATACACAACAACTATGTACTATATACACACTTACATACATATATGTGTGTTATTTTGTGTTGTTGTAGGTAGGTACATATGAGTGGAAACAATTTCTAGGCTTACATAAATTATTACTTTCAAATGGATCTGGTCTAGTCCTTTAGTCTGCCTCACATAAAATTATTTGAAAGTTGTTAAGCAAAAGAACGAAAATCCAAAAAAAAAAAAAACACAACGTAAAACGACAATGACAACGACGACGACGTCAAAGACACAACCGAATTAACAAAAACCCTACTACCAAGTCGTCCTTTTTTTATTTTTTTGTTGCTCTTTTTAAGTGCCACCACCTTAACCGGATATAAGATAGAAAACTTAACAAAGTAACCACCAACAAACTATCTATCGCGAACAACACACTAACTTTATTTTTTTTTATGGTATATATAAACACATGTATGAACACACCCACATTTGCTTTTTGCCTTAGTTTTCTAATAAAAAGGAAACAAGAAAAAAAAAACACTTCTTCTAGGACTTTTTTGTTCCTCCTTTTGAGGCGTTTTTACTTTCTTCTTTTTTTGATTATTTTTTTTTATGAAAATTGAAGTTATGAATTTGTTTATCTACACAATGAATTTGCAAAAATTAAATTTGTAAATAGTACGAGAAGATCTTCTTACAAGAGGGATAACGATGATGACGATGGAGGAGACGAAGGACGAACAAAAAAAAAACAAATAGAGAGAGAGTCGATAAAGTAGAACGAAGTATTATAAGAAGCAGGAAGGTATTGTAAGTACAAAGTTAAAGATGAGACACACGAAGGACGAAGACACACCGAAAAGGAATTTATTGGTAAAATGTGTAGGTATATGAAGCACAGGATTCAGATACTTTTTCCATAAAAATAGAATTCACAATATAACTGTCGTTGGTTTTTTTTTTCTTTATTTCTTTTTCTTTTCCTTTATTTTTTGTTCTTATTCCACATTTACATTTCGGGTGAAGTATGATAAAAAAAATTTCTATAAGTTTGATAATAATTTAACGAATTTACTCAACACTTTTTGAAGATTTACACATATTTTTGAATTTTTTTTTTTTTGGAATAAATAACATCGATGATGTAAGAGAAAATATCGATATTTAATCAAAAGATATATAAAAATTATTTTGTATTTTTTTTACATTTAATTGCACATGAATAAATTGGGAGGAAACATTTAAAAGAAAATTTGAAGACAGTTAGTTGTTGTTTTTGTTTTTTTTTTTTGTTGTTATGGTGTGCCAACTTGTTTTGAAGGAAGAAAAAAATAAAGGATAAAATTATTTTAAGGATTTGGTAGTTTTTTTTAATTTTTTTTTTAAATATTGTGCGGGACCAACACGCGGAATAGATAGGGGTGTAAACACAGGATATACTACTCGAACTTATCACTGGGCAGGGTAAAGATAGTTTACTTTGGTTTTGATGAGCCGGAGCCGAAACGAAAAAGCTTCTTCTTCCTATAAAAATCTGTATTATTATATTATGTTCGGAGATTGGAGGAGCTTCCAAAATAACAAAAACAAAAAAAAAAAAGAATGGAAAACATTAGAGAAGACTATACTCTGAGTTTCTCTCTCTCTCACTGTGTCACTCATTCTCTCTTCTTCTCTCAAATTTTACTTCAAAATATATAGTCTCTCTGAGATTTGAGAGGAGAGTATATTTTGTTAATGTGTAAACAGCTCCACTAGAAAAAACAACAACATCTAAAAACAACAACAACATTATCAACTAAATAGCAAAGCAATTGTATTCATTCATTCAAAGCAGAGGAGCATGAAGCAGGACATTGCGCTTTTTTTTGTGTTGTTGATGTGTGGGGGGTGCAAATATGTTTTTTTTTGTTTTTTTGCAAGAAGGGTGGTGAAGGATGGATGGGGGAGGGGGTGTGGATTGTAGGAAAGTTTAAGGTTCTGCTGCAGCTGATAAGAGACTAAAATAAACTAGGATGGAATATTTATGAATTTACTGGGGGTTGGGGTGATGTGCATACATCGTCGTCGTTGCGTTGGGGTGGGTGAGTAAGTGTGTGTGAATGAGTGATATGATGGGGGTTGGGTGTAGATATAGTTATATATACGAGTATATCTCTTTTTAAAACATTCTTAAGTTAAATGTATGATGGGCTTGTAAATTTGCAATTCATCACGGTTCTGTCTGTTAAATGTAATTATGGGATTTTTTTTTCTTCTTCTTCTTCTTCTTGCGAGAAGGAAGCTCGTTAGGTAGGTCTAGGTAGGTATCCCTTAGTGGCAAAACAAGAGCCGGGAAGGAAATCATTATAAAATGTAGTTAAAATTAATATGATACGGTGTGTGATGGTGTAATGTAATTTATTTAAAGTGCGCCCAAGAAAGTTATAAGTAATTTTACGTCTTTATATGATGAGATAAATTTATATTTGGCTTTAGAGGGAATTAAGACATTAGCGTAGATAGGTGAATATGATAGACACAAAGTAGAAAGAAGAAACTAAAACGATTTATTATTGTTTTTTTTTGTTATAGATAGATAGATTTTTTGAACTAGATAGATAGATAGATTTTTATTTACTTGCAATTATTTGTACAATTTCATTAACAATCTTTAAAGCATGGTTTAGCCGTCTGCCTGATTGACAAAGTTTTAACTGTATTAAAGTTTTGTAATTAATTAAGTTGCAGTTGTGTTAACTAAAAATTTTCTTCTCTAATTCTGCTTCTATAAATAAGTGCTGTTTTGCAATATATAAGCATTTAGACACATCTACTTCATTTAAGAGAGCTAAAGTTTCGTTTTCTGATAAAAAGTCTCTACCAAGTACATTTCTTCTAGTTTCTCTCAGGACTGGACATCTTCCGACAAAATGAAAAATATCCTCTCGTTCAGCCATGTTGCAAATATCACAGGGCAGTGGAAGATCTTCGCGATGTGGAACGTAGTTAATGTTTAGCAGTTCACCTCTTAGCCGAAACATGTTGGAGATTTGCTCTATAGTATTTCTGTCCTGGAAGTAGTTTCTTTCGTTAAGATTATAATTCAGCCTGCTATAGATCATCCGATGAAGTGAGCTGGATGCCTGTTCTGTGAACACATTTCTAAAATTTTCATCCAGACGCCTAATTATCTGGTACAGTGGCGATTTCCATGTACTCTGTTCACTGAGATTTAAAGTTACACCTGTATCTTCTGCTAGCCTAATCCACTCTCTAACCCATCCTGTTTTGTTTTGTATCGCTTGTAAAGCTGCTTTTTTTGGTAAGCGATTGTTGGGCATATTCAGTACTTTCAGAATGTAATCGATTTGCAGCTTCAACGTTTGTATGAAGAGTGGGGATAAGCCTGTTTCTAACATTATCATGTAATTTGGGGTGCATGAAGGAAGGCGGAATGTACGTTTTAAATAAAATCTCAGGAGTTTTTCCACAGTCTCAAATTTCTTTGCTCCCCACACTTGGGCTGCGTAAAACAGGATTGATTGGGATACTGCTTGGAAAACTTTATATTTACTGCTATGCGCAATGTTTTTGTTATTGAAACATTCTTTCCATGCCACGTTGATCGCGGTCTTAGCCTTAAGTAGTTTTTCGTTGAGGTGTTTTTCCATACTTAAATTTTGGGTAAAATATACTCCTAAGTATTTGTATTCTTTCACTCTTTCTATGTTCTCATTGTTGAAGTACCATTGTTCACTTGAGCTCAACCTTCCTCCACCTTTCTTGATCACCATCACTTTCGACTTGTTCAGGTTCACTATCAAGCTCCATCGTCTACAGTATTCCGAAAGTCGATTTATCATAAGCTGTAAGGATTGCTGTGAGTCCGCCAGCAAGACTATATCATCTGCGAAGAGTAAGGCTTTAATGACCTCTCCAGCATATCTAACACCTCCTGGTAATGCGTGAGTGATGTCATTTATAAATAGTGCGAACAAGCTAGGACTGAGAGAGTGAGAGCACAGCCCTGTCTTACTCCCGACTGCGTTTGAAACCATTCAGATACCTGCTTTCCATTCCATACCGCTGCTCTCGTGTCTGCGTACAAGTTCTGAATAACTCGTCCAAACTTAAACGACATCCCGGATCCAAACAACTTGAACATCAATGCGTTTCGATCAACTGAGTCAAATGCAGCTTTAAGATCCACAAAAAAAAGTGTATAGCTTTTTGTTTTTTTCCAAAAAAGACTCAGCAATGCTCCTTAGAACGAATATATGATCGATGGTTGAGTAACCCGACCTGAATCCGGCTTGGGACTCACTTAATAGATTATTCGAGTCTATCCACGTGTTCAGCCGCTTTAGTAGAATCGAAGTAAAGATTTTATAAGAAGCGTTCAAAAACGAGATTCCTCTATAGTTGGCTGGATCTTCGATGTTGCCTTTTTTGTGAATCGGAAAAATCAAAGCATCTTTAAACTGCTGAGGGATGATTCCAGTTTCAAAAATTTGATTATATATGTTTGCCAGGTTCTTAATCAGTTCATCAGTGCCATATCTGTAGAATTCCGCTGGTATCCTGTCTGCACCTGCCGCTTTTCCATCTGCTAGTGCGTTGACCGATACGCGAATCTCATGCTGGGAAATTGCACTTTCTAAAATCTCGTCATGAATATAGGGTTGGGCATAGTAGATCATGACTGGGTCCAACAATTCTGGTACGTTTGCTATACGGTTGTTATTCGAGCGCAATACCCTTGTTGATGTAATAACGTTGTCATCATTAGTTTGCAACAGTTCCAAGCAACACTTTTTTGCCTTCTCGCCAGGATTGTCATCAACTTGTACCGGTATGTGGACAACAACATTTTGTTCATTAGCCTTCGTCTCTAAGAACTCCACTTGGCGCTCCAAGGATTTACAGCGAGCTTCAAATTGAGTCACTTGAGTCTGCAAGTTCTGATTGCTTACTTGTAGGTTGTGGATTTCTGATTGAATTAGCTCAAGGTCCGATCTTGTTGGCATGTCTTTCATTTTGTCGTCCATAATTGTTGACATTATTTCTTGAATCATAATTCTCAGCTCTAACACTTCCATAGCTCCAACCGCAGTATTTTTTTGACTCGTATTTTCACTGTGCGATGGGGAATCTGATGTCAACTCTTTGTGCGGTCTTTTATGATGTTGCTTATCACCATTGTTATATTTCGGTGCAGGTGGAGGTGTTCGTTTCATTTTTAGTACTTATTGATACGAATATATATATACGTGCCCTTTGTTTTTTAATTGAAATTCGATGGGTAAAATGAATTGAACTCACCAAAATAATACTTGGATAAAGTGATGTGTACAAATAAGGTTTAGTGCAACTCGTTTTTAACTTTATTAATAATTTATTTACTGGTAAAAAGCAAAATTTTATAGAGCGACCGTAAACTGGACTTAACACTAGCAAACCAGGGTTGCCAATTTTTTTTTGTTATATTGTGTGAATTATATCATCATCATCATCATCGGCTCGACAACCGGGGTCCGGTCCTGGCCTCCTTCAACAAGTCTCTCCACCTATCCCGGTCTTGAGCCGACGCCATCCAGTTGCGCACCCCAAGGCTTCGGGCGTCCTGGTCTACGCCATCTCTCCAGCGCAAGCATGGTCTACCACGCTGCCGTCTACCATAGAATGTACCACAAAGGACTTTCCGAGCAGATTCCTCTTCACTCATGCGAGCTAGGTGCCCTGCCCACCGGAGTCTACCGAGCTTAATTTTTGTCACTATGTCTGCTTCAAGGTAGATTGCGTACAATTCATGATTGTACCGTCTCCGGAATCGCCCTTCCTCACATATGGGGCCAACAATTCTCCTTAAGACTTTTCTCTCGAACGCGGCTAAGAGGTCGGAGTGTCTTTTGCTAAGCACCCAAGTCTCGGATCCATACGTGAGTACTGGCAGGACCATGGTCCTGTACAGCAGCAGTTTTGAAGTTATGGTGAGATTTCTGGATTTGAAGAGCTTTGACAGACTATAGTAGGCTTTGTTGGAATTGAGCAGCCGCCCGCGTATTTCTTCTTCTATATTATTATCGGCTGCTACTATTGACCCAAGGTATTTAAAGGATTGCACCACTTCAAATTCGTGCTCCGCTACCTTGATTGTTTGACCAACTGTTCTTCTCGCATTCGACGCCACCATGTACTTTGTTTTACCTTCACTAATGTGCAGCCCCAGATTTTGTGCCGCCTGCTCGATCTGGATGAAGGAATCGTGTACAGCTTGTTCGGTTCTTCCGTTTTTCTATTCTTCTGAGCTCTTTATATTCATCTTCGCGTGCCCGCGTTCTATGAGATTGTTGCATTGCTCGGTACGCAACATTCTTACGTTCAGTCGCTAGCTTGCATTCATCATCAAACCAGTCGTTCCGACTTCTACGACTGCTGCCTAAGATGGAATTGGCAGTACTAATGACAGTGTTTTTAAGGCGTGTCCACTTCTCATCTACGCCCAGCATACTGGCTCCAGGACTTACTCTCCCTGGATCGAGTGGTTCTAGGGCGAGTCCTAACGCAAGTCCAAAGGTGTTACTGGTGTTTTCATTGCGTAGTGCAGCCGTGTTGATTCGAACCTGATCGGCGGATGCAATACGTCTTCGCAAGGCAATCCGCCCTCGGAAAACCATACCAACAAGATAGTGATCCGAGTCGATATTGGCACCTCGGTACGTTCGTACCGTCATCAAGTTCGAGTAGTGGCGACGGTCTATCAACACGTGGTCAATTTGGTTACGAGTGGCTCCATCAGGTGATACCCAGGTGGCTTTGTAGATATCTTTACGCGGGTACCTGGTACTCGCAACGACCATGTTTTTCGATGCTGCCAATTCTAGGACTCGAAGTCCATTGTCATTAGTGTTCTCATGCAAACTATGGGTGCCTGCGTAATGCCTGAATACCGGATCCCGACCTATTTTAGCGTTCAAATCCCCAAGGATGATTTTAACATCATACCTTGGACTGAGTCAAAAAATTAGAGGCGGAAATAATTTTTTTTTTGAAAGTCTTCAACTTGGTGATAATAAAACAATGAAGTGAATGAATTTTACGGACATCAAATTTTGCACCATTACCTACGAAAAAAAAGGACATTTTTTTTAATATGTCAGTGGAACTCAAAAGCAAATTTTCTGAGTTAATTAATACCAGTGGTATTTAGCTGTATTTTTGGCATCTGACGAACTAAAAAGTGACGTTTAAAAGTTGATGGATAATATTGCCAACATCACGCAAGCTGGGGTAAATCTACCAAAATAAAAAAATCTAATATTGAGTATTTAACTTTTCTTATAGAAAATCTGTCTAATTTTCAAAATAAAGTAGGTTAGGTACCTGTAAATTTAACTTCATCTAAGTTGAAGTTTAGTCTGACATAAACTTTTTATTGATATTTTTGGATTCTCCTTAAATTAAACATTAAATAAGATGAACATAATCATTAATGAATAAAAAATCACTCCAAGTTGAACTGGAACTACGGGTCAACTTTAAATAATTTCTGAGATACGCGAAGAGTAAGAATTCCTTGATGTTTGTTAAGTCAGAAGTTTTTTTAAGGGACCATGTACACATTTAAAAAAATAAAAAAAAATTATTTTTTTATCCTACTATTTTGTTAGTGTATGGCTGAAAATGTCTTTTGTTTTTAAGTAAAACAATGAAAACTTACGAAGTTGCAGCCTTTCAAGTATAACATTGAAATTTCCAAAAAAAGTTTTGGATCTTGATTGAAGGTTGGCAGTAGTTCGTCTTAAATGCGAAAATATCTTCTTTTGTTTATTTTTATAATTTTTATATAAAGGACCAGGGTCTAAGTGACTTGCAACTCTCAACCATTCCTGTGTGTGTGTTGTAACAGGAATTGACAGTTTATTGGAAAAAAAGATCCATGAAAAAATGATAAATGTTTGTTGTTGTAGTTTATTTATTTGTTTTCTATGATGTTCAAATTTTTGACTGGCTGTTAGGCCTAGGTCCTCGCTAATAGCCTTATTTAAAAATAAAAAAAAAATACTCATACGCCACAGTGTACAAATATTTTCACATATATTTTGTTTGCATATTACACATACGCCACAGTGTACTATTTTTTCAAAGAAGTATCTTATTGGTTAATTTTACAAAAGATATTTTAAAATATTTTTCTTATACGTAATGGGATTTTTTAAGGTCTTAGAATGCAACAGAAGACAACAGAACCTAACAGGAATAAAACTAGAGCTAAATTTTCCCACACACTAATAATGACTTCCGTGTGACAAAAAAGATTGGATGCTTGTCCAAATAACCTGCTACCTGCAACTTTTATCAATTTAAAATCTAAAAACGTAAAATTCGGATACTGCCTGAAGAAAGAAGTTTCACAGTGACATTTTTGTTTGGGATTTTCTTGTTTAACATTGGCAGGATACTAGTGGTATGATGCGAAAAGCTTTGCTACCCACACAGTGCGATGTGTGTTTTCACACAAAAACCCTCTTTTCGTTGTTCTAATTTTTATTTAATGTAGGTATAGTTCTTTATGTCCCACAGGAAGATTAACACCCTTATTTATTAACCATTTTACATATTATGTAGGTTTTTATATATTATACCTACGACCCATTTCCTACTTTTATAAAGGGTTTGTTAATCCCAATATACTCATAATGGGGTGTGTTGGGTTTGGAGGGACACAAAAATTGTTGATGTTGCCTATCCTTATTTTTGTTCAGACAGGAAAGAGCATTTTACAAAAAAAAAACAATACCAGGGAAATAATACTGGGTAATGGTTTGCAGCCACAATTAATTTTTGAATAATCAAAACACTTTGCATTTAAACGCCTAAATATGGTAAAGGGTGTTTTTTTAAATTTTTTAACAGTTTTTTAACTGGTGGCCATTAAGATAGCTGTTAAGTGATTTTTGTATACATATTTTAGTTTGGCATTTCAACATGAATAGACTAACTGGCCAGAACGTTAGATCACTGGTGACTGATTGATTTATTAAAGGAATTAAATTGCCCTCGACATGGAAAAATGTCGATGTTTTTTGAAATCAGTCCGGCGAACCTTACAGGTGGAAGTGGGAGAGTTGTAATCTCAGTCTAGATCAAAACAATCATCACCTTCGGTTAAAAAGGAGAAGAAAAAATTTTTATATTTATAATGAAAATACAAACTGCCAGATATACTAAATACTTATTATTAGAATAGCCTTTCAGACGTCAGTGAACTTAAAATTCTTAATTTGCATTGTTATTAATTATAGCTAGATACATTTTTTTTGATTTGCGTAGTCTGTAGCATGATCATTTGAAACAATAGATATTTGTGTAAACATAAACATTTGTAAAATCACCTTGTCAAATAGATACAAAAAGTAACAAAAATATTTTCTTTTGTACGTAAAAACTGTACTTAAATTTATTTATAAGTCTTAATAAATTTATTTACCAGAATGGTCAACAAATCACTATCAGAATGCAATCTTAAATTTCCTGTACCTGACAATGCATTTATATAGAAAAAAAATATAAATAATTTTTCAAATAAAGGCTTGACGATGATTATTGTGATTATTGTGTGATGATTATTGATATTTGAGTGGCTTTTTTTTCATTTAGTTAAAAAAAAATTGTACCCTTATTTTTTTCGTTTAGTTTAAAAAAGAAAAGAATACACTTTGGCGTATACGTACTTAAAAAAAAATTTTTTTTAGTTCAGTTAAAAAAAATAAAGACGATGGTACACTTTGGCATATGCGTACTTTATTTCTTTTTCTTTTAGTTGACTGCTGATCTGAAGGTTCAATCCCCAGTCTAGGTTCAGTTTAAAAAAAAGATGATACACTTTGGCGTATACGTACTTTTTTTTATTTCCGCATTTTTGTTTAATGGTACATGGCGTATACGTTCCGTTTTTTAACTTCCCATAGGGAGTTATTGTAATCGGTCCGATTTGTCAAATTGAAATTTTTGACATTTCTCGACGTTTCAAGGTCCCTAGAGCCTATATCAATCATTTTTAGAGAGATGTCTGTGTGTGCGTGTGTACGTACGTTCGTACGTCCGTACGTCCATACGTTCTGGTACCATTTTTCGTCGTCGATATCTCAAGAACGAGTAGAGATATCGACTTGAAATAAATTTTGTTTTACAGATAATAACTTCGAAAGAAGCTGAAAGGGCGTTTATTAATATTCAATCAGTTGTTCTTTTACTATAGCAGTTTAAAAAAGAAGTGAAAATTTTTGTTGGGCTCAAATATCTCACGAACAAATAATGCTATTGACTTGAAATAACACATTATGACGTCATACAAATTTGATATGAATTTGGAAAAAAATCAATATACCGTTATTTTTTAAAATCAAAAAAACTCAAAAAAAAAATTTAAAACTCTAATATCCTTAGATGGAAAAACGATATTAAATTTAAAATAGTTTTATTTTACGTAAAATGTTGTTTTTGACTACTGGTGAAAATTTCAAAAAAATTCAATGGACAGTTTTTTTACAAAAAATTAAAAACTACAAAAAATTCTACCAAAAATTGGTATAAATTGTCTTTCGACCCAAATTTCTCAAAAACGGGTAACGATATTTACTTCTTGTTTGTTTTATTTTCTACATAACATAATTGTTAGCAACTGATAAAATTTTGACAAATATTGAATGGGCAGTTTTTTAACAAAAAATCAAAAACTGTTAAAAATTCTAATGAAAAGTAGTTACAATTGTATTTCAGCTCGAATATCCTGAGAACGAACAACAATTGTGCCTTCTAAAATATTTTATTTTATACATAGTACAATTTTTTATGAAAGGTTAAATTTTGACAAATATCTAATTGATAGTTTTTGACAAAAAATATAAAAAAAAATAAACTAAAAAGTGGTAAAATTGGTTTTTCGACTCGAATATCTTGAGAACGAGCAATGATATTGACTTTGCCATTAGGTATTTAATTTTATACATAATAAAATTTTTTACAGCGGGTATATATTTCACATATACTTAACTGACATTTTAAACAAAAATATAAACAGAACTAAGAAAATTCCCCATTCGTTAAAAAAACGCGCGGAAGTTTACCTCCTGGGTCACGTGAAAACAACTTATACATCAACAATCTCTATAATATATGTGCATTTCGTAAATTTCTTTAAATAATTAAAATACTTTTCAATCTTAAAATAATGATTGTTTGAATTTAACAGCTAAAGGTTGTTTCGCAGAAAATTTGGTTATTTGAAAAAAAACTAAATATAAAGTTTTCAAGATCACAAATGGGAAGTTATCAGTGTGGGTCGCACCCAGCCTCTTTTTTTTTACTTTCTGCATTTTGTTTGTGTGTGTTTTGTATGAGTTTATGTCAATTCAAATGTTATTGTTAAAATCACAAGAAGTTGCTTAATAAGGCTTCCGAAAGCCATATATTTATGTACGAAAAACAAAACATTCATGGTTGTAACAATCGTTTTTGAAATGTGTCACAATCAATTAAATTAAGTATCACATCAAATAAATCTCTTTATACACACAAATTAAATGCAGTTTTTCATTTCAAAACGATCATACATAAAAAAAAATAAAAACAAACAAAAAGTCAACTGACGTGAAACCAACAAATTTCCATGAACCTACATATTATGCATATGTTTAATATTTTATTTAAAAAAAAAGAAGAAAAGACAGGTATGTACATACGTTTGTACATTTATTCATATTAAATGATACTTTAGCCCCTGTTTAGCACATCCTACTTGTTTGTAGAAGACTTTCATTTTGTCTTGTCAGCACATTATCATCCAAGAGCTAGTTGACGCATCGCATATACATATGTATTGTATGTACCTTCCCTTTTGTAAGGAATAAACAAATAGAGTGCCTTTTGGCTGCCTGTCTGTTGGCTTTATAGTGGTGTCATGTCACAACGACAGCAGAGCAACAGTAGGAGAAGAAGCAGCAGGCGGTAGCTAGCAGTGATGAAAGAGCACACGCTTAGACCATATAATAAGGTCGATTGCGATGCCACAAAAAGTGCCAGAGGAGGTGGATACTCCCATCATCACTGTCTGTAGGTACTGCTGAAACATTTTGATGAAAGCTTTTGATTAAAAACCGTACCGGTCGTAGTTGTCATATCGTTTTTAATTCTAAAGAACATACCGTTGCCCTAGGATAGGTTTCCTTAGATATGAGAGATGAGTAAGGCAAATGAACAATAGTCCTTTTAATACACCTAGGTAGCTAGATATCTAGCTAGCTAGCTAGCTACAAGGTATACAAGATAGTTATTCAAAAGCTGGGTAGGTGTTTCATAAACATTCATTCATATATTCATGATTATTTATAGTGAATGGGTTATGTATGTATGTTTACCTTCCTAGAGCTAAGACTTGCAAACAGTGTTTTAGAGTCTTATGCTGGACGTTATTAAATTTGCATTGCCTTAAATCATTTAAACATTTGTGTGATTCAAAGATACTACGTGCATAAGCTTTTAGGGAAATCAATATGGAATAGAATGAGCAGAATCTAAACCAAATATTGGTTTGACATTGCGTCAAGGATGTCATTTTCAAAAATGTTTTTTTTTATTGAATTTTTCGGTGCAAAACATTTGAAAAATCAAAATTCCCTTGAAATTTTGGATTTTTTTTTATAACGGATTGGTTGATATTTTTGATACAACGACGGGAGCGTTTCAGCTAGGAAAAAAATTAGGACCTCAAAATTGACCATCATCCTACTTAAGAATACCAATTATTCTGTTTACCTATTATGTATAATATCAAAAAAATGTTTAACAATAGGTACATATGTCCAGAAAATATTTTATCGCTCTATTATTTTTCAGATAAATCAGGTTTGTTTTGACGGCTGTATCGGTATTTTCGGCAGTATGAAAAGTAGTACTTTGTATAAATATAACAATATTCATAATTTCAATAAAAAAAAATTTGACGAATTTTTTCTACACATTTTTTGACAGTGAGTTTTTGACATATTTTTTCTATAAATGCGAACATTTCGTTTGTACATACATTTTTTTTAAATTTTCTCGCGGTTCAAAATTATTTGCAGTTCATTTTCTTTAAAATTTTTATTTCTAATTTTTTTTAAACTAAATTAATTTTGAGATCATCAAAATAGACAAAATTTTGTTTTTCGAAAATTAAAAAAAAAAATTTAGCACCACGAATTTTTTTTTAAATTATTAAAATACACTTCTCTTTTGAAAATTTCTTAGAACCCGCAATTACTTCTCAGCGAAAAAAATGTTTTTAATGGCACCAACCTGACGACTGAACAAGCCCTAAGTAGAGCAACAATTTTTGTATTAAAAGCTATTTAAAATTTGTACATGATTCTGTATTACAAAATTCTGAAGAAAATATTTTTTTTTTTTTTGAAAATAACGATTTTTTTGGAAAGCTAGTCAAAATTAAATAAAACTCTGTAGACGTTTTTAAAAAAATAAAATTAGCAGGAAAAAAAATGTTGGTCCTATATTTTTTTTTCTTAAGTGAAAAAACATATTATGGAGATTTTAAAAGCCACATAAATCGTCATTCTCGAATAATTGCGGTTAGATGAAATTCTAATTTTAAACAAAAATACTCAAGGAAAAGTCTCCACAAAAAAAAACCATCTTCGATAAAATACAACATGACCAACTTAACTGATGGTATCTGCACAAAGATGATACCCCGAACTCTTAGTTTATAATTTTTCGAAAGCGACCCACGTTCCAACACTATTGCCGAAGGAAGGCTTCTCCTGGACCAATCAAATGCAATCAACTGCATTTAGTTGGCATCGGACATGAGGCAATTCAAATGCAGGGACCTGCTGACGTTTATTCAGGTCAAGTGGTGTGGGATAGTTGTAGTCCCAATGGGGACAAACAATCGTCGCCCGTCGTCGGTTCAAGAAGAAGAAGACCTATTCAATTTTTCTTTTAGTAATACTGTTCTTCGTACATATCCAGTTTCCTTAGAAGCCTTTACACTATCGTTCTATGAGTTTTAATTTTATTTAAATTATTTGTTTTTTAATTTTAAATTCTTAATCTCAGCAATCAATTTTACACAATTTTATACTAAGTTTAATAATTTATTAAAAAAAAACAAAACTCACCAAACTTAACCTTCCATCAAAGTTCTTGCCCATCTTCGATAAATAATGAAACCAAACAAAAAAAAAAACGTCGATAAAAACTCTCAATGCCAAATTGAGTGAATAATAACTTATCTGCGTGCAGTGTATTAATAAATTAATCATTATATTATATACATCGCATCCAAGAAGCCCGTAATTAAGTCTCAAAATTATTTATTACCTTGCTAATAAATGTCCCATGAAATATGTCTGCAAGTTGGCGATGCGATGCCTGTACAAGTATATATGTATGTACCTTCGAGTATATAATGAATAAAATCTTTGGGTGCTAAAAGAATGATTTTAATGGCGTGACTAAGCACTATCTTACGTCCGAATAGAAGAAAAAAAAAAGAACAAATCTTCGACAGAGATAGATAAATTAATTGAGATTTTTTTTGATCTATCTAAAAAGGTATGAATCCATTATGCCTGCACGCAAAATAAATAAAATAAATTCATATGTAATATATAAGTTCTATACAGGGTGATTTGAATAAAGTGTAAAAAAGGTTTGAGCATGCCTATGTTGATTGAACCGAGACATGAAAAATACCGTATAAGAGGGGGTATATTTCCTTCCCTTAAGATGACAATTCTCTTGACAAAGTTGAGTTAGCCAAGAAAAAAAATTAAATATGATTGCAACACCAACAATGCTTTCCGATAGAATTTTTAAAGGCGAATTCAAATTCGTTTATTCCCTTTTTAAATCAATTTCTTTGAATGCGTACATTTATGTATTTGAGCTGAATTTTTTCAAAACTTTCCGTTCAATTATTAATTTGAAGTCAAATGCTTATAATGATAATTTCAGTTACCAATGAATGGTGTGAGATGGCGTTGGAGTATAACGCCCAATGAAAAATACCCAAATCTATATTCAAAAATCGCGTCAAATTTTACAAAATTATCATTGTATTTTTGTTCAATTTTAGCTTTATTTCGAATTCTGATAGTTTTTTCTGAATTTAAGAACTCCCAAAACAAATAAATTGAAAATTTAAATGGGAAAGAACGAATAAAAAAATTTTGATAAAAAAGAAGAATTTGTTTGGAAATATCGCCAATATTGAGGAACTAGCGCTAAATTTTTACAAAAACAGTTTGCAGCGAAAATGTTTGGTGGATATACGAATTTTGACAATATTTTTAAATTTTAGGCGTTAAAAAAAAAAAATTTGCGAACAATTTGTTTAGGAGTTCAGTTTTTTTTTTTTTTTGTTTTTATAACAAAGTTAATTTAGACGTTCGCTCATATCTTTGAAACTATAAGATCTCAAAACTATCCGATCTTGAAAGTTTGATTTTTTGTTAAAAAAAATTGGAAGCAAAAACTGCACTCAATAACGTAAAATAAAAAAAAAAAATTGAAAATGAAAATCACAATTTCATAAAACTTACATTTTCAAAAACTATGTACCTTAGGAACAACAACTTAAACAACTTGGTTTGAAAAGCGAATAAAAAAATTCAGCTTTCACTTTGAAATGAGCTATAGCATTACATTGTACCTAGATATTGTAACCGTTGTGTTTTAATAATTGTGTTTTTGTGTTTTAAATCATTTTTTAAAAAATAAATCCTCCCACCAGCACAGAAGCGGGCGGAAACAGGCAATTCACCTGTTCCTACACGATTTTTTTCTTGTATCGATTCAACCTACACGTTCAGACTTTATTAAAATCACCCTGTATTGTTTACATGTACATAACATTACGATGAGGAAATTTTAAGTAATTGTTTAAAAACGAAGTTCTTTTTGAGTCTTACTACGAGTATATCTGTAAATATAAAGTCCTTTTGTTTTCTGTGTTTGACTTTAAATTTATAAGAGCTTTGAATATTGAAAAAAACAGCAATTAATGCTCGTAATGTAAAATTTTCAACAAAGAAAACTTTTTTTTTGTTTAAGAATTAATGTTTTTTATTAAATTTTTCTAACGTATGTATTTGTTTTGTCACAAATATTGTGCAATATTGTTAATAAGAAAGTCTAAGTTATTTATTCACGTCATATATATTTATTAAAGGGAAATAATACACTGAACAATCTTTTGTTTATTTTGGGATATACCAGTAAGTTAACTATAAACTATAATTCATTTCAGGCTTATCCATTCCTTACTTCCTTGTAAATATTATTACCGATAACCGATAACCGATAACTCTTATTGGCAAGAAAATAAACAGAACACTAAAAAGTCAAATAATAAAGTCATGACGATTTGGAGCAAACTTATCGTGAGATGAATGAATAAAACAAAAATTCAACTATTAATTATTTTTTAATTGTTCAAGTTCATTGTGATAGAAATAAACATAAAATTGAAGAACAAAGAAAACAATTAATAATTGTTACCTAATTGTCATACGGTAGCTAATTTTTCGCAACTAAGCAAATTTCTATTTTCCTTGAATTTAATGACTTATGGCACACAAATAAATATTTTTTAAATTAATTTTATTGGTTTTTTGATAAATCTTATAGTTCTGACTCATTTCATTTTGAGTGATTCTAATTTTAGTTAAAAGTTGAAAACATTTTATTTTCGTACAGTAAATAGATAACGTAAGGTTTTTATTTATAAGAGTTATTTTCTGGTAAAAAATTTACTTCTCTAGCAATATTTAATTTACATAACTCGAATTGAGTCAACTCAATAAAATATATTCTTAATAATTTTTTTTTTTTAAATATTCGTACGTTCTTAAGATCAAAGAAATGCGATGACTCTAAACTATGCAAAAATATATTATTTTACAAAAAGATTTTTAAATCGAGCAAAACATCTGCGAAATCTTATATAAAAACTTCAAAGCATTTTTTTTAAAACAACATAAATAAAAAAAATTGTTTCTCTCTTTTGAATATAAATTTATTGCGATTTTTCAGTAATTAAAGATAATAAACGCATTTACGCTTCATATTTATCAACGGGGGGTCTTAAGAACTATGATATAAGTAAGTTTTCGTTTTTTTGTTGTTGGAAAAAAAGTTTATTTTTTTCTTTATAAACAAAACAAATATTAATCGAATGTATTTACGAAATGACGAGATAAAGTTTAAGGTTTGTAACAACGAACATAATATGCATAACAAATTGCTTGAAATTGGTTTTAGTTTTATAATTTATATTTGTATTTTGCAGAAAATTCTCCGTGTTTTTTTTTTTAACTAGCGCGCAATCAAGAAGATTTTATGTACCCTTTATATGCCTGAGACACAGTGCAAGCTTTAGGTAAGTAGGAGGAGATTTGAAAGGAGACGTCGGTGAACATTAGTCTTGAATTTCAGTACAAGAATTTAAGGCATGAACCACTAAATGTTAAGCAAATTACAGCCCTAAATTTGTATTATTTGAATGTCGACGTGGCGTTACTGACTTTACGCTAGTTAATAGCGTCCTTAGTTTTCTCTAAAACTCATCTTACAATTTTGATGAAACTTTTTGATGTTCTTTTGTAGGTAATTTCAATTATTGACCCAAAAATATTTTTTTTTGAGTAACAAATATTTTTAAATGTACCAGTTTTTCATTTTCGATTTTCTCATAAATACTTTGATAGATTGCGATCAAAAAATTTTGCCAAAAATGTTCTATATAATCTTTATAATGTTAAATATCACATTTTCAAGAAGAAATTTTGATTTTTTTTTAAAGCGCCATACTTTATCAAAAACTAAGAACTTGCATACCAATCTTAAAATAAAAATTATTTTTCGAAAAAATGATTTTTTTAAATTCATATTTGTCGATACCAAACGCTTATAGCATCATATGTTTATTGAGTTCTAACTTCTTTTTTGGTTTATTTTAGCAATTAAACAACCTCTACAGTAAAATGGCTCTTTGGTATTTTCTTACAAAAAATTACGAAATCGGAAAAATTCTGTGATGGTGCCGAGACGAGACTGAAATTTTTCAATTTTAAGAAATTCAAAAGTCTCGGTTTCGTTTCGTGGCAAGCCCTAATTGATTGAATATTTTAAGCGAATTTTAAATCAAAAAGAATTCTTTTCCAGTTCAAAGCCAAATCCTGTTTAATCCAACTAAAGTCTAAAATCCAACTGTCAAAACCAAAGTGATGTAATACATGAATTTGTTTTTTTTTTTGAAGGAACTCAATTTAAACAACTATACACAAACCACCAAAAACCAACAATTCAATCAAATTCCACTTTGTAACACATGTGGCCAAATCCATTTCAAAGCAAAACAACAAATTAATTAGACCACACCTTAATCCTCAGGCCATTCCATCGGGATTCAACCCAATTAAAAAATGTTGCTCTCAATCACATCTCTAACCTTAAGTGGACTAGCTAGCTATATATGAACGGTTGAAAAAACAGAAAGACAACAAAACAAAAAAAAAACACTTCTATTACCTCTGTAAGAGTTCATTTAAAAAAAATAAATAAAAGTGCAAAAAAGCTTCGTTTTTCATTCACCTAATAGACTGTCAGTCATCCTACTATTTTTGTTATTTTTTGTTATACCAACGCTAACGGTTTATATGATACTCAAAGGATTTCACAATAAGTTTTGCAAGGTGTCATTTTATTGTTGTTTTTATATTTTTTGCTGTGGTTTTTTCTAAGCAGAGATAATTTATTTATTTAAACTAAGAAATCTCCAGGTTTTGAAAAAGGACTATTCTCAAAATCTACTAAGTATAAGTTACTTCTTTTACTTCATATTCATATAAATAATAAAATAAAGTTATCCTTGCAACTTGCTTATTTATGCAATCGTTTTAGATAGAAACTTAAGAGTACTATATTAGCATTTTATCTCAATACGCCTGACACACAGCTCAACCACTCGATATGAAGTAAAAATATGCAAAATATGATCGTAAGTTTTTTTTGCATTAGTTTTTATAAAGGATTATAAGCTTCTTCTATAATGTTGGTACCATGACAATCCTTTTCGCACTATAAAATTCATCCCTTTACTATCTAGTATCTACTTAAAGGAAGAGCATCCAGCTCCAGCTCCTCCTCTTCTTCTCTTACACTTGAATCCACTTAATTTGGAACCTACCACGTACTATTTGAAAGGAGTCTTTGAACTTTTCTTCTCTACAATAAATTCAAAGCTTTTCCTACAAAAAAAAAAGTAAAAGACACACTTGAATATGAGACAAACATTTTATTAAAATGTTAGATAAATATAATCCTGCAAAAAAGAGAGAGTCAAACGAATGAAGTATCTTTTATTCAATTTACTATTATCGACTCATGTATTAATATATGTATGAATGTGTATTTAGTCTCCTTTCAAAGTTACAGAGAGGAGAGTAGATAGAAGTAGAACTTTTTGAGAACATCATATCATCTGTGAGTAAATTTCAGATGAGAGTTATTTTTTATTGTTATTCTTTTTTTTTCTAAAATTTTGGAGAAACAGCTTTTCATTGTAGCAGCTTTTTTTAAGTTGGTAGGTTAGGTACTTTGTGTGGATGAAAGTTCATTTTGGCTAACAGATAAAATAGTAGAATTTCAGAGTTGTCGTTTCAAAAATATTAGAGGCTATTGTAAACAGAAGCTTTAGTTTGTCAAATACATATTAACTTTGATACAGTAAACGTTCTTCTAGTTTCTTACAATAAAGCACTGTAGAAGCAGATAAGCAAACTAGAAATTTAATTTAATTTATAGTTTATATAAAGTAAGTTTTGAAGTTTTGAACTCTTAAATAAAATCAAACTCGAAATATTAATCAGGACTTACACTACGATGATAGAGAACTCGGTCTGTATAAAAGTCTTTTTCGGTATAGTGGTCCATCTGTAATATGGAACTTGAGGTTTCTAAACTACTGATGGTTTTTTTATTTGGGACTTGAAGTTTCTAGGTAATTCTCTGGAGGCGAAATTCATATTTTTTTGATTAACTTCAAAAATAACCGTAACTGGATACATGAAATGTGCCATTTTTTATGACATTTTTTGAATGTTCTTGTACCTGATTAAAATTATTAGGTCAAAAAAGGTACTGATAAAAACCTAATTATCAGATGTACTTGCCATAGGACCAGATTGGTTTCCAAATTTTTACGGACTCTGATTATATGTACTTTAAAAAAAACATTTTTTTTAGATACTCAATACTGCATAGTTACTAACTTGCATAATTTTTTGTTTTTAAAAAAGAACTTAAGATATTTCATATAAAATAACTCATTCTTGAAAAACTAATTTTATGATTTTTGATTTTTTTTTTTACAAAAATTCGTTTTTTTTTTTTGTACAGTGGAATTCTTCTTAAGTTTTGGGTTCCAACTTCTGTTTTGACTTCTGTTTCGGACCTTTCAACAGCAAATTTGAGAATATAATTAAATCTAGGTCCAATTACCGGTACAAAAGGCTGTTTCTTATGCATTGAATTTTTGAAAACTTAATAAAGTTGCGTTCTTTTAGGCAATAGTTACAATTTTCAGTTATTTTTGTATTATTAAAAATGTCAAATTTTAAAATTTAATTAATTATTTTAAAAATTCAATAAGCAACCCAAAATTTAAGTCCTTTTGATTTTAAATAATTTTTGGTCTGTGAGTGCAGTCAGCTGTTTTTAATTTCGTTTGAAATCCCATCTTGAGTTTGTTTTTGTGAAAACTGTGTGAAGTTTGGTGCATATTTTTGAAAAGGACCCACTTATGTTCTTGTCTTATTCCAACCGATCATCTTTCGCTGCTACCTAGTCCTTAAATTAAAATGAACTACAAAGAGGTAAATTTTCGCGGGGTTCATAGTAAGACTTCCTTTCAAAATAGAGAACTTGGGGTTTGGAAAAAAATGAGACGAAATATTTTTTTTAAAGGACTACTCTAATGCACATATTTATGTACCTGCAGTCTGCACGATTGTATGACGAAAACTATTTCTTTATTTTCACTTAAACTTTATGCTATTAAAACAGACTGAGTAAAGATACTACCTTTTAACTACCATCAGCAGCCCTGGTTTGCGATTCATTTTGTTTAATGTTGCTAAAGAGTTCATCATCTCGATTCTATCTCAATTTTATTTTTTTGCTTTATCTGTTCAAATTTGTCAAGAGCCTTTTGTATCAACTAACTTCGTTGTATTTGTAATAAATCATCTTTACAAATACACAAGTGTCATAAGCATCACTGCCTCAACAAAGAACCAACTAAAATTAAATATAATGAAGGACTTCGTCTTATTTCAATTTCTTTTTGCCATTTAATTCTGTGTATGCACATTTTTAATACAAATCATTTATTTTTCTTCAACAAAAATATTCAAAGTATTAAGAAATTGTGTATTCCACTTGACAGCAATTAAAACATTCAACAGATACTTGTCGTTCTTAACCTGGCCCATAAATTATACCTCATTGACATAAGAAAAAAGAGAAAAAAAAAAAATCAGGAAAATGAAAAGAAAAACATGTCTAAATGCTGAGGTTGAAATTGAAACAATGGATAACAAGTAGCAGCAAGTGTTACTAAATAGAACAAGATACTATATTTAAACTACTCAACAACGCTTATGAATCATCAAAGCAGCAACACCGCCACACCGGCTGACTGCTGCCATGTTTGTAAGCACGTGAGTGGTGTGGTTGTATTTTTTTTTTTCATATACAATGCGGTCTCTAAGTGCTTGTTCAAAAGTTTTTATTCTTTTTTTTTTGTTTCCTTTAGCTCTGATGCGTGCCACGAGTTCGAAACGGAAGAAGTTTTTTAAGTTGGAAATATTGAATTTTATTCGTTTTAGTTCTAACATACGAGTAGATAGGGACAGCACACTTTTTGCACAAAAGCTGCTTTAAGAGTTGAAAACGTGACATTGGTAAAGTTCTTTATTGTGGTTGCTGTATCCTCGTGCTTGTGTTTTTAGTAAATCTTTTAATATTTAAAATTAAAATTGGCATAGGTTTGTATACGTACAATAAAAAATGACGTATACGTCATAGTGAACCAACATTTCATACTGGAAAGTATTTGTTTAAAGATAGAAAAAGTGGGAGAAAATTTTCAAAGGGTTGTTCAATGAAGATACTGTTCTAGAAAATTAATGATACAGTATTGTGTAGAAGTTTTTTTTTTAATATTTTACAAAGGTCAAAATGGTTTAAATGAATGTTGGATTTTTTATTTAACTGATTTTTCAAAAAAAAAGTTTACCATTTAATAAACTCCGAAACTTGATGTCAAAAAAAAAAAATTACCTAATTTTATAATATTGAATTTTCAAAAAAATTTTCTTAACACAAAAAATTTTGATAGGCAATATTATTAAGATTATAAAGAACATCTTTCTCAAAAAAATTTGAACTGAATCTGTTTATAAAGAAAAAAAGAAAACCAGAAATTCTGTTTTTTGGAAGCTACTTATTTACGATTTTTTGAAAAGAAACGACTTTGTTTTTTGGAACTTAAAAAATTTTATATATGTATCTTTTCTAGAAAATCAATCAAAATCCCTTAAGTTTATAAATTTAAGAAAAATGGCTCCAGTAGTTTGGGCTGTTAGTCGATAATTTTAAAAATAAAAAAAAAATAAAAAATATTTTTTATTTATTCAATAATTTTTAACTGATTCTTAATATTTCTGCTTTTTAACTGTCCAACCTCTTTTGATATTAACATTATCTAGTACGCTGGTTTTTAGTAAATAAATCAAAATATAAACTTTTTTAACTTTCGAAATTCGTTATGATAAAATTATGATTTTTTTTGCTACTAAAAATTCGAACTCGAGTTTAATCAAACTTGACTTTACTATGAAAGGGAAGTTGAGATACAGCCTAAACGGGTGGGTGGACTGTCTTGAAACTTAGTGTATAGAATCTTTAGGAAGTATCTGCATATTTGATGATTTTTGTTTCAAGATCAAAAATAAAGGTAACTGCGACATGTTTTTTTTTTTGTTTCCCTTTTTGGAAAATTCGATTTTCGGAAAGCGTTTTCGACGATTTAAAAAAATCAGCAAATTTATGCAGATGTTACTTGCTTTAAATGAAAAAATGTTTCGTCCCAAAATATGGACTGGTAAATATTTAATCACTTTTGTTGTATTTTCGATTTTCCCAAAAATGGTTACCTACTCTGATTATAATAAAAATGTTCATAAAGAAGCATCTTCAATTTATGAATTATTTTAAAATTATTTGAGTTTTGAAAACGAAAACAGTTTTTTGCAAATTAAATATTTGAAAAACGACTGTATATATTTTTTTTCAATATTATCTTTAAATACTTTACTTGGTTGAGCCAAAATTAATTTTAGTTTCAAATGTAACTGTACCTACCAAACAATTTGAAAAAATAAAATTAAAAAAAAACCGTTTTCAAAAATTTAATTAATTCCAAAAAAAAATTTTCAAAAATCCCGATCCTAAACGAAACTTTTAGATTTTAAAAATTTTATATAAAAGAGTGTCCAGCTTACATATTTCAAAAATAAATTTAATATTTTGTGTATTTTTTTAAGCATTTTCACAAATTTTACTTCGATATGAATTTTATTTATAACAACACAAAAAAAGAACGAAGGCTTTTAGTGAGTGACAAAATACATAGATAAGATACTAAACAAAAATTGATTGATTGTCTCTGTTATTAGTCATTTCTGATTTTAGAAAAAAGAAAAAGACACTAAATTATTAAATTAAGTTAAAACATAACATTTCAATTTTTGACTCGTGCCAATTTGTTCTTAAGTAATAGATTGCTGTATTTTTTTTATTTAAATCTTTTGAAGAACCAAGAGAAGGCAAAATGCCAATGTTGATGATTGATGAAGAATATTAGTGCGAACACAGGTTCCGAATATGTTTTAGGTAGGTATTGTTTTTATTGTCGTGATTTTTACGATAAGTTAAAAAGCGTAACTAAAAAAATCACATTTTGACTCATGCTTTGATCATAAAGCAATGTCCCACCATTAGTGAACAATTTTAACCTTTTTTGCTTTTATTATTACACAAAGGAAGCGTAAAAAACTTGCATGCTAGCTTACATTTTGTTTTTGCATTAGCGTAAGTATTCCACATCGATTGCGTTTACGATAAAATATTTCTGCGTTGTTAAACGCTAATGCCCAGCACGAATGCTTGTTTGATTTATTACATTTCCGTTTAATATATTTCTAAGATACATGAATTAAAAAAAAAAAATGGAAAAAACAACAACAACTTAAACACAATTGAAAAATTAATAAAATATCTCGAACGGACGTTCGTCGTCGTCGCGTCGCGCGTCGGAATCTTGTTGTCGAACAATACAACACAGGAATTATACTGCTGACCGATTTCTGCGGTAGGATTTTAATAATGCCGAAATCTTTTAATCTAATAGCGCTGAGTCGCTGACCAGACCATATTCTTTTTGGGCCATGTGCATTTGTTAGATATATTTGTATAGTCGTATTGGTTTTTATTATAATTGTTGTTATGAATGACGAAGAGCTTCTCTTGCCGAATGATTAAAAATAAAATTTGGGAAATATATCGGCATTTTGGCGTGGATGTATTGATTACAATTATTACTGCACTATTGATGATTTGCTTAGATACTTGACAATGATAATTTTTTATCATTTTAAAACGGGCAACAGATTCGACAAATATTACTGCCATTTTGCATTTTGTCATTTCTCAAAGAACTAGTAAAAAATTACAGATTTGGTGAGTTAATTTAGAATTAAATCAAAATTAGCTGACTCATGGATTTGACAGAAATGCTTAAGAAGGTTTTAATGATGTTCATTGTATTTTTAAGACTGAGTTTAATAAAAAAACGGAATAAATATATGAAAACAAAAATTGTTAATTTATCGAATATTATCGAAGAAAGCAAAGTACTTTCGATAAATTCTTGGACTTCATTGCATTGGGCATTATTTCGGTTGACTTGAAAAATACAAAACTAGCGCACACAAACTTGGTCTTTCAAGACTGAGACAAGATTTTATATAATTTCATTTCTGAAAACAAACTAGAGTAAAAAATTTTCCACGCAATTCTGGAATTATGAAATAAAATCAACTTCTTAACATTATAAACAAAATTGCGTTTAAAAAATATTTATATTAAAAAAGAAAAAATATTATTCAAACCCAGTTCCGTTTTTGAACATCTTAGAAAGTAAAAATTTAAATTTCGCGAAAAATTCTCATATCCTCAAAAACGAAATTATTTGTTTTTTTTTTGTTTCTTAATATGAATTCTTTTTAAACCTAATTACCTTTTTGAACACATAAAATTGAAAAAAAATTATAAAAACAGCCAATGGCATGAGAAAATTTATTATACTCATCATCATTTCATCATTTTTAAAATTTACAAGAATTTTTTCCGTTTACTTGTTTGTAAAACGTAGTACCTAAATTATGGTTATATTTTTTTATCAAAAATACACAGGAAAAGTAACAAAACAAATTTCGTCATGAGCCATCATTATTTTTCAGATATTTGTGGTCAAACAGAAAACTCGCCCCTTTCATTCAACATCAAATATCTCTATGCAAAAAAAATCATGAGATAGCAAACAAAATTTAACTAAACTTCAAAAAACTTATTTTTTGATTGAAAATTTGAAAAATGCTTAGATTGTTTCATCTCAGCCAACGTAACATACCAACAATTTTTCACAAAGGTTGTCATCATAACATACCAACAATTTTTCACAAAGGTTAGTAACCTTCAAAAAACACAACAAAAAAAAAATGTTCGGAAAAACGTTCCCTAAATTTTTAGTGTAGTTATGTGATATTTTTCTTAAATATCCACTTGGTTGTCACCTGCGATTTTTTTTTTACATTTTTGACAATTTTTTTAGGACATTTTTTTTTACAATTTTTTGTCATTTTTTTGTAAAGTTGATATTATTCTGTTCTGTTCTGTTTGTAAAAAAATCTTTATAATGACACTTACGGGCGGACGTTGTCAGAACTGTCAAAAATTAAAAATGGCTGGTTCCTAATTACAGAAAATAAATCAACAAATTTGAACACAAGAACAGGTTAAAGGTCAAATCATTCGCCAAAAATAGTTTTTGAGCTCAAAACCAATAATTCTTGTTCGTATGGACCAATGTAAAAATTGTCCCTTAATATGAGCAAGTTCAACCAATTCATCGCTCATACATTTTATTCATTCCAAAACGCTTAATTTGTCCCTATCTCCTTACAAAAGATTATACATAAGTATTAAGAAAACGGACATTTTTTAAAAATGAGAAGAAAAAAATAAGCTTTGAAATAAAAATTAAAAAATATTTTTTTTTTCTTCCATCTTTTGAACTTTTTGGGACTGAGATGACACAACATGATCTTCCTCGACGGGGATTATCCTCTTTAATATAATATTTTTTATCAATGACAGTGCGGAAAGATATAGCGCGTGGTGCTGCTTCAGTGTTGACCTTGATATAAGTCTTCGCTATGTCTCTTGAAGCATATAAGAAATTTGGCTGTGAAAAGCAATCAAAACATAAAATGCTTCCTCATCCAAAACCAGAGAATAACAAAAAAATAAAATAATCTAAGAAAAAGCTTTAAGACTTGACTATATACATACTATTTTAGGAGTAGGCGACCAATATTTTTGATTTTCTTATTCAAGCCCCATTTATTTTAAAATTTAAACCGTTATTGCAAAAAAAGTAATTGTTGGCACTGAAACTATAACGAGAGTCAAAAATTATTTCCAATTGGAAAACAAGTTTACACTCTGTGTGAACAATCAAAATCGATTTAATAATAAAAACTTGCTGCTAGATGCTTAAAAAATTAATTATCATACTTAATAAATAAGAAAAATCCGCACAAGTATTAAAGTTTTAATTGTGAAAAAAAATATAAATCTCACATTGAATCCACCATAACAGAATACTTCATTCTTCTTCCCTTGGGATTATGAGTTATATTCCTTTTTTTAGTTTGAGAAAAGTTTCTATAGAGGAATTGAAGTTTCCATTCGATGCACTAGAGCACTGGTTGCTCTTGCTATTGGATCAATGAATTATAGCTTATACATTAAAATTTATGTTTCAATTCTTTTGTTTTTGTTTTCTTATTTTCTTCCATTACAAGCCAGTAGGGTATGTTATGTAGTTTGTGATAAAATGTGTTATAGGCAACTTCTGTGTTATTTTCCAGTGCTGTTATTTTTGTTTCGTAAACTTATACATCACAAGATGAACTTTTGGCTATCGTAAATCTTGTAACCTACCCCACAACATATTTACTGTGGTTATGGTGAAATAAAAAAAAAAACATGGCGGATAAAGTTAAATCAAAGAAAAGAGGTAATTCTTTTGGACAAATATTGACTATTTGTTGGCTTCTTTAAGGACGACACAATAATTTATCGTTAAAAATGTTGGTTCCACTTGAAGTGGTCGTAGTTTTTAAAATGTATTTTCGTGTTCCAGACGCCAGGTTACAACTATTAACAGCGATTTCAGGTTAATCGACTACGTGGTGGTCCCAAAATTAACGATTGCTCCATCACAAATATTTGGGGGATGTTAAATAAACGATCCGTAAACGTTTGAATGCTTACAGACAAAGGACAGATATTCAAATCATTTAAGAAATGAGATAAAATGACATTAACATAATACTCAGACATTAAACTAGGTCAAAAATTGGAATTGTGTGGTGAATTGACAAAACCGTAAATGCCGTAATCTGTGTCAATAATTAGTAGGTTTATAGGTCTTCAGGAATTTCCATTTTACAAACATACTTATGAATGTGGTTTTAAACTAGCATATATTCAACTTCACAGAGAAAACTATTCAACATCAAAGTGATTTCTAAAGAGTGTCCCGGAGTGACGTGGCGATTTTTCAAATAAGATTACCAGGCGTTTACTTGTTTGATCATAACGTTATATGTTTTCTATAGATATGAAAAAAAAACTGTCAGCAACATTGGTGATATATTTTTTTTAAATAATTGATTCTGAACTTTTTTATTTTTTGAAACACCTTTCTGTCTGTAAATTCATTGGAACGTTGGAATTTTTCAGCCATCTTTGTCGAACTTAAGACCTTTACAACTAAGAGTTTTTTCTAAGAGAGCTATTTCAATTATTATTAGGAGTTATTTTACATAAGGAGTTATAGCCTGAGTCCTGGAATATCTCTTTCGCCATTTCAAATCTCTCATCTTTGCATTAAAAGAAAGCATTTTTACAATGAATTAACAATGCTCAAGGCCTAATACTAATCAAGGGATTAAACATATTGGGGCATATTCATAGTCAAACTTTAGAACCGAGTCCAACTGGCCTCGAGTCTAAAGTTAACACACAGGTTAGAAACAGCTGCTATTCATAAAGAAATTCGCAGTTCTGTTTAGTAAAAAACGGAATTCTACT
Organism: Syrphus vitripennis; assembly: GCA_958431115.1. Taxonomy (NCBI): domain Eukaryota; kingdom Metazoa; phylum Arthropoda; class Insecta; order Diptera; family Syrphidae; genus Syrphus; species Syrphus vitripennis. The sequence continues at coordinate 78,011,683 of OY288110.1, read as the reverse complement.
ACAATTTTAGTACTATTGCCTGTCAGTCCATTGAAATCCAATCCATTTTTTGACAGATAGAAGAAAACAACTTAGTCAAAGAGTCAGACGTTTTTAAATTTAGAGCTTCAGTTTACCTTTTGGACCCGGGTCTAAATTGTCTATGAATAACATAAGCTCCAGGTTAGCTTAGAAGAGACAAAGAAACAACTTGTCAGACGACTATGAATATGCCCCATTAAGTATAAATAATAAATCCTGCAAAGAATTTCATTTATACGAAATGAAGCACTTGTTTCAAAAAATTCAGTTTTGAATAAGTAATTCGTATCGCCAAGAACCTTGTTTTTTTGTTGTTTTTGTTGCTGCGAATTTCCTTAGCCTGGTGGTTTCCCGGTTGAAGCCTATAGTAAGCTGCTGATGCCAAACGAAAAATCACACAACAATGAAACAACGAATCATAAACAAAAATTGTTGTTCTGCTTTTCGTTCGTGTCTTGAGAGGATTTGAAAAAGTTTCTATTCACTTTTCGCCCGCAATAAATTATCAATCTCTGTGGAGACTAGCGTTAAATTCTCTTTCGAATCTGAAGCGCTAGCGCACCAGATAGTATGTCAAAAAATTATCAGGAAATATATTCCAGATTTTTTTTTTTTTATAATTTGCGCGCGCTCTAGGGGATGATGTACCCTTTATATGATGTTCAACACAGCGCGGGCGTGAAGGGTAGGGATGGGAAGGGAAAGGTGTATGGAAAGGTATGTGGCCCGATGCCCGAGGTACTGAGACTGAAGGTGATGGTTGTCTCAGATTTTATCTCCAGATGATGTTTGAATGGTAATAGACACCTACCAATGTACCTGTATTGGGCGTCTTTCTTTTTTAACTGCAAAAAAAATATTCTGTTTCTTTTTTTAACTCAGACATATCAGAGCACAAAAAGTGTGTCTCTTTTTCCGTTGAGGGAAACCAACTTCGCAAAAGTTTTCATGTAATTTAACATTTCCGTGGTCCAGTCTCCAAGATATCAAAGTGTGTTTCAAAATGAAATCGGAGGAGGATCGTATTGCTCAAGGTCCTGCTCAGAGCTTGGCTCAGAGCAAAAAATAAAAACATCAATTGTATATTTTATCTGTTGCTTTTTTTTATCAAACTAGTTTGTATTGTATTTTTATCAACAAATGATTTTGTTTTATATAAAGTTGTAAAATAATGAACAAAAATTTTGTTTTGCATGAGTTTTAGCCAATTACATAAATGGGAAATGCTTACTACTAATTTTTTTTTTCTCTACTAGATACGTGTGCTTTTCAAACTCATAAAATTTTACTTTCAATGAACTAATTCCATTTTTTTTTATATGATTTCAAATACCATTTTAGAATACGCCATAGTATCATTTGTTGCCTCAGTAAATGCTCTTCGAAGTCGTATCTTCCTACACTCAGACAAAGGAGGAGGCATTAGAAGGACACCCTGGAGAGAAATTTTGTACAAAATGTGCAGACGTTTAACAGAGTCTTAACAAATTAGTTCTTTTTTTTTTGTAAATAATAAATACACATAATGAAATGAAAAAAATAAATACATAGGAATAATGTTGACATTTTTAATAAGGGTTTTTATATAAAAATTCAATATAAATCATTTACTCGTTATTTGAATTTCCTTTTTATACATAAAATAGTCAAAGAGATATTGCACTTGCCCAGACAACGAATATAAATTTAAAAAATAAAGATATTGCTCTAAGGTAATATTGTGCAGTAAAAACATTTTGATATATAAATCTTTTAAAGTATAGTGATAATATTTAAATTAAAACTACAATATAACAGAAATTATCATCATCTAAACAAAATAAGAAAATCTTATTTATTTTATTGAGTTTATTCAAAATAATTGCAAACAAAGTTAGAAAGAAAATATGAAAAATAGTGAAAATAAATAATTTATATAATTTAAATTGCTATGTATGTACATATGTATAAGTTTAAATATTCTCTAATAGCTAATCTCCGAAAGTTCTTCACCGCATTCGAATATGTGCGTGTTTATATATATGTACCTTAAAAAAACAGTGGTATATGTTGGGCATAAAAACATCACTCATAATATGAGCAATACAGGAACTTTGTTTATTAAAAAAATTGTTCTCAAAAATTGAGAAAAACTATTTTTTATTCAATTTTTGAAAGTATGTAATTAAATAAGAAATAATTGGTGTCTTTTATCATATCGCGTAAAAGGTATGTGCGATTATTTGCTTAAGGTATTTTCCATTTTTTTTTTTTTTTTCAATTTACAGATTTCGAAAATTTGGTAGCTTAATTTTTGGAGCAAAAAGAGATATGTTTGTGAGTATTTTACAAGATGCGTTAACCATAACGTTTAATTGGTAAGTACGATTTATTTGTTCTTCTGTTGCAGCTATTGATACACATACAATCGTCAGAATTGTAAGTCAATCCAGCATGTTATACTCGCCCCGTTGGAATCTGTGATAGTTTTTCATTACAGTTTTCTTATTACGATGTTATCCAATAGAGGAGACTACTTTGCAATGGTTCCAAAAGCTGGTCATTATTAGCTGCTCCAAAAAGGTTTCCGATTGGAATTTCAGGACATTATCCAAATGGAAGATATGTTCTTAAGCTATTTCTTGTTCTACGTATACATGACGTTATATATGATATTTTCGAAGATGTTGAGATAATCATGTTATTTCATGATACAATCGGTTTTTAGTATTGCCTCTATGATGTTATCGAGCAATGTCATTTCATTTCATGAGTGACCCAAATTTCGAGAAAACTTAATTTGTTCAATTGATGTTTGAATAATTTTACCTCTTAACTTAACCTAACATTTATCTTCCACCAACTGATTTTCCATGACTTAAAGCAGAACTGTAATTGTCTGAAAATGTCAGAAGCTAATGGCATACACCAACGAAAAGTAGCTTTCTGAACACTCAAATGGAAAAGTCAGCCATAAGATGCGCTTCCAACATTTTGATTTCTGGTGATAGCTATCACAGCCTATTTTGCATTGGTTTACGAAAATCATAAAACCGTAAATATAATATTATGATGGAAAAACAATGAACACACTCAGGTATAGAAAGACGTGCAAATAAAGACTAATAGTTTGTGTTGCAAATAGGTCTTTCATTTTTCGTAGGAGGTTTAAAAAAATTGAAACCATCCAATAAGCTTTATTGCCAAAGTTTTATCTTTCAATCATGAAATTCATAATTTTACTATCAAAACTGCTAATCATATGGTTTTGAATTCGTTAATCAATTTACGTGTTAAATGCAACAATAAAAAAAGCTTATTTGGGTTTTCCCAAAGATTTGATACGTTCATACTTGTTATCGATAGTTTGTATGGAAACTCCATACGTGGGTCGTTCAGCCCAGTTTCATTCTTTTAAACAGGGGTTTTTGGTCTTTGAAAATCTGCACCTAATATATAATTGTAGATTCAATAATCGTTGATTAATCCAAGCAGTGTTAAGTAAACGATATATTAAAGAAAAGAATGTATAATTAAATACATAATATGTATGTGTGTAAGGGTGATGAATAATCAAGCGCTCTTAAGTTTAACAGACTCTTAACACAAAATATTCTCTCTCATTAGCGCATTAGGAAAGATTTGTTGAGTCAAGACCAAGAGGCTCTTAGAGTTAGGAACGCTCAGTTAATATCAGCCTGAATGCCGCCGATAAACAGCGTTCTGCGTGCTTCAAGTGTTATCGATATGGATTCAGAGATTAATTTTCATTTTAAGCAAAGAATCTATTATGTGAAACGATCCTCATACATAATAATAGAAATATCAAACATACCTATCAATCTTGAATTCGTTATTATAACGATTTTTGGTAGTTTTATATAATCGATATTTTAATCAAAATCCTATTATTTTAGGTTTTAATCATAGAAATAGCTTAAATGTCAAGTTTGGATCATTAATCTGAATTTTCAAGTAGGCCCTTGCAATGTTTAACCACAGAAATTAATATCTATTTTCCATATAAACTATCGATATCTAATATGTTTTATCAATATTTGCTTGGCCACCACTAAAGAGGACCTTAAATGAGAAATAATAGAAATGTTTAGCAAAAAATCTATTACTTGAAGTTATAATCATAGAAATATTAAACATATCAATTTTGAATATATTTATCGATCCTTATTTTAAGTTTTAATGTAGGGATGAATTATCATAGACAAAGCTATGTGTGTAGAATGTCATTTCCATATTTTTTTATTTTTTTTAATTTTTTTTATTTTGTTCATTTTGTTCAATTTTATTTCATTGTTTAAACAATTTCGCTGTAAATTATCTTAATAATTTTGAAACTCTGCACATCTGTTTAAAAATACTGTTCTGTTAGTACGTAAATTATGCTTCATCGGTTTTTGTTTTACCACAAAAAAAAACACGTTTGTGGTTTTATTATATAGGAACACCCAGCGAAAGAGTGGTTTTAGCAAACAAAAAAATCAGAAAAAATAATTTCCTTTTTTTGAGTATTTTTAAGCAACTAATGACGTTAAAACCCTCAACATTTATAGTCCTTTTATATCTAAGGACTACCTTCACCCTCCTTTTTCAATAAAACAAGAGTAGTATTTTACCAAAATCTTTTTAAAATTATTCACCCGTTGATAACATAATTGTTGAATTTTTCAAAATATTAAAAGAAACTATTAAAATAGTTATGACTTTGGAGGAGGTGGAGACATAGGATTATTACCCAAAATAAAAGTTATTAAAAAAATAAGGTACCTTGGTTATGTGTCGTACGCTTTGTACCACAAAATATCCTTTCTCTCCCCTAAACAACAACAAAAAAAAAACTAAAAAAAAAAAAACTTTCTCCCCTTTAAGATCTTTTTATAGACTCATTTGATTACTTTATTCTCATGGCAAATTAAACTTTTTCATTAAGTTTCCATGAAGGGACTAATTTCGATGTTTTACCATGTCCTATAGTATACCTTTACCCATATATACACTATTTTACCTCTGTAGGTAGAGCTATATAATCATTTTTCATATAAAACCAATATTTACCGAGCTAATTGACTTCACTCCTGTTTAAAATTCATAAAATTCAAGGTAGCTGCCGAGTCCAGGGAATCTAATTTAACGCAAACAATTAATAAGAACAAATAAGTAAAGATTTATCAAAGAACAAAGTAAGCACTCGAAATATGATAATTGAAGGTATGTATAGTAGAAATTTTATCTACTTTCAGATACCGTTACTATAGTGTTGAAAAAGAAATTGCTATATTCTGATGTAACATAAGTGTAACGACAAAATATTTCATTATTTCCGAAATTTGAGGAAATCTAATTAAAAAAATTGGATTTTTCTTTCATTACATCACAACCCAGAATAAGAGAAGTAATTTATTATCAGGTTTCAGTAACCGAAATTATTAGATAATATCTAAATCAATCAAAAGTTGGTCATTTAATCAATCAATCTATTTGAAGGAAAAAACAAATATTATCAATGATTTTTATTGGTAAAAAATCACTAAAAAAATCACCAAGAAATTGCATTCAACCCCACTCTCATTAGGGAAAAATCATTTTGATATTTTAATCAACTTTCCCATCAGATCAAATATTTGTTATATAAGAGGTGGTCACTGGCTAAAGCCAAAGAAAATAGAATTAAAGAACTTATCCACTGATGGGAGCTGTTGCAATTTATGTTTAATAACTATCCCTTTTTAATCTTAATGGACCACAAAGATCTATAATTATTTTATTCTTAAAGCGTTTTGCTTTGCATAGAAGATCTTTGATAAAATTTTTACATTTACTACTAAAACGTTTTTTTTTCAATTTTACAAAGATATCTCTTAAAACCATTAAAATAGAAAAAATATAAATGCATGACTAGGTTGAAAGTATGTCCATACTTGTTCCATCATACTGATGCTTAGGCTTAGAAATCATTAATTTGATTAAGAAAATAAACATAACTGTATTACACTGAAAAAACATTACAATCTTCTCTGTTTAGACATTTATAGGTATATGTATTTCAGTTTTCAGTATGTTTTTTTTTTTTTATAATAAGTACGAGCCAACATTTCCGATGCTTAAAAAAGATTCCCTCCAAAATACAAATTCTCGAAATTTATTTGAATTAAAGTTCTAACTTTTGAATTTGTTTTTTTCTCAAAGCAAAGAGTGGTCAAAAAAACCCTAATCCTAAAATAAAAATGTTTTTTAACTGTTTTCACGGTATCGACTTTGTCTTAGCAAACATGAGTAATTTTCTGAGGCAACTTTCCGTTCGATATATTACTGTAAATTTCTGGATTTTGGAAATTCTATAATTTACCGAAATTATTTTCATAAAAGTTTAAGGGCCATGCATTAGTAAATTACAGTGTTAGAAATACTTTTCCGTCTGAAAGTTCGTTCAGAACCCGTGAAACATTTGCGAACCCGCGAAGTGGCCCACCAAAGTTGCAGAAAAACTTTACCGGTAAATTTTAGAATTGAATCATTTCCGGAATTTACAGTAATACCACAAAATCCGAACTTTAAAAAAAAAAAATATTTCTATAGACTTTCTCATTCTTCAATCTCTTGGTGAGTTAAATATTTTCTCCACCCGAGAGTTTCTTTCCTGTTTCCGGTTAAGGAAATCATTAAAAAATGTATTTTTTTTAAATATAAACACATTGACAGCTTCTAGAAGAAAATGGTTGTTTCTCTTTTTTCTCACAAATCAAGAATAAATTGGAAAAGTTGTGAGTTTATATCAGAACAAAACCGAAACAAGATTGAAACTTTTAAATTTTGACGAGACCGAGGCGAGCAAGACTTTAAAATTATCTTCTTGATCTCGTTTTATGCACAGCCCTTTGTTGCAGCTTTATCAGTTATGGCACTGTGAGTTATTAAAACAAGTTGCCAAAAACTCCCACATAAAATAATGTATTTGGCTTTCTATTTCTCAATAGCTGTTCGTGTTCATCTGATTATTAATTATTATTATCAATGGTATTCAATACCAAAATTTTCAATTATTAATTTAAAGATTTTTGAAAAGCTTTCAAAAATGTCCCTTTTGAAAATTCCACACTTCGAAAACGAAGTTTTTTTAAATCTGGAACTAAACGTTTTATAGCACTATCTTCAACAATTTTAACACTGATAATCACTAGGATTTAAAAAAGGGTACCTTGCATATGTAGGTACAATTGTTAACAACATGTTAAATAATCTCAAATTTCTTGAAAACGGATCCAAGAAGTATAATAATTTTTTGTTTTTGCATGCTATAGTTTTATAATGGCATATTATTCAATACTTCAATACAGTTTTAAATAAACCACACACAAAATTTTTCCAACAAATTTTTTGAATTTTTCAAAATCAACATTGTTTTTTTTTTGTTGAAAAATTTGATATTTCAAAGTAAAAATTTAAAAAGATTTTGCAATTCTTCAATTTTTTACTTAAAACGGCATTTCCGAATTACTTGTTTCATTTATATTCAACTATAAATAAAAAAGCACAAATATTAAGCTTTAAGGCCCGGCCAAATTCAAGCCAAAATTTAATGGCGAAAAACAAGTTCTTTGAATTGATATTAAATTTAGTAAGACTTTTCAAAAAAAATAAGAACTTTTTTTTATAAACAAGATGTAGCTTCAAGGTGTGTAATCATTCGTATTATTTTATAGAGTATTTGAAAAAGGTATTCCAAAACCATTTCTTTTACCTCTTTACTTTACTACTATGTATTGTTGCATTATTCAACCCTTTAAAATACATTATTCTCGTAAAAGAGTAAGTTTCCAATATTTTTTGTTTGCAAACCAAACCTTTTTTACATATACGTATCTCAGATATTATGCGATGAAGAGTATTTTGCCAAAAGAATTGAATGTTATTCAGAGGTAAATCATAATATCCGAAACATTCCATAAAATTATTTGTAAAAGTGATATGCCCAGAAAATATACAGAAACGCTTTCAATTGTTTTTTCAATTTTAAATACTTCTTTTAAATGTACAATTTTTTCCTATAACCATGAAGGATCTTAAATTAAAAATATAGGAGCACCGAAAAAAAGTGGTATTTCATTACTTTAAAGTAAAAATTAACAGTTTTACCCAAAATGACCGCAGCTTTCTTTCTGCACCTATGGCTGAAAGGACTAACAATGCCATTTGTAACTAACTTTAGAACCATTTAACATTTTATATTTTTTTGTAGATTCAAAGTACATATACAAGCAATATTCAACAATAAACATACTTTGACATTGTTGTGTCTAGAAATTGACTATAGAATTTTTATGTGCCATTTTGTGGATAAAAATAAACACACCCTATAGACTTTGGATAAACCGTATAGTCCGTGGATATATCTTCTACACACAAAAGAAAAGTAACAACAACAAAAAAAAAATTCAATTCCGATAGCTATAGGTATCCATACATTCTGCAAAGTAAACCCTTTTAAACGATGTATCACTTAACATTGTGGCAAATAAAAATTTATGAACGCCCTCCCTTTTAGCCTCCTTCTTTAAGGAAAAGCATAATGGCAACATAAAGTAGGTACTTCCATTTTTACACATTTTCCATACATAAAGTTTTCAGCATCTATACAAACTACAGAGCGGAGAGTATTATATTATTTGAGTGTGTGTAGTTGATGCGGTTTGATATTATGTATACTCTGTCAAATAAATTAAGGGACCAGTTTCTTTTTTTTCAAGTTTTTAGGTGATTTAGCGTATTTAATCTGGACTAAAGTTTTGAACATTTGCAAGCAGAGAACGGCTGAACCGATAAATTTCAAAATTTACAGAAATATTTTTGTATCTATTGAACTTTCAAACATTAATATATTATTTTTTTGACACATTTTTTTCGTCTTTTTTCATAATTTAATTTTTAACAAATTTTTTTCTAACTATTTTTGTCGATAAAACTTTTTTCCCAATCCAATTTTTTGAACTATTTTTATTCACGTAACATAAAAAAATTTACACTTGGATGTTCCTGACATTATTTTTTGAGTTAGTTTTTTTTTTTTAACAATATTTTTTTGCATTTTTGAACCATAGTTTATTTAACTATTTTTCGAGCAATTTTTATTCTCGCGGTTCAAAATATTTCCACTGACAATTAATTTCACGGTTCTTTTAACTATTTGTTTTTCTGCAAAAGGTATAATTTGCCCCATATATAAGAAAGGAGATGTCACAACGGCAGCAATTATAGAGGTATCACGTTGTTGAGTACCGCCTATAAGATACTCTCCTCTATCTTACAAGAACGGATAGCCCCATACGCTAAAACCATAATCGGCCAATATCAGTGTGGTTTCATTCCAGGCAAATCAACAATTGATCAGATCTTTGCCCTTAGGCAGGCGATGGAAAAATGTCTAGAATTTAACATCCCAACATACCATCTGTTTATAGACTTTAAGGCCGCCTATGATAGCATAGCCAGGGTAGAACTTTACAAAGCCATGAGAGAATTCGGCATCCCAAATAAATTGACACGACTTTGTAGGTTGACCATGACCAACGTAACAAGCCAAGTAAAAATAGCCGGATTGCTATCCAGACCAAACAACATCTTTAATGGACTCCGACAAGGGGATGGTTTGGCCTGCCTCCTCTTCAACCTGGCGTTGGAGAAAGCAATCCGTGACTCTGGCATGGCAACAAGGGGGACATACGTCAACAGATCCAACCAGATACTGGCTTACGCAGATGACATTGACATCATCGGGAGGACCGAACAAGCTGTACACGATTCCTTCATCCAGATCGAACAGGCAGGCGACACAAAATCTGGGGCTGCACATTAGTGAAGGTAAAACAAAGTACATGGTGGCGTAGAATGCGAGAAGAACAGTTGGTCAAACAATCAAGGTAGGGGAGCACGAATTTCCTTCAAATACCTTGGGTCAACAGTAGCAGCTGATAATAATTTAGAAGAAGAAATACGCGGGCGGCTGCTCAATTCCAACAGAGCCTACTATAGTCTGTCAAAGCTCTTCAAATCCAGAAATCTCACCATAACTTCAAAACTGCTGCTGTACAGGACCATGGTCCTGCCAGTACTCACGTATGCATCCGAGACTTGGGTGCTTAGCAAAAGACACTCCGACCTCATAGCCGCGTTCGAGAGAAAAAACTTAAGGAGAATTGTACGCAATCTACCTTGAAGCAGACATAGTGACAAAAATTAAGCTCGGTAGACTCCGGTGGGCAGGGCACCTAGCTCGCATGAGTGAAGAGGAACCTGCTCGGAAAGTCCTTTGTGGTGCATTCTCTAGTAGACGGCAGCGTAGACCATGCTTGCACTGGAGAGATGGCGTAGACTAGGACGCCCGAAGCCTTGGGGTGCGCAACTGGATGGCGTTGGCTCAAGACCGGGATAGGTGGAGAGACTTGTTGAAGGAGGCCAGGACCGGACCCCGGTTGTCGAGCCGATGATGATGATGATGATGTTTTTCTGCAAATTTTTTTGGCAGTTTTTTGACAAAATGAATAAAAATTAAATTTTTTTAGGTACTTTTTCAAACCAGTATTGGGGATAAAGAAAAAAATTTGTAAAGAAAATTGATTTTGATTTTAAAAAACTAGTTGCCTTTCGGCTGTTTTCTGTGATATCCACCATCAAAGAAAAAGTCATTAAAAGTCATTAAAACCGTTATTTCATCTTAAAAGAGTAGCCAAAAGATAAACTTCAAAACTAAGTGGAAGTAAAGAGATATATGTGATGCAGCTTAATATACCTCGTATTGATTGAGTCAGTTGATTTTTTATAGGCCATGGGCACATTAAACTTTTTTTTTGAATAAAGTTATTTTTTAAAACCTTTGATTTTTTACTGTAATCATGGTCTTCCGATTAAATTCTTAATTTTCAAAAATAAACCTTTATGCTTCGCGTGCGTCGTTGCAGCTTTTCAAAAATCACCATAAAACATTTTTAAAAAATATTGATCCTCTATTTTTTTGACTGAGTGTACAATTTTTTGCTTAATATTGTATATTGCATGCCTGTTATGTATGTAAGGTATGTAAGTTTCCATAAAATATAAACACTATATTGCTCCCCGACCTATTCGTTTTGTAGCTAGCACGTATTTGTCAAGCATAGTGTAATCGTTTATTACTCTCAACGGTATTATGTTTCCTTTTTACTTTTTTTTTTTTGTTGTTGTTACTTCTTCTGTTGTGCTCCATAATATTTCGCACTTCCATGAATGACATGGCTGGTGTATAGATTCATGTTGTTGTTGTTTATACATTCAGAGTATACAATAGGTACTATGTTATATTAGGGATATATGGTAGGGTTCAATTCGATGCTTTTTAAACACGAACAAACAAACAGGGTCTATTTGTTGAAGACAAAAAAAAAATGTTATATGTATATAAGGAGTGTCAAATGGGTGGGATGAGCAGAATGAAAATTTATTGCCTTATTTGGACAAACTAGAATTTTTAAATCGGAAATATAGTCCAGTCATATTTGACGTAAAAAAAAGAACAAAATCGCCGATTTTGGTTTTCCAAAAAATGTAGAGCATTATGGAAGTACTTGCTAATACTAGAGCCATTACTCCGCGAGGCAGTTCCACTATTATGCATGATACTGATCTTATACTGATCAGAGGTTAGAGCTATACGGACTCCAGAGGCTAGCAAAGTAATCAACAAATTGGAATAAATTTAAGATTGGTGAGTTGGAACTATGTCCGGTAAAAGTTGTGACCGTGAAGAGATGATGAAGAAGAAGGCTTATAAAAATTTTAAAACTTTGAAAACAGGGCATACTTATCTTGGCCATTTCGAAGTCCAGTGACCGTTTGATGTCTCCAAAATTGGTGATGCCAGGAAATGTGTGGAATATTGTCAGCGCTTATGCTACCCAAATTGGATGTGAATAACCGATAATAGATGAGGCTAGGCTTCCACAACCACCTTAGAGATATGCCGAAGGATAAGCTTTTCTTTGTGGGCGAAGATTGGAATGCACATGTTGGAAAATCTAATGAGGACTATGAGGACTGTCATGATGATTTGAGATATGGAACTAGGAACTTTCCTGAATGATGACGCCAAAGCAGTGATGACAAGGAAATGAATGGCTTTCAAAGCTTGGTCAACGTGTCCCACCGTGTTTATAGAAGTTTCAAGAAAAAAGCAAGGGAAAAGTGTACCCAACTTCAAGCAGGAAGTATGAATAGCATGTATCGGGAACTGGAAGAAATATTTGGACAGCTTACTGATGCAAATCATAAAGGAATTTAGAAATCTCAACAAGAGTGCAGCTATTTTCAAAACTGCAGCACCGAGAAGGTAAAATGCTTTGGCGATTCGTTAATTAACAAAGTTCAAGTTCAACAACTCCTTGACAATGACGATGAAATTCTTCATAATAAATAAAATAAATAAATTGTTTCCAAGGCTTTACTTTCCAAATTCCAATTACTGCAACAGTGATTGGGCTAGCTGAGGTACCCTTTGAGCTTAGGAGAAAGATAAGACACATCGGTTTTAGATGCCTCATGGTTCACATATCCAAACTTATTTGCTATAACCAAACGACGATATTTGATTTGGGTTGCACTTAAGCAACGAGATGTTCCGGTAGTGTACGTGCTGGTGACTATGGACTTTTTCAGCCAACTAAAAACAAGAACCACCGAAGAATTCCCAATTAGAGTTGCTGTGTACCAGGAAAGCGCCTGGAGTCCTCTGCTCTTTATAACAGTCCTTGACATTTCACTTGAGGATAAGGTGACGGACTCTTAACTGAATTAGTTATTATTTGCTGACATCCTACAATAGCAATGAACGAACACACTATATACCTATACTGAATTTTACTTATCCACACAGACCTATTCCGGGCATCTATTTGAATTTAATAGTGCGAAAAAAAATTTATCAATTTCGAAAACATTATCTTCGACTACTAGAGCAATAGCGTAGGGTGCATGAAGTGACGGGAAAACTTTGCCATTTTCTGTGATCCAAAACTGATCATGGCAGGTGTTCATCCAGAGCTTCTATACTGTTCACAATTTAAGACAATTTATGAGAGTAAATTGACGATAGGTGACATGAAAATGCTTCGCATGACAGCAGGAATTACAAAGCATGACCAGGACCACTTTAGCTGATAGGTACTGTAAGAAGAAGATGCCCTGAGAACCTAGTTCAAAGGGCAATAGCAAACGATGTGACGTTGAAATTCTATGTCAGAAGGAAAGAAGGCGCAAAAACGCCTGGAACAACCTGCATTTAGTTGGCGTCTGACAAGGAACAACCCAAAAGCAAGTGAAGCCTTAGGGTGAAGTGGGAGAATTGCGGTCCCAGTAGCTCAATATGGAGACTCTGGATCATGATAATTCTTGGTTAAAGAAGAAAAAGGAGGAAAACCCAAAACAGCCATCCATTGATTCCCATTTTAACAACAAACTCCTACACTGGCTCTTAAACACTGCCTCTTAAAATTTCTTAACCATCCTGTATATTCTTGTTCACAAAAAGAAATGTTAATTCCAATCAGTAAAGATACAAATTTTAAATAAGATCTCTACCCAAAACGTCGAATAATTAAAAATCTCCATGTAAAATAATGACTACTCCTCAATTTGAACTTAACAACTGCCTTTAATCAGGATCGTTAAAAAATCATCTCTCATTCCAACAATAACAAAATGAGTCAGCAGCATAATCAGTATAAAATAATAAATCAGTATTTGCTTTTCACTTGACCTAAAAAAGAAGAAAAAAAAAAGAAAACCCCCGGAAAAATATCCAATTACACATGAAAATTCAAGGGGCGGAAATGTTTAAACGACCAGCACAAAACCACCACCATACTTTATATATAGATTTTCGGAAGTTCAGACGTTAAAGGAAATGAATAAAGAAAAACACTGTGTTCAGTGCATTTCCTATCATATTTTTGATTAAAAACTTTGCGTTCTTTAATTGCACTTTTGAGTTGGCGTTTTTTTTTTTTTTTTAATTAAATGCTTTTAAGCAATTAAATCCAATTTGCTTCGACTCACATCATAATAAACTGGTTGACACTTAAATGTTTCATGTACTATGGAGGTATGCGTGTTTCATGCAAGACGGGGTCGGGGATTAAAGTAAAATAATTTTTTTTTTAAACCGCAGTCATTTTAGAGATAAAAAAGTTAAAAATCTAAAAATCTTTAAGTAGAGTGAATGGATATTTAATTATTTTGAGCTTTTGAATTAAACAAGCTGACATATCAATAGTGGTAATCATAATGAGAACTATTATATTACATATTACTTTTCCTTTGTCAATATTAATATCAAGGAAAAAAATTGTAAGCTTTGTATTCCGTGCAAAATTGTTTAAGGTAAATTATCAAAAATATTGATTTTTAAGGTATAACTTTTAAGCAGTATATTCGAAAACTCATAGATCATATTCTTCTTTCTGCGACTGATCTGATAAGATGATACGATACTGCAATTTCCAAATACGCAATATGGGGAATTTCCAAACATCTCATAGACACTGTTGGAGTCATAATACTGAAAGTGCTGAAATAAAGTTTTGAAAATTGTTTAGAACTCGAAGAATACCAAGCGCTGAATCTGTATATCAAAATTCTGCATTATCAAATTATTCAAAGAACTTTGTAAGTTTGCAACTTCATGAATATTGGTTGAATTGAAAAAATGTACTTCTTTTGAAATTACGAAATTATAATAAAGATTTCTTGACGTTAGCTGATTTCCTTATCTTTAAGCAGAATTTTTATTATTTGGTTCTTGAGATCCTTTTTTAACTAAATAACAGTTTATGATGAAAATTAGGGTTTTCATTTCATCATTACAATCGCACAACAAAAAAAGGACATTTTTGGAAACTATAGACAGAAGTTACTGTTGGTAGTAGAGTGAAATTTTAGATACACAAAATTTCCTGCTAGGTATTGCCGTTAAAGGAGTAAGCATCATAGATAGACAGTTGAAGTAAAATTTGGCATTTAAGTTATTTTTTGTATTTTTGAAAATAATTTTATTTTTTAACATACATAAATTGAAATGAGTTAAAACATAAGCCAGACTAAGATAAGAATTTAAGTTTTGGAGCGAAACTAGGCAACAGTGAAGGTCATGTTTCCATTAGAAAAAATCATTCGAAATTGTGTTTTTAAAACATAAATGTAACAACCCTGGTAGAAGACGAGTAGAATAGAAAGAATACAAAGCTAAAACAGAACACTTCTTTCTGAGTGGTTGTATGGAGCTGACGTATCCATTTTTGTATTAACAATTGAATAAAAAACTAATTAAAATCCTTGTTAAATTAATAAAATAGTCTTTTAATTGCTAATAATAACTTTAAATAAAATTGAATATTTTAATGTCTAAGACGGCTTCTAGAATATAATGGCTGCCTCTCATTTTGCTCACAAAAATAGACTAAATTGGAGAAATTCTGAGTTGGCACTTTAGGTCAAGAGTTCCCCTTACTCGTTAAAGAGTTCGGAGCTCCTTATGAAGCATGAGAGACTGTCTATATCTATGCTAACAAAGTCTCTGGGATCGTTAAAAAAGTGTTCTCTCGAGTTTACGTCTTTGGGATAGAGCGAGGTACGTAAAGAGAAGATGGGCAATCGTGCATTCCTTTTGCTCGCCTAAACAGCTTTTGCAGAGCTTCTGTTAGCGAAAACACCCAACCTGCTACGTGCATCGGCCGAATTAACGAAATGTTCGATTTTCTGCATGAGAAGAGTGCAACTGTAGACTTCTTAACTCTTTCTAGTATGCTAGAAAGTCTATCGAGCTTAATTTTTAGCACTATGTTTGCTTCAAAGTAGATTGCCTACAATTCATGATTGTACCGTCTCCGGAATCGTCCTTCCTCACATATGCAGCCAACAATTCTTCATAAGAGTTTTCGGATGCTACTATATTGACCAAAGTATTTAATTTAATAACTTCAAATTCGTGCTCCTTTACCTTGATTGTTTGACCAACCATTTGCTTTGTTTTACCTTCACTAATGTGTAGCCCCAGACAGAGAGTCAATATGCAAGACGAGACTGAAAGCTTGTAGTAGATTTAATTTTTTCCGGATTAGCGAAACAGAAAGTTGCAATCCTTAACATGGTGTACTATCATTTTAACCTTAAGCCAATTGCTTAATGAATTCACTTATTTTTATAAAAACAAAATTTATTCGTTTCTTCCCTACAATTGTTTTGTCTTGTTTTACTTAAACCTTGCCTTGGGCTTAATTAGTGCCTTAAAGAACACAGCAGATAATAAGGCACAAATATAAGTATGTTTTTTCCAAAAAATAAATACATGTCTTTATTTGCCGAAGTCCTAAGAGTAGAAGTGTCCTTTGGTTCTTCGGTAATAATAATAATTTATTATAGAATCAACCAACTAAATAACTACTATACTCCAGAGTTTCTCAGAGGGCAAAGTATTTTTATTACGGGCCATTATAACTTGTAAGTTCACTGATGAACAAAAGGGGAATATAATGTAAAAATATATAACACAGTCATAATAATAATAATAATAATAAGCACATCAAGGACACAATATATGTACGAGTATAATCACTAATTTGATATCTTAAAGATATGAATGTACCTCGATAGATGCCATGCAGCTCGTTGTTCCACATCAACAAACTGTTGTACCTCCAGCATCATCTCTATTCGGGTGGAAACAAAAATCCAGCTCGTACTCATATATGTGGATTGACGATGTTATTGAACAAGAGCCAAAGATAAAATTGGCAATTCATGGTGTTATTAGGAGAAATCATTGTGCTCTTCGAAGAGTTAATAATGAATTATTAATGAATAGCATATATATAAAAATTGAAAGAAAAATTGCGTAGCTATGAGTCACATTTTTTTTCACAAAAATTAAAGAAATCAAAAGAAAAGCTGCTAAATTAAGTCGGTGGAGTATTCTTTTATTTTCATGATGTGGCAGATCGATTTAAATTTTCATACGGTATATTTTATAATATTTTAAAAAGACTTTTTCTTCAGACATTTAACGTTGGATATGGATTATTTTTTTCCGTTTGATTAACTCTTCCCAAGGAATTAGACTCATCAGTATTTACAAATAAATTATATCACTAATAAATTAGTTATGCTAATTTAGACATTCGAAAATAGTTACGGTTTGATTTATTTTTAATTTTTTATATTTGTTATTTTAAAGTTCTTTCAGTATTTAATTAATTAGAGAAAGTGAAAAACCAAAAAAACGTTTTTTTTTAATATTTTTTGACAAAATAATAAAGTTTCGAACAAAAAGCCACTGAAAAAAAATTCAAATCCATAGAACCGTTTTAGCGTTGAATAAGTTTTGTCTTAACGGTAATATGGCAAGTACGGTTACGTTTGGAGTTAAAAATAAAATTTCAATTTTGCTTCTATGAAATAACCAAAATCCTAAAATTCCAGATTTGAAAAAATGCGTCAGTAACTTAGGCTGAAGTTCGAGAAGGTACACACAGGCTTTTTTTTACGAATCAATAACTTGACCTGCAGTACTCTTTAGTATTGTCGCAAATAAAAATAAATGTCCTAAAGGTGTTTCAGATGCACTTTATTATAAATTTTATTCATAAATATCGTGGCACGATGGTTTTCGTGGTCGCCTGTCAACCTCATCCCTGCCGTAGATCTACGTCATGTTTTTATTCCATTATCATTGATCATTGTTGGGCCGCTGGCGCTGGTTTACTCATTACATGTTGTTCAGGCATAACACTAACAACATGTGATTGAGTAAATACTAGGGTGCCCAACAAATATGACAACGAAGAAAATAATGTGAATTATAAAGGGACATATGTAGATATAAGACACGGCAATTTCTCCGCTTTAGCCCAGCCGCCAACCCTGGAGATAAAATCTAAGACAACCACCACCTTCAGTCTCAGTACCTCACGCCACACACCTTTCCATACACCTTTCCCATCTTAACCTACCTATCCTTCACGCCCGCGCTGTGTTGAACATATAAAGTTTACAGCAAAAAATCCCCTTGAGCGCACGCAAATTATATAAAAAAAATTATTTTTTTTATTATTACCAAGGTTAGAAAAATAAATATTAAACAGGTCCCAAAAAAACTAAAGTTTATGTCTCCTATACTCTTTCGAATCATATCGGAAATCGAAGCGAGTGCCATCGCACTTACCATTCAGCCATTGTTGAACCTATAAAGTTTCTTATTCTATTTTATAAAACAACTTTTGGGCCATTAGAAATTTGATAACGTCGAGGATATTATATCCTGGACATATTTTAGTTTATAAGTGCAAAAATGTACATTGCAACAGCAGCAATTCGAGCAAATAAAATAAATATATGAAGAATAAGTAATAACAGCATTTACTCCAATAAAGACATTTCAGAAATAATTATATCATCACTTAATCTAATAAGGATTTTTGAGAGATGATTTTATCAGCGTTTACTCCAATAAGGTTATCTGAGGAATGTTTTATATCAGCGTGTGGTTCAACCATAGGGACAAATATTCCTTGCTTATTCATTAGTGGAGCAAATACTCCAATTAAAATATCTGGGAAATGACTATATCAGCATTTAATCCAATAACAATTTGTTTATTGCAGCAAAACTTCCATAGTTTATTTGCAATAAATATCTAAGGAATTTATTATATCAGCAGATACACCAACAACAACTTAACTTCCATCTAGAATTACTATAATATGAGCATTAAGATTTAGTCTCTAATTTGTAAATTGGAAGAAAAAATGTTTGCTGGACACTTTGGAAATGTCGCCCTAAAAACCGAAATTAAATTCGAAATTTCACCTACTTATGTATATTGATAATGTGAAAACTTTATTTTTAAGGCGATCTTCACTATTCCACTGAATATAAACAAATATCCAAAATGGGTTAAGATGCACAAATATTGAAGTGAAATAAATTATTTAATAATTAAATTAAATTTAAAAAAGAGTAAAAAGACAACATTTTAATTTGTTGGTTTTTTTCTAAGATTTGAACGAATTTCTTTTTTTTGAATTTTAATTTTTTTGGTTCAACCTTTTGTCACGTCTTAGAAAATCATCCTGTATACCAATTTTACTATTTTAAGGTAACCCACACCAAAGTTCAAAATCAAAGTCTCGCTAGAAGTGGTCAAAATCTACGTTGGGATGGTTGACAACAGGATGCAAAATCTATACCCGATTGTATAAATATCCTTTTTTATTAATATCTTTTTATTTATTGATTTAATGGAAAGTAAATAAATTTAAACTAAATGTTTTACAAACCAATCATTATTTATCAGCTATATATATTTGTTTCATTGTAATTAACCACATTTCAAAATCAGCTTATCAAAGTCTTGCGTGTGTTAGAATCTTTTTAAAGCAAAATCACGCAATAAAGTGCATATTATCTCAACAATAATCTGACATTGAAATAAAACGCTAGCATGTTTGTTTGCATTCAAATGCGTGATTTTAATTTTAACAGAACCAAAACGCATTTTCAAACTTATAACAATCAGAAAAAAGGTAGGAGGTACAGAACGTTATCGCTAAAACGTAGATATAAACCGTTTGACTTATTAATAATAAATTAATTATTATAATTTATAGGTAGATACGCCGTAAGTCCACACAGTTTTTTTTAATACAATGAGAAATGGCTGCTTTTGAAATTGAAGACTGTGGACTTTATTTATTTTGTACTTCTTATAATTTAATTATGTCCTTAAACTAAATTGTTTAAAAAGTAGGTAAGTATCCAAATGTCTAGTTTTGATAAACTACGAGTACCATATCAAAAGTTTTCTTTTCAAAATATTTCTTAAACAATAAATTAGTCATTTAATAATTCAAAAAAATGATTTAATACTTAAATTGGCTTACACAAGAACTGAATTGAAATAAAGGTGCATACACAAACGCACTACTCAAACAAGAAGCAAAGTAAAACAAATAATAACATTTAAAGATATAATGACGTTAGCATTTACGTGTAAAGAAAAAATAAATAAAAACAAAAACTAGGTAATTAATTTTAATATTAATGATAATTGTCGTCTGGGCTAGCACACATCGTCCTCGGTTGCAAGTACTTACTTAGAAGCAGGGTTGGTGATTGTACATTAGTATTTTTGTTTTTTTGTTTTACCCCACAAAAGTCCCATAAAAACAAACACAATTTTATTTGTAACGCGCACCATCTGTTTCAGTTGACTCACCTGCTTGAAGGGTCTCATGCCGCCATTGATACGCAATGAGTCCGCAGCAATGCCTGCAATACCATCTGCCGTACTTTCTCGAAGCTGTTTGAGCGACACATTTGGAGCGGTTTGTGAGTGTCCACACGTGCTGTGGCCGCTGCAGCAAACAATGTTGCTAGCTTCGGGTTGTGAACTTTGGCGAATTATCCGCGAACCATTGGCGGGAGTACAGGTGACCAGAACTGGTGGAACTTGCTGATGCTGGTGATATTGTTGCTGCTGTTGCACGGTCATAGTGGAGGTACATATCACTGCAGAGCTACTGAGGTTTCCCTGTTGAAAGGCACTTTTGACGCTGTCCCTAGAAGCGGAACGGTCCATATTGGAGGTTGTGATTGGTGTGGCGGAAGCACGGCGACTGCAGTTGCGACACGCTCGACACCGGTTTTGCGTCGTGGTCGTTGTCGTTGAAATATTCTGATATGAAGAAGTCTGATGGGGTTGCAATTGGTCGTGGTAGCTGGTGTTGCTATTGAGATTTGTTACTGATATGGTTGGTTTTGGTTGGGTTGGTTGTGATTGTGGTGATTCGTCGTGCGGATGAACCTCGATGTCGGGAACAACTGTCGTCGCGGCCGCTACCGCCGCCGCAATTGGGCGTATTCCTTGTTCGACGTCTTCATCCGGCCCGCGTATGCTCTCCTCGGAGCCAATTTGTATTTGAGCGGAGAGCTGCGGGCTGGTAAGATATGTGGATGTGCGGTCTTGACGTATTAATGTTGGTTTACTGCTCGTTGACATGTTTGTTGGTCCGTTAGCTGATGATCCCATTTTAATTTGACGCAATACGGATGGTTTGCATTTTGGCGTATTTGAAACCAATAGGGAATCAGTTTCTTCGGAACTAACGTAACCGGAGTTATTTGTATCCAAACTATTTTGTGCAGACATCTGAAACGGAAGAAGAATAAAGTGTTTAGAATTTTTTTAAAGGTGAAATGGATAGAGTGCTATTATAATATTTATTTGAAAATGAAAAACTTTATGTCGCAACAGTGGGAGTCGCATAATTTTAAATAGACATAAATACATTGTGTGTACAAGTTTTACTCAGAATATATGTACTAAGATGATACAGAGCTGGATAAAGATCCGAAATTTATGTCCATCTGTAGCACAGTGTCTAGAGTCAAAATACAGTGCACCACCATATTGAAAATAGATTGCGATTTGAATGAAATTTTCAGAAATGATTCGACTTTGACATGACCTATAAGAGATTGGAAACCGAGAGATTAAGACCATTTTTGTCAATTCATCAATTTAAACTGTTTCATGTTAAATATTGGAGTGTTATAGAAAAGCGTATTGTCAAAAACAGATTTATTTACTTTTTATGGCTTTACTTTTATAATTGATTTTAAATTTTTGAAAAATTTTACAGAATCTTAAAACAAATTTCAAAAAAAAAATAATAAATTGTGACCAAAAGCACTTTGTTAATCCCAACTCAGTAGAGAAAATAAACCGCAGCCCCGTAATTATTTGATAATATACAAATACCATCTGTAGATAAATTAAGTATTCTTGGTGTCTTTTTTGACACCAAATTTAATTTTAAGGAACATTGTTTAGCTTTAAAAATTAAATTAGCTACCAGGCTTAATATTATTAAATATTTAGCATCTAAGAACAGTTTCATTCATGTTAACACTCTTATCAATGTAACTAAAGCTATTATTTTATCTAAAATAGATTATGGTCTTGTTATTTACGGCAAGTGTGCAAAATCGAATCTTCAAATCCTTCAATCAACATACCACGCAGCGATCAGAAACAGTCTTAAGGCCTTTAGAACCAGCCCAATAAAGAACCTACTTACTGAAGCAGGTTTTTCATCGATTGAAGAAAGAAGAAATCATCTCACATCTCGACTAGTACCTAAAATTTGCAATTCTTCAAGATCTCCTATATGCGCTGATGCAACAAAAATATTGAATAGAAAGAAAACTCCAAAAATCCCGTCAGCTCTTTACAACGCCTTGTCTTTTGCCAAAGACATTGGACTAAACCCAGTTTTAAATAAAACTTCGCTAGTAAAACATCCTCCTTGGACTCTACCTCTAGACTCAGTTAACACCAATCTTTCTACCTACAAAAAAGATATCACTCCAAATGTAGTTTACCTACAATTATTTCACGAACTGATGAGTAACTATCCCGAAAACACCTGGGAAATTCTGTACACCGATGGCTCTAAAAACGATGATAATGTTGGTTTTGCTATAGTCAACTCAAATGGAAGACTAATGACCGCAGAAAAGATTCCATCCTACTTCTCAATCTTCTCTACAGAAGCTCTAGCAGTACTTAAGGCTACAGAAATCGCCATTAAAAGAAAAAAGAAATCCATCATATGTACAGATAGCCTCTCGACACTTACAGCAATTCAAAATTTGAATAACCACTCTCCTTTCATACGTAAGATTCGTGATAACATAATTAAACTACATGGTAACCTTAAACTAGTTTGGACACCAGGACATATCGGAGTACAAGGAAACGAAATGGCTGATCGCGAAGCTAAAGCTGCCTCCACAGATCCTAATCTTAGTATCTCCAACTATCAACCCGATAAAAAAGACTTTCTTAAACTAGCTAATTCTCACTGGATACAGAAACAAAAAGAAGAGTGGGTGGAATATAATCACCATTACTCCACCATAAACCCAACTCCAATCTCGCCTGTTTATCCCGCAAACACGACTTCATCGATGAACAAAAACTTCCTAAGACTAAGAATTGGACACACCAAACTTACCCATAGTTACCTGCTAAAGAAGGAGTCACAACCGATTTGCCACTTTTGTCAGTCTAATACTATTTTATCTATTAAGCATTTAACTTTAGATTGCACCTATGTTAAAAAGACTTGTAACGAATTATTCAACAAAGATTTCATTAACCTTCTTTCAATTCCCACAGCACAAAATATAAGATATGTTTTCATTCTTTTAAAAAAATTAAAACTAGAGAATAGCTTATGATACTTTTTCATTTCCCAGTTATGGGGGCGGTCGAGGGAGCCCCAAACTCTTGGATCTCCTCCGACCGCCCCCATCTCTGGTTTTTTTACATATCACATATTATTTGACGTTCTATTTGCATAATCTCTCAGCGCTAAGCCCAGGTAGCTAAAGCTGTTATCCATAAGTATTATACTATTACATTTATGTAAAGTTTAATAAATTATAATAATAATAATAATATTTGATATCCATAAATAATTGATGATCGAAAAAAATTTTAAACTTTTTTCGAATTAAAAATACGAATTGATTTAATTTAATTTAATAGCGCTTTTGGAACATTAAAACAATTATTGTAGTTTTTATATTTTTTTTTTTTTTGAAGAGTTGTTTCTTTGTCAAAAATGACCATATTGAAAATGAAACAAAAGTATTCCAAACACACAAATTCTTAATTTTCAATATTTTTAAAATGTCTTTAGCGAGCAATTGCGAGAAATTAAAACACATTTTCCAAAAAAAAAAAAATTTAATTGATGACCCGCTACTCCTTGAATTGAAAAATTAAAGATCCACATTCTTTTCAAAAAAAAAGTGATTGAGTACATCAGATTTTTTGCATATTAAAATCCTGATTTTGGTATGATGACAGGAGAATAGTTTTAACCAACCAGTTGACGGTACCTTGAATGATCAAGAGTTTTAAAAAATTAATCAAGGAACAATTTTTTTTGATTTTCAACATTTTTGTTATGATCAAAAATAAAATCGAAAATGTACATAAGTGTTTGTCAATTTTTTACAGATTTTTTTATTAAAAATAAAATAAAAAAAAAAAGTGAAATTTCACAAATTTTTTTAATCTCTCTTTAACTGAGCATTTTTAAACTTTTTTCTCATATTTTCACAATGAAGAATATGTCTGCAGAGATTCAAACTAAACTCAAACTGTGATGTTTGATTCTTTCAACAAAAGTAAGTGTATATCAAAGCAAAACTTTCATAACCATCAAAAAAAAAATCACCTGTCACTGAAATTTATACAACAAAGGCAGGTTCATTATTTTTTCTAAACTATTCCCAAAAATTGCAAAATGAACAAGCTGAATTGTTTCTAAAAACCAATTTGGCATGATTGTATTTGAAAACCACATTCTTTGAATTCCCTCAAATAGTTTCATATAATATAATAGTTTCAAGCCACAGCAAGCATTTTTATAGATGCCTGCAGAAAAATTGAATTTGTTATTAAAACAATAAGAGAAAAATAGATACAAAAATAGAATACAATCTCTGGTTAGATATGAATTTGTTTTTTTTTTTTTGTCTTCTTTTTTATGGATTATCTAAATAAATAACATTGATTATCTCAATCGAAAAACCACATTGCGAAAAATCCCCTCTTGACCTTTATGCTTCAAAAAAAAACAAAAAAAAAAAAATAAAGAAAAAACCAGGTTGAACAATTTTTCTCTCGAAAGACATTCAATTTAACCTGAAATTCATCTTTCCCTAAAGCACTTCTCTTGATTGTTTTCGTTCCATCGTTAAACCACTCGGACAATGAACCGTACATTCGTGAATCCTGATGCTTAAAAAAAACATAATACATAAATAAAAATATTTTTATGGCCATATACATATATGAGGCACTACAATTTGTTATCCTACCTCGCCTTTTTCCAACTGCTTATTTTTCTTTCTCTTTTTTTTATCAAATTGGAAGTTGATTAATACGTAGAGCCATTACATAACCTTCCATAACATCTAAGCCCATAAAAATATCAATTTTTCAATTTTATGTCACACCTTCCTGTGGCTGTTTTTTTTTTGTCTGCCTTTTTAGTCGCTTGTTTTTTTTTTTCCTTTTTATTATATGAACATACAGGAAGTAAGGACCTCTTTAAACGTTGGCATATATTCAAATAAATATACAGCCTTATACATGAACTCATTCATTAGATGTGAGAAATTAGAAAAGCCTTTTCTTTTGCATTTGTAAAATCTACGAGTACCTGTCCTACATCCTAGATATATTTATAAATATTTATACAAAAAAAAAAAAAAATAGCACAAACAATTTATATGCTATACGATTATGGCAAATAGGAGTCGTCCACCCTGTGAGTTGCTTTTGAGCTTCGTAATTTAGTGCTTCTAGTTGTAGTAGCAGTAGGTCCCGGTATAATTAAATGCAAATGTATGCATACACGAACATACCAATGCGCTCATTTATTATGCACCCTTACTTCCAGGTTCAACACACTCGTGCAAAATTGCATATCAAATACCTATTCGTAAGTTGAATAAGCTTAATTTTAACAGGATTTTTTTTTCTTGCGTATTGGGACTATGAAATGAAAAATTATTTTCTCGGAGGATTTTTTGGTTGTTTTTTTTTTGCATTCACTGAAAACTAATTGAACTTTTTTTTACATTTTGTACAAATTTCAATTAAAAATTAATTTGTTTGGGTATACAAAATTAAAATATTTGAATTGAAAGTGAGGTAGTCGAGGTAGGTTTTTTAAATTTAACATAAACTAGACGATTCTCAACAGAAGAAAAATGGTTGCACGGAAAATTAAGAACTCTCTAGATATCTAGTTATTGGATCTTTACTTCAAAATTTGTTTGCGTCAGTGATTTTCAAGACATTTTTTACAGTAGTAC
Organism: Syrphus vitripennis; assembly: GCA_958431115.1. Taxonomy (NCBI): domain Eukaryota; kingdom Metazoa; phylum Arthropoda; class Insecta; order Diptera; family Syrphidae; genus Syrphus; species Syrphus vitripennis. The sequence continues at coordinate 77,985,691 of OY288110.1, read as the reverse complement.
ATAATATAGAATTTGAGTATGGTGACCAGACAATTTTTTTGTATCATTCGTGACTGCTATTAATAAAATAGTAACGCAAAACACTGATTGGATGATGAACTGATGTCCTGATGGATGCCACGACTCGCTAGACAGTTAGTTTTCCATTTTGCCCTTCGTAAAAAAATGATAACAATTGTTTTTTAAAAAACTTTTTTCGACAAATTACCAATTTTTTTGATAAATTTTTTTTACAACCATTATTTTTTTGAGGCCGAACAATTTTTAAACATTTTTTATACAATACTTTTTTCACAATTTTTCACAATAACCAAATTATACCTGCTCTACAGTAGACACATTTTTTTGATTTTCGATTTCTTCGTTATCGACCTTTCGTACCTCGCTGATTTTGAATTAAATACCTTTTTTTTTAATCAAAAATGATAGAAAACTCTAATTAAAAAACAAAAATTGAGGCTTATTTATTACTTATTGATACCTGAACTAACATTTTGTGATCACTGCTCAGTGCCCACAGTGCCCGGGGGTGGCCCCGTCGCAGTGGAGGTAGTGCTTGACTGCTACCCTGGATGTGTGGGTTCAATCCCCAGTATAGGCAGCAATTTAATCTATATTCCCTCAACTGAACGCCACTCCTGGGATTTAATAAGATAATCAAAACCTAATTTCTCAATCCACTGTGCCAATAAAAATCTGTCCTATCCTTCTATTCCTTCTAACAATGCCTAATTTATAAGACCCTAGGTCTTACTGGCATATATATGTTTGTGTTTTTTTTTTTTGCTATATACAGCGGCTTCTTTTTTCAAAATTAAAATAATTATGTAACAAAGAAAATATATGCCCATCTCTGAAGGCGAAACATAACTCGCTACCAAATGTTCATCTACCAAAAAATTGTGTCTAAAAATAAATTTTGTAAACAAAAATTTATTTAAATACCTTATACAATTTTTTCAAAACAAAATTCAGGCGCGAGTATAAAAATTGGTCAAAAAATAAATTTTGAAAAAAATGCGGCTTAAACTTTTTTTTGAAATAACATAAAGGAGTCGCAGATGCAAAACAAAACTTTTTGTTAGATTTTCTTAATTAAAAAATGTATGAACTTCATATGAAACGAGTATTTTTTTTTTCAAATGATACTTAAAATATATATGATGGTCACCCTAGATTAATGGTGATGAAAATTGATTTTTTCAACGGAAGTCAACAACTATGTAACTACTTGTTAATATTATGCAAACATTTTTCTTAATCCTTGCATATTTGTGAATCATAGATTAAGTATATGCACAATTTTAAATAGGCTCTTCAAATGGATGGAACCCATACATTTTTAGTGGCATTTAATGAAAATGTTTGTCAAAACCTCTCAATGAATAAGGCCAAATAAGAGTTAATGCTGGAAATATGTATGCACAAGTTGACAGTAGAAGCTCGTATGCATAATATGGGACTCCTATTGATTATTTATTGATATAAATAATAAATTAAAAGGAAAAAAAAAAGAACAAAAAAAACTGGAAATAGTTTATAAAAATTCTTTTTGAATGGATTTATTAAAAATGTTGTTTTGTATCGACAGAAAAAGGATTTTATTTTCTAGTAAGTTGCTCTATTTGAAAAGCGTTTTATTAGTCGAGTTCCTAAAAAAGATGTCTTTTGTTTAATGAATGAAAAAACAATGGTACAAAAATTGTTTTTTTTTGTTTGTGTCTCCAAACTTTAATGGCAAAATTAATAATGAATTCAAAAATTAAGAAAATGAATACCAGAAATGATTTGCGACTAAAAGTAAAATATGATTTCAGAGGACTTCAAAACTTTAAATTTATATTTTCAAATTTTTGAACCTTCATTTTAGCTTCCCACCTTAAGCGGTAGTGATTAAATTAAAATCGTTTTCTAGCTCCCAAAATAACGGTACTTGTCATATAATTGTTTACATAAAACTTATTCATCTCGAAAACAGTTTTAAAGATTTTGATAAATTTTTTTTAAATGCTTCATGGTTTTTGTTTGATTAAATGCGTTTACTAAAAAAAAAAGAAATCATAAAATATATTTTTCCAAATTTATAATAAACGGTTGGACGAACTGTGATCAATTCTATTATTTTATGAAAGAGGTTGGATTTTTACAAGTATCACAAAATGTATGGGTTCTTGGATAGATTTATAAATTACTTTTTTTTATTATTGTTTTATTCATCAGGTAGAAAAGAAGAAAACTTTATGTTTATTACGCATTTTTTGGAAAAAATAACTTCAAAGTCAAAATTATGAAATTGAACATCTGGCAACCCTAAAAACATATCAGCTCAATTTAAAAGGATAGTATTTTTATTAAAAAAAAAGTGTAAAATGAGGTCCCTATCATTAGCCCTGACAGAGAAATTGAACCTAACAAGAGTCGTGGTACACCAAAGTTAGCCTTTTTTTAAATCGTCAAAAAGTGGTGTCCAAGTTGAAAATCAGACTTTACTATACATCAATTTTTTTACATAGAAAATCACATCCCAAAGCATGGCTTAAGAATTAACGGACACCATGAATAATATACTTCCAAAATAACATTTTATTTTTTGGATTTTTGAAAAAAAAATCATAGTTTTTGAAAAATAGCTAACATACGATTCACAGTGTTGGACAAGGCCCAAGAAGTATGTGATTAAATTGACAGCGCGGCTGAAATGAAGATGCTTAACATGACAACTGGGTGGACAAGGAATGCTCGAAGAAGAAGCAAAATGTAAGAAAGCCTTCACCAGAAGCAGGAGGCATGTAAATATTTCTTAGGTCAACCCGGTGAACTCTGGGAATGTCGTGGTGCCACTCGAGATCATGACAATCGCTGGTAAAAGAAGAACTAAAATCTTGCATATTAAATTTGTTTTTTTCTTTTATTTATTCTAAAGTAGGTACTTTAAAATGCTTTTAACAAGAAATTTTGTGTCTATAGGACTTTAATACTTCCAGCAAACAAAGGGAGCCTCGTTGAACTATATGCAACAATACACAGTACTGTACTATGCCGTGTAAGAATTAATGAAAGCAGTTTTCCGTTTTATTACCATTTTTTGACCTTTCAAACCATATCCGTTCATACTTATCTTTCTTTGCAAATTCCACAAAAATGCTGACATTTTCAAATGTCATTAAAAAAAATTAAAAAACCAAACAAAATGTCCGTCACTGAAAATTGTTGACCTTTAATGTCCTTTCGGATGATTTTTTTTTTGTTTTAATTTAAAAAGTGATGCATAAATCCCAGAGCATTTTTGTGTGTATTTTTTTTTTAATTTCAGACTGTCAAAGCACTGTATATAGTGAACTTTATTTTGACCTTCCAAATATTGTTGCCATTCAATTTCATCACATTTCGCACTTAAAATTTTATTTTGACAATAAATGTACATATGTACATATGTCATTAAAAAAAAATCATTTATTCGCCGATAAACGTACATTTGTACCTAATACCTATATAATGTATATTTGCATTTCAGATCAAATATTTCAGCAAAACCATCAGCAGTAACTTTTAACGAATTTATGTTCCAGCTGCATTCATACAAAAGCCAAAGGATTCTCAATCGCCAGACAAAACAAAAAAAATAAAATAAAAAAAAACATCTTAAACAAAATTTAACGCCTTCATATAAAGGACGTCAACCAAAGAAAAAAAAAACGGATAACTCGAGCTCGCATAACCAAAAAGGAAATTTTTATAGCCTTAATGGGGGTTGTATATTTACTCCTGCAGCTAACACATACGAAAATAAAAAAAAAAAAAAACATTCAACCAGCCGTGCATGAGCTAAAATTATTTTTTATTTTTATTTTAACCTCACTTTTGCCAACTTGTGACGATTTGAATAACCCTCAGAGACGAAAAGGACCCATTTCAGACGTTTTTTTTTTTTTGTCTTTGCAAGGAAGTAGATTCATACATACATTTTGGTATATAACATCTTAGGCGGGTTTAATGACATTGTTGTCACGAAAGCTTAGTTGTTTTATAATTATAAAATGTTCCTTATAAAAATATAGCAGATTGTGTATAGTATATATATAAATTAAATGGTTTGAAAAGCAAAGCTAAGTACCTACTATATAACCTACCTACTTCAAGTAGAGTAGACTGAAATGAAGCGATGCTCTTTTATTAAAAAAAAAAAACAAAAATCTTTTCACAAGCAACACTAACTAAGAGGAATTTAAATGAGATGAATATAAAAGATAAAAAACTGAACTAATTAGAGGGCTATTTGGTGCGAGTACTTTTAATAGGTTTGGAATTTGAAAAGGGTATATTCTAAGTAGATTTTCAAAGCAGTTAATGCTTAATTATTTAAGCTAGATCTATTTGCTTTTCAACGGCAAACCAGCCAACGACCATCGACCGACGACACGAACCTAAATTTGTTTTAAGAGGTTTTTCTTATAATTTTCAGAAGAGCAAAAAGATATCGTATATAGTGAGATAGAGAAAGACATTGATTTATTATTTATTGGTCAGATTATTATGTGAGAGATTGTATATGTATATGCATCCACGTAGATATATTTGGGTCGAGAAAAAAGGCAAAGCAGCTTTTTGTAATTAGCAAAATTGCTATATTTCAACTCTTGTGAAAATTTAGAATAAATTCATACAAAATTTTATATTTCACATTTTTAATTTAAATTATTCCTAGACAACTTCAAATTTGAAGGATAACTAAATGAAGTTTCTTTTAAAAATCAATGCGATGTAAAATCAAGTCATTATGAAATGTCGATAACATTCGTTACGACAAAAAAAAAATATATTTACATATGTACATTGTTAATTGTTTCAGCAAATTGCCAATTTTTTAGCATACAATTTTATCCTGATTTCTTATTTAAGAGTGTTCTCTCAGTCAGATTTGGAAGCGTGAAGTTAACAACTCATAGTTATTTAGGTGTCTATTGGTATAGCAAAAAGCAGTTGAAGTTTGAACTCTACTTTTGGTTTAAACTTAAATTTAGCAATAAAATAAGCTTCACCTAATCTGTAGTTAAAGTTAACTAAGGTTTAACTAGAGTTCAACGCGGAGAACCCTTAAACACAATCATTCTGAAATTATTTTTGACAGCTAGCTTATAACCCTTCTAGCAAAATAACAAAGACTTTTTTCTAGGTTCACTTGGGAATTCAAAAATAAACTGAGTGTCTCACACGGATCCAAAATGGAGTCGCTTGCTTGAAGGGAATATTGTTCAAGCAAACAAAGAATCGAATCTACATCAAGAGGCATCAAGCTGATTTCCGCAGTTGTCGATCGTGAATGGACCATATCAACACTCTGCGTACCGTCCTCAAGCACTCTGCGGAATTTCAATCACCGCTTTACCTGATGTTTGTAGATTTTGAGAAGGCCTTTGATCGAGTCAACCGTGAATGTATCTGGAAATCACTTCTTGCTAGAGGAATTCCCCCAAAAATTGTTGCCGTTATTAAGGAGTCCTATAACAATGCCAGCTGTTTTGTTTTGCATAATGGGCAGCTATCCGACTCTTCCGAAGTGCGGCAGGGTGTGAGACAAGGGGATGTTTTATTGCCAATCCTTTTTCTGTTGGCGATTGACGATGTATTGACGGCAAGTGTTGGTACAGTGGAGAGACAGGGCATCCAGAGGAGACTGTTTAAAAGGCTTATTCATTTAGACTTTGCTGATGATATATGTCTCCTGGCAAACAACATCAGTGGGCTGAACGGGATGTGCTAAGCACCTTAGGTGAATATAATGCACACAAGCCGCTCCGCACATCAGCGTCTAATTCTACAGGCAACGCCAGTAAAAGAGGTCGAACAATTTAAGTGCCTTGGAAGCGTCGTATCAGCAAATGGTGGTACGGATCTGGACGTTAAGAGTAGAATAAGTAAAGCTCGCGCTGCCTTCGGTAACCTATCCCAAATTTGGATCTCCAGTCAAATCTCCTTACGTAGTAAGTTGAGTTTCTTCGAATCCAACGTCAAATCTGTACTATTGTACGCTTGTGAATCCTGGAAGGTCTCGGCTACCATCTTTAGAAAGTTACAGGCTTTTGTAAATCGCTGTCTACGCCACATTCTAAAGATTCGCTGGCCACAAACTATATCCAATCAGGAATTGTGGCGCAGGACAGATCAAGAGTTGCTGGACGTTGATATTAAAAAGCGTAAATGGCGATGGATTAGTCACACACTGAGGAAACCAAACGATGACATTGCGAAACAGGCCTTCGAATGGCGAGTTGAAAGACCAAGAATAACCTGGAAATCAACGGTATTAGCTGAAGCAGATAATCAGAGAAAGACGTGGCAGCAGTTGAAATTTCTTGCTGCAGACCGTGAAGGATGGAGAAAAAAAAGGACCTGATAAAAAAAATGTATTTATTTCTACTCAATTTATTTTGCAAAATGTTTTCCGAAAGTGATTTTCAAGATATGAGTTTTTTTGCGACAGTAGTAAGAGAAAAACGCATCCGCTGAAGAACAAATCATTTCATCTCTAAGGACGATGTTGAATTTTTCTAGAAATTTAGATATTTAATAAATGCCACCTTTAATTTTATATATTTCTTTGTTTTTGGGGAGGATCATTTTGTTTAGTTTGGGACATCTGAAGAACTATAATTGAAGCCACTTTTTCTATAAAATTCTTTTACAACTGACTCTCATGTCACTAATTTTTCTTTCTACTTCACTTTATTTTATAAGTTTTTTTTATTTAAAATGAAATTTCAATTTATTCTTCTAATACACACAAGCAGCTGTATCAATCAGTGTCGTTTTTGAGAAATTAGAAATTTTTGAAAATGATTTTTTTTTTAAATTTGTACGGGAGGTAATGTTATTTCCAAAAATAATATTAATTCTAATTAAAATCATCACGAAATAAATACATCTATCCATCTATCTAAAAATTCTAATTATTAAAGATGGCCTTTAGAAACCGTTTTGTAAAAAATTTAAAAAAAAAATGCACGGAACCGTTTATAATACAATTTTCTAAAATGTAATTCATTTTTTTTTTTGAAAAATCAAAAATTGTTTCTAAAATTTAAATATTGAATGTTCTTTTTATAAATTTCACAAGATTTAGCATACAATTTTGATTTCAATCAGATGAACTGTTTTTTGGAAAAGTGAAAATCAAAAAAATGTATTTTTGGACTTGAAAGATAAAACGTGGAGTTACGGCTCAGAAAACTCTATATGCGCAAAAAATTTTGAAGTCAAAGAAAGAAATAACCGAAAAATGTTAATAGATGTGTCTTAAACCAATTGCGAGGAAACCGTTACATATATTCTGGAAAAAAAAAGCTAACCATTTTTGTATGATTTAAGGAGTTTAATCCAAAGGAATTAAAAATCACAAAAACCTTTATACATAAGTCATACCGGAAGTGAATAATAAATATTTATTGTATATGCAATGAATAATTGCATATCATTTTAAAATGACATTTGCTTCATTTAAAATACACTTTATTCATTATATTCTACACAATAACCACAATATTAACAACTTATTTTAACTTGACATGGTCATGACACAATAATCGACGGACCTGCCAAAGTGTCTCATTTGTAATTTCCATTTAAAAGTCTGCGTGTGTGTGTGTAGAATTTTAAACGAATAGAAAATTATAATAGGAAAATTTACAAGTACATAGTACTTAGATACAACCTACACAAGCGATTGTGGCGCGCAAAATATGAGTTTAGATATTTTGATGGATTTTTGACAGTTTGGAAGTACTTAATTTTTAATAATAACAGACATAAGGAATATTTGAATAAACATATAGTGCGTGGCAGTTGATGGATTTTGATATTTCCTATCATAACAATATATCTTGATTTTTCAATCTCACCCATATTTGTACTCGAATTATATTTTTTTTTTGTATTTAAATAAAATCACAAACAAAAACAGCAACAAAAAAAATTTTACAAAAATCACATCTCACTAAATTGAATTTTTCTTTTGTTCGATTTTATATATATTTTAAAATTTTACGATAAATATTTCATCCGAAACAAACCAATTGATCAATAAGTTCAAAAATTGCCAGAACTATAAATAAATATAATATTATTCGAGTTAAATACCGTTCACTAAAGCGAATAACGAGACACGACCAACAGATGTTGCTAAATTCAAACTAATTGAAAAATAAAAATTCTTATTTCAAAACAGAATATGAGTATTTACGAGAGTAGGTACAAACCTATATACCCACATTAAATGTATATTTACAAGTTTATTTGCATTCCATCTTTTTTTTTTCTTAAATTGAGCTACTTCTCTATAAGCTATAGGGTATAGAATGGCGCATGGTGGCATGGCTAGTGTCCAAATAAATTTTGACAATAGCCTAGCCTAGACCATAGTCAGATTCAGATTCAGAGTCTAAAGGAAGAATAAATAAATAGTTTCAGCACATTTTGACGCAATAAACGGTGATGGTGGCATGCGAACCGCTGCCGCCGCGCCGCCAGCCGCCGCAGCTGCGGTACAGGGCGATGGGTAAAATTATATTTGTGATGTCATTATTCGGACGTTTCAAGTGAACAAAATAAAAACGTTCATGTGCAATTTTTGAAAAATATCAAAATCTATTTTAAAGTAAGAATTTTGTTTGTATTTACATCGAGTACTTTCGATCAACAATATCCCTTTAAAAAAACAAAAACAAAAAAAAAATTTTAAATGCAACGATTTATTTGCATCGTGTACCGTTTTTAATGGAATTGTTGAAAGTCAGTTGTTGTAAATCGTGTGTGAGACTACTTTTATGTGTACTTCATCTTATAAACACAAGCAATTTAATTGATTTTGATGAAATGTTTAAGATGCAAGTAATTGTGCTTGTTCACAGCAAAAGACAACATTATACATTTTATTGAGATAATATTTTGCGTTTTTGCTAAAGGGTGAATGAACTTAATAAAAACATTTGGTTTAACAAAAATTAAATAGCAATTACCAATGGAAATTGGAACATTGTCAAAATAAAATTTAATTGGGTATAGTTTAAAGGTGGTTAAACTCTGGCAAAGTAAAATAATCAATAAGTGGTTGTCCCGAAAAACAAATATTTAATATTTCTAGATCTTCAAAATTTAACAGTTTTAGAAAAAAAAAGCTTAGTTTGACATAAGTTACTTGGCTAACCTTAATTTTGTCTTTATTTTGCTCAAAATAACGAATACTGAAGTGGTGTAACCCGCTTCTTTCCAAGTTTAAGTTTAATTTTGAAAAAACTAATATGCACTTCAAAATATAAATTTTCATTTTATTTACAAAAAAAGTACAAGTTTTTATTATAATCCTCGGAAATCTTTTCGAGAAATTTTATAGAAATTTATTTGAAAGGTACAGTTAATAAAATCTTTATTTAATTTTTTTATTGTTTTATCGTAGGCCATAATATACAGGGTGAGTCATGAGCAATGCGACAAAATGCTAGGGCGTGTAGGTTGCGTTGAGACAAGAAAAAAATCGTATGGGAGGGGGGGTCTATTCCCCTCCGTTTAGCCGGGAGGGGCAATTTTTGAAAAAACTGACTTAAAATGGGAAAAAAATTATTTAAAATCAACGGCTTCATTCACAATGCTGTGCGATACGTTTTTGAAAAGCCAATAACTTTTTCTTTCATTCTGTGTTTAAATAAATCTATTCTAAGAAATAGTTTTTGAAATATTAATTTTCAACGTCAAAATTTTGAAAAAAAAATTGAAAAAAAAATTTCAAATTCATTTTTTTCAAAATTTTACGTAATTAAGTGCTGATTTTAATTTCAAAATTCAATGCTGTTATTAATTTTAAGTCAAAATAAGAAAACCGGATGCAAAAATTGTATGTCGTTCTCAAGAAATTAAAAAAAAACCAAAACCACCTTTTTCTAAGAAAAACATTTATTTTTATTGTAACGAAGCAATTTAAGAAGCATTAATCTTAGTTGTTTTAGTTTTTTTTATTACTTTTATTTTTACTATGATTTTTATTGGAAGTACTTATAAAAAATTCTCGATATGATCTCCATTGTTTAGAAGGCATAGATTATATCTCCTTGTAATGGCTTCACATAAGTTTATGCTTGACAAATTTTCCTGCAGTTTGACTTCAGCGACTTCAATTCGTTCCTTCAGTTGTTCCAATGTTACTATTTCCACTTCGTAAACATAATTCTTCATAAATCCCCATGCATAGAAATCTAGGGGAGTTAAATCTGGTGACCTAGGCGGCCATTCCGTGGGGCCCCTTCTTCCGATCCAACGGTCACTAAAATGATCATCCAGCCAGTTTCTCACCTGTAAGCTGTAGTGTGCTGGAGCACCATCTTGTTGGTAGATTAAAGTATCTGCTATAACCAATGGAACGCTGTCTAATAAATCGGGTAAAAGGTCTCGTAGGAATTGGAGGTATGATTCTCCATCAATAATGGAATTCAAAAACCGGGGCCCGATCACAGTGTGTCCAACAATACCAAGCCAAACATAACAACTAAAGCGGTGTTGTGATTTGTTTTGTTTTTTTTTTGTGTGGATTGGCGCTACTCCAATAATGTAAATTGTGGAAGTTAGTAACCCCATCTTTAGTAAACTGTGCTTCATCCGTCCAGAATATTCTTCTTCACGACTTCGACCATTAGCTAAACCGTAGCAGAAATGCATGTCCGTTAATTCTTCTCGGGTGTATGAGCTTGACATCGTTACGTGTTAATGAGTTAATATTCAAATTGGAAATAATTACTAAGCAATGCCTTTTATTTATCTTGCGTTGCAATTTTCTTTTTTTTTCATTAAAAAAAATGCGGTTTTATTGTTCCTATTGTCCCCATAACAGGTAGAACCCATGGGCTGCGGGCAGGCCAAGGCAAAAATATTGACAGGTCAGTTTTCAGAAGTTATCAATGAAAATAATATTAATCCAGGGTTATTCCAATACTATTTAATTTTATTACGTTCTCATAAAACTCCAATTAAAAAAAAAAGTAAAAAAACTAAGATTAATGCTAAATAAATAAATAAATTGCTTCGTTACAATAAAAATAAATGTTTTTCTTAGAAAAAGGTGGTTTTGGTTTTTTTTTAATTTCCTGAGAACGACATACAATTTTTGCATCCGGTTTTCTTATTTTGACTTAAAATTAATAACAGCATTGAATTTTGAAATTAAAATCAGCACTTAATTACGTAAAATTTTGAAAAAAATGAATTTGAAATTTTTTTTTTCAATTTTTTTTTTCAAAATTTTGACTTTGAAAATTAATATTTCAAAAACTATTTCTTAGAATAGATTTATTTAAACACAGAATGAAAGAAAAAGTTATTGGCTTTTCAAAAACATATCGCACAGTATTGTGAATGAAGCCGTTGATTTTAAATAATTTTTTTCCCATTTTAAGTCAGTTTTTTCAAAAATTGCCCCTCCCGGCTAAACGGAGGGGAATAGACCCCCCCTCCCATACGATTTTTTTCTTGTCTCAACGCAACCTACACGCCCTAGCATTTTGTCGCATTGCTCATGACTCACCCTGTATATATAAGTATACTCAAAAAATTTTATCAAAATTTTCGGTGACGTTTACGAGAAATTTGAGATTTCTGAAAACTGTTTTTTAATATTTGTATGGGAGGTATCTTTGTTTTCAAAACTAAAATTAATTTTATACTAGAGCGAACATTTTTAAGGAATTTTTCTTAATGCTAATTACTTTAATGTTTTGTTTTTTTAATATACTTGCTGATATATTGAGTTTTCTAATTCAAGATTAAAAATCTTTATTGAACAACACTGTAGGACAAAAGCGACCAAATTTTTCATAAAATAAATTGTGGTGTACCTCAGGGCTTCGTTTTGTATCCGACTCTCTTTCTCACTATCGTTTATGATCTCTTGTCAAAAACGTAAATTTTTTTGCTGACGACATCATTTTCTGGTTTTCATATTCGCGTTATTGTCCTTCAAATGTAAAACTAGTAAGACAACATATGATGAGCTTATTAAATTCTGAGCATTGAATTTGATGCTTCCAAAACGCAATGCTGCCTACTGTCATTAAATCAATACCCATCCCCCATTCCTCTAAGAAACTGAACAATTTTCAATTCTTGTTATGTGTAGCACAGTGGTTATTATTAGATGAATATAACTTTTCTTACATGCACCCAGTCTTCAAGGTAAAATCAGTCACGATCATAGCTCATTAAGGTGTTCCCCAGGGTAGTCATTTAGGTCCACCTCTCTTTCAATCAATGTTTCTTTTTCCATATTCTTTCTAGTGATATCGACAGTGGATTTTAACTTTCCCTCATTTCCATTTACGCCTAAAAATAATTTAAAAAATTCTTAAAATTTACAAATACTAAATACCTTCATTGCAAGCTCCTGCCTCATACCGTTTTTGTAGACCTAGACCTACCTAGAATTAATTTCTTATCTTTCGTGTTTAAATAGCATTTTTGCATAAAAATAACAAAATATAAAGTTAATGCTTGAACTAAAAGTTTTGCACGCACACTTCTCATGTGAAATTCAAAGCCTGAGGATAGTCAGGCAAAGGTTTAAGGACCTTTCATTGAGATTCTTATTTCTATATATTTTTTGGCTCACCCATGTCTGTCTAGTCTATGAAATTTTGTATTTATACTCTCATACTATTATTTCTATCTGTACCTAATTAAGTTATTTTCAAGTTATTGTTTGCTTATAGATAGATGTATGCACTTGTTAATCTGAAGTGTTTTTCTTTAATTTGGAAAACTTGAAAACTTCATCGACTCTAAGTGAAAGAATAACAGAATTAACACAGAGATTATTGGACAAAAATTTATTTAAACATTTAACTGGTGGAAATTTTGATATTTCCTGTCATACATGAATATTTTGATAAGAAATGGCTGTTGTAAGATCTTGAGCTGTTCAGACGATCCTAATATACGCATACGTACCTGACTTTGAACATCGTGGAATCCAGTCGTGCATTAGACAATTCACAATCTATTTTGCTATTGAATTACATGAATCGAATTCCCTTTTAAAAATAAACAACCTTAAACCTTTCAAAACATCCTTCAAATCTGTAAACTTTTTTAAATTGACTTTTTATGTACATATATTTTTACACTTCATAAATATTCAAAAAAAAAAATGTCTTCTAGCTGTATCTACAGTAAATCTTTTCCACTGGATCTTCTCAAAAAGAAAAATGTCAAATTATTAAAAAAAAAAAAAAAGAAATTTGCATCAAACAAACAATATCTTATTTGCATTTAAAATTTTAAAATTCTTCTGCTAAAAGTTACAAAATATCATCAAGAACAACAGAGTGTCTACGATTTACATATATACCCTACCCGTACTACCCAAACTGAAAACCCTTCACAATCCTTGAGCTAACATCTAGAAAATGATTGAATAATATACAATCGTCAATTTTTTCCTCAATGTAGCAGCATGGCATGGCGCTTAAACGATTCGAAACTCTTTCCTTTTTTTTTTTTGCAACCACAACAACAAGAACAACAAATTGTTTGAAACAATTTCTCATCTTCTTTATACTTTTACAAATTTACATTATTTTGAATTTTTCAACCTGAACCTTTCTTTTTTATTTCTATTTGTCTATCCTTAGTCGGTATACGAGTATACACAGAATAATATGCACAGTCAGACTCAGAAGTCATCAAATTTCCATATTTTTTACCCTCAGGCCTAAGCCACTTTGATTATATATTTACACGAGCAGATTTGTTGTTGTGAGAGGTATCGGGCGTTACAGTTGAAGCTTAAAAAAATAGAATCCTAAAAAAAAATTGTCGAACAAGAAGAATTTTCTGGACTTAAAGTCCACTTTCCATTTCATAAATTTCATTTCGCTTTGTTACGACATAATTTCAAAGAAATGTCAGAATAATCATGGATGACATTCAAATGAAAAGTTCAACCAAAAATATTACATAACCCTAAAATTAACTTTTCCTATGAATAGATTTAGAACATTATGAAAAAATTAGTTAAAAAGTATAGAATAGCCGTGGAATGTAAAAAAATTCACTTGGTGAAAAATGTAGTTTTTACTTGAACTAAAATAAAATTTGTATGAAAACAAAAGGTGAATTTAGTTAGAAAGTTCTATTTGCACTTGAAATACAATATAATTAGTATGGAAATAGGAGTTTTGGAATATATGTATAAGGAATGTAAAATTGAAAATTTCGCTTGAAGGATTTTGTTCAATTCTTTCAGCTTTGGAATGTGAACTGAATACTTTCACTTGGTGTACCTTACTACCTCTTATGTGGGCTTTGTTCCGAAATTTAATTTTTGCACGAAAAATAAAATAATTTCTAAAGAAATTCATAGATACATCGGAACTCTAATAAATGAAAATGGAAACTTTGAAATATAAAATTGAAAATTTCACTTGGTGGATTTTGTTCGAAAATTTCATTTTCACTGGAACAACAATTTAATATCAATGGAAATAGAGATTTTTAATTTTTTAGTTCCCGTATATTTTGCTCTAGAATTGCTCGGGAACCAAAAATCTCCACACAGCTTCACGACTGTGATATTTGATTGTATTGAAATTTGAAAATTTCGCTAAGTGAATTTTATTCGAAAATTTCATTTTGCACTGTACTTCATATTATAATTTTTTTAGAAGTAAAAGCTTCTAAATGTTATGCTGAAAATTTCTCTCTACGGAGCCTTATTTTGTTTCCCAGTGTACAATTTACATACGGCCGGCCCTGTGTGTCTTCACTCGTAAAGCTGTTGGTATCAATTTGATTCTTATTCCATGACAAATTTTATTAATTTAACTTGTGTGTTATTTAACTCCTGTCGAAGGATGTGTTCTATGGATTGAAGTCTAGGGATTATAAGGTCAAACAAAAAAAAAAAAAAATCGAAGCCATTGGAACGGACGCATTTCTCATTGCGGTTGGCAAAGAAAAAGTCCTTCAAATAATTTCTCAAATACACCGGTGGGAATATTCCTTATGAGAAAAATAAATTTGGTATTTTTCTTTTTGTTATATCTGTATGTACATATACTTTCTTATTCATAGGCGATAAAATTTCGACAAGCAAAATATACAAATTGTGTTAGAAAGAAAAAAAAATATTCACTCTCAACAGAGAGTTCATAAAGGTTTTTCATTTTTCTAAGCTTAGCAATAAATTTTTCACTCAAATTTTGTACCAATTCAGCAAATGACAAACTGATTAAAAAAAAGGACGAGCCTCATTGCAATGACTGAATTTTTTGAAAGACTTTACCACGTGTAGAGGTAGAGGTATATACTTTCATGTAATCCTTGTTTCAAGGTCAACCAACGAAAATACTCACACACACACAGAGCCCCAAACAACAAAATAGGACGAGAAATTCGGTAGGCTCCATCCGTGATATTTTTGTATATTAGTATAGTTGTATGGCTTACCACCATCATTGTCTTTCAAATGTTAGGCGTTTGTGGTAAGTTTATGTGTATCCGTTCTTTGGAAACAATTTAAGCCACAAATGTGACACATATCAACGTGTTTCTTACTCGTATACACAAACACATACACACTAATAATAATCAGGACTCCCTCGCAGAGAATGCGGTTGTTATAAATCAAACACTTGGCGGAATCCAACCACCCTCGTCAACTACCCACCGCGCCCTCCGCCTCCGCCCGCCCGCCTGCCAACACTACCACCATTTATCGGCATATCCTTTCTCTGATATACATATATAAGCTATGCGCACTCTTTTGTCTTTTAGAAAGTGTGTTTGGTTCTAACCACCGAAAAAAAGGAAGCTTTTGTTTGCAGCTATAACTCCTC
Source organism: Syrphus vitripennis (assembly GCA_958431115.1). Taxonomy (NCBI): domain Eukaryota; kingdom Metazoa; phylum Arthropoda; class Insecta; order Diptera; family Syrphidae; genus Syrphus; species Syrphus vitripennis. The sequence goes on along the minus strand of OY288110.1, from coordinate 77,969,822 downwards.
TTTGCCTGACAGTAAGAATATGTGTAACATAACATTTTGTAAATTGGAAATCCCTTGCGTTCAAAACGAAAAAAAAAAAAGAAAATGGAAACCTACACAAATCCTGTCGATTGTTTATTGATTTTAGTCTTCACGTGACATTAAGTTTTTTTTTAATAATAATCTTTTCCCCCAACCTTCATCATATATCACTTCACCTTCACCCTCTAGACCATACCTAATAATGAGCTAACTGACGGAATTTGGGACAAATCGTTAGACATCCAGTCAGTTAATACTTAACTCATGAGTCCTTGAAAACGACAATGAATTATTTTTTGGACTCTATTTATAAATTGTTATAGAAGAAATTACTCGTAAATAGTCGTAATCAATATGATAGATTGGGGTAACTTCAAAGAAAAAAATCGATACAGCGGTTTTCGGTACAAAAAAAAATGAAAATTAAAACATTTATTTTATTAGGAATTTTGTATTCAGTAAAATTCGAGTTTGACCCTGAAATAATTGATTCACGAAAAGTTCGTGAATGATTCATGATTCATGATGCATTAAAAATGTTCCCCATAGATACACCATGTTTAAGCTTAATTTGGGATAAGGGTTTATTCCTATTCCCCCGTTCAAAGGTAGGGCAATTAAACAAACGACTAAAAACACTCTTTTTTCATTGCTTTTTTAATTTAAATTGTTTTATTAAATGTTTTTTTTTCAAACTCAAAATCTCGAAGAAAACAATTTTTCACCTTGAATTTATAAATTAAAAAATGATATTTGCCGACGCGACGACGGTGAATTTGAAAGCATTTTAATGAATCTAACTGCAAGGGGTTCAGTCGTGTAGTAATTTTCCAAAAGTATTAAGCCCTTTAGTTTCCGTTGATATCCTAGAATATTATTAAATTCTCATAGTTTACATAAACTTGTAGATATCATAAAAAAAATCTGATTACCAAGATTTTTAAATTAAAAAAAATCTTGATATAAGATTATACTAATCTAATCTACTTTTCACGTTGGTTATCGTTAAACTTTGGATACAATTATTATCAAAATTTTCAAAACAAAAATTGTCGCCCAGATATCAAGTAGATTTTTTTGAACCACGAAATAAAAACTGGTCAGAAACTGAATTGTGAAAAAAAAGTTTTATGAGAAAAAAAATTGTCAAAATTTTGTTTAAAAAAATGGTCAAATTAAATTTAAATTAAATGTTTTTGGGGTTCAAAAAATTTCCATGAAATATTTTTTAACCCCAAAAACATTTTTTTTTTATGTCAGAAAAAAATAGATTAGAAAATTGTCAAGGAACAATAATGTGAGAATAAAAATTAGGTACTCAAAAAAAAATTGTGGAAAAAAGTTTCGTCGGAAAAAAAGTTCGTACAAAAATAAGTTCAACAAGTTGCCGAAAAAATTGTATATTATAATATATTAGCAGGAAAAAATTTAAAAATATTGTTTTTGTAAAATCCACCTTCTGCCACGCCTACTTTTGTTATATGGAAGCAAAAACAATTGGAATAGAAAAAAAGTTCGTCAAAAACTTTAACCGGAAAAAGAAGTTTTGTCGACAAAAATTTTCATCTTAAAAAAATATGTCAAAAAAATTATTTGTCAAAAAAATATGGTCAGAGCGAAGTTCTTCAAAAAATGGTTCTGTCAGAAAAAAAAATAGTCGGAACTACCAAGTGAAAAATTAACCACCTACCAAGTCATTCCATCAAAATATAAATATGAACTGAATACATAATTTATTCATTGAATGCAGTCAACGTGTATTCAGCAGTATTTACTGATTAAACAAGTAATGAGTTTAATACAAAGCATCGTGTTTTCAGTCTATATTTTATCTAAAAATATTTCAACTTCACCAACTTTCAAAATAAATATATCGACTGAACACGAAAAATATTCGATCAATACAAACACCATGTATGCAATGTATGCAATGATACCCAAACTAATCTTTAATCAAAATAATCTTAATTAATTAAACGGAGCTTGTAAATTTATAAACCCAGCAAAAAATGTATTATGTAGTGAGTAAACATAATCCGGTAAAGTTCTGTGTGCGGCAATTTATGTGATGAGTCAACACATTTATTTGCTGAGTACATGTTTTTTCCCCTCAGTGTAAAATTTTAAATAGCTCGACATAATTTTATTAAATCCTTCATAAATTTAAGAATATTTGTAAAATAAATAAAATATTTATTTTGTTTGCACGAATGCAAACCTATATGTCAATGGTCTAATATGTATCTTATGTATAAGAGTATCCTTTTGAATGATACCTACCTAATCCTTAATACAGATATTTTCTGAATACTTTCTACATACTCGTATTTTTTTTTTTTATTTATATGTATGTCCTAGTTTGTTTTATTCGAAATGCATTTGCAATAAGTGTTATACAATTTGAACGACATCTTTGGGAATTTTTAGTGCTTTCCTTTCAATGGTCATAAAAATTCAACATCTTCTCTCTATGTACTTATTTTACATTACCGTTTGGTGTATTGGATGGATTATATAGATAGAATACACTCATGCTCAAGGATAATCTGCAGAACAGACATAAATATCTCTTCGCATTGATGTAAGCTCATGCTCAGGCACGTTTTGTGTTAACATTTTCTTTGAAGTTTACACAAAAACTCTCCCTTGGAAAATAGATTCGTTTCTTTGTTTGTTTTAATAATGGATGACAATGTAATCTTTTGGCCTTAGAATACAAAGCAATATAAAATTAAGTAAGCTTAGGGCAAGGTTTTTATTGTGCGAAAAGAAAACAAGTCTTAATAAGTTTTTATATTTTTTTTTTCTTTCTTTAATATAGAAGCTTAATAGAGGTTAAGATATGTCGTATGATAAACATGCAAACCTAAATATCAAACTATAATTTTTTTTATTTTTTGTAGCTAGGAAATAAAAAAAAATATGATGTAAAATATAAATTAGGGACAGATATGCATTTCAGAATGAAATCTTTGAATAATTTTCAAAGTTTAATAAAGTAAACTATTCAAATAAAAGTTTTTAGTAAAAAAATATGTATAAACTAAATTTAAAAAAAATCACTTGCACCATTTATGAGGTTTTCAATTGACAATCTGGAAGCAGAAAAAAAAACATTCTGAATGCGTTCAATTGGGCAAAAGTGACATTTCTGATTCTGAAAAGAAGAGAATTTCTCTTCTGGATTTGAAATCAGAAGCAAAAACAGAATCACTCACACATTCAAAGAATTAAATGTGCGAACTGTGAAGTAATTGTTTGAAATACTAATACAGTCACACCAAACATCAAATTTTTCAGAATAGAAAAAACTGTTCAATTGGGATCCGAATCTGAAACCAATTCCGAATTGCCAATTAAAAACGCCATTAATTAATATTATGACACTTCAGATGACAACTGAGTTTGACAGGTGTCAAACGTCAGTGCTTGCTACCATCTTCAAACCATGAAAATAATGGACTTGTAGTTTAATAAATAACTTTTTTCTTTCCATTTGGATTTTCAAAATATGCTTATCAATTTCGGTTTCTTAAAAATAATAAAAGAACTCACGACCGAATCTTAACTAAAACTGTCTGTTTGAAACATGAAACATACTCAGTCAAAAAAGAATCAAACATTTGTGTAGATTGTTTATGTTGAATTTTGACGTGTTCTTTTGAAAACTTGAAATAACAAAAACATTACGGTATACAAATTTTTTTTGATAATAGATATATAATATTTGTGTAATAACACACTTGCAACTACGCTGAAAGTTGTTGAAGGTTATTGAAGGTTTTCAACTAAGCACAGCACTTGGGTGAGCTACCAACAAGATTTATAGACTGGAGCTATTTCACGACTGCGATGCCTAACAACAGACTCTTTTTAGTGGTGCTTTGTCTTTAATTGTTCAATTTTAATTGAAAAACTTTTTGGCCAGCTGAAACTCAAACATGAGAGCCTTCAGAGCCTACATACACTACACATTTCGCTACTGAGGTCACGTGATCTCAATTTAAGTTTGTTTGACAATCGCATTTGAAACCAGGATTTTAACTAGCTACCTAAAGTATTGTACATTCGTTTTTAAAAAAATATAAGTGGCCATTGACTTGAAAAAAAATCATCTCCTGACTAAAACAATATCACCACTTACGGCTGCAGCCGTAAGTTTCACGTTGAATTCAGTGGCTATGTAGTGTTTCTCGGGAGCAGACCGCACGTTGTGCTTTACAAGAACAGTGATTCGATGATTGTAGCGCATAGAAGATTCTGCAGTATTCGAGATTTCCGCCACTTAAATGATGCGCCAATATTAATAAATGAGTCAAAATGTGTGCCGAAAAAATTGAAATCTGAGCGACAAAGGCCATCAAAAACGGTATATATCGTGATGAAAAGAAATGGCAGTTATCACTGAGTTCACCTGCTCTGCCGTCATAAGTAATTTTACTGTAAAAAAAAATGTCGCAAATGCTAGGGTCTACATTTTGACAATATCATTTTTAAGAAATAAGTTCCCAAATTGTGTACTTTAATAAACATAAACATAAACATTGGTTAGATACACGGCTTACTCTTTTTTCAATTGATCAACTTTAATAAACTTTCTTTTGAGACACCCTGTATTATATTTCTTGGAAAAGAAATGTAAATAGCACAAAGACAAGAAACATTATAGATTGATGAGTCTATTTATTAGTGTTCTCAGAGATTGAAAGCGGATTGCATATTTTTCTTGCAGTTTGAAAAACCCTCTCAGATATAAATTTTCAAGACTGACGCACAATTTGATTCAAATTTACCGAAAGACTTTTAAAAAATATAAAGCACTAGTTTTCCCAGCATAGTGTAGAAAAAAAGCTATCCCAAAGAAACGTACAGAGAGGTATATGACATATTATTATTATTATTATTATTATTATTATTATTAAATAACAAAAAAAAAGAAAATAATCCCAATAAATGTAAAAATAAATATTCATTGTGATGAAGTGCATATTGTAATCCTTAATTGTTTTTTATACTAACGAAAAAGAAAAATCTTCAAGAATAACAATTTGCATTGTCTTCTGAAGAACACTTTTGTCTTACTTCCGTTTTCAGAAAAAAGTCACGTTTCATTTATAAGCTGTGCATATAAAGTGAGATTCTCAAAATCACATACAAATTCTTCTAAAGATACACAGTCCAATGAACAAGCACAGTGTATTATCCTACGCATCTTCATCCAAAGAAGATTTTTTTCTTCTTCCACTTCAAGACCAATTAGGCCAGTCGCGGCAGAAATTTTTTTATTTGTTTTTAACAAAAATATCCTTCTTAAAATTTTTGACTGGAGTTGAACTATTTGAACGAGAAATTTTTTCAACCATTTTTTTTTGAGGACGAACGTTTTTGCCGACAAAACCTTTTCTTCACAATTTATTTTTTGACCAATTTTTACTATCGGAACTCAAAAAATTTTCTACTTGGTTTTCTTACAATTTTTTCTTTGGTTTAACACTGGCTGCCATTTTGGCAGCCGTTAACTGAATTGTGTTTATTCCGATCCCGATTTCTGTAAGAGAAGTTTGTTTAATTATGAAGCTCACTTTTGGTTGAATGGCTGCGTCAATAAACAAAACTGCCGTATTTTCAGTGAAGATAATCCTTAATCCAAAAAAAAACCTACTGTTTGGTGTGCTTTATTGGCTAGTTGAATCATTGATCCGTACTTCTTTAAAAACAATGCTGGTCAGAACGATACATAGAATGGTGATCGTAATAAAGCCATGATTACTGACTTTTTCGTTCCGCAATTGAACAACCTAGATGTGCAGGAGCCGTGGATTCAACAAGACAGCCCAACATGTCACACAGCTCGTGCCACAATTGATTTATTGAAGGAAATATTTGGTAACCGCATAATTTCACGTTTCGGACCTTTGAGTTGGCTTCCGAGATTTTGCATCCTTCTGTGGAATATGTTAATTCGCTAGTCTACGCTGATAAGCCCGAAACTATCGACCACTTAGTGACCAACGTTCATCATCATCGGCTCGACAACCGGGGTCCGGTCCTGGCGTCCTTCAACAAGTCTCTCCACCTATCCCGGCCATCCAGTTGCGCACCCCAAGGCTTCGGGAGTCCTGGTCTAAGCCATCTCTACAGCCAGCGCAAGCATAGTCTACCACGCTGCCGTCTACCACAGAATATACCACAAAGGACTTTCCGAGACGGTTCCTCTTCACTCATGCGAGCTAGGTGCCCTGCCCACCGGAGTCTACCGAGCTAAATTTTTGTCACTATGTCTGCTTCAAGGCAGATTGCATACAATTCATGATTGTACAGTCTACGGAATTGTCCTTCCTCACATATGGGGCCAACAATTCTCCTTAAGACTTTTCTCTCGAACGCGGCTTTTGCTAAGCACCCAAGTCTCGGATCCATACGTGAGTACTGGCAGGACCATGGTCCTGTACAGCAGCAGTTTTGAAGTTATGGTGATATTTCTGGATTTAAAGAGCTTTGACAGACTTTGTTGGAATTTCAAAATTCACCTTTGTTTTATTCCATTTCAAAAACACCCTTCACTTTTATGCTTACTTATTTACTTCCATAGGTCCCCGGACTTATTATAACCTTTAGTTTCCCCTTAAGATCTAGGATAGAATCTAGGATAGGATCTCCACTACTCCTACGACTCTTTGTGTACGGTTCCTGAAGATTTCTCGAACTTTTCCCTAGCTGTGCTGATTCTTCTTCGATAGGTGCTTCTACATAAGTCGGCCTGCTCATCTGCCAGCCCCCGTGAGAAAGTTCGTTACCTTTTGTGAAACGTATGACCAATTCAATGCAACTAACGTTTTTGAAGTATAGAGTCAATAGGTTCAACACGATTCCAACCATAACATTTGAGATGGCTGAATTTGCATTATGGAAATTCATTTTTGCCTCAGCCGACTGGCCTAAATATCGCTAAATCTAGTCATGCATATTATAAATTTGCTCCCTACCATCGACGCGTCCTCGTTGGTCGTCATTATTCGATGAATGACGCATAAACCAACTTAGGCTGCCTTCAAGTGGTTAAATTAAAGACTATCGACAAGCTTTATACAATCAAGCCCCAACTTCATCCAAGAAAAATAAAAATACAAAAGATCTTCTATAGATTATAAGGACAAAAATCTATTTTCATATACATAATACTAATAATAATAATAATAATAACAAGAATATGTTTTTATGATGATTTTTCGGAGATATCCATCTTAATCTGAATTACCATTAAGATGATTTGATAGACATTAACTTATATTTTATTTTTAGCTTTTAAAGGGCATTCATCTGTTCTGAGTGAAATGGCTATGGACAGAGAAGGGGGCGAGAGGTGTTTTTTTTATGTGTAACATGGGATTGTTGTCGACAGTATAAAATTAAATCACTAAAAATACCCTCAAGCAAAGTCATGTCAAGAATTCATACAATTTCAATTTTTATTTCTGCACATTCACTCTTGAGTTGGCCCTCCTCTCTTCTGTGTCATAATAAGGCAGAGAAGGAAGCGGTTCAATAAACTCAAGAGCCTTTATACAACACCAAAGAATTTCCTTTTTTTTTTTTCTTTTTCTATACCTCTATAGCTACCTGAACCTTTTTTATAATTTAAAAATAGTTTTGAACAAAGTTTCGATTGATGGGCATATATTCTACTTTAAGTGTTTTTGTGACCCCATTTTTGTTTTTGTGTTGTCTTTTGTTGTGGTTTTCAAAACTAGGTATCTAGGTTTACCTGGTGCTTGGATAACATCACTTACTAAAAGAATCACAAAAACGGCCAAGTCACGTGAAGTGTATGTACGAGTATGTAAAAGTTAGGTATGCTTAAGCTCGGTATAAGTACTCGTATTTACAACAAAAATCAATGAACATTCAACTTTGGAGGAAAAAAGCTTTCACCTCATCGCATGGTATTTCCAACTACCTATTATCACAAAGAAAATAAAGGACATCCTTCCGAAGCAACTTACATAAAAAATATAAAACGAATAACATTACATGATTTATTTGGATAGCTACTTTATCAAAAAAACAGAGACAAATAAAATGAGTGCGCATATCCCGTTGACGGCCGGCCGTTAAAAGGGTTATTTAAGGCAAATTACATTGCCCTCTATATCCACGAGTATAATGTAAACTTAAACCAAGGCGATTTATGTCACCTACCAACTATGCTCTGCTCTATAGAGCACCATATTCATGACGGAAATAGACAAAATACTATGACGTTTCTGTTTGGATATAGCTAGCGTGTTTTGAGAGTTTATAGGGCAATGGCAATCAATAAAACGAATAAAACATTAAAATGGAAAAGCTTTTTTTTAAGCACGACGACGTCGACGATGCGACGTACATAGTGATACTAGCAGGTACTAGCCTCCAGCTACATCGAAACTTAAAGGAAGGATTTGAAATAATAAATGATTCACTTCCGAAACGTCCAAATGTAAACTAGTTTTTGGCTCTGATTTTACATCGAACAATCTTGATCTGACTTATTTATTGTAGAGCGGGCAAAAAGAATTGCATGTTATTTAAGCTAAAAAATGAAGCGCATTATGTTGATTTTATTTATTTTTTTTTTTTTGTTTAGTTACACAGTGAAAACACGAAGGAAAACCAAAGAAACAGCATTATTCAAAATCAAAGCACAATAAAAAAAAAAGTCTGAAAGGCATATTATAGTAGTTGATATTACTCTAAAGAGAAATAAAATGCATTGAAATGGATGGCAAGAATTTTCTCTAATGCGAAATTGAAATTTAAGAATTTGAAGTGGAATTGTTTATGAACAGGGTGGTTATGGAATTTCAATGGTTTTAAAAGTTTTTAATACTCCCTTTATAACAAGGAAGCAATAATTTTGTTTTATTTTAAAATTGCAATTTAAACCTTTTTTTTAACTTTTTTTTGCCAAATTTTGAGTTTAAAACAATTTTTTTCAAAAACTATGTATAGTTTTGAATTGATTCAAAAACTAGCTAATAGACAGAAATATTGGCTTAAAAAAATGTATAAAACTTAGTTGTAAGTATTACCGTTATTTTTTAATTATTTGTTTTCCATTTAACGTACATATTTTTTTAATTGCCCCTACCACTTAAACGGGGGGGGATAGACCCCCTTCCTGTAGTAAAAAATGCTTGTATTGCCGTGTTCTACAAAAATCCGTTATCATTTCTCGGCCTCCGGTTGTCATACTCTCCCTTGTTATATTTCTCAAAACATTCATTTTGAAAAGTTCTACATTGTTCATCTTTTTTTGTCCTCATATATCGCCGAGTTGAAAACTCGGTTTAATTTTTTAGTTATTCGGTGCGGTTCGTTATTTGTTCAGCCCGAATCACCGAGTAGAAACCGAACCGAGTTATTTAAAAGCAACACTTTTTTTTCAAATCGAAGTTAGCCAGCTCGGTTTGCAACTCGGTTTACCCAAATCTCAACTCTGTTTGAAAAATGTTCGGTTTGAATTCCCTAGATGAGAAATTGTAATTTGTTAAGCTCCAAAAATATCGATACCTGTCATAAGGACAAAACGTTATTTTTCTCGAAAACTGCTCTAACGATTTGAATGAATTTTTTTCAGTGTTGTTATGTAAGTAATAAAAATTATTTGGTCAAAAAACCGTCCTTAACGATACCTGCCAAAGAACCGGATTGTTGATTTTCGATTTTCTCATAAACGGTTCGACGATTCGCGATCAAAATTTTTGTGAAAAATCAAGTTGATTTGGCGAAATAGAAGACTGCAACTATTTTAATATCATTTGAGTTTGTTCATCAAAAACCGTTTTTTTTTTAGTGATAATTGGTAGCAGTTTTTATGTTTTGAATAACAGATTCCATATAACTACGATCTATACATATGTAAATATGTATAATGACGTTGAGGTTTACTGAAATCTTAAATTTCGCTGGAAATTTGTGCTGCTCGAAAGTAACATCCAACGTTTTATCATTTTATTCCATTTTATTTTTTGGCGAAACTTATTCTGAAAAAGTTCTAAAACAACAGAATACTTTATATGAGAATTTTTCAGAGAAATGGAATTATTAGAATGTTTGGTTGAGTTCGAAATTTTCAATTTATTTTTTACATTAAAAATTGGATGATTTCTATTAGTTTGCATTTTTGCATGAGGTTAGATCAAGATTGCCTTTTTTTTTGTATTTTTAAGAACTATTCCAGATATTTTTAGACTTCTAAATTGTTTTTGGACCATCATTTTTCACTCATTAATTTTGAAATTTTTAAAAGAATAATGTTGAAAACTTTTTTGAACTCTTGGCAGCCTTCCAACAGTTTGTAATTAAAGTCAAAAACTTTGTGGTGGAATACATGCAGTCGTTGTAAGTTTATTCAAAAACGTTGCTAAATTTACTAAAATTATTTTTAATTTTTACATTTTGCTTAAATGGAATTTTCTCCGTACAAAAAAAAAACCATGAACTAACAGGAAATTAAAACTAAGAAAACCAAAAAATAATTCAAACTCTTCTCGTTAACGTTTTTTGAATGTCAAAAAAACTTGCAAAACTTGGTGTAAGTATATTTCACTTAACTTCTTAAGGACCTACAAACATGGCAGCATGAGTAAAAAATACCTTAATTTGAAAAATTTGCCAAACAGAAAGTATGTAGGTACATAAACAAAATTCTATCAAAAAACCTTTGTATATGAAAAACATAGTACTATCATGGTGGAAGTCGAATGGTGCGACATCTAAGAAGCGGGGGCAACCCTTCCTCAATTTTTAAAATTTTTTTTGCGGAGAGCGTATGGACGTTTTAATTGACATTTATTGATATTTTTTGGATGCAATAATTCCAATAATAGTCCAATTACCAATTTCCGATGCTTAAAGACTTCCCAAATCAAATTCTACACCCCAAATTTTGCAGCGCTACCGCAAGGGTCGAGGCAACAATAAAAAATGCTCGCCATGATAGTACTATGTTTTTCATATACAAAGAAAAAACTGTCAAAAAATTGGTTAAAAAGCAAGTTGTGAAAAAAAAAAATTTGTCAACAAATATGTTCGTCCTCAAAAAAAAAATGGAAAAATGGAATGGAAACAAAAGGCCAAAAAAATTGTCAAAAAAAGACTGTCAATTTTTTTTACGAAACAACAAATTGAACAATCATTATTTGAAGAAATTGTTCTATTGACAACTAACTTTTTTCGAAATTTTTTTCGACAAAACTTTTTTTTCTGACCAATTTTTTTTTTCAAATTTTCTCAAACCACTTTCTTCTTTTGAGGACAAAAATTTTTTCAACATAACTTGTTTTTCACAATATTTATTTCTTGTTCAATTTTAAATTTCGCAGTTCAAAAAAATTTCCACTTGATTGTTCCTTGATAAATTTTTCATACAGAATTTTGTATGACCAATTTTTATTTGGTAAAAAATTTTTCGCTGAAAATTTTTTTCCCAACTGACCAATTTTTATCTACTATTTTTTAAAATTTATTCTTTACCCAAATGTTTTTGAGGCATTTTTTATATAATTATAAAACAAAAATAAAGTTGAAACTAAAATTTTAATTTTAAATTAAAAACAATTTGGATTTTTTAAAAGAACACAAGAATCTTGTTCCCATTGAAAGTTAATAAAAATAAAATCTTGAACTACCTTATTTACATACATACATATGTATGAACGTTCAAAAATGTACCTACAACAAATGTCAACAAAAGAATTTTAAAATAAAGTGGCTTTGGTAAAAATATTTCAAACAATAAACTTGATTTATGAATGAAAATTTACAAATTTGTATCTACGAAAAACTTCTATTTTCAGATATTTCAAGTTCATTGACACTCCATCAACCATATTCATCTTTTTACACAAATAATACATATCCTTCTTTAAAGGTTTGACTTCTTGAAAACATATAACGTCTCCTCGATTATTAAAAACGAAAAAACAAATCAGCGAGTGAACTCTTTTAGTCCCTTATGGATAAGCAAACCCGAACGTTATTAATATTAAATATTATAACCAAGAGCAGTAATCTCCCCCAAGGCAACATTTCATCTTCTCCAATCTAAAGAAAAGAAAAGAAAAAACTTCTAAGGAAAAATCTTGAAACCATTCTTACTATATACCTTTTACAGTCAATCATGTTCATTGTACATCAGGCATACCAATGTACATTATACATATATCTGTTTATTCGAAAAGCAGGATTATGGGAGTTGTTTTGATTAATGCAACCTATCTCTGGTCTTTCAACATCTTTATGACAGTCCAATAAATCTCTCAATTCGAATCTAATTTCATACTCAAATGCTTTGCTTTCTGTTTGATATAAACTATGAACATCATTTTATCGGTTTGAAATTGCTTTATCGATTGCAAGCGAATTGTACTTTTGCTTTGCAATAGGGTGACACACAAATATTCATAGATTTGTGATGGGTTACTATTATTTATAAGATCAAATGATTGATTGATTTTGTTAGGAAATTTAATTTTAGTAATGTTCCAGGATAAGTCGCAAATGTTTGGTACTTTAAGGTTTAACAGAGCCATTGAGAAGACCTTGGGGGGAATCAATTCAGGTAAATTTGAATCTTGAAACAAATTTATTTTGGAATCCTGAAAATCAGTAATCTTGAAAATCCATCATTCTTAAGTTATTATTTAGAGCCCAATTCAATTTTAATTAGGTTTAGTGTAGCGACATTTTCGTTAAATTTTTTTAGCGCACATATTTAGCGCGCAGCAAAGGGGATTTTATGTACCTACCCTTTACATGTCAGAGACACAGTGCGAGTTTTAGGTAAGTAGGAGGGGATTTGAAAGGAGATGTCGGTGAACATTAGTCTTGAATTTTTAGTTAATCACAATGAGAGGGAAAGACAGAGCGTTGGAAGGATACTCCACATTCGCGCAGTACGGCTAAAAACGAATCCTTGTACTTGACAGTACGACGAAATCGGGTTCAAGAGTAAACTGATGAGCATTCATCGCGCGAGTATTACGGTTGAATCGTTTAAGGAGAGGAATGCAACTGGCTATTTCATTTGAGCACTTACCGTAAAAGTAACGATAAAAGAGAGAGAGACAGGAAATGTTACGCCGGTGTTCTAGTGACGTAAAGGTAATAATAAAATAAGAGCTTTTTGAAAAAATAGGACAATTGTGACTTCCGTTCATCTGATAACCAGAAAATTGGTGTGTAGTTTTTTGAATAGTATCTCGAGAAACAACTGTGTAAGGGTAACTTTTAAAAATGTACTCAAATCATAGGGTTGGTAGGTTCAAAAATTCTCTGTTTTGGATTTTCAATTATCTGACCCAGCACAATACATATTTTTGTTTTTTATTGAAATTCTGAGATTCGGTTGGGTAAACTGGGATAGACAAAAAGATCGAAAATTTATTTTCAATACAAAAAGTAATTTTTTTTTGGAGTCGATAGATTATTTAAATATAAGAAGGTCGTGTTTACATTTAAAAAATGACAATAAAAATTAAAGGTAAAAACTTAAAATAAAAATTCACAATAAATCAGGATTAAAATTAAACCACCCATTTGCAACAATTTTTATTTAAGCCCTTTAAGCCTTTTTTGGGAATTTTTCGACAATTGTTGTTGTTTTTGAATTTCTATCCTTTTTCCTTTGTTGTTGTTTTTTTTATTATTGAAAACAGTATAGAAACAAAGGACAAGTTGATAAGTTAATTTTCTTTTTTCATATTTTAAGAAACAATAAAGAGTTCAATATTTTTTTCGGCTTTTGAAGCAAAAGCAAAGCTGTCAAAAATATCCTATTAAATTATTTTTTAAGTAAAATAAAAACTGTCGGTGGTGCCAAATTACACTTGACTGCACTTTTAATATCAAAAGCTTCTTACTATAAGAACTGCAATTGAAAAACACATCTACTTAGCTCAACTATTAGAACACATTCATTATTTATTTATCTATCCATCTAATCACTACTAACTTCATTTCATCATCATTTAAAATGCCAAGATCTTAAATTTCTAGAAAAACACTGATGTCAATTCCTCCTGTATGTCAATTCGTCCCAACCTTACAACAATTTTTAATTCAACTCTTTAAAAGAAGTTGTCAAAGCGAATGGTTTTATGAACATTAATTTTAAATTAGATATGTACTGTAAAAACCAAAAATATGAAAATTCTAGCTTTTTTTCACAAAGATTGGTAAAAGTTGTTTTGTAATGTACTCAAAAAATTGTATAAGAATTTTAGGTGTCGTTTTCGAAAAATTTGAAATTTTTTAAAAACGTTTTTAACATTGTATGGAAGATACCGTTTTTTTTTAAATAAAATTAATTTTTGTTTAAATTATTGAAGATAGTATAAAAAACTTTTGTAATTACATATTTTCAAATATGTATATGTACATATTTATCAAGCCGTTTTTGAAATATTTAATTTTTTAACTTTCTTATTATAGTAATGTCAAGTTCAATCAAAATCTCGAGTTCGAAATTTTTCATGACTCCAAAATCATAAAAAAATGTTTTAAATTTTTTAAAATGTATTGGTTAAATACTTGAAACTTACTTAATAATTTTCTTTCATAAAAATACTTCAGAAATTCGTATACAGGGTGGTTCGCAATAGACGTGATTCATCTTTTTATTACGAAACTAAATATTTGCTCATATCTCAATAAAGGTTCGAAGACCATCTGTTTTTTAATGTTAGGCTTTGAATTAATAAGAACACTGAATATTGAAGACCTACTATGATAACGTAATAAGGTAAAATTTCGAAACTTTGCCTTTAAGGACTCTTGAATCTCATTTTACATAAAAGCAATTTAATGCAATTTATTCGTGCATTTTATTTTCAATTCCACTGACTCAAACTTTCAAAATGTTGACACTTTTTATTTAAGGAGCATCGACTGTATTCACCCCAACTGGTTTCTATGGACTAAAAATAAACAACTGTAAGTGTTTTTTATACAACAATATACACACGCACATACCCACTTCCTAACCAACTCAAAACCATCTTAACATTATACCAAGTGCCTGGGGTTGGGTACAAAATGTGCACTATCAACTCCCCATCAAGAAGGGATTATCTTGAATGAGGTTAAAATATCAAAAGAAGAGTGTTTCAAATATGAAAAAAAATAAGAATCAAAAAAAAAAAAAAAATAAAGTGTCGCTCTAACAAAATCCCTTTAATCGGGGGTTTGATGACCTATCAAATGCGGATTCACTGGACATAATATAAGGAACAAAAAATTCGTGATGAGACTTAGCAAGGACCTTCACTTAAATTAAATGTCAACGCTTTTCAAAGATACAATCAAAATTTTAACCTAGGGCCACCCACACCCCATATGATAAAGTTTCTGAAAAGTTCCAAAGAACATTATTTGAAGGTTAAGATATGGAAATCAATGTTTTGAAAATTAAACTGATAGAATATAAAGCTAACATCAGAATGAGAGAATGAGAGAAAGAGAGAATAATAATAAATTTATCAAGTGTGGTAGCATTCTGCGTTTACATCGCACAGCAAGCTAAAATGAAGTTATGAAAAATGGAATCTAGGAACTTTTGACACAGAGTTTTATTTACTTATGGCAGTGAATAATAATGGTATGCAAATAAACAAGAAACAAAATTAGCTACAATTTAGCTACTAAACCAGACATTTTGTTTTGTAAACTGTAAGCACACTGTTATATACAAATTTAAGATAAGAAGCAAGAATTTTGATTTAATATTGTTTTGTTGGAAGCTCTGTTATTTGTAAATTGTTGGGAATAAAATTTTTGATGGGTGTTGGGAACAACTACTTTAAATGGGTCTTGTTGACAGATGGGTTGTTTTAAGAAGATGTGCTGGTTGCTCAATGAGTATCAACTGGGTTTTTTTGAATAAATGAGCACACAAGAGAATTGATAAAATGTTTTCAACTTTTAAAAATATGTATACGCCATAGTGATCTTTTTCGTTATGTTTACTATACACTCAGAGAAAAAATCATGTAAAATCAAACCTCACCAATTCTCATGTTATTATTTTTTAACACGGTTAATGGCGTGAAAGAGTCCTTCCATATGAAAACGTCATCAAAATTGTTTTTTCAATATTTGTGATTTTTTTCAAAATATGTGGGTCTTAAAGAAGGAAATCCACCAGCATATAATTTTCACATGCGTCATCCCCCTTGAATGTTGAAAAATCATCAAATTTTTTTATTTATTTTTTTTATATTCTAATATTGAAGATATATCTTAACGTTTGAATAGTCACTTTAAAGCTAAAAAGTATTTAAATTTATACATACATTCATTGCCAATTAATTTCTAAAAAAAATACTTTAAATATAAACAAAAATTATTTTAAAACAAATGGTTCCACCTAAAATTACGTGCTATAGTATTTTCAAAAGCAAAAATTCAATCCTTAATATAGTTTTCAATTCAAGTTGTTTCAGCAAATAGTTTTTGAAAAATTAATTTTCGGACTTAAAACTTTTTAAAAAAAGTAAATTTTATTTTTCAAAACTGCCTTATTAAGTTATATTATTTTATTAACTTTCCATAGGGAGTTATTGTAATCGGTCCGATTTGTCAAATTGAAATTTTTGACATTTCTCGACGTTTCAAGGTCCCTAGAGCCTATATCAATTATTTTTAGAGAGATGTCTGTTTTTGCGTGTGTACGTACGTTCGTACGTCCGTACGTTCTGGTACCATTTTTCGTCGTCAATATCTCAAGAACGAGTAGAGATATCGACTTGAAATAAATTTTGTTTTACAGATGATAACTTCGAAAGAAGCTGAACTATAGCAGCTTAAAAAAGAAGTGAAAATTTTGGTTGGGCTCAAATATCTCACGAACAAATAATGCTATTGACTTGAAATAAATTTTATTCGACACATTAAGACGTCATACAAATTTGATATGAATTTGGAAAAAAATCAATATACCGTTATTTTTTAAAATCAAAAAAACTAAAAAAAAAAATTTTATAACTCGAATACCCTTGTATGTTAAAATGTTATTTTTGACTACTGGTGAAAATTTCAAAAAAATTCAATGGACAGTTTTTTTACAAAAAATTAAAAACTACAAAAAATTCTACCAAAAATTGGTATAAATTGTTTTTCGACTCAAATTGCTCAAAAACGGGTAACGATATTGACTTCTTGTTTATTTTATTTTCTACATAACATAATTGTTAGCAACTGATAAAATTTTGACAAATATTGAATGGGCAGTTTTTTAACAAAAAATCAAAAACTGTTAAAAATTCTAAAGAAAAGTAGTTACAATTGTATTTTAGCTCGAATATCCTGAGAACGAACAACGATTGTGCCTTCTAAAATATTTAATTTTATACATAGTACAATTTTTTATGAAAGGTTAAATTTTGACAAATATCTAATTGACAGTTTTTGACAAAAAATATAAAAAAAAAATAAACTAAAAAGTGGTAAAGTTTTCAAAATCACAAATGGGAAGTTATCAGTGTGGGTCGCACCCAGCCTCTTTTTTAGAATTTGCTATCAATTTAAAATTAAACCAGATAGTAAAAAGTATTTCACATTTTGTTTCTTACTTAAAACTTTTTTTTCACAATTTCATTTTTGATTTAATTTAATATTTTTCTCGCGGTTCAAAAAATGTAGCCGAGACAATCTCGTGGTTGTCTATCGAATGTGTTTTCAAAATCCCGATATTTTCAAATTCCAATATATTTGTGGTATTACCAGAAACAAACCAGCACTGTTAAATTTATGTAAAACACACTTGTTATTTGCATTTGAATGTTTTTATTTATTGTAAGAAAAAATTGTTGGAAAAATTGTCGAAATTTGTCTAAATAATATTTTCAGCAAAATAAGTTTAATTTTTCAAATCAAAACCCACATATGTATGTATTTAAATGTTTTAAATTGTGTTCGCCTTAGATTACTTTAAGCCCCAGAATACCCATGTCGTCAGTTTTGTTATTCATCTATATTCCGCACACATGCCTAGGGGTAACCTATAAATATGAATACTTACATTTAATAGTAACTTGTTATCAACATACTTATTTTAATTTAAGCCTAATTTATTTAATATATTCTTATTTAACAGAGTATTCCTGTCAAAAAATTTCAACTCTTTTTTTTTTGTGTTAATTTCATAATAAATCCAAACTCCACCCTTTCAAATTCATCATAACTGACCGACATCATACTAGCTCACCCACATCCAATCTTTCCTTACCTCAACAAGAACGACAACAACAAAACTAAAAAGTAATTTTAAAAAGTTTTTTTTTTTTTTTGTTTGTTTGTGGTAAAAAGGGTATGCATTTTAAAATGAAAACAATTAGTTGAGGATTATGCAAAGGACCTCTTATATCCTTTTTATCAAGAAGAAGTTGAATAAATAATTTGAACCTATTTTCATAAAAAAAAAAATCACACAAGACCTTTTTCAATCCACAAGGTTAAGAAGATTTTCAATCATGATACATAATATAATATACTGTACTATCTTTTTATACAATTTTTTGTTTCAAAAAAGGTCAAAAAATTTATTATTATTTCATTCAAGAATATAATACATATAATATGGGTACGTGTTATACACGCGTTTATATATTTAGAAGGATAAACAATTTACCTACACATTAGGTATTCTATGCAAACCCTTAAACAAAATCAAATACTTCCTGGATTCATAAATAGTTCAGTGTTTTCTGTTTAAAATATTTACTATTTTGAATTTTTTATCGTAATATAGTAAAAGTAACTGAATGTTCTGATATGAAATTCAATCCCTATGCGTTTGTCCCGCTTAAGCTCGAGAACAACTCATGTGATTTTGAATACCTACTGTTTAGAATGTATGAGTAGCTGAATTAAACAGAAGAAAGAAGGGGTGGTCCTTAAAAAAAAAGCAATCATTTTTGAGAATTTTTTCTAAATTCTAAATTTTTTTTTTTGATTTTCTAATGAATTTTTCTGAGTGAATTTTGATTTTTAACTAGCTGGTACAAAAACTCCAAGGTGTCCTTGTCTTTTTAACCTTTTTACCGTTACTTCTTTTTAAGGCCCCGCCCACGCACTTCCGTTGCTCAATAAAGAAAAATTTTGTTAAAATTTTTTTCAAAAAACAACTTTCAAAAAAAATTAGCAGTAACTGGTCGCGAGAATAAAAATTGGTAAAAAAAAAATCAAAAAATTTAGAGTCGTTTTCGAGACAGTAAATGCTTGCGTTTAAGGCTATATATTTACAGGTACCGTTATTTTTAGGGATACAAAATAATAGATCTAGGGTATCCTCTAAACGCCTTAACTGCAAAGTTTGAAGAAAATCGGTTCAGCGTTTTTCGCGTCTGGTTAATGTCTCGAGTTCGATTTTTTCACTAATCCACTAATCAAAATAAATTTGGCAAGTTCTTTGTTTTGGAAAAAAATCATGGAAACACAACTAAAAAAAATCTAATCAAATCATCCGACTCGGAGTGTATAATTGTTTGTTAAATGTTTGTCTCCATTTTGAGGTACGAGTACTTGGAGCAAAAATTAAATTATTACAAAAACCACAATGTTGACAACCACTTTATACGTGTATAATAAGTCTGTATTGGTTTTGGTTTAAAGGTACATATATATATATTTATACGTATTTTGTTTTCTATTTGGATGTCAAAATCATTAAAATTTAATCCCTTAAATTAAATTCCTTGCACATGTTGGCATGACATGAAAACAGGATAAAGTGGTGCGTATGTTTTCCACTTGTTTAGATAACATTAATATTTCTCAATATTCAAGGATATAATAAAGTAGATAAGGCATTGAATTGTGAAGTGAAAAAAAAAATCAAACCAAATATTAGCAACTGGATATTTTGGATGTAATGAAATGGGATAGTCAATTTGAAAGCATTGTAATGGTAGCGCTTTGACAGCTGAGAGAAAATCAATAAATTGAAAATAAGATGAAATGTTTTGCCTACGGAAACAGATGGATTTCATTTTTTAGCAAATACAATTTTGAAAATAGTTTTTTTTTTTTATTTTATATTAAATTTGAATCAAATCTCCCGTTATTGGTTTTCAAAAACAAATACATACACATCATACTACATATGTAGACAATAAGATTCATATCATTCTCATGTAATCATTTTATCAGTTTCAACAAAATAAAAAAAAAATATTGTATAGTGAGAGAGTTGAAATGGATTTACATAAATTGTTATATAAAACTGTCAAACCCATGTTCATTGTTCCATCAGAAAACTGCCGACAGGGAATGTTAAGTTTTATTTTTTGATTTGATGTTTTCAGATGAGTCTGTCAGATTTTATGAATGATTTTTTCCTGAATTCCATGTTTTTGTTTTCGTTTTTTTTTTTTGGGTTTATCATGAAATTCTCATATAAACAATTAATAAAAGCTGAATGATGGTGTTTTATTATTTGTAGAAAGCACAAAATATCATATTTTTTTTTGCTGCTGTTCTGAAATGTTGAGATTTTGAAAATAAATATGAATTTATGAATATAAATGAATTTACTAAAGTCTTCAAAATATGGTGGGCATGTTATGTAGGAGAGTGGAGGTTAAGTGATGATGACTTCACAAAAAAGTGCTTCATTCAAGTGGTCATTAGAATTCATTGTTCCCTTTGCCTTCACTATACATACTCGTACTTCATACTCAGCATCAGCTTCATATGTGACTAAGGACCTAAGTGAGTTAGCAGAAACACACCAGTTCAAACTATTGTATGTCCTTATACCCAACTACAGAATAATGTATTTCGAAGAGTATATGCATATTTCTGTGTAGAAGATATTATGTCAAAATCACAAGGCTGATTGGCAGTCTGACAGCAATAATAATGAGTCTCCAGCTAAAGGCGTTTAAATCATAGTTTCATAAATGATTCTGTCAAGCAAATTTTCACTTAATTTAACGAACATGACAAACTTATCAAAATCTTTTTTGTTCAGTTTTGTTTTTTCAATTTTATTTTCCAATTTTTATCTGCGATTATAGTTAATATAGGATAGGTCTTGTATTTATGTATACAAAAATTCGAACTAGAGATTTTGATCACACTTAACATTACTATAATAGGGAAGATGAAAATAGTGAGTCTCGCAATACTGTCCGTCTGCCTGTCTCCGAGAAATCTTAATTTTCCAAAAAATTGTTGCACTGGTTTGTTTGAAAAAAATATCAGCAATTTTTATTTGACTACCAACCTTTTAATAAAAATTTTGTTTTCAAAAAAATTGAGGGTTCTCTACCTTTTATGTCGCTTTTCCCAAAAATTATTTATTTGATTTTAGTATTTTTTTTTTATTTTAGAATTACAAATTATAAATAGGACCTATTCAATATACAAATTTTGAAAAAAAATACTTTTGGAATTTTGAAAAAAAAAAGTTTTCTTAAATTTAATATTCCGAAAACCACTAGATCGATTTTTTTTTTGATATTTGGCACCTCACATTTACTTAATACTGTCTTCAATACTTTGCACAAAAATACATTTTAGATTAAAAAATCTACTAGATTAAAAACCGTTAAAACAAAGGTTTTAAAACATCATTGCATATCCAAATTTTCAAAAAATATTTTTTTTTTTTTGATATTTCAAAAATAAACTGAAAAATATTTTTCTGTAAACATATGTAGGTGCTGCATTTATTAATGATTTTTTCTCTATAATTAACATTCATTATATTTTTTTAAAAAGCCAACAAAAAAATGTTGCGTGAGCCGGCAATGCTTCAAAAAGTCAGTTAACGGTAAAAAAAAGCTACCGGAAAAAAGCTAGGTGCCAATTAGTGGTAATATACAGTGATCAATATATTTATGCAAAACACTTTCTTAGTTGAATGATTCAAACGATGGGACGGTTCTAAAATACATATTTGCATTTTTTTATACATTTTTCTTTACAAATGTTCATTTAAACAATTTGTTGCCACTTTTTTTTGGCAAAATGATGAATGATGAAATAATTTCATCTGTGGGTAGTCCACAAATATTTTATTTGGCTGTTCCAACAGAAAAATTTGTTAAGAAAATTTTATTTTAAATATTTTTTTTCCTTTTTTTACTTTGACTAACATTTTTCTTACATTTGGCAAATTTTTAACTTTTTGGGAAAAATAATATGATTTAATCTTTGTGCAATTCAAAAACAAAATTCACTATTCCTTAAAAAAATGTTATTTGATAGATTTTTTGACAAAATATTTTACGAATTTTTTTGAATTATCTTTTTTTTGTGGTTAGCTTTTTTTCGACTAAACTTTCTTGTAAAAATTAATTTTGGCCAATTTTTAAATTTGGAATTTTTTTCTACCATTTTTTCAAAGTTTTTTTTACGATAATTTTTTGGGAGAAAATATTTATGGAAAAATTTTTTTTTTCTCAAAATATATTTATCGACAAGAGTGCAAAAAAAAAAGTACTTAAAATGAAATTGTTAAAAAATAACAGTAAAACTTACAATATTAAGTTTTATACTTTTCTTACCTATGTTTAAAAACATATTTTTTGAAAAATCTAATTTTAAATTCAAAATTTTGAAAGAAAAATATCATATTTCGAACTTTTTTTTCAAAATTTTCCATTATTAAGTTCAATTTGCCTTAAATTTGTTTATCAATCCTTAGCCAAACAAGCAAAACCGGAGGCTCCACCTGTGTGTGTTTGCGGGTTGAACGTCGCGTCGTCGGCAGGATTTCCTATTTTAGATTGTTCCATGTTTCAGGCCAACTAAATGCAGGAGCCATTTCATTTGTTTTATCCAGGAGATTTGCGACTAACTGAGTTCAAATGTATGCAAACTTGCAACTTTGCAGAGATTTTTTGTCTTTGTCACTCCTATATTAGCTTCCTATCACATCTGAAATTTGACTAGACTACCGATCCGTCTTTGACTATCACCAGCTCACATGATGGTATTTTTAGATACTAGATATACCTAAATCCCTTAAGTTCTTGTAGGTAATTTTTTTTGTTCTGCTTTAGTTTATTGAACCACTGACTTCGTGTGATGGTAGTACTCACAAAGTGTAAAAGTACGCAGTACCTATCCTACATGGACGTGTTCAGATGAAAACTCAAAAATAGAACCTGTGCAATTTGAAGCATGTGGATGTGCAATCTAATTTTTTTTTTTGTTCAATCTCTCTCCCGTCCACTGTTTTGTGTGAAGGTATTTTTAGTGGAATACCAGGAGCAATTTATTGAAATTGTGAGCATGCCTGGTAATAATCCAATTTTCTAGAAAGCCAACAAAAAAAAAAGTATATATGTACCTACCCAACAAGCACACAAATGGTATTGTTTTGTGTTGGATTGGCTTTAACTTATTGTATTATATCCGTATAACCAAACGAAAGTAGTCGTATCTTTCAAACATGACAGCAAAATTATTATATAGCCTACCAAAACAAAAAAAAATATGATAACCATACCGGGTTTATGGGGGAACTTATGACTTCATCAAAATGATTACTTTGATGATTGGTTTATGTACATATAGCAGCAGAAGGTATACGTATGTACGTTGGCTAGGTCAGGGGTAATTATTTGATATGAATTCCGATGATCTTAATTGATATCGAATAATATTCTGGGCAAAGTAATTTATTTTTACATGTTTCGATTAATATACATACTTATATTTGTTTATACACGCACACAAGCAGGTAGACAGTTGTAGGTACATGAATATATAAGAAAATATTTATTGGAGTGCTTTGTAAATTTACTAGAGCATTTTGTAGGAATGAATTGTTGTTCGAAATACAACTATGGCATAAAAGGGTCGTTTTCTTAATCAAATTCTAAGCAATAAAGTTCAGCTTTTAGTAAATATATGAAGTTTTTCATTCAAGGTTATATGATCTTTATATTGAATCAGTTAAATTATATAGTGGGTTGTTAAGAAAAAAAAGCCTTGCATTTTTAGCTGACGGCTTTAAATTTAATTTTTAGACATGTGGCTATGGTGGCAACATTGTAAACGGTGGCAACACTGACGGCTATCAATGGTAAAGTGCATTTTATTATTAGAGTAATTGCTATAAATAAAAGTAATAAGTGTTAAAGTTTCAACAAACTGATGCAAACTTAAACTTACATTGTTTTAACAAAGTTAATTTTTTGAAATGTTAAAATCAGCCAGATATATTAAGGCTGCCAAAAGATTTGCCCTATTCTACGTTAGAGTATAAAAGCTGATTTTTTTTTCGAGCAGATAAATAACAAGTTTCCCCAGCAGACAAACAACAACGGACTCCTAAAACCTGTCAAAATTTCAAAATTGATTTGTTTTGGTAATTTAACGTGTCTAAATAATAAAATGCCCCACGGTACATTTCTGCCTGCTGGAGAAACTTTGTAATATAGTTCTTCTTTTTTTACTTTAACGTAAATGATAGAATAGAGCAAATTATTTGCAGCTCTATGGTGCCTGGCTCATTTTAGGCCCCACATTTGGAGACCATTGTTTCTCTTATTACACCAAATAATCAACTTTGATAAAACAACGTAAGTTTGCATCATTTGAATGCAACTTATTTACTCCAACTTATTTACTCCGAAAAAATCATCTGGTGA
Source organism: Syrphus vitripennis (assembly GCA_958431115.1). Lineage (NCBI taxonomy): Eukaryota > Metazoa > Arthropoda > Insecta > Diptera > Syrphidae > Syrphus > Syrphus vitripennis. Next base: position 77,945,154 of record OY288110.1, on the reverse strand, counting down.
TAAAATAACAAATGTCTGTCTCCCCTCAAATCTAAGTCTATTTTTTTTTCTGAAAACTAAATATTTTGAAAACGGGTGAATGTTTTTTTTTTGTTTAAATTTTTTTTCCAGTAAATATAAGTGAATATTAAAAATAAAAAATAAAAATACCTATTTTCTTTTTCCAAAAATATACAAAAACGTGTATACATATAAAGAGTGATTTTTTAAAAGTGTAGAGCTTTGAAATTGATAAAAAAAATCTGACGCTACTAGCTGCCTCGGACGTAATGTAATCCGGAGGTCCAACTTTCGATCATCACTTTTTCTAACATTTGGTAATAACGCAACGAATGTTGTCCTCCAAGTAGTTGATCGTTTTTGGCTAATCGGCGTAGATTAGTGACTTCACATATCCACACAGAAAATAGTAGTCCTTAAATAGTACGATCTTGTAGTTCAATTCAACGGTCATAAACATCAACTTTTGCGGTTACTAAACGTTTCCTTCAATAAATTAATTGTGTTGTGTCACGAGCTGTGTGACATGTTGCACCGTCTTGTTGAAGCCACAGCTCCTGCACAACATGTTTGTTCAATTGAGGATCGAAAAAGTCAGTAATTATGGCTCTATAGCGATCACCATAAAGCCCATAAGGCACATAAAGCACACCAAACAGTCCGTTTTTCTGGATGTAACGGTGTGTCAGCATATACTTGAGGATTATCTGCACACCAAGTATAGCAGTTTTGTTTATTGGCGTAGCCATTCAACCAAAAGTGAGATGTTAAGGATGAGTGCTGACAATAATTAATCATTTCCTTTCATCACCAATTTTAGAGACTTCAAATGGTCACTGGACTTCGAAAGCAATTTTTCCGTGAGAATATTAACGATTTCGTTTTTGGATATTTGTTCTCCGTAGTACATCTGTCCTGTATCTAGTGTTTCGCCATTTTGTTTCTTGAACGTAGTACAAGATGTCTATTCACCTTTTTTTCATCTTCTCTCACAGCTAAAGTTCGTCAAATTTGTTGCGTTACTTTTTTTAGCCCCTGGAATCCGCCTAGCTCCTATGATGAATTTATGATCGTTCCAGGATCAGTACCACGCATACAAATGGAACTGCCTGGCGAGGAACGGAGGAAGTGCCTCTTATTATTAACACTTACTTATATAATGCTCTAAATTTTTCGCAAAATTTTCGACACTGACATGCTCCTGTTTGATTTATTTTCTTTTAAAATACCGTTGATCTCCAGACACATTAACGCGCCCCCTTTACGGTAAGCTTTGAAGTACTATTGATGTGATGATGTTATAGATGTGATTTATCACTTAGTCGTCACTTACGACAAGCGGGACTAACTACTGAAATATTCTAAATCCGTCTCACCGCAGAGTGCTTTTGGAAAACAATATAATATTCCTTTATATTATTCTGGCTTCACGAAGTGGAAAAATCCACATTCAAACCCGTTACAATTTTCTTTTGCTGAAAGGTCTCATTGTTTTTACTGATTGACTTTGACGGTTAATAAATAAAACATACTGTCAAACAACCCACATCAAAAGTGTTTAAGATCTGGTCTTTTAAATGGAAACACAATTGAAAAGAATTATTCACAAAGAAATGGAAAAATGTTAACACAAATTTTATTTCACTGCAGATAGATAAATAAATAAACATTTTAACAGTACATTACTAGGTTAGGTATAAAACATCTCTACTACGCCTTCCATTTTAATTCCCGAAATGATGCAATAAATAAAGGTTACCTGAGAAAATCTGTGAAATTTTTTCAACCCTTTTCACAACAAAAAAAAAGAGGAAAAAAGAATAAAACCAAATTAAATTCTAGGTATCTGCTAGATGGTGGTGGGAAAAACCATCATCACCTACATTTGGCGAGAAAAGAAACATGTTTTGTTCCAAAATTTTACTCTCAAACCACACCTCACTGATTATTATTTTTATTATTATTATGTACATAATAGCTTAGCAACCAATAAGTTATACAAGGGTTAGGCAAACACCTAGTCCCAAATTTCGCGTGCAAAGAAGTAAAGTTCAAAAGTAATTTGAGCACATAGTAGACAGTTCTTCTTTCTTTCTTTTTTTTAATGGGGAAATTTGTTACTAAAAATAACTCCAATAAAATTTCTTAAATACCTACCTACATAGGTTGGTTTGTTTTTTTTTTGTTATGCCGCGTAAGGACGAATTCCATAGATTCAATTTCAACGTTGTTATATTTTTGCAAAAAAGAATCTATGGAAACACGTAACTACGTTACTATTTTTAACACTTTAACAATAACTCTTTTTCTGACGGGTATATAATACGGTTATGTGTGTCTTCTTAATAGAAAAGTATAAACGTGTACGACTCAATTAAATGTTATAGAAAAGACAGCAACAAAATGGTGCGGAAATGAGAAGAAGAAAAAAAATAACAGAAAATCCTTCGAAGTTGAGTTTCGAATTTTAAGTCGTTGGTCGTCGTCGTTCTTCGTTCTTCCTAATGCTGCAATTGATGTTAAGATGCTTTTATTTCTCTGTTTGAAATTACTATGAAATCTAACATTTTGCTTTTATAAGAACTTATATTTAAGTGCTTTTAAGATGTTTTTTTTTCTATTTTATGATGGGGAAAATTTTAAGAACATTTCATATATATCTTACGCTTTTCAGCTGGCGTTTTTTTTAATGTAGGGTTTTTCAATTCGATGAACTTCAAATGTTTGTTTGCAAAAAAAAGAAAACAATTTTAAAGTGGATAATTTTAATTTAACCTTCAAATTTGTTTTCTCCTCTGCTGGGTCATATTTCCCACTGCACTTGGGTCTGATAGTTGCTCTAATGCCCAAATGATTCTTAAGTTAAAAATCATAAATTGCATGAATGAATAGCACGTATTTGCTATTATATTAAAGTAGCTTTGAATTTAATACAAAAATTGTACAAAAACAAGGATTCTATTTAAGAAAAAAAAAATCATACAACACATTACTTGAACTGTTTGAAATTGCATCTAAAATAACTAAAATTAATTTCAAAAAGTTTTTCAGGTTTTAATTTTTATCCAGAGTAATTTTTACTCTATCTATCAACTTCTTTTATTTTGTGACTATAATTGTATTCGTTAAAAAAAAATGGATAAATTTAAACTTTAAATAAAGTTGTAAGATTTACTGCAGTTCAAAAACTGGAATTTACATTTCTGCAGTTGTTATTTTTCAGAAATAAAAATCATCAAAAAAAAGTTTTCAATGAAATTAACAATGACAATGTTAATTTCACCAACATCTTCTTTCAAATCCCCTCCTATTTACCTAAATCTCGCACTTTGTCTCTGACATGTAAAGGGTACATAAAATCCGCTTTCGTGCGCGCTAATTATAAAAAAAACACAGTTTTCCTGTTCATTAATTTATATAAAACTTACGGCAACTTAGAAAAAGTCCAACAACTAATTGGTTCAGATTTAGACATTATTCCTTTTTTATCTTCAATTATGAGCTCTACGGTCTTGAAGAACTACATAAAATGATTGTAGAAGAATTGGTCTCGCATCTGAAAACGATAGAACATAATTATTGACCCTTTTGGTCTGGTTTTTAGTCGCTAATCTTCACTGCCTCATGTACTTAATTCATTGAATATCTACTGAAACAGCAAAACAGACATCTTTACGTTCATTTCAATATGCCGCCACTAAAACAAATTTACATCGAACACGAAGAAAATTCAGGTACCGTGCCTATATCCGTACATAATATTGAAAAAAAAAATAACTAAAACAGTAAAAATAGTTATTGAAACAAATGCAGCTCTTAAATTTAATAATAAACAAATCCTGCTTCCCAAAAATCAAATACAAGGATATATCAACGTGTGAAAACAAATCTATATTTGACACAAAAATCCTAAAATTTTAAAACAAAGGATTGCACATGACCCAAACAAAACAACAACAACAACAAAAACATTTAACAACTTGGTATATAGGTATACAAAATGCAAACAGTAACTGTTACTGCACATGCCAACCATGAGCATTGACCATATAATATAAAAAAAAAAAATAAAAATCGGGTGTGTCTCTCTTAAAGTTGTAAAATAAAAAAAAATCTAAAAATTATTATTTCCTTCCAACAACGTGATATAATAAAAAAAAAAACCATACACATATATCAACTATAAAAATAAAAACATTTAAATGCACTTCTTTCTTATTATCACTATAAATAAAAAAAAATATACACTTCTCATTCATCCATATATACATCCCTAGACCTATGTACATACCCGTGTAGTTAACTACTTAAAAGAAGAACAAAAAAAAATAACATAAACAAACAGCAATAAAATGAAAAACGATTAATCTATAATGAAATTTACCCAAACGGCACTTATTTGGCTTCGTTTTTTTTTTTTTTATTTCCTTTTTTTTTCTCGCAAAAAAAAATGTTATATCTCTATACAAAGTAGTATCGTAGAGTATATACTATACACCTATCTCCAAAGGACTGTTAAAAACGTCCCCAATCGCCGCAACGTGCGGATGCTAAAAAAAAAAAATCGTCACAACACTGGAAATTCCAACACATAGACAAACATACTCATGGTACAAAAAATATATTTCTCCTTCTACCAACCAACCAACCTTCGGGCTTCGGGGCAAAAATGACAGACATAAAAATAAATTAAATTAAATTTTTTGTTGGTCTTTTATCTTTACATATCTCTACACACACGATATGTACATATGTATATGAATTATAGCCAAAATTATGATGATCCAAATTTTATATTAATATATCTTTAATTTATCCAATAGATCAATAATTTATTATGCTTATGTAGATACATATAATATAAACTTATGCACTTTTCATATAGAAAATATCTGTTAGATATATAATATAAATATACAAAAATAAATATCTCATCCAAAACAAATAAATTCCACTGACATTTCGTCAATATTAAATTAAAAACAAAAACCATACGGAATTTTTATATATATGTACAACAACAAAAAAATGTAACTAAAATATCTACAACAATAAAATAACAACAACAACCAACCAACAAATTGAGTGTATGTATCTGCGTAGTAAAAGATATGTGTCCTTCGTGGCAAACTCAATAAAAAACGTCTACCATATGGTTTGATAAGAAACATTGCCGGTACAATATATAGATACATATATGTATATATTTTCAAAATAAATAATATAATCTACAAATTTATATCTAACGTATTTTGATGAAAACCCCCAAAGGATAAAAATACGAAAAATAATTTCACTTATTTTTCTAGATTTCTTCTTTCGTTTCATTTTCATTGCAATTTCTTGGCCCAAATGTATAAAAATAGATTGGAAACCAGGAAATATTATATTCGACTATCATATCTACTTGCACATGAATTTATTCCTTAAAGAAGTGCATCGATTTTAAAATAAATAAAATAAAAAAATATATACCAATTTAACCCACCACTACCGCCAGTAGAGTAGAGTAGAAAAGTTTTAAGGAAACGGAAACACCCTTAACCATACTACATTACCTACCTTTTTGTAGTTTTTTTTTTTTTGTTGAATTTAGGTAGTTTATCTTAAATTGACTTAGGTCCTTATCCAAGGAGTTGTTTGCTTTGTTATCCAAGTACTACCATGGTTTTGTAGCTTTGTTTTTACCTCTCTCTCTTTTATTCGTTTTTCTTCGAGTTTATTTTTTTTTTTTTTTATTATTATTATTTTTCAGAGTTGCACTTGCACTTTAAATTTAACTTCACATTTAATTGCACAAACACTGCAATACGCTTAGATACATTTTTTTCTCTCTCTTTGTTTAATTTAATATTATAATTAGTATTTATATCCATTTGAAGCTATACCATTGGCTAATTACTTTTTGTTACATTAATTATTCACATTTTTTTTCTTCACTTGGAATTAGTTGTGTTTTTTTTTTGTTGAGAGAGGATGATGATGGTTTTGGTGAAAATAGTGTTGCAGCTGTTGGTTTGTTATACTTTAAACATAATTTTTTTCCTTTTGTTTTTGTTAAATTCCGTGATATGCATATGGAGATGATATATTTATTAAACTTATAACAAACAAATGCACACACAGTCACATAGAATCCAGTTATAATTTATAAATTATTATTTAAAGAGAATAAATAACAAATTGGAAAACCGCAAGCAAAAAACAACACTATCTAAAAATGTATTCGAAAACGTCATTGTATGTTGAAAAACCCCGTTTTTGACCTATCCATCAGGCAGATATAGAGTGCGTATGGTACTAGTTTAAAAAATATTTAGTTATTCGAAGCGCATGTTTGATATATTATATTTTTTTTTTGTTTTTATTTATTTATTTTTTTTTTGTTTTGTCAAGTTTCAAAAAAAAAATAATTAGAAAAAAAAATAAACTACAAAACAAAATATACAATATTAATATGTACAACGATTCCGAAATAGATCTATATATATATATATATTTATGTACAGAAAGTTATAGAGCGAGATAAGACATTTATAGGAAAAATATCAAATGCAAGACGTTACAGTAAATACACTTCTCAGTACACGCGTCCAAATATAAACTGCTCCTCGGTATACATAATATATTATCCAGTACCTTTCGTGCCAGTGCCACCTGAAAAGAGTAGAGAAACTTTATGCAGTAGGAACACGTACAAAAGCCATATCAGACGACGACGATGATGACGACGACGAGCGCACGAGATACAACACAACCAGGAACGAACTGGTCAGGAGGAGAACACATACCTTAAGTTGGATGGATGTGGATGGTTTTCATTTTCACATCAACGATATTTTGTCGTATTGTACGTCACACAGTGGGGTAAAAGCAGAAAAAAGTCCTTAAAAATGAAAGTTGTGCTTGGAATTTTTTTTTTTTACTACCGTATTGAAAATTTTTATCGAAAAATGTGGAAAATATGGGCTCCATTTTTTTGTGTCTTATTTTGCGTTCGAAAAAAATAAGTTTTTAATATTATTTTGTTAAATTCGAAAATTATTTTATGTAAACTATCGATTTCTAGAATTTACCGGTAAAACTTTTTCAACAAAAAATTGGAGGAAGTAAGAAATATTTTAAAAATACTTTTCCGTCTGAAAGTTCGATGGAACCCTCGAAAGGTATCGGGCAAGGTACTTTTAATAAAAAAAAATCTGCATTGACGCTTGCCTGGCGACTGAACATACCCTAAGCGTAACAACGGAGTTGCGTGAGTGCGGCAGTGCCTCAAAAAAGGAAGTTAAATCTCTGGAACCCGCGTAAAAAAATAAATTTACCTATTATTGCCTAAAAATGTTATTTCTTACTGGCAAATTCTAGAATTTAAATATTTGGGGAATTTACAGTACATTAGATCGTTCGTTGTTCGAGTTTTTTTTCTGATGATCAAGTTCCCAGATGAGAAATTTTTTTTTAAATTTTAATAAAGAAATTTTAATTTGTTCACTTATTTATTTTGACGCTAGATGGCGCCACTTGGCTGTTAAATTTTGTTATAAAAATATATGAAATTTTTTGTATGTTTTAAAGTTTTATGTATCTGTATGCTCAGTGTACTCGAAAAAAATGTAAAATATTTCCTCTTTTTTGATGATGTTTTTTACATCTAGAGGGCGTCAACATCTATTATATGCAATTCTATGCACAATATACTTTATTATGTGTCAATTTTTCATTACAATCGGTTGACTTGTTAAATTTTAAGGATTTCTATGACGTCAACTATCGTGTCCGAAAATTTCATCAAAATCAGTGATGTGGTTCAGAATGAATATATTTTTGGCCACTTTCCTCTACAAAGTTCACCACTGTGCGTTGTGTATGTGCCACTCTGTGGGAGTCAATCGAAGTCTAGAGAAAAAAAACACAAAACTCACCCCCTGTCACTATAATATGGATACAATAGAAGGAAAGTGAAAAACTCGGTATTTTTTATTTCGAAAATGTATGGAAATCCTGAGAGTGTTGTATACCCCCCCCCTCCCTTCCTGATCGTTCTTTATGGCTTTTTGAAATTAAAAAAAAATAATGTTCGTGGTGTGTCGTATCAGTAAAACTTTTATGATGTTGGGAAAGGTTTTATTATGTTTCAAGTTATTTGGTTTGAAAGGAAAGTGTTTTCCATCCAATACCTACATACATTTTTTATTCATCCTGATGCTGTGTGTCGTCGTTTGTCGTCGATTGACGCCCAATGGCAACTTTGGTTTTTGTGTGGATTATGGGATGAGTGCGCATGTTCCAGGAAAAATATACAAAATAATATTAAAGAGTTCGTTATTTTGGAGTTTTATTTCAAAAAAAAAAAAAAAATAATAATAAACAGAAAAAAAGGAGTAAGGACAGGCATACAAAAAAAAATAAAAACAAGGAACGAAAAAACAACATTTACTTTTCTTCCGGCCGACGACGACGACGATGAAAAAACAAAAAAAAAAAAACATTCTGTGCTTGTTTGTATTGTAACTATGGGTATTTGGCTTGTAAATAATTTATTACTAAAATTGTATAGGATGTAGTAGGTAGGAGGTGGATATGGAACAACTGGGGCATGAAAAATACGAAATTTGATTGGAAGCAGTCCGCCGACTAAACTTGGGCTATCTAACTTGTGTGGAATACTTAATGTGTGCATGGTTGTGGCATTATAATTTTTTTTTTTTGTGTTTACTTTAAATCCTGGTGGAGTAAATTCTAAATTTTTTTTTTGAGGAAGGAATAAAAATGCATCGCTGAAAACATCGTAGTGGTTAAGGGTGTTCTAAATAAATTTGTTAGTAGGTAGATATATTATATTTGTTGGTATGTTTTGCTGCGGAATGCTGATTTTTTTGGCCTCAGAGAGCAATTACAAAAATAAAATGCGATACGAAAATATTAAATTTAAAATAAAAAATGCATGACTGCTTTGCACTTACCTTCCTACCTTTGCACCTAGCGATCTCGAAAATTTATTCTTTTTAATAAAACAAAAAAAATTGTTTTATACAAATTAATTTTCTGATGAACTTTAACACAAGGATTTCGATAATTGCGATACTGATCAAATTTTTTTACGACAAAATAAAAACGTACCACATTTGCATCCTTTTTTATTTCAACAAGAAAATTTGGACTTCGTGACTCGGTAGCTTGTTCAATTTCCGCTTGGTTATTCAGAAATTTTTTTTTTACAATTGATTTTTTACGCATATGGCGTTTTTTTTAACCAATTTAAAAAATTTTTCAAATATTATTAGTTTTAACCAAAAATGTCTTACTTGCTTTTTTTCCAAGATCCAAAAATAAAATTTGGAAAAAATTGATAAATGCAATATTATTGAGAATATGTACATACATATACATATTATGTATGTATGTATATAAAATCTATTTCATAAAAATTTCAAGCTGTTAATGAGAAAATCAAACATTAAAATTCCGAATTCCGGTTCTATTTTTGGATCTAATAAAAATTAGTATTTCGCCTGTAGGATATGACATTAAAATTGAAGAAAATCCCTTTACTTTTTTATATTGAACATAGGAAGATGCTCTCAATGTAAATATTTATGATGGGAGAAATTTTGTTGCATATTTTATATGCAATGTCCTATTACAAATACCTCTTTTTGTTTTTCAAACAATTTTTTTTTCTCTGATGACACCTGTGAACAAATGGTTCACTGTGACGTACGTACTATACGTACTATTTTAATTTTCAGTTTTTTTTTTTGTTTCTTTTTTATGGCCTCTTCTATATTTTTAAGATTATGAATTTTAAGAGTGAGGCATTATGAACTAATGAGGGTGGATATAATATGGTCACGAAGGAATAACCTTACAAAATTGCGAAATACTGGTTTAAAACCAAAAAAGGTAATTTTTTTAATTACTTAAACCACACCCTAACTGTAAACAATTTTCCGGTTATGAGAATACACTTAACGAAAACCTCATTTTTTGGACAATACATTTCGATTATTGATTAGTTTTTTTTTTTAATATTTTGGAATGTTCATAAGAGCCTTACTTCAATTCATATAAATTCTCCAAATTGGAAATAATACCTCACAATATCTCCCCTATTTTGGGCTAGAATTATAATTTCATCTGGTACTTAAGTACGAGTATATTGTTAACAAAGTTGTATTTATATAAATTCTAACTCTCTTCCTTTATGTTGTTTCTGATCGACTTTTGTTCCATTCAAAAGTTACTTATTTTAGTTATCAAAGATACCAAACCATATTATATACATTTATTCGTATTTCTTTTGATTGACGCAGGCATTTTTTTCCAACAACAAAAAATTGAATAAAAACAAATGAATAAGAAAGTATTGTGGAACGAGGAATGGGGAATGGTTCCCAAATAAAGGACAAACGAAATTAATATTTGAGTGCTTTGAAAACTTTAACCGAAACAATTTCCAACTTTCAGATTTTTGTGTAGGTATATCTACCTTAAGTGATTTCAATTCAATTTGCATCTGATTTTGATCTTGTGGATAAAAAAAAAAGTAACTTGAGTTTTTGATTTACATATTTTCTTATAAAATATATTTTGGATAGATAAATTTAGCTCTAATTGTAGCAGAATATACATATCTACATATATAATATATCATTACAATAACGTCTCCTAAATTTAACAAAGCTTTTTAAGTAGGTATGTAAGTATATTTTAATTGCAAATTAGTCAATCCATCTCAATATTTAAATTGATATTTTAAACAGTTAGTTTTAAAATCTGTTAAATTACATCCTACAGGGTGTTCTAGAAGTAAAGAACTTTGAGCTGGCAATACTTTTTTAACTGAGCGTTAAAGCTGTTGAGTGATTTGTGCTAAGTTTGGTTTGGCATTTCAACATGAATATAGACTGACGCATGAACAACGCTTCCAAATTTTGCAAATTAATCCACCCTGTATATGAATATAATTTACAAAGCAATTCACAATCAAAGCGGAAAATTAGTTCCTTTATTCAAATTATATCTGCCTGTCTGCTTGCTCCTGGCTGACTTAAGATTTCCTTTTTAGCTTAACTGAATCAATCCAATAACATGATAAATCGATACTCGTAATATTATTTCCGATTTTGATTTCAGGCTATACATACATACATATACAAATATTCTCTTAATTAAACTAAAATTTTAATGTCTGCCTGAAGCAGAGAAGGATTTTTATATCATCGGCATGGCATGCTCCAGTTCATATTTGGAAAAATCTCTTTCAATTAAATTCAACATCATTTCCGCACTATAAGAAGCACATTATATGCCACCCTTATCCTTAGCCTTCATCCTGAACTATTTTCAAAGGTAATATGAGTTGGCAGTAGGTATACCTACTTAATGAATTTTTTTTTTTTGCATTCTTTCAATGAACTTCCTCAGACTCTATTCCAATTTGCTATAGAGACAAAATTCTCCTTTTAATGTGATTAAGAAGATACGAAAGTGGACGTGGATGGATTTTGTAGGAATGATAGAAACTGGGATATATCACCAATTTTCATTTGAAATTCTATAGTTAAATGGCAGTTGTAGAGGTTTTTCCTACATACATTATTAAATGCACTTTAGGTTAAATTGAAACTATTAAATATTTATGACACTTCATTCGAATTTTTACTTGGTCTTTAGGGCAGAAAGGGTTGGTTTCGTGTCAAAGATAAACCAAGATGTTAATCAAATTTAAAACAACGATTAAGCAGAGCAACTTCGTTTTTAGAATCTTTTTCATTAAATTTTAAACCAAAGCAAGTTTATCGATCCAGTCGTTTATTTTAAATTATTTCTACTTGCGAAGCTTTGGATTCGTTAAACAAATATTATTGAAGTAAACGTTTGGTAACCGCATAGTTTTACCTTTCGGACCCGTGAGTTGACCTCCAAGATAGTGCGATTTAACCCCGCTAGACTATTATCTGTGGGGACATGTGAAGTCTCTAGTCTACCTCGATAAGCCCGAAACGTTCACCCACTTGGACAACACTCACCGCATTATTGCCGATATATGTACGGCCACAAATTATGAAAAAATTGATCGAAAATTGGACCTCCAGATAAAGTTACGTCCGAGAAATCCGTGTCGGTCATATGCCAGAAATCAATCAAATCATATTTAAATTATAATGCCAAACACTATCTTTCGAATGAAGTCAATTTTATACAAATTCATCTGTGTTTTATTCTATTTCAAAGTTATATACCCCTAAAAACACCCTTTACATTAACTATTACTTGTATTTAATTTAAATTTAAAATTCTCCTAAAAGCCTGGGTGTAGTTTAGGACAGTTTTATTCCAATTCAAGATTCCCAAGATTTTTTTTGAATGAAAAGCTTCGTATTTTTTTTTAAACTTTATTAACTTTTTTTATAAGTGTTAAGTAATGTCACAAAATGAATAAAAATAAAATACTATTTACTTGAAAAAGATGAAAAAGCAGATGCCTTCAATTCCCTAAGAATCGTAAAACCGCTAATACCGTTATTCTAATTTTATAACCTATCCTTTACTCATACGTTACACAGAAAACATCGACAATGCCAAAATGACAGCAGAGGCACATATGTATGTAAAAGTTACAGAATTTATATAGTTTCTAACTCAAAAACACACTAGTACCAGGTACATAGGTTGTGCCTACAATTTTGCCATTTTATCTAATAAATCTATTTTTTAATATTCATTACTTGATGGTACTTTGCATACAATTGCGAAACAACTATACCAAAATACAAAAAAAAAATAATTTCCTTCTGCAAATGTAGGTAAATGTAGGTGTAAAAATGTAGATAAATAATTATTCCACATTTATATTATATAGGTAAATATATAACATATGCATGGCTATTAATATATTATTTACAAGTCACTTGTTAAGACCGCCACGAAAAAAAAATTCTCCATCTAAAATGTTCAATATAATAATTTATGTTGTGTAATAGCTATGTGAATACCTATGCCTATCAACAATATCCTTGATAACTCATATACATATTGAATCCAATTCCAATCAGTCAAGGTCGATAAGTAATAATTAATCATATTTTAAACACTAGCCGAAATCTTAATTAGAAAAAAATAAATCTATTGCCACCCCATATTTTTTTTTTTTTGTCTTTCCATCGATTGGTATATCCTTATTTGAATTTCTGCGTTTTATTCCTCTGATTAATGCTTGATGTCCATTAGTAAGATATATTGAAACTTAACGTCACGTACCTTATGGAAATAAAAAATGAAGTGAGTGGGAGATTTATGATCATTGGGGAATTCAATCAATTCTTCCCGAATCTCGATTGTAATGTGTCGTGAGATTTTTATTTCATCATTTATTTTAATTTTGTGCTCTTCAAATAGTAAATTTCAGTTGGCCGATAGGATCCATTCACTTCACTCACGATGAATTATGAAGAATATGAATAACAATAATAATTAGCTGTTTTTCTTAATCGCTCACGAATAAAAAATGTCCCACATCGGCTCAGACAAAAAAAAAACACAATTTATATCTGCTATAAAAAATATAAACTATATATATTTTTCTTTTTGTTTCATAAAATAAATGTAGATTTACATAACTGTTATCGAATTTGGACTAAAACTACTTGTACAAAATAAAAATAGACAAATGTACATAAATTAGGAATAGGGGATACAAAGGAATGGTTGCGATTTAATAGAAGTTTACACTTTTTATTTATTTATTTACCGTTTCTAATTATATAATTATTGTTTCATATTTTATTGTTTCCTAAAAGCAGTCCTGCAAAAAGAAATTTGTTGGTTCTCTCTTTGTTTTTATATAAGTAATACTGCCGCTTCAAAAAAATAAGCGTTATTTTTACTGCACAATGCATTAAGATTTTTGTTTTTTGTCTTGTGACGTTTTTATCTTAAAGCTAAAAAATTGCTAAACTAACTACAGTGTAAAAAAAAAAAAACAATTTAAAAAAATATATAAATTATTAGCGAAACAAGGAGAACTCAAAGTTTTTTGGTTCCTTCAATATCGATATTGAGCTCCTGCAGAGATCCACGCGGATGTAGAAGACTTCGTTTTTCGGGATCTTTGGATTTCTTAGGCTTAGGGCGATTAGTTTTCGAATAGCGATTAACTACACCATCTGGTTCGTCCATCATTCGAAGGATTTGTGTTTGATCAGACGAATCTATGGGCGCAATAGATATATCACGAACGGCTCGGAACTTACCGCAATTATTCAAGTGTTCGTTTTCCAATCGGAAAAAGTTCCAAACGAAGCGTCTAAAAGATTATTATTTTTATTAGTATGTATTTTAGATCGAATAATGAAAATTTACATCTTACCGAAATACTTCGAGAAGTGCTGTGATTGAAGTCATAATTTCGCTATGAACATATTGCATCTGTGTTAAGTACAAAGCTAGGGCCCAGCTGAACCGCAACAATAAATCTTCTACAATAGCAAAGTAGTAGAAGTACTGTAAAATGAAAACAAATAATTATGAAAAATATTAATTATAGAAAATTCTAATATCTAATGAATAATCAAAAGCCCATAATATTTCACTGTGTTACAAAAAACCAAGAAAAAAATTAATGGTCGGAGTTCTATTTCCCTCCTTTAGTTTGGAGGGGCATTTTCTAAATAGAATAGGTACATGTTAAAACAGAAAAAAAAATTTAAAAACGACACCCCCACAACATTGAACTATTATTATAGCATAGTTGATTCCTCTTTTGACTTAGCACCCGCAAACTAAGTGAGCAATAGGGAAAGATCTGAGTAACTTTTGATATTTGAGTTTTAGACTTTGTAAAATAGTTTTTTTTTTATTAAATTTTAAATTCGCAATTTCCAACCTAAATAAGTTTAAAAATTAAAAAAGAAAACTGAAAAGCATTTCGAGATTATCTTGCCAAATTATATGGAACTTTTGTTTTTATTACCATCTAACAAAAGGTGTGGTTAGCTCTAATGACAGATAAATCATGAATACATATAATTACTTTTCCCTTTTACATTATTACCACTCATGTCGCATATTTGTTAGAAGTTTTGCATGGAAATGTGATTCGACTAGCAGTTTATATATAATAATTCAATATACAACAAAGTATGCATATCAATGGGGAAGCCTCAAATTCAGATTATATTTTCATAACGAAGTTGTTTTAGATATTTGCTTATAATTATTTAATATTATAGTATGGGAGGCGACACCTATACCATCGCGGCTTTCAAAAAACGGGATGCCAACCTATAGCTCTAATGCTAAATATGAACAAAACATGCCTTTTTAGTGTGATTTAATTACAAAATTTTTTGTTTGCTTATTGGGCTAAATACGACTATACCTCTCTCATAATGCAATTTATAGATTGGGACGTTAAATAAAAAATAAAGCTTAAACTACTCACTTCACAAATGCAGTATGGCCTTTTTGATTGCATGGTGCAATCTATAAATCGACTAATAATTTTCTATCACAAATTAAATACATTTTTGGCCCACCAGCTTGTTTTTCATTTAAAAATTGTAAAGAACAATCAATAACCCTAATTAAAAAATTCTACTTACCGTTGATGAATATACAATTTCCTCTCGTAAAAATTTATTTTCTCCAGCATTCTTATCGAAAAGACCCCAATCCATTTTAATGTCCCAAGTGTACGAATAGAGTGATGAAATTATTGAACTTATCATCCACATCCATGTATAAGGATTATCAAATGTGTTCGAATAGTTTGCTATATCGAACAAAAAACAAAAAAAAATTAATAAAACATTCGAAAAATCAAATTAATGTCTACCCACGTGCATTAAACGAACGAAGTGTTGCAAATATCACAACTAAAAATGTAGTAGAATATTTGCCAGCATTCACTAAATGTGGAAAAGCTTCTTTGGAATCTCGATAACGACGCAGACATTGTGCAAAACGGAACCATGCCGGCAAACAATTGAATATAGGTCGAATAATGAAATCCTTTTCCAGGCAGATAGATGTATTGTTAGCTTGAGCCCAATCACCATTGGTTATATAAAAACAAACTAAGTACTCAAAGTCAAGCAAAGCAGTCACAAGAGAATTCAATTGATCACCCAGCCAGAAATCAGCAAAGCCAACGTGGAAAAATGGTGCTGCTATCATACGACCCTGAAATTAAATCGTCTTAGCATATTTCGATCACCAAATAAAAAACAACAACAACTTACAGATATTCTTAATAACCAAAACCTGGCATCATGATGAAGAACATGGAATGGGTTAAGTAGAAACACCAACATAATTACAGTTAATGTTAGGGGATTTACATATGCCGGTATACTCAAGCTAGAGCTATACACAAAGCTCAACATGCTGAGTGTCCAAATGACACCGAATATTGCTGCCAATTCCATCAAATGCTGCTCCGAGAGATGATTCCTCGGATCCAATTCGAATATAAGTACATGATTAACACCTGAAGACCGCCAACCATAGATATTGACTCCAATTAGGAAGATAAATTCGATAATAAGTAAGGGGGCTCGATAAAGTCTAAAAGTTACTTTTAAGTTTTCTCCGCTGATGTCGTGGAAAATTACTGCATGTAAGAAGAGATGTTGAAAATATTTACTTAAATCAATTTAAATATATTCAATAACATTACCTGATAAAAACACCACAATTCCAAGGACAATAAAGCTTCCAGAAAATAATCCCACTTTGAATGTAGTCCAAGGACTCTGTTGTTCACCCAATGGTGGAACACGCAGGCGTTTCATTGCACGCTGACGGTCGCCAGACTCCAATTCACTTGTGACAAGCGTTTCTGTGTCATTGATTATATTGTCAATGTCTTTATTAATAAAGAAATGCGACGCTTCCACATATTCCTGACGCCATTTCGCTCCAGCATCAACACGAAGCAGCTGAAAATGTATAAAAGAAACATATTAAAAAAATCATATTTGTACATAATTTTCATTCTTCCGCACCTTATCGTGTTTTTTTAATATTTTCCGAAAACCAGTGTGATTTAAATTCTGATAGTTTTGCAATAAAATCAAACTTAAATAGAATTCACTGAATGCCAGCTTCAGTTCTTGGGCTTTTCTATGTGGCATACCAGCTTTTTTAAGTGATTTTGATTTCTTTGCCAAACGTTCGGCATCATCCATGCATGTTTTTAGTTCAGCTTTGAGAGTGGCAAATTTTCTCGTCGCTTCTGCTAATTTCTCCGAATAAAATGTATTGATCTTTTTAAGTTCTTTATCACAGTAATGAAAGAAACTTTCATCGAAATTTACAAAATGTCTTTTAAGTACATCATCTTCAACGCTGTCGGCGGCTGGTGCTTCTTCCACCGCCATATACAGCATTGCTTTCATTTCCTGTAAAATAAAAATATCAATTAATAATTTATGATGCATTGAGATCAGAGTGTTTACTTACTTCATAGTTTATGTATTGCTTTCGCCATTCGGGTGTTATGTGCGCAGAAAGATGTTCCGCGAACTTCATGTTGACGGATTAGATTCTGTTGAGAAACAAAATTGAATATGAAAAAAATAAATTTTAACTTGTTCTACATTTTTGTTGGCTTCTTAGGAAAGATATAAATACTGATTTGAGAGTTAATTGATAATAGTAGGTTCTTATCACATCAAGTTGACTGACTTATCATTACGATGAATCATTGTTGAATACACTAAATCAACTTAATGTGTCGTGGAACGTAATATTTGGAACATTTTTTTTTTTTGCGAAACATAGATATGGATTTAAAATGAGATTAGAAGATAATGAAAAATAAAGAAATAGGCAAATGAAAAGAGAGGTCAAATGAGCTTTTAATTGAATTATATTAATTTACTCCACTTAATTTATTTTCACTTAAATCATTTTCATTCTTGTTATTAATTTTTATGACACAGGGCCTATGCATTCAAGATAAGGATGTCCCAAAAATCTATTCGCACTTGAATCTTCTTCGCTTACTACGCTGCTATGCGGCTATTACATCGCTGTTAACTTAAGATGCATTCAAATATGCAAACCACTAGCCGTAGCTCTACAGCAGTGTCAGTTGCCAGGCACAAGCAGTAATGGATTTTCTCCTTTGCCCTTTCGGACCATGACAAATTTGTAATTTTTGGATTTTAAAATTAAGAATTTAATGTTTTTACATCATTTCCTAGAGGCGAAATTAGAACATTTTTTAACTCCAAACATAACTTAGGTATTTATCTCGAAATTGTTCCTAACGATTTTGATAAAATATTTTTTTATGAGATTTTGTAAGGAATTGAATTTTTTTGCTTAAAAAATATTTTCAAAAAAAAAACTTTACTACGGTACTTACAATAGCACCTGAATTTTGGTATTCTATTTTCCAATAAACGGTTTGACAGATTTGTAATTTTAATAATTTTTCATAGGTATTTCAAAAAAATATTTTTTTTGAAAATTTTATGAAGATATAAGCGTGCGGAATTTGGTCCAAAAATGCTTCTTTTGAAAAATTCCAATTTAAATATCTCAGCTTTATTTATTTAACGCAGAAGGCCAAACATCCCATATAAAATGAAGAATTTCTTTCTCATATGAAATAAGCGCTCATAACTTTAAGAACGCTCATAACTTCAAAACATCCCACACATTTAGGTCATGGAAGGGAAATTTTAATGAGTTAATGAGGGATGTTTTTTTTTAGTTATGAGCGCCAGGTACCAGCCCAGTATTTTTGGCGATTTTTTTTTTATTTTTACGACATCAATGTTCCATTTTTAGCCATTACTGGTATTTTTAAAAAATCATTTGTTTTGAAATGTTGCCATGCTTCAGCATTTGCAATTGATTAAAACTTATCAGTGTCTATAATGAAAGCTTAATTTGGAGAAGCGCATAAGTTATCATCAATTAGTATCTATATAAAATGTTATCTAAAAATAATACAGATGGTTCAGTTTTAGAAGTTATTTGATAAGAAATAATATTTTCGATATATTTAATATATGGTAGGTTCTTCATTTGTCATCGCATCATCATGATTAATTGATAAAAATGCTTGAGCGTTATTACCAATCATTTTTCAAAATTAGGTACCTATAAATTGATACCTATAAATTCATCAGTTATTGATTGAATTAAAAAAATATAGTTAAAATAATGATGGATTAATTGCAAGAAAAGTATTTCGTTTTTATTTATAATTGATAGGCAATGGATAGTAATGTGGGTTAACATTGGGTAAACAAATATGTAGTTTGTTTTTTTGTTAAACTTATTTTTATTCTGATAAAATAAAATGGAAAACATGGCCACACTTTTTTTTATCAAAATATGGTCTTATTTCCATTTTGAAAATAAAATAACACCGCGATTCTAATTTATACCATCCCAGGTCGATACATAAATCTGAACTCCTGATTCCAATGCGTTAATTTGTTTTTTTTTTTTTCTTTATCACCCACAATATACAAATTAAACTGTTGCCCATTAATTGTTTTGCATATTTAACGCGAACTCAATTATATTTTTTTTTTAATACGTATAAGCGCTAGGCGGTACATAATGTTCATATGCAAGCACATGTGAGACATGCAGCACATTGAAAAATGTGCAACGAATTTTAATGAATTAATCACCCCGATTACAGAAATCCGATTAGTAGCGCGGCGCGGCACTTTATTTATGACTGCAGACTACTTTGCATGCAAATATATTTTCTTTTCATATTTACGCCAAAAATGTTGTGGGTCAGAAAAAAGCAAAATGTTTTGGATTTTACAATCTGAATGATTTAAAACAAATTTCCTTTTAAATTTTTATAACGAAACAAGGGCTCACTGTTTGCGTTCAAGCATCAACCTGGAATTGGATCCAGTATCATCAAAATAAATATGTATTTACTACCTACAAACTTTTTTTTTTTTTAAATAATTCTTATCCACCGAAAATTAATAACCAGCTACTAAAAGAGCAAGTGTGGAACCACTTTTGTATATTATTTGTATTTTAATAAATAATTCAGTTTCTTTTTATGGAATTTGCTCAAAACTGTTTTCTGATATATACTCAGATCGAAGCTGTAACGAGCTATTTTTGTAAAAATAATTTTACTTGAATAAATAGCTATTCTGGTGTAGAATTTATTGTGTGTGAAAACATATGAGCGTCAGTGGAATGCAATTAGCCATTAAATTGTCAATCGGTGTATGAATTTTGCAATAATTGATTACTATAAAAGTAGATTTAGTTTATTTACATTTTTGTTTTGAGAAGAAAAAAAAATATATATAAAGTGCACTCTCACAGAGTCGGGATACAAATAATATTTACTTAAATTTGAATATGTGATATAATTTGAAGACACTTTGACATTTAAGTTTATATAAAAAATTAATGAGGATATTTTTAGAAATTATCTGAATGTCATTGGAGGCTAAGTATACAAATATGAATTGCAATTTTGGTTTGGTTTAAATAAATAAATTTTTTTATTTATTTTACTATTGCCATTAAAACAAAAATAAACTTCATCTTTTCATAAGAAAGGACACTGTTTTTAAATTTTTGAAGATCTTGATGAATAGTTTAACAGAAAATAGAGAAAATCAAAACGCAACAAAACGCAAAAACAGCCAGGAGCTGTTACAGATTTTCTGATGTATTCCTAAGTTTATTTTTTCCAATCAATTTTTAGTTAAAAAATCCAAATACCAAATACTCAAATATTGAATACCCAACCAACACGATGTGCCAACACTATCGCCACAGGTGCAGAAACTCTTGAAAATACAAATCTAAAACCGAGGGCCTGTTATTTCATTCTGAGGTCAACACGGTTAAACCTTTAAGTGGAACCTTAATGTGAAGCAGTAGGAGAGTACTGGTCCCAATTGAGAGACTCGAGATTATGACAATCATCACTGTCGGTTAAAGATGAAATTGGTACGTTTTTAAATTTATAACTGTACAAGTTTTTACTCTTAAACTAAACAGGTTTTAGTTTGTGATTCCCCGTATAAAATTGTATTGTTTACAAGACTTAACAATTAAAATAATACACCCTTGCAGAGTTCACTGAATTCATAAAAAAAATCATTTAAATAAATAAAATTACTATGCGCAAAAGTGTTTAAACTTGTTTAACTAAAAGAAATGTAATAATACGTCGTTTATGTTATGTCACATTGTTTTTTTTTTATTATTTGCTCTTAATTTGTTTAACTCGAAAAAAAACAGATTTGTTTATTTAAATTTGGTTTTGAAAATGAAACAGTATTGTTTACACATGGAATTTACATCTTTGAAAACTACATTAAATTTGTATGTAAGTAATAAGTATGTTTCAATAAAAAAAGAAGTAAGCAACGAATAAATTTAATCCGGTTATATATTTTGTATTACTTCTTTCACGTTTTGTTAGCACTTAATTGGAATTAATTCATTGAATAAAAATAAAATCAAGACAAACAAAATTATTCATAACAACAAAAAACCATTTACGATATGAAATGCATTTGAAAAAAAAAAAAATCAATTCTAAAATAAATACAATTCTTCGCTATCTCTCTATATGATACTCTAAATGATTTTAATTATCTTTTATTATTTTGATTGCGTGATTTTTGAATTTGGTTCTGGATCAAGAAGTGTTTACATCCTTAGAAAAGTTTTAAGTAAGAAATAAAATGTTCAATTTGTTCGCACTTATAACTTGTAACTTGTTTTATTCTTCATGTGACAACTGATTATTATTTGAGGTTTGGATTTTCACAAAGAAATTTATAGACTTTTGTATTTATGTAGGTATGTTGAGGATTTAAAAAAATGAAAGAGTTTTAAATCCTTTGTTCGGTTTCTGCTTAGCTTGAAATTCTTTGTTATTGTATGTATATGCGACAGAGTCATCTTATGAATTCAGGCTTTTGTTAATTCCGGAAATTTATATAAATATTCTCAGAAATTTGAACAATTTGCAAACATAATTGTGCAGCCAAAAAGTTACTATTTATTATTGATGCAGAAAATTAATTAAATGATGTTTTTACTTTTTAGTTGAACTTTAGTTGGAATTTAGTGTTATAGTCTCTAATAAAAATTCATCAATAACAAAAACTACTTAGATTGGTAATAACTCAAAAAGTTCATACATATATGTACATAGGTATGTACTAAAATAAAAAAGTTCATAAAATCATAAACCATCAATTGGCATATTTAAGCATCTAGCACATTTTTACCTCTTAAATTCTGTTATAAAACTCGTTGTTTAACACCAATTATTATTATTATCTATATATGTACATTATGTACTTCTCTATATCCAAACGAAATGTGTTCAAATATTGTAAATAAGCCGTTTCACTAGCAATATTGACAAAACAACCTCATTCTTAAACCGAAATTGTGTCAATAAACTTAAATCAGAACAGTAAATAAATTAGAATTTTACATAGCATTAAGATAAGACAAGGGCAATGTCAAATCATCTACTAGATGCTGATTTTAAGAATGAGCGTGTGATTACATACGTTTTTTTTTTGTGTTATGCCGCTCTCTGGCAATGGCAACTGGCCAAGAACAAAAACATTGTTTGGAATCTTTATTAAATAAAACAAAACAAATAATACAAACAATGCAAGTGTTTCAACTCCATGTAGACATATTATTTGCTTAAGGGATTAATTTTGTGTGCACATTTTCTATTTAAACTGGTGCGAAACACAAAAAATAGCTTTATCAGCACTATTTTCAAAATTAAAAAAAAGAAAAAACATAACTAATTTTCGTGCTTATGAAGTAGATAACAACCAAGGCTGTAAATATCTGTCTTCAAGTTCATTTTATAAAATGATAATGATCAAGTATCTCTATAATATTACAGTGTTTTCTTACCTGACATCAATTTTATTGGAATCAGATGATTTCATTTAATTGGGATATAACCACACGTCACGAGAAAACACTTAAATTAAATTTTAATGCAAAGGAAACATAACATATAATAAACACAAAGCATAGAGATTTTTTTTTTTGCTGGTGCATATAACTTCGTCACAAAAAATTATTTATTTTTTGTTTTATAATCGCGTTGGTACTAACCTTGGTTGTTTTTATCAAAATATTTCATATGCATCCGGTTTAGTTGGGTTAATTTGTTAAGTGTTACACTTGTTATCGATTATGTTTTGAAAGGAAAAAATTAGTGATATTAATTCAACACTGTATTTGGACTAAAAAAAAACACAAAACAAAAAAATAAAACAATTGTTCAAAGGGTCACCAAAAAAGTTACCCTCACCTTTCAAGATTTCCATTCAACTAAACAAAGAACAGCTGACAGAAATGTCAATTCAAAGGCAAATGACAGTTTGAAGTTTGTGGTTTTCGGTAACAGAGATGTCGAGAGTGAAAAGATACATTTTTATATTAATGCTAAGGACATGAGCACACTAGATATTATTGATTCATTTTATTTGGGGCCTATTGCAGGACGACTTCTCCACTTGACTGCTCGAAAAGCTACTTTTATTTGGTTTTGACAAAAGATTCCGACCCCTGAATAAAATATTTCTTTCAGACTAAAGGTAGAACTATAATAGTAAGAAAACTAAAATTAGAAAAAAAAATTTAGTCAACCGTTTTTAAGGATTATCCAGGTTAGCCTATTAGAGACAAAAAAAGAACTTGCCAGATGACTTTAAATATGCTCCATTGCTTCTTCGTCGTCATGACTGTTTCTCACCGTGAATTCGATAAGTAAGAGCTTTGTATATATAAATTATAGTACTATTATGGCGAGTTTTTTTTAGGGTTGCGCGGACCCTTGTGGTGGCGCTGCAAAATGTGAGGTGTAAAATTCGATTTTGGGAGTCTTTAAGCGTCGGAAATTGGTGGTAGGGGCAAGAGGAGACTATTTTTTGGAATATTGCACCCAAAAAATATCAATAAATATCATTTAAAACCTCCATAAGCTCTCCGCAAAAAGAAAAGGATAAGGGTTGCAGGCATACTTTAGATGTCGCCCCATTCGACTTCCACCATGATAGTACTATAGTTTATATACAAAGGTAAGAGGATCTTATTTAGAACAGAAATGTTTCATGATCTATAGGGATCACACACCCACACAATAAAGAATACATGGCATGGTATTCCGTGCTGGATAACAAAAAGGCATACAGAAGTAGTGGGGAAATTAAGTTGCCGCTTAGGTCTATTTCCCATTTTGGCGATATTAACTAAAATTGAGAGTCAAGAAATTGGGCCTAAGTGTAATATAGAGTTTCATACGAATAATATTTTGCCAGGCAGTGTCTCGCGGACGCGCGGTTCTACTAAATGCAGTTCTCTCTTCAATTTACGTTTTCACTAGAGCTCACTGGAATTAAATATCAAAAATGCAAATGTCTCTCGCTGCAGCATTTTTTTTTTGCATTCTGTTAGGGTAATCCAGATCTAAAATTGAATCCCAGGAGGTACATATATGTTATATCCCTTTGGACTTAATATAAAATCGCTAAATCCCTGTATGGTGAATCTTTCGATTAGAACAACACAGCTCAAATCTGAACGCTTTAAAATTTTTTTTCAAACTCAAAGTAAAAGAATTTATTGTTGGCTCTAAGAAAAAAAGCTATAATATTGCGGATTAATTGCTCCCGTTTCAGGAATCGGATCAACATCTTAACTACTATTTTTTGAAGTTAGTTTTTTTCATTTTAATATCTACTTGATGTTGGTGCTTTTCAAATTTGTTTAATGCTCTTCGATAAGGTCACAGAATTCACGAAGAGAAAAAATTTAGTTCAATATAGTCATGTCATGATTTTTTTTTTTTGATAACACTCGAATTTCTCTCAAATTTTGATACTGTTTGTATTACTTTTCCCCGTTATTATATTGACCACAATTGAAATAAAATTATAAATGGGAACGCTATAAGAACAAATTAATTTAAATTTAATTGTTGTATGAAATTTTAATTATAAAAATAATATTAGATATGGAATTTAAATTCTTACCGAACGTCCAACCACTTTAATAATTAAACTTTTATGAACACTAATAAAAAGTGATACGATAAAAATCTAGCTCTTATATAGTATAATACCTATTTGCAAATTTGTTTTAATATAGCTACATATATGGAAAACTTTATCTTTGATAACAGTTAAATGCTTAATGTACCTACCTATGTTGTAAAATATGCAAGCACGTAATTAGTATCAATATTTGAATAAGGAATTCCGGAAGATAAGCTATATGCGATCTGTGCAAGGCTTTTTGGATTGTTTGATATTTTTTTTATCGGAAACGAATAATCTTATGCTACAAAATGCAATTCGCTATATTTTCTGGCAATACTAGAAAATAATGAGGAGTGAGTTTACGCTGTGGACTTTTCTTTTATATTTGCCATTGAAATTTTCAAAACATACAAAGAAAAAATTTAAAACAGTTTAGTTGAGGGCATGCATCAGAGTTAGAATTGAGGATACCCGAAACTTAATCATATCAAGCAAATTAATACATTAATCTAGGTGTATATAATCCAATTTCATATTAGCTCTTTTTTATAATCGCTAATGATCCATGTATGTAGATGATCCTTTGAAAATAAAACAATACAGATCAGAGATCATGAAACGTGAACCGGATAAATATCAGGATCTCGAGTAGTTGTTGTAGTGCATGTATATTGTATATATGGATCGAATCTGATCATAAAAAAAAGGCTTTTACTCACTCATTTAATCGAAACATAAATCAGATTTGTACTCGTATAACTGAAATAATTTGTGAATGGAAGGCATTGTACATAATATAAAACCTAAATATTATATACAATGATGGAAGGTTAATTTAAATCCAAGACTGAATAATATGACTGAATTTATTAACAAAATCGATCCATATAGATCATCAAAGATCCCTTGATTTATAAATATTTCAGCAACAATACCAGATCCTGTTTAGTGTAGGGCTAAACCTGGCGCATGCAGTGAAATAATTTTACGAAATTTGGTACAAAACGGTTTTAGTCCCAAAAAAAACAGTACTTCCCATACAAATATTTAAAACACCGTTTTCAAAATTTTCAAATTTCTAGAAAAGTAAAATTGCAGTAGGTATCTCCTATACAAATGCTAAGAAAATACCGTTTCCAAAAATTTCTCGAAATAGGCTACTAGAATTTTGATAAATTTTCGAACCTTTTATAAGAAAATCAAAAAAAAAATCTGTTCTATGCAGGTACAATTAATTTTTTTAAAATTATTTTTTTTTAATTATTTACAAAAACCCACACAAAAATTAAATCAAAATCATTAAACCCATTCTCGATAACGGAATCTCAATATTTAGGAGCTAGATAGATCTAAATTAAATAAAATTGTTGCATTTAGTGCATGTTGTAACAATCGCTTAAAATGAAGTTTGTTCTTTACAAAATCAGCAAATCATTATGATAAAAAATAAATGCACGACTGGATCGGACGAAACTGCTCCTGTAGTGCTGTAGAATAAACAAAAAAAAAGAACTTAAAAAATTGATTCAGTGACTATCTTAAGTCGACATAAGTGTTTTTTTTACATTTTTTTTTTACAATTCTGTCTGACTCCCATTTTAAAATCATTCCCCAGAGCGGAAATATTTTTATTGTTTATGTCGAGATAAGCCGTGCGAATTTTTAAATTTTATACTTCCTTTTAAAAACTTAAGTTGCTTAGTAAAATTGTTATGTTAACATAAGTTATTCTGCCGAAACTAAGATAATAGAAATTTAAAAAAAAAAGTAGAAAAACTTATCTTACAAGTATTATTTGCAAAAAAAACCTAAGTTTAAAAACATATTTTTTCTTACTGTGCGCCAACTATTTCATTTTATTTCCACTTGGTCGTTACATTACAACGATATTATTTTTAACCAATTCTTTTCCTGAGAATTTTTGTTTCACAAAATACGCTTCTGTTTGAAAATTCCTTTGTGCTTGCCTGGCGACTGAACATACCCTAAGCGAAACAACAAATATGCCTGAGCGGAGCGGTCGTTGCCCCCTAAAATTGAGTAAAAGGAAAAAAGAAAGACCCACTAGTTTTACAATAAAAAAACATTTATTTTGTGTAATTTATATTATTATTTTGCTGTTAGTAAAGAAAATAATTGTAAGTTATAATTAAAAGTTAATTAAATTAAGTAACCCGTTTTACCTTTTCAATTTTCAACAAAAAATTTGTGACAATTTTTTCTTTACAAAATTTATTTTTCCCCTTAAAGATGAATTAACAGTAAAAAAAAAAGATCAACTGGTGCTACAATAAAAAAACATTTTGTGTTGCATTTTTTTTTTGAGTTAGTAAACAAAATAATTGTAAATTATAAGTTAAAGTTAATTAAATAAAGTAGCCCCTTTTACCTTTTCAATATGAATTGAATTCAATTATATTAAGAATGGTTATATTCAACTCTATTTTTTTTTAATCAATTAATTGTACTGGTTTTTTTTCAAATTATCATCACATTATTTACATAACTATTTCACATTTGGCTTTTTATATACATATTTATGTACATTGGTTTGTACATTATTGTACTTTCTATGGCAAATTTAAAAAAATAAATTGATTACCCGATCATTTTCTGAGCATTCACTCCTATCGCGATGGTCACTAAAAACTGGGGTCTAGAAACCACAGTTTACTTTGAAAAAGAACTAAATATTCGAGATTTCCCGCGCTCTACAATCGCACCTCTTTCCTCAAACATCAACTAGTTCTGGTTTTTAGAACCTACTCGTTTTACGTTTTTATGTAACGACTATCGTAAAAGGGGTGATTATTCTGTTTTATATATTCTTCGAAAAGATATGTAATGAACGATTGCTGAAGTTTCCTTTGAGCGCATGAAACAAATTCATAAAATAACTGTGTCTACTCATTTCGTAAAAGACTTTCATGTTTCGATATTAAATCACTCTTAGTTGATACCAATATATCACTGCACATAGCTTTATTTCTTAAATTGATATCCTCAGTTAGAAGCATTAAATGTTCTATATGTTGTTTGACTTGCAAACAACAATTTAAAATGCTATCATCTGGTGATGTTACCTTAATTAAATGCCTATTTTCATCAGAAGAACTTTGAGCTTGAAACAAAACAAAAATAAAAAATAAGAAAATTTCAGAAAAAAAAATGTTTTCTAAGTAATATTCTTACCTTGAATATTTTGTGATCTCTTCTCTAAACATTTATTGATAAAGTGAATGGCTCTTTTCGAACGAGTTTTAATACTTTCGCTGGAAGAGTGTATTTTTAATTTATCCAACTCCTGGAGTACACAATAAGGTATGTAGATTAAAGTTCCTGCAGTATCTGAATTTGTGAAATCGTTTAAGATAAAAAATATATAATAAATTAATAAATAAAAAAAACTTACCAAAAAGTTTCATTGTAGTTAATTCATCGATAAATGTAACATTTTCAAGAAAAACATTTGTGTCGACAACAATATAGAAACAATCTGTTTTCCAGAGTTGCTTGTTTTGGTTTTTGCGTGCTGCCAATCGAAGAAGATTTTCATTAACAATATCCAAATGTTCACTCCGAATAGATAAATTTGATGGATTGTTAAGGTTGAATAAAGAGGACGACGATGTTGTCTATAAGAAAAGATAAAAGAAATAAGAATTGTTTTCTTTGATGAAATACATTTCCCATTTTTTTACTGTATTCAGTGGAGGAGAGTCCTCCCAATCCATTTCCTCACTTATAATATTGGGCCTTCGAAGAGAATACACACTGGAAACAACGGAGGAAGATTTGGGAAACGGCGCACCTCTAATGGGAGTCTGCTCTTTTTGCAGGCATCTTCTCAAGCGTTGCAATCTTTCATTTGCTGAAAAGGGAATGTCAATAACAAGAAAACACAATTAGGATAAATTAATCGACTTGCCACTTTCTTGGGGCCTTCTAGCTTCATTCTCCTTAAATGAAGGACTCGAGGATGGTGAAAGATTTGATTGTTTTATCGTGTCATTTGAATTGTTTCCTTCATTTATATGTGCAACTTTTTTATACAAACTTGAGCAGCAGGCTTTGATCATTGAGATAATAGTGGGTTGCGATGGATTTATGGAGCGCTCGATGATTTCGTTTATGACTTCCTCTGATAATCGAGTTTTCTTTGGCCTGCAAGAATTGATAGTCTCTTTTTCTGACGAATCATTTGTAGATTGTTCTGTTGAAACAGAGCTTGAAGTTGACCTCAAAGCTTCATCGTGTTTCCGTTTTGATGGCATTTTTGTGGAAAGATTTTTTGGTTGACCATCGTTTGGCTTTTTAGGAATTCGGAATTGATGCTGATTTGAATTACTGGATTGGTCATTTCTGTGACCAATAACAAATTTTTCATATATTTCAGATGCATATTTTTCTGTGGTTTCTATTGTTAGTCCTAGCTCTTGAGTTGTTGTGCTGTTCCTGGCCCTTATTTCGGGTATAGTTGACAATGACAGTGGTTTGTCTCTTAATTCTGCCACTCTTTGTGTTTCAGGCGGAATGGTTTGTTTTGTATGTCCTGTCTCTTCAAATGTTGTACTGGTATTCCTGAAACTTATTTCGGGTTTAGTTGACAATGACAGTGGTTTGTCTCTAAATTCTGGCACTATTTGTTTTTCAGGCGGAATGGTTTGTTTTGTATGACCCGTCTCTTCAAATGTTGTGCTGGTGTTCCTGGCTTTTATTTCGGGTTTAGTTGACAATGAGAGTGGTTTGTCTCCGGCCATGATTTTCTTTTCAGACCAAATGATTTGTTTTGTAATAATTGGTTTTGTAGGTCCTGTCCCTTCAATTGTTTTGCTGGTGTTCCTGGCCCTTATTTCGGATTTAGTTGACAATGACAGTGGTTTGTCTCTTAATTCTGCCACTATTTGTGTTTCAGGTGGAATGGTTTGTTTTGTATGTCCTGTCTCTTCAATTGTTTTGCTGATGTTCCTGGCCCTTATTTCGGGTTTAGTTGACAGTGACAGTGGTTTGTCTCTTGATTCTGCCTCTATTTGTTTTTCAGACGGAATGGTTTGTTTTGTATGTCCTGTTTCTTCAATTGTTGTGCTGGTGTTCCTGGCTTTTATTTCGGGTTTAGTTGACAATGAGAGTGGTTTGTCTCCGGCCATGATTTTCTTTTCAGACCAAATTATTTGTTTTGTAATAATTGGTCTTGTAGGTCCTGTCCCTTCAATTGTTGTACTGGTGTTCCTGGCCTTTATTTCGGGTTTAGTTGACAGTGACAGTGGTTTGTCTCTTAATTCTGCCACTATTTGTTTTTCAGACGGAATGGTTTGTTTTGTATGTCCTGTCTCTTCAATTGTTGTGCTGGTGTTCCTGGCCCTTATTTCGGGTTTAGTTGACAATGACAGGGGTTTGTCTCTTAATTCTGTCACTATTTGTTTTTCAGACGGAAGGGTTTGTTTTGTATGTCCTGTCTCTTCAATTGTTGTGCTGGTGTTCCTGGCCCTTATTTCGGGTTTAGTTGACAATGACAGGGGTTTGTCTCTTAATTCTGCCACTCTTTGTGTTTCAGGCGGAATGGTTTGTTTTGTATGTCCTGTCTCTTCAAATGTTGTACTGGTATTCCTGAACCTTATTTCGGGTTTAGTTGACAGTGACAGTGGTTTGTCTCTTAATTCTGTCACTATTTGTTTTTCAGACGGAAGGGTTTGTTTTGTATGTTCTGTCTCTTTTAATGTTTCGCTGGTATTCCTGGCCCTTACATCGGGTTTAGTTGACAATGACAGTGGTATGTCTTTTGTCACGATTTGTTTTTCAGACGAAATGGTTTGTTTTGTATGTCCTGTCTCTTCAATTGTTGTGCTGGGGTTTCTGGCCGTTAATTCTGGTTTAGTTGACAATGACAGTGGTTTGTCTCTTAATTCCGGCGCGATTTGTTGTTCAGACAAAAAGTCTAACTTTTTATTCATTGATAAGTCTTTTGCTTTTACCTCAGATCCAGAATTTTTGCTGTTTGCTTTTGCTAAATTTTTTTGTAGTCGTTTAAGACGATCTTGTGCAGGAGTACTTTTACCTTAAATATAACAATTAATTTATATACATACATAATACAAAAAAAAATAAGTTAAGAATATTGTAAATTAAATATTAACCTGGAACATTCTGTTGGGTTTTTTTCGATGATTCAAAGGACCAGCGAGATTCTTTAGTTAGTACATTATATAAAAAAAATTTGCCAGGGCGACTTTTTGATTCGAAGCGTATCCAGTTTTCGTTATTTTCTGTTTGTTCATCCATAGTAAATGTTAATTATAAGTATAACTTTTAATTTTAAATAATTTTTTACTTTGACTAAAAAACAACAAAGTACAAAAACGAAAAACACTTCTTTTCAATCAAAAATGTCAAAAAAAATTCGAAGAGTGCTGCCAATTTGAATTTAAACTTGATTACGTAAGCAGTCTGCTAAAAGGTTTGTTTGGTTGCAACAAATTATGCAAGCTACATTTTTTTAAACCTTAGGGGCGAGTTATAGCGAACAGGAAAATGGATCAGGAAAATTTTTCTGATGGATTATTTAGTAAGTTCTCGATCGATTTGAAACACATAAGCTGAAGTAATCGATGACAAATGACAATTTTAATGCACTATGTAAAAAAAAACTGATTGAACAAAGGTTTTTTGAGAAAAATGCATTTATTTGTTTTCCTGATGAACTTGCATCAGGAAAATAAACAAATGCTTTTTTATCAAAAATCCTACGTTCAATAAATGTTTTTTTACAAAGTGCATTAAAATTGTCATTTGTCATCGATTACTTCAGCTTATGTGTTTCAAATCGATCGAGAACTTACAAAATAATCCATCAGAAAAATTTTCCTGATCCATTTTCCTGTTCGCTATAACTCGCCCCTAACACCCTATTATTCGGGTATAGAATCCAGTTAAAATAATAATATGGGGCGACATCTAAAAAGTGGGGGCAACCCTTCCTCAATATTTTTTTGCGAAGAGCTAGTGGAGGTTTAAATTGATATTTATTGATATGTTTTGGTTGCCATAATCCAAATAATAGTCTCCTCTTGCTCCTACTACCAATTTTCAAGACTCCCCAAATCCAATTCTAAATCTAAAATTTTGCAGCGCAACCACATACTATTACCATGTTTACAAGAGGTATTGAAGCGAGCTTCAAGCTCGCTTCGCCCCTTTGTATACCTGTGTTGAGTTGAAACGAGCTTCAACCGACTCGACTCCGCTTCAGGAGCGGAGTCGAGTCGTAATTTGTGCTGAAAAACTTGAGTTGAGGAGTTGGTATGGCATTGGCAAAATATCTGAGGTTTGTGTGAGTGAGACACCAGCAGCTGTCATCTCAACATATTTTCAACTAAACTCTAACTGGAGTGCTCAACTCAAATGACGAAAAACCTGGGTCGAAAATTCGATCTTAATCCAACTCGAGCTCTCAATTCTGCTTGTAAACGTGGTATATGTGATAGTACTATGTGTTTCATATACAAGGTGTTGTCTCTCACCGAATGTTTTGCATTGGTTTGGGACATCCTCTATGACCATGTTTAATAAAGTGGTCTGCTAGTGTACTGCACTCCTTCGAATTGTTCTTTGAAACTCAGTTTTCGCATTACTTATGCGCGAAACAGATTGAACCAGCAACAGTGCCAGCGCCAGCACCGTCAACAGCAAACAGCAGGCTGGCCAGCAAAAAATTTTGGAACACATTACCACCAGCACCCCCGTTCATTCAATATTTTTTGTGGCACCTCTGACAGTGCGAAATTTGACAGCACTATACCAGCAACAGCAAATTTAGAACTTTGGCCGAACGGCGGTGTTGACGTTGCTGTTGCTGGTCTATTCTGTATTCAACAATTGAAATACATGAGTTCTAAACTAATGGCGGCCGCTGTTGCTGGTGCTGGTTCAATCTGTTTTGCGCTTTAGTCTTTCGCATATTTAATTTTTTGGCATAAGTTTATATCGAAAGCCGATGTTTTGGCTAAAACCGTGTTTTCGGCTTGGTGTGAATACCGTATAAGACTCAAAAATTGCAGCGATACACATGTAAATGGAGCTTAAATGGCTTACTATAAAACCCAGATACCCTATCGGAAGCTAATGTCAAAACCAACTAAAAGTTGCTTATCGCACAGTCATTCAGGAAAATTTAAATAATTCACCTCTATCGTTTTTTCGATATTACCTTATTTGTATATGAAAACTATAGTACTATCATGGTGGAAGTCGAATGGGGCGACATCTAATTTACCTATGCAACCCTTGCTCTTTTTTTTTGCGGAGAGCTTATGGAGGTTTTAAATGATATTTATTTATATTTTTTGGATGCAATAATCCAAAAAATAGTCTACTCTTGCCCTTACCACCAATTTTCGACGCTTAAAGACTCCCCAAATCGAATTTTACACCTCACATTTTGCAGCGCCACCACCAGGACCTCTGCAACCCTAAAAAAAACTCGCCATGATAGTACTATAGTTTTCATATACAAAGATATTACTTCACCAAATGTCAATTTTACTGGGTACATTAACTGGATGTCTCCGATAACTATACATGCCCTCAAACTGAACTGCCCTTGCTACTTTTTTTTCCTGTCAGTTAGTTGTCATGTGTCAACTTTTTTGTACAGACTAGTTCGAATTTCGAAATTCGAGTTTCAAGATTTGACCGGCTAATTTTAGGAACCATTTGGTTTTCAATTAAATAATTTTAATTTTTAAATTAGATTTGGTTGAAGTCCGCTTGCACAAACAGAAGTGCCACTAATTCATTTTGTCTAGTTAATCAAAAAAAAAATCATTATGATTAAGGTAAGTAACCTTATGACATCTATAATTTTTTTAATTTCATTTTTACAAAAATATCCAAAAACTAAAAAATTAAATAAAATCACCCATTTTTTAAGCCCTTAAGTTGTTTTAAATAATTCATTCAATTAGTTCTAACACTACCTCATAATATTAAAAAATTAAATACCTACTACTCGCAATTCACTTTGAGTCCAAAGTCCGTTCAATCATTGTTTTATACAAATCCACTTGCGGCCTTTAACCTGTTGAGTTTTCTCATATTTTTCCTTTAGAATGCAGTATCACTAGTAACTGGAGGAGCTTCTGGATTGGGTCGTGCTACTGCCGAGCGTTTAGCACGTAATGGAGCTAAAGTAGTTCTAGCCGATTTATCAACCTCAAAAGGTAATGAGGTTGCTAAGGAATTGGGTGACAACGTTGTCTTCGTCCCAGTCGATGTAAGTTCTGAACAAGATGTCCAGAATGCTTTGCAAGTCGCCAAAGATCAGTTTGGACGCCTTGATTTGGCTGTTAATTGTGCAGGAACTGCTGTGGCCTTCAGGACATACAATTTCAACAAGAGCCTCCCCCACAAGTTGGAAGATTTTGCCAGAGTGTTGACCGTCAACACTGTTGGAACATTCAATGTCATTCGTTTGTCTGCTGGGCTAATGGGTACTAATGAACCTAACCAGGATGGACAGCGTGGTGTCATCATTAACACTGCTTCGGTGGCAGCTTACGATGGTCAAATCGGTCAAGCTGCTTACTCCGCATCAAAGGCAGCCGTAGTTGGTATGACTTTGCCAATTGCTCGTGACTTAAGCACTCAAGGTATTCGTGTGTGCACAATTGCCCCTGGCTTATTCAACACTCCCATGTTGGCTTCGTTGCCTGAGAAGGTTCGTACTTTCTTGGCTAAGAGCATCCCATTCCCCCAGCGTTTGGGTGAACCTTCAGAATACGCCCATTTGGTGCAGGCTATCTATGAAAATCCGCTCATGAACGGCGAAACTATTCGCATTGATGGTGCCCTACGCATGCAGCCTTAAGATAAGTAATGTTCTCCCAACCGAAAGTGCATTTAATTTGGAGCTAAAGTTCCCGACTATTTTTTTTTTTTTTTTTAATTAAAGCAAAAAAATATATTTGATATGGAAAAAAAATATTTTTATTTTTATCTCGGTTCGGCTGCTAATGGAATATTATCAGTCGTGGGATGTGTTTATTTTTGTTTTCTTATCAGTTGAAATGGGTATACATTGGACATTAGACTGAAGAGTTTAAGATGGACTCCACCAGCATTGGTGCATTCGAAATCGATAGGTGAGGATTGAAGGTTTCTGAGAATATGTTAAAATTAAATAAAAAATAAATTAAAAAATATCTTAAGAGTGAAACAAGACATTTTGCTTTTGAAATAAGACAAGTATTGGATTTTAGATAGATTCTTTAATTTTTCATCATAAGGTTTTACAAAGTTTATTTTCAATATGACGTAAGGATAGGATATTAAAGGGTATTCGTACACCAGTTTTAAAAAAAGATAAAAATAAGTGCAAACAAAGCTATATAAGTTTTACAATATGAAACATAAAAAGAATCTATAACAATTAAATTATTAACCCAATTTTAAAACACAAAAGAAACAAAGCTTCCCTGCTCTAATATTTTAATAACTGTTACGATAAGAAAGAGCATATTGGCAATATTTATAAAGAATGAGCCATCCGGCTGATCCATTTAATATTTCATGAAGACGTTGTATCGAAATAAAGCTTTCTTGGAAATATAACCGGCGTATTTCCTGTAAAATTGGACAAACAGCTATGATGTGATAAATGTTCTCTACTTCCGTTATTTTACATAAAACCAAATCTGCGCTATTCCATGAACATTTTTTGGTCAAATTTGCCAATCACGTTTTCGAATTAGTCATGTCATTCGTCCACATTTGACTCTCAAGGAGACAAAGTAGAGTCATAACATGGAGCCAACTGAATCCATTCTCTAAAAGGCGAAGCTCTGTGGAGACTTGTGTTACTTCTTTTCATAATACATGTATTAAACAATATAAGATTAGAGTACGCTTAAATATAATTTAAATCGAGTAAGAACTTTTGAAATTACGGCTTGTAAGCAGCACGAAAAAAAATTCTGATAATAACCATTGTTATGTAAAATCGACTTACTTGATTTTAACGATTCCAAACTTTCCTAATGTATAGAGGCAACCCTTGCTAAAATTTTTTGGCGGACAGTTTGTGAAGATAATCCTCAAGTGTATGTTGAGACACCGTTGCATACAGAAATACTGACTGTTGTGTGGTGTGCTTTATAAGCTGGTGGAATCACGATGCTGACCAAAACCTTACAGTCAATGATTACTGTCTTTTTCGTTCCTCAATTAAACAACCAAGATGTGCAGGAGCTGCGATTTTAACAATACAGCTCGTAACACAATTAAAAACACACTTTTGGTAACCAAATAGTTTCACGTTTCGGACTCGTGAATTGGCCTTCAAGATCGGATTTAACCCCGCTAGACTATTTTCTGTGGGGATGAAATTGTTAGTCGAAGTCGGTAAGCCGGAAATGATCGACCACTTGGACGACAACATTCGCCGCGTTATTGCCGATATACAGTTGCAAAGGTAAGAGAAATTTATCGAAAATTGGACCTCCAGATTAAATTATGTATGTACGTCCGACCCAATCGTAGCGGTCATATACCAGAAATCATATTTAAATTATAATGCCAGAAACTTATCTTATGAATAAATTCAATTTTATAAATTCATTTTTATTTGATTCTATTGCCAAGTCTATCCCACTGAAAAATGCACCCAATATATTAATGAGGTAGCTAGATATTTGTTTTCTTATTTCTGTTAGAATCGAAATTTTCTTTTAAAATTTTTAGGGTCAGTAGGATTGAATTTTTTTTTGCAATACATTGCGGGTAGAAAACTGTTTTTTTCGTGTTTATATATTTTATATATTTTATAACTTATAGTGCTATGAGAGGGATATACATAAAGAGATTCTTCTCTGCAAGTGGGAATTCCTGACGTTATGATTATTTTGAAAGTACAAATATTGATAAAATTAATAAAATCAGGATAAGGTGAGCAAGGTTTTGCCATATGTATTTTAATTAAAAACAACATAGTATTGTGATTTATATATACAAAAGAAATTCCTTCAGGTTGGAGACTACGAACAGGAGCAAGAAATTACAACAATGTTTGGCCTTTCTGACTTCTTGTAATTTATTATCTCGTGTCAGCATTTTAACATTTCGATAAAAAAATTATTTTTAAGCAGTTTTTTTTTAACAAAATAGGAGTATCTCATATTGTAGTATTTGATCACTGGCCTTTATTAAGTACCAGGCCTTATATGGTTCACCTGCTTTAATAGATTTAGCTTTTCAGGCACATACAAAAATATAAACACAAGAATTTTCAATAAAAGTTATGCATGCATGCATAAACTATTCTCAGAAGTGAACTTCACTTCTAGATTTGAATCTAGAATACATTTAGCAAATTTCAAAACGTATCCCTTAAGATCTTTTTTTTTATTTTATTATGAATCAAAGAAACAAGGAACAAACTATTTTTAAATTGTTTTTATTTATATACATATACACTTAATTAAAACAACACCTACTTTTCAATCCAAGGACAATCGATCCGAGCTTTTCACTAAATTATATCAAAATTTTACCATTTATTCCATTTATTGTGCCGAATCCTGGAAATTAAATTTTACGGTTTTCAAAAACTTTTACACATATAAAAAAAAAACATTATAATTTAATTCACCTCACGATTTGTACCATTAATATCAGTCGTTGGGCAGGAGTACTCTGAAGTGCAGTTCGCTGTGTTTAATACTGGAACCACGCCACCTTGCGAAAAACTATTTTGTGATTCTCCCATAGTAATAATTATTATGATTAACAATATAATTGCACGACCGACTATTTTATACATCATTTTTTACGGAAGCGCACCTATAAGCCATCAGCGTGCAAAAGGTAATGTTTAAAATCAAATAAATATTTGAAATTTTGTTCAAAATTCCGATTATTTCCTTATAATTTGTTAGGGTGTTTCAATATTATTTTTTTTTTATTTTTGATTTCCGTCGGTACAGGCCCAAAAGTTTCGATTTGTTTAAAATAAACAAGGTTGCAAAAAGATGCATTTTTCGGTTTCCATAGGATTTGCATGGTCAATATAAATGGTGTATATTCTTAGTTGGGTTTGTGAGGATATCCCTAACAATATCTAACTTCTAAAATACCCACATAAGGTTTTTGTAGGGAACACTTAACGATCTACAAAAATGGTCTTAAGGCCAACCCAAACCGATGCGAAACTGTCGTGATAACGACAAACATTGTTTTATGTGTAGTTTAGAAACTCGTTAATGTTGAGATATAAAAATTCAAGTAAAAATATGTGTTTTTTCCCATACAAATCCCATGAAAATCCGTGCTTTTAAGGAAAATATAAACGTTCATATTTTGAGCCTAGAATTCAAACAAACTGAAACTTTTGAGCTTATATGAAAGCTACTTTAGTTTTTTTTTTCGAAACACCCTAATATTTATATTGCTACATACATGCATTTTAATATATGTATTTAAATCTGTTCTCTAATTTACATAAATTCATAATGTGTTATGTATATCATCTTTTTGTAAAGATTTAATTTGTTGTTGTTTTATGAGATTTAGATCAATTTTGATTTTAATTAAATAAAAAAATATTGTTGTTGTTTTTAAACAATGTTTCGTGTATGGTTTATCATCCGGTTTATTTAATTGAACACGGACAACAACACGAATTGAAAAAAGATCTACAACAAAAATTTGCTAGAAGAGACGATCCAGATCCCCTTAACAACCGCTTGCTTCTTGAAACTTGAAACTACCTTCTTTAAATCACCGCTTTCTTGTTCAAATGTTTAAAGCATAGCACTGCTTGTAAAGTTTTTTTTTTTTTTTTTGAAGTGCAATATTATTGTTATTTCGTAATATGAAGGTTTAATGTTAAGTCAAATTTTCATAGAAAAATAAAAACTATATTATCCAGAATCCGGATACTAACCGATATTGTTTAAGTGCTGCCATTATTTTATAACATATTCTTTTAAGTCAATTTTTACTTAGAGCATAAAAGTTAGGAACCATACCTGACATTATTTCTATAATAAGTTAGAGGAAAAAAGTTGGGTTGGGTTAGTGGATTTTTTAAAAACTTGATTCCTGAAGTTTTTGCGGCATTATACCTACCTACTCACACGTTTTTGGTTTTTTAAGACCTAAAATAACTGTTCAAATATTTTAAATATTTTGAGAAAATCTTTCTCTTTTTGAAATTAAATTTGTTAAATAAATATTGTTGAAAAAAATTGATAAATAATAAAATTGAAAAAAAAAAAAATCGTCCAACAAAAATGCTGAAAAAGAATCGTTTTATCACTGGGGAGCTGTATACTTCAAGGCCCAAAGAAAAAAGCTTGCTTTTAAAAGTGAAATCGTTAAAAAAAAGTTCTGTCGAACAAACAAATTGTCGGGGAACAACCAATTGGACATTTTTTGAATCTCAAGAATATTCATTTACCTTTTCAATATTTGGTTACAAAAATCAATAATGAGAATTTTTGATATTTGAAGTCAAATGGTTTATTATTTTTCATAACAAATATTACTGTTAGTTTTAATTGTAACGGTAGCTCACCTACAATAGGAATGTTAAAAAATCTTAAATTTCATGCCATAAGAGTTTTGATAAAAATGTCTGGGTGTACTAGGGTATTATGACCTACTGATACAAATTTAATAATTTTTTCTTATGGGTACACAATATTTTAAAATTTC
This sequence comes from Syrphus vitripennis, assembly GCA_958431115.1. Lineage (NCBI taxonomy): Eukaryota > Metazoa > Arthropoda > Insecta > Diptera > Syrphidae > Syrphus > Syrphus vitripennis. Next base: position 77,905,396 of record OY288110.1, on the reverse strand, counting down.
AATTATTATAAAAATTATTTTTTAATGCATTTGGTAAAACCGGTCGCAAAAACCACTACCTAATATCAAATTACCAGAATCCATGTGAAACTAAAAAACTCCGAAAGGTAAAAAAAAACTTGTTCCCAAAAAACTCCTTGTAATAAAAAACAAACATTTCAATTAAAATCATTTAGGTATATATGTACATACATACATTATTTATTCAAAATAACACATTCTTACGCTATGACCTTAAAATATTTTCTTTCACAATCTGGGAATATCCCTTCATCACAATTCGATTTATCACAAACCCAAATTACATTTATTTTTATTGCGACTACCTATCTGTATTAACACGAATATTGAACCAACACAAAATTTTTTAAACAATAATACGAGATCCGTGCTCAGGTAGCTTCGTTAAGCCAGTAGATAATCCAATGACTGACCTTCGAATGAGTTGGCTTCGTCGCAAAGATGCCCCTCGTTCGTGTACTGATTGACGACATTTCCGAAGGTCAATTTTCCCGTCATTACTTGTTGCTCCGAATTTCTCAGCCGCAGCATTCATAGCTGCTAGCATATCGAACGCAGCTCTTTTATTCTCCGAAGTCCAAATTGAAGATAGTTCCTCAGGCTCGCATTTATCAATTACTAATTCTGGGGAATTTTTGGTTTCTTGTTTATTTGTTGTTGATTTGTTATCCTTGTTAGCTTTGCTAAGACCAAAAATTGAAAGAATTGATTTTCTTTTATGGTTATGACCTCCATCAGATTCGTCGCTTGTCTTGGATGATACACTGGAACGTAGTGTGCTACACTTAGAATCACGTCCGCCATTATTCACCATTGGTGGTGGTGGAATATTTTCAATGTCATACTTTGTAAATTTCCTTGGAGATTTAAAGGTAACTTTTCGCGCTAGAGACTTTGGTGGTGGCATAGCGCCTAAATCGAGTTTTGCAACAGTTGGCACTACGATTGTTTCATTAGGCTCGATGCTACAATAGGTATCATTGCAGTCTGCAACTGGGGCGATGATTCGTGTCGATAGTGTCCGACGAGGAGGTTTAGGTTTTCTTTCATGGGTTATGACATTCTTTTGCTTTGAAATGACCATAGCGACTTGTTTTGCTTCTAAGTTTTTCTGCATCTCCTGAATGCGCTTTTCCCGTTCAATTAGATTTTTCTCACGCACTAGAAGATTGGCTTCTTTATATTTTAGTAAGCTTTCATGGGCACGTATTGCATGCAAACGATCTTGCAATGTCTTTTCAAAAATTGTCTGCGTAATAACAGTGGGACTAAACCCAATTGTTGTAGGCTTAATTGTGGGTTCTCCTTCATCTTCAATCTGTCGTATACTTTCATATAGCTCTGGGTCAGAGCAATTGAGAGTTCGAGGAATAATCTTGCGTTTTGTTGTCGAATTGAATAATTCAGAACGCAAAACTGGCGTGGAAACTCCTGTCACATGTTTATCCACTTCTTCGTCCACTGTAAAGTGTGTAAGAGCAGTGCTAGAAAGATCTATTCTTGGTGTAAACGTCAGTTTCCATCTGGAATCTTTTTCGGGTTCGTCAATTGAAATAAATTTAGGAAACTCATTTGGAATATCCACGATATTTCTTATTAAAACTGGATGTCGTGTGATTATGTCAATGCTAGGTCTGCTATCATTTTCGACTTCAAGCATAAACGAGATGATTTCTTGCATATCTCTCGAATAGCAACTGGGAATACAATTGAACTTTCCTCCTGAGATATTCTTCGATAACTGCTCAAACTTTCGTCCCTTGAAGGGTGGACGAAGTGAGCACATTTCATAAATAAGACAACCCACAGCCCAGACATCTGACTTGCGATCGTATTTGGAGCCTTTGACAATCTCCGGACTCATATAGTATGGTGTTCCAACAAAAGTCTCAGCGAAACTCTCATTTCTTCTTAAAACACGAGCCAGTCCAAAATCACCTAGCTTGGCATTGCCTTCACTATCTAAAAATATATTTGCTGGCTTAATATCCCGATGCAGGATTGTGCCTTCTTTGATCTTATTGTGACAAACTTGTAGGGCTTTGCATATTTGAAAGAGAATTCTCCAAATGTATTTCTCCTCAAATCGCAGCTTTTCCTTACGACAATTGTCGATTAGTTGCGACAGGTCCCCACCCTCGCAGCACTCCATTACGATGAATATTGACTGAGTTTCATGATTGACTATGTGATGATGGTATTGCACGATGTTTGGATGTTTCAACTGTCTTAAAACATTTATTTCTGATATCAAAGATTCTTTTTTCGTTTCGCTGAGTTCATCATAGTCCATGCCTTTCCAGGCATAAATCTCACCATTGTTTTTATCGCGCACTTTAAAACATGTCCCAAATGCACCACTCCCGATAACCGATATAACTTCGTAATCTTGTAAAGTTTTCATTTGAAATGTGGATTCTACCATCGCAGTCGTAAGGAATAAGTGCCACCGCAAAAAAAAAAAAACTGGATTCACAAAAAGTCCGTTACTTTATTTAAAATACTAGCGGGGAAAGAAACAAATGAAAAATAAAAACACGCACGCGCAACGTCCGAAACAGTTCTTTGTCTGTCAATGGTTCAACTATAACTAATTTGGAATAAACATATACATATAAAGAAAAGATAACCTGTGCCTGGGAGTGTGCTGGCTACCTGCGAGTTTTAAACCGTGAGCCAAGATTTTCTTTTGGTTTTTCGCACTGGGAATCAAATTTAGTTGCAGCAGCAGGTAGAGAAGAATGTTATTGTTAGGTTCAGATTCAGAGAGATCCTCTGTGGAGGGTTAAAGAGGTATTGACATAGCACGCCTCCAATTCATAGTATTCAATAACAACGTAGTGGTTCTTTTGTGTCTTTTTTTTAACAAGAAAACAAATCCTCACTCATCACCAGGTATGCATGTTATGTTATGTATTTTCTATGCGGACTAAAATAATATTTCATAGCACATTGCAGATTTATAGTCATTAACATTATACATAAATAAAATCAACAGCGGATTAACTTAAGTAGGTACTGCATTTCATCTGGATTTATTTCTAAAATCCAAAATTAAGTTTAGAAGTCAATGAGTTAGTTATTCGGATTTGGTTTTCAATGTTCGATAAATCCAAATATCGAATCGAAGCAAATCATTTTTTTTTTTAATTAGCTTAAGTTAAACCGCTGTTTAAGCAACATAATAGCATCATTAAAGTATACATATTTTTGGAAGAATTATACTGGCTTTTCCAAATCCTCACAAAGCGTCAATTCCTCCTCCTATGAAGGTGGATTTGACATTTAGCTAAAGAGGTTTTGACAGAGGGTATTTCAATATTTATTTCATTGCAGTTTTAATTTTTTAGCAATCTATAAAAGAACAAAGGATTGTTTTACCATAGTGTTTTTTTTTCGACTCAACCAAGGAGGATTTGACACCTTGCCTATTGGTTCTTCAGCAAAGATATTAAAACATACTTCTAGATTACTTTTAGAAAAAAAATACAACAAAAAAACTTTCAAAGTTTCTCAGGGTAAACTATTGTTTATTATTGAGTTTTAAAAGAATTGTAGATGCAAAAAAGATGAAAAAAAAATACAACTGGATACAAAAATGAAAATGGTGTCCAGTTTGATAAACTTTTAAACCACAGTAATTATTTTTCTATAATCAAATCAATTTTTTTTGTTGAAAATTTGTAGTTCGAAAACCGCTCGATCAATTTTTTTGACATTTGGCACCTAACATTTTTTTAGTATCGTCATAGAGAATTTTGCAAAATTAAAAAAAAATTAATTTTCCATCCTTATAATCAATTTTTTTTGTAATTTTCTCTAGGACAGTTAAAATCCAATTTTGTAAGAGCTACATAATTAGATCTCTACTTACAGAATTTGCATAAAGTTTTGAAAAGAGATCTGAATAAACTATTTTTTCTTACGTTCAAACATTACGTTTATTAATATTTTATGTTTAGGAGAGTAACCAAGATAGCACTTTTTTAGGTTAGGTTTCAAATAATTTCCAATATAATGTATAGTACTCGTATAATTATGTATTCGTATCGTGAATTAATCCAGGCTTTGCCACTTTGATGTCTTTTTTTTAAAATAATTTTAAGAGCGCAATTATTATCTTGCTAGTACCTAATTAAAATTATGTGTACTTATACAATGTACAAGTGCATAGGTATGTATTTTAGAACTGCAAGTTTTCACAGCTTAGCATAGTCGTTTTATTTTTGAGTTTGTTTTATAATTTATTGTTAGTAATAAATTATTTCTTTAAAAATATTATCTAGTACTTCTAATACATAACGATGAATTTTATCAAGGATTTGAAATTAAAGGATAATGTTTCATGCATCTTTTCATACTTTTTCTTCATACTTTTTCCTACTTATTACGTATTTTTGTTTTGTTTTTAGGAAGAAACAATAAACCTGTCTTGAAATGTGTATAGTGCGGTCAGATTAGGAATTAAAAAAAAAAAAATTTTCTTTTGTTATCAATAAGAAGGGTAACTACTAGGGTGCTAACTATACCTGGGTAATTAGTTTGACTTTTTTTGAAGCATGTAGAAATTAGCTTAAGTTGGCATAGTTCCAAACACCTTTTTTACAGTATATTTCTGGTATTATTACTCTTAGCCCCTGGATTGTTTGTTATACTAGAATTGTTTGTAAATTATACCCAAAGAATATCTCAAAGACCAAATTGCACCGTGAACCATAAACATCTAAATGTAGGTTACCTACACAGAGAACGCATATTTCAAAAACGGCAAATATTAAACAGTATCGTTGAGTTTCCAACTTCACCAGATTCAAATGCGTATTTTATGTAAATCAAGTTCCAAAACACATCAGAGATTTATGATAAAGTAAAGTTACCTTATTTTTTGTAAATATATGTATATGGCCTGCTATAGTTTCCAACTGGCACTTAAAATTAAAAACTTACTATAATTTTTGGATGTGTGAAAATTTATTTAATAAAAAATAATTGAAATTTGTATAAGTCATTGTATCAATGAATTTAAACGAGTATAACAAAGTGCGTTCAACTAATAATAATATTAATATGTGTACACTCATATATTTTCTTGTATATTTTGAATTAACTGCAGTACTCCCAATTGAAATTTCAAAACTTGTCTTTCGTCAAATTTTATCAGCGATGGCAGAACTCCTTTAATAAAGCAAATGTGCCGGTCTTCTTGTTCGGCGGAATTCAATAAGTGAGACAATTGCATTTCAGCAGGATTGTTTATTGTGCTTTGTGAGTATGAATAAGTAGGTATCTCGTGCAAAAGATCTTGTTCTTCCCGAGTACTAGGTTTGGCATTATTACTACTACAAATTGATATTTTATCAAAATCCTCAACCTCTGATTTGGCTTCCAAACCCCTGTCTTGAGTAACATTTTCATTATAATAATGGCTCTGATGTATTGTTGTAAATTCTTCTCTGGAATTATTCTCTTCTGAATGCGAAGATGATTCCTCGTCAGTTAAATTTTTTGATACTGATTTTCGTTTTATATTCAATTTTATTGTCATGCCTTGTTTAAGAAACATTAACTCCTTATCGTAAACATATTTCTTGTGGCCTTTTTGACCCCTTATTGTTTTTATTAAGTGTTTCCTCCAGCTGTCTTTTACGTTTCTCCATTTTTTTATAACAAGGTTACCTGTAATAGAAGAGAGAAGTTATTTAATTTAAAAAAACCTAAAGTTCAAATAATTTTGGAAATACATATATAAAAATGTTCGATTAATATGTTCCGTACCATAATACAATTTAATGAGAAATAAAACACAAGCAATTAAATAAAAAAATCGCAGCTTACAGACAAAGTTAACATTTTGATCTTAATTTTAATTTCTTTTTTCCATATTTCTATATAATCTACATTATTTTCAAATTTTCGACACACATGCAATGCACACAAGCGCAAACTTGAACAAAAATAAAAACTCACCCTAATGTACACTCATCAAAGTTCTTGCGCATGTTTTTCTAACCATACGTCAGAAATGAAGTAAGTGACCAAATTTTCAGAATTTACAAAAACAAAGTACCTATGTATGTACATACTCGTGCCTATTAATCAGTCAGATTGTACAAAAAATAAGTTTAATTTATCAAAAAGACAAAATTTACAATTTTTTGATTTAGCGCACAGAAAAATTTGAGAACTTGTGGTATTTTGTAAATTCGTAGAAAACTTCACCTACCAAACACAACTTACAACAAAAAAAAATGCAAAGACCGAACAAAAGTTACTACCCCCAAGATACAAATCTATATTGTCCACCCATATATGTATATGTACATATGTATTAGCTGCAATTATGTATTACGTGCTGACTTATCAAAATAACATATGTATGTATGTATATGTTTTATCAACGGGTACTTACGATATTTATTTTTTTCAACTTTGTTCAAATTTTTATACACTTTGTTGTATTCAAGGCAAATTTCATCCCAAGCAGCAAGGGTCTCCTTTTTATGTTTGAACAATTCTACACGAGCGTCCCAGAGAACAGGTTTTTTTTCGACCAATGGAATTATTTCTTGGATGTTCAACTCCATAGCTATTACAGTTACTCGTTTAAAAATTCAAATTAAAACCGGGCGTAGCACATTCGTCTTTCGAAGTTTGTTTGTGACTGAATCGGTGAGTACAACCGGCCGGCGACGCGGCGAGCGGTTGCCGGTTGTCGACCGATATACTTTATCGCATAGAAATAAGACGCCAATGCGGTTGCAGTTTGCTGCCGGTTGGATGCTGCCGGTCGGGTGCTGACATCGACCGCTTTTTATTTTTTCTGATGTTTTCGCAAGCAGCCCTAAAAATAGAAATACATTTCTTTCTATGTATATAGAAGGTACATTGTTGGTAAATTTTTTTTATATACATTTTATTTATCCTGATAATATGTATAATTATATTTTAGGTTCGAACAACATTTGTATGAGTTCGAGTAAGTAACTGCCAAATCGTAAATACATAGGTATGTAGGTATTTCTTTAGAAAGAGAGTTTGTATTTAATTTTAGCGTACAGTAGGTTAAGTGTGGAGGAATCACTTTTTTTTAGGTTTAAGTTCTACTTCAGGTTTTGGGTTCGTACGATACGATGATAGAGAACGCAAAAAAATTGGTCGACGACGTACAAGCGACCTACTGAATTAATAACCGAAATTCTAAAAGTTTTTCTTCATTCATTCTAACAATTTTGATAAAAAAATGGGTGGTTTTTCAAAATACGGTACTTGCAATAGAACCGGATTTTTGGTTCTCGTATTTCTGCCTGGTCGCAAATCGCAAACCAGCTATGGTTCTATGAAGGCAAGTAAAGTTGTTTTTTTACAACTCGCTTTGCTGAAACTTCAAATAACTCGTGCTGCCGCCGTTGCAATAATTTTTACGGCTAAATGTCGTTTTCAATTGGCAATCCGGAATTGGTTTTAGATTCGGAATCCCAATTGAACAGTTTTTTTTTGATTCTGAAAAATTTGAAGTTTGGTGTGACTGTATTAGTATTTCAAGCAATCAAGCAAAATTTGAATGTGTGATGATTCTGTTTTTGCTTCTGATTTCAAATCCAGAAGAGAAATTCTCTTTTTTTTTAGAATCAGAACTGTCACTTTTGCCCAATTGAACGCATTCCGCTTCCAGATCCAGATTGTCAATTGAATACGACATAAGTGAAGTGTTATGTGAATTGTGAAATGAAAGCGATTTCGTGATGGGTCTTCTATAAAAATCTGATGAGACATAAGTTTGCTTTTTCAAGTTTTTTTTTAGCAAAGCTAAGTTCATTAAGCACGAAAAGTGGTTTACAGTTCTCAGGGTGGAATAGTCCTGAATCGACCTAAGCTTGTATTTTAACTTTACCCCTGAAACTAAATTGTTTCCAAGACCCATTTTTTTCAGAAAATTCACTGAAGCAAATTCTCAAACAAATTTAACAATGAATCATATTTGTTAAATTATAACTTGAAATATAATCATCATCATCATCATCGGCTCGACAACCGGGGTCCGGTCCTGGCCTTTTTCAACAAGTCTCTCCACCTATCCCGGTCTTGAGCCGACGCCATCCAGTTGCGCACCCCAAGGCTTCGGGTCCTTCGTCCTGGTCTACGCCATCTCTCCAGCGCAAGCATGGTCTACCACGCTGCCGTCTACCATAGAATGTACCACAAAGGACTCCGAGCCGGTTCCTCTTCTTAATTTTTGTCGACATGTCTGCTTCAAGGTAGATTGGATACAATTGTACCGTCTCCGGAATCGTCCTTCCTCACATATGGGGCCATAAATTCTCCTTAAGACTTTTCTCTCGAACGCGGCTAAGAGGTCGGGGTGTCTTTTGCTAAGCACCCAAGTCTCGGATCCATACGTGAGTACTGGCAGGACCATGGTCCTGTACAGCAGCAGTTTTGAAGTTATGGTGAGATTTCTGGATTTGAAGAGCTTTGACAGTCTATAGTGGGCTTTGTTGGAATTGAGCAGCCGTCCGCGTATTTCTTCTTCTATATTATTATTATTATATCGGCAGCTACTATTGACCCAAAGTATTTAAAGGATTGCACCACTTCAAATTCGTGCTCCGCTACCTTGATTGTTTGACCAACTGTTCTTCTCGCATTCGATGCCACCATGTACCTACTTTGTTTTACCTACACTAATGTGCAGCCCAAGATTTTGTGCCGCCTGTTCGATCTGCATGAAGGAATCGTGTACAGCTTGTTCGGTCCTCCCGATCATGTCAATGTCGTCTGCGTAAGCCAGTATCTGGCTGGACCTGTTGACGATGGTCCCTCTTGTTGCCGTGCCAGAGTCACGGATTGCTTTCTCCAACGCCAGGCAGGCCAAACCATCCCCTTGTCGGAGTCCATTAAAGATGTTGATTGGTCTGGATAGCAATCCGGCTATTTTTACTTGGCTTGTTACGTTGGTCATGGTCAACCTACAAAGTCGTGTCAATTTATTTGGGATGCCGAATTCTCTCATGGCTTTGTAAAGTTCTACCCTGGCTATGCTATCATAGGCGGCCTTAAAGTCTATAAACAGATGGTATGGTGGGATGGGATGTGAAATTCTAGACAGGAGAGTATCTTATAGGCGGTACTCAACAACATGATACCTCTATAATTGCTGCACGTTGTGACATCTGCTTTCTTATGTATGGGGCAAATTATACCTTTTTACAGTGATTCAATCAGATGAGATGAGCCAGGTATTTAGGTAAATACATGTACTTTTTGTACAATTCAAAGGAAATTTTTACTTTCGAAAACAGAAAGAACAAGTATTTTAGACCAACGTCGTGACTTATGCCACAACTTTTTCTTTTCTTATTTGTGACCTAATTTTATTTAACTTCGTTTCGGTTATACATTCAAACTGAAAATTAGCTTTCAGCTGTCTTAAACTGTTAAGCAATAAAACCGTTTCAAAGCAGAGGTATTTCGGAATTTCAAAGAAAGAAACCTTAAGCGAAAACCGTTAATTCAGTATGAAAGCTCATGACCTAGCTTTTTTAAGAGGTACAGTTTAGACAACTAAAAACGACCGAATGAATAAGAAAATATCCTTAACAAAAATAACTGATACTCTTAAAACTTCAAGCCGAAGTCTTACCAAAGCAATTTTCAAAACTTAAAAATAAAAAAAACCTTAAATGCAGTTAATTTGTTGTCGAGGAAGTTATTTTGTACTTCAGTTTAAAAAAAAAATGAAATTTCGTCTCGAACATGAGAAACGGCAACTACTTACAACTACTACTTAAGATCTTTGTGAGCACTAACACTTTCTGCTGAAGTGCAATCGGTGGCAAAAAGGTTGAATCAAAAACATATTTTCTAGAAGGAATCAGCGATGTTATTTCTAGTTCCATTTATCTCGGAATTCCTAAACATCTTAAAACGGATTTTGATATACGATATTCAAGCTTATAAGAAGCTTGAGCCAGTAGGCGAATGAAAGATTTCGTATGGGATGTTATGTACCAGCTAAGGAACAACAAACCTAGTACTCGGAAACGGAAAACAAACTAATGAGAATGAAAATGATGATGATGTCTCACATAGTCTAGGATGTACATTTTTAACGTAGCTTGATATTTGTCGATAATAACTTTGAATAGGCTTTTTGTCTAAGACATTCGTTTAGCAACTTGAGATCTAAAAACGTTTAAAATGATACACTTTTTTTTAAATAAATACATTTTACAGATAAAGCATCATTTCAATATATCAACAACTCCTTACTCGGATTCGTGCATTACTATTTAATTCTTAATTTGTTGAAGCTAAGATAAAAAAATATGAAATTACGCAACAATAACCAATAAAATGTTCAGAATATTTCACTTTAATTATTCATTATTCAGAGTTTTTTTGTTTTTACAATAGACATACGCAATTATCTTAAAATTGGACTAAAATCTACCAAGATGGAGATTCGCCTGGCTTAAGTACTCGATGGTAAAGAGCACTTTTGTCTCGGAACATGGTCATTCTTTCGGTTTCCTTGTTGTCCAAAAATCCTCCGATAATACCACCAAGGATCGGCAAACTGATCCATGCCCACTGCTTTGTAACTCCGATAACCATTGTTGTTGATTTTTGTGTTTAATGTGCTGCTAATAACTCTTGTTGTTGAGTCTTGAGGGATTGCTTCCACTTGCGTGTGTGGGACCAATCAGCGTAAATAGTTGTAATTGCGAAAGTTGGGAAGAATATTACTGCACCGTATCTCCGCGCAATTGCCGATAGGAAACCTTTGGCCATCAATCTGAGAATATAGTGAAAAAAAAAATAAAAATTGCAAGTTACGTAAGATAAGTTTTCATAGGAAAGCGCCGAATGTAAACAAATATTTTTTTATTTGTAAAAAAAGAACAAGTATATTTAATGGCTCATTTGGTTTTGTGTCTTTTTTTATTGTAATTGTTTTTATTTTGCACTTACTTTCCACTAAAAACAAGAGAAATGTGAAAAAAGGCAAGGTGATTTGATTTTTATCGAAAATGACGGTTCGTTTGAAGTGACAGATGTCAGTTCGCGGATGGAAAAGTGGTTGGTGGAATGTGTAGCAGAGATGTGGATTATAGAAAGGTACAGCGGTTGCTTCTATTTATTTATTTTGATTTCCACTTAATAGCTTTGTTCAATGCGGAAAAGGCTTTGAACAGAATGTGAGAAATGCTGTGGCCGGCCACGCAGGAGTTTAACAAGTTTTAACTTTTACTTTTTTGGCTGTAGCATTTTAGACATTATTCCATTTTTTTCCAGCTATGTCCGCTCCTTGTTTGTTGAAGCCCAGTGTATAGTTCCTCAACGAAATAGAGGTACGGTCGGTATTCACCAAGCGCTAAAAACTTTATAACATAAAGGTTTAACTATTTACAATCAACTTACTTTTCGCGAAAAGTGACAAAAAGTGATACTGACATCTAGCTTTGTATATGAAAAACATAGTACTCTCATGGTGGAAGTCGAATGGGGTGACATCTAAAAAGTGGGGGCAAACCTTACTTAATTCTTTTTTGCGGATAGCTTATGGTCGCTTTAATTGATATTTATTGATATTTTTTGGTTGCTTTAATCCAAATAATAGTCTCCTATTGCTCCTACTACCATTTTTCGATGCTTAAAGACTCCCTAAATTGAATTTTACACCTAAAATTTTGCAGTGCCACCACAAGGGTCGGAGCAACATTAAAAAATACTCGCCATGATACTACTATGCTTTTCATATACAAAGCATCTAGTACTTAAAAAAACGAACGAAAATTGCGTTTAATATATGGCTACCTCTATAAATAATTTGAGTTTAGTTTGGGTCAACCCTGTAAAGAAAAAAACATCTTTCAATCCAATTCTCGCTACATAAATTCGGTTCTCACCACATTAGTGACATCTATTTATAATTTTTGTAACTATTTACTTGTGTATAGTGGTTTTTCAATTCTGGTAGCGAAAAGTAAAAGTTGAAAACTTTTAAAATTTTACTTTTTGCAAAACTTGAGATAAGATATAGAAATCATAACTTAACGATGAAAAGAAAACTACGTAATAATTTTTAATATTTGGTTTAATGGCATAAAATATAACTAAAATATTATACTCGTTTAATTCTTCTTTGCATTACGCAAAGCCTTCTTTCTCGTAGCTTTTAACTGATTGAAAACCATGTTTTGTGCAAAGTCTCTTCCCAAAACAGATGAAGCAGTATCAATAACCAGTCCCATTATAGCATGCGGCCAATATCCAGTAGTTTGACCGGTAATACCTACAGTTTTTAAGGCTGCGCTTACATAGCAATCTGGCGATGGAATCATAACGCTTGTTTTGCGGACCTTTGACATATTTGTTGCTACAAAACCAGGTCGGATGCTTTGTATTATTATGCCTTGATCCTTGTATTCTTGATGTAAATCTTCACTGAATTTATCCACAAAAGCCTGTAAAAGTCAAATTTGTTTAAAAGATCAAATAGTTTTTTTTGTTATTTCAAACAAGAATTTACCTTAGTTCCACTGTATACACTCAAAAGTGGATTTGGAATGACTGCAGCAAGAGATGAAACATTTATGATGACACCTTGCTTTTTGGCCACCAATCGTGGCAAAATCATTTTGGTCATATATGTTACTGAATGAATGTTTGCAGCAACTATGTCACGAAGGAATGTTTTATTATCATCGGTGTATGTAAGAAAATACTCGGGATGCTGGTAGCTAATGCCTACATTATTAACCAGAACACCAATATCAAGTCCTTCGAGATTTGTTTGAATTTTTTCGTAAATTTCTGGTCCTCCAGTAAAGTCTACGTCAATTGTTTTTACTTCTACTTTCGACTCATCAGCTAAATTAGAAAGAAATTAATTTGTGATAATATTAACTATAGATTAATAATGGATAGAGTAGTCTTACATATTTCTTGGGCGACTGCTTCTAATTTAGTAGGTGATCGGCTAATGAGAACTACATTAAGACCTTTTTTGGCAAGCTATAAGAAGAAAAAAGAAATAGTTCTATTATTATGTTTTATAGTTTTTGAAACAGGTTATAAGTTGCTATATCTGATAGGTAATAAATAAATATACACATTATACCATCCGATATTTCTGAGCTTCGAATTGTGAATTTAATGAAGGATATTTTAAATTAAGAGGTTCTTAATGTTGATATAACAGTCAGTTCCTAGTTTTCGAATACACTGAGTATAGGGATATATTTTATTCCGGAGCATAAAAATATCCTACGTATTTTTGGCTTCCTTATGTGTGGCTCTTATAACGGTTCTATACCTCTAAAAAAAAGCGAGTATAGGCCAAGTTTTGGATTCATAAAAAAACTAAACTCCAGATAACATTAGCTGTGTTTTATTATCTGTTATCGGGATCTGGATCTAGATTACCTTTTACACGCAATACAAAAACGTATTTAAAGATCCAAGAATTAGTTTGTAGAATCTGGATCGTTTTATTATCACAGGCTGATCCATATGGATCTTGGTCAAAAGGTGGGTATCGTAATTCTGTCCGTCTACAATAACTGTTTGTCTGCACCTCGCCCTCACGCCTAGATTAAATTCTTTTTCTTGGACTTTGTAGTTTTTTTCGTTTTCATTTATTATATTTTTTTAATCCAAAATGAAAAACGCATTTTTTTTTGCAATTATAAGCCTGATAACTATTAATGACTGCTTGTTTCTTAAAAACTACAATAACCACAAACCTCAAAACTATAGAGTGATGTATTGTATTACGAGTATATTTTAATATTTTTTTCATTTACTTAGCTTTAAGTGACTTAAGTTTTCACATTCATTAGAAGTTTAAACATTATAAATAATGAGAAATCGAAACATGCCGTTGAAAACTAACAAAAGTGCAATTACCTTACGCTTAATATTCAATAAATTTTATTTACTTAAATTCAAAGTTCTAACATTTCCGCAAAAAAAAAAAAAAACTATTAAATAAACACGAAGAGTACTTTCGATGCCGCTTTACAATCATAGCTGTTTACTTTAAAATTTCAGTTTAAACATTTAAGTAAAATGTGCAAGGTGCAAGCAAACAATGTCATCATTACAACGAGTAAGCATAAAGTAATTTATCAGGTGATATTCAAGCTAAAACTACCGCAACAATACAAATTTGGATATGGTAGCTCGTTAGAGCTGGAAATATGTACATAGTATGTATATGCAAAAACAACAAAGATGATTGAAACTCCATTAAGAATTAATTTATAAAAATAGCAAAACGAATTACCCTTAGTACAGGTTACATAAATTAAAAACAAAAATAAAAACGGCGAAAATCCAGTACACTACCTATACAATTATTTATCGATGTTGAATTTAAAATTCTAAACCAATTGCGATCGTAATCAAATAATTCATTCAATGAACTTTGATTGACTTCGGTCTTTGTAGGCCACCTTTTGCAAAAGAGCAAAGAAAATCGTCTGGGAAGCTATTTTATAGCTAGAGGTATTCTTTATGTGTTTCAATTTATTTGACTTGTTGCACATTATTATCAACCTATATTCTACCTGTGGGACAGTTTGACGGTAAATTAAAAAATATTTAGTATTCTAGCCATGTCAACATATAAAACATTTACGCACTCTTCGAATTGAATCCATGAAGGAAGTGATCAAAAAGGTAAATTGATTTGACCAATAGTATAGGTAAGTAGATCTTTTTGGATTCAGCTAATTTGTGTCTAGTATACGTGATGACTACGTGAATAGTCACCGTGCATTAAATATTTATTAATGTTATTTTACAGTTATTTACAAATTCTAAAACGATGATATAGGTAACTTAGGAGTATTGAAGCTTTCTTGAAATTACATTCTTAAAAAAAACTAAAATAGAAACACCTTGACTATCTATAGCAACATTAAATATTTTGTTAAGAACCTTATCAGTTCACTTCTCAAAAAAAGATGTCAGACCGAATTGTTTTCGAAGCGTTTCAGTAATATTTTGGAATTTTACTGATAACACAGTCTTTTTTAAATTAACAAAAAAAAAAAAATACGATTGTTGAGATTATAGTCAAGTTATTAACAAATTCTATATTTATAAACCAAAAACAAATCATATTTACAACTCATAGGAGAGTAAATTTTCCCTTTTTGGCAATATTTTGAGTGCCTCTAAATTAAATTTGAATGTTTAAAAATTATTTCGGATAATTTTTTTAAATCTAAAATGGTTGAATTGACAACCTCTTTAATCCATGTATAGATAGTTGTCAAAACTTCCATGTCTGACAATGATTTAATTGTCTGTTAGTAAAAATGACGTGTCTGACAATATTGTAAGATCTGTAAATCATCTGCACTTAGCTTTAGGGTATAATGTTGATTCAGTTTCAAAAAAAAAAAATCACATCCCCGATAGGTGTCTCTGAGATCAAGTTATTGAGAGCGATTCTTGATAAATTTTTTTTTTGATTTTATGTAAATCAATAGCCGGCTGAAAGTGCACATTAACCTTTACACGTGAAGAAAATATTCCAATAATTTAGTTAAATTTCTGAAATGAAGCGGCCTAATTATATCCCCGAAAAATAAACTCTTGAATTGTCATTGGAATTGTGGTGCACTTAGGCGTATGCGCATTTTTTCAGATATCAAACTTTCTATACCACTTGTAGGAAAGGGCAGAACAACGTCGGCTCGGTCTCCTAGTTAAATGTCCCTGACTAAAATTATTTTTTTTTTCAATCTTATTTCAAATTGTCTGAAATTTACATGCAATAATGATATTATTATCCAAGTAGATGTATCGTGTCTATTTTTTTTTCTGTTAAAATCCAACAAATCGAGATAAAGATTTTGCTTCTGATTATATAATAATATAGAATTTCGTGAGATATTTTTAAAAAATAATTTAGAGTAGTCAGTCATGCAAAATCTTAAATTTTCGGTTAGCGTAACATTGCAAAGTTTATCATACATGTTTCATAATCGACCATAAAGATATTTAAATTAGTTATTAAATATTACATCTTAATTTAGAAAGGGATAGTTATGGAATGTCATAAAACTTTAGTAAATTCCAATGACGATTGTTTATTCAATAGATACCGAATAAATTGGATCTAAGAAAAGGTTGTGAGTTAAACTTAAAATTAAAATTTAAAAAATTTTGTTTATTTCTTTCAAGGTTAAAAAAAAAATATTTCCTAAAAGTTTTCCACATCTACTACACTTTGATTAATGTTGACTAAAACATGAATTTTTATTGGAAAATTAGGATTTGTTGAGAAAATTGTCCCATATAAAAATTTACGGTTTGTCAACGATTTTCAAAACATTTTTCGATGTTTTTTTTTTGTTTTTAAATCCCAATTGGCTCGTTAATAAACAACAACTTCTGAGCTAAGCGACACAAACTTCCGAAAAATGAAGTTTCCATACAAACTATCGATAACACGTATGAAAATATCGACAATTTCCTTCCGGGCTTGCGTTAAGACCCGAAAAATTTCAGTTGGAAATTGTTAAACTGAGACGTAGTTTCTTTTTAATAAGCCTTCATATTGAGAATTTTTTTTGGACATAACTTGAGATTTTGAGGGTCAACAAATTTTTTGAAAGGATGTACCTATTCCGTCATACTTAAAACCTCTAGCAATCGTCACTTCTAAATTAAAATAAAAAAAAAGTTAAATTTTTTAGCACAGTGAATTGCAACTGGTTACTTGAATAGGTGGACCTTTTTTTAAAGTCCCTTCTATCACTTCTTAAAAAAATAAAGCTAAGGAATAAAATATCTAAAACTAAGCGGTACTAAAAATAATTTTATTTCCTAATTCTATGCAATACAAATTTTTTTTTTTTATGATTTAAACTTTAGTACATGAAATATTGTTTTTTTTTTTTGAGATTTTGTTCCTATATTTCGCCTGTATTATTTATTAAAAATTCTACAGTAAAAAAAAAATCAATAAAACAACCAATATTATGGAGTGATTGTTCAGCTCTGCGGGTATTTAAAAATGCCAGGTTAAGGTTAAGAATGAGTCATAAAATATATTCTCATACAAAATAAAAACCTACCAATGTTTTTTAAATCATAAAATATTTATTTTATTTATTAATACTACAAACAAATAGGCGTTTAAATTTATTTGCACAGTTTTGGAACAAAAAAATATGAAATATGAAAAAACTACCGGCAAAATGCTGTACCTACTTACAGAATAATACCGCGTATATTTCTGGCTTTTTATATATTCAAATATTTGTATTCATTTTCAACTGAGGCCATATACATGAAACAGATTAGGTGGCTAAATGTAAAAGTGGAATAGAATTCAAATTCAATGGTTTCTAAGTCACAACCTGCACTAAAAACAAAACCACAAAATCAACCCTTCCTTTGAAATATTAAATAGCATGACGTAACACTTCTAATCTCAACTTATTTTTTTTTTTTTTAATTAATTTCACTAGAAAAAATTTAATGAAAATGAAAATTCCTTACCGCCTTTGCATATGCCTTTCCAATACCATCTGTGGCCCCGGTTATCACTGTAATCAGAAACGTTGATGTACAACATGATTATGGTGTTTATATGATTCACATTTTTTTTTTTTTTCAAATAATAAAACATACCAGCCCATTCCCCCAAACGCTTGAAATCAACCCTTGGTCCCAAGAATTTCGGTCCAAGAATATTTGAATATAACCAAGGTAAAACTTTTCGCACAATGTGATAGGAAACAATAATAAGGGCGATACTTGAAGTAATTCCCATTGACGAGGAGGCACTACACAATTTTTCGGTCATTTTCTCAAAATAGAAAATTTGTTCGGCAGGAAAAAAAATACTATTTTATATGACTCCCCAAAGCTATTACAGAACACCAACGTTCACGCCGTTATCAAAAAATAATAAAATAATTCTATCGGAAAAATAAAAATTCAATATAAGCACTTGGTGTTCTTTGCTTTTGGAACTTCCCTGCCGGAATAAGTAATTCGAATATTATTACCCCACGAGACGACCCATTGGCTTTCTCTGTGCCTGCAATGGAAAACACATTTTTTTATCGCTCATGTACTTGTATTGAGTTGGAAATCATGAGGATAGTGCTGAGCTGATTGCTGAATACTAAGTACAAAAAAAAAATTAAATAATCAAAACCTATTCATTTGGGTATTGGTGTATTTTCGACGTGACAAATATGCGCAGAACACCAGGCTATCCGTACTATGCGGTATGCGCAGTTCTAAATTCCAGTCAATAGTGTATTATTTTTCCCCTTTTTTTTCATTTGAAATTAGGGAGCAATATGAATATAACAGCACACGCGTGATATTCAGAACTTTGCTTCATTTGGTCAGCTGTTTTACTGATAGCTGTGCTGTATGGAATGGATATAGAGAATGATAGGTACTACCAGCTATGCTTACTTTGTACTTTGGCACAAGATATCATAAAGAAATAAATGTATAGCGATGGTGCCACAAACTTAAGAAGATAGAATTCCAATCTAATGGTTTGGTTAATTTTGGATAACTTCTATGTACAATATAATACCTAAAAGAAAGTATTATAATTTGATAAGGGTAGAAAATAAGGGGTGTAATGTATAAGCACAGATACAAGTAATACCATCAGCACGTATTGAACAGTGGCGTACCTAATAGTTTTTTTTTTCGGGCAGGGAGGGGACTGAAGTGTTGATTTAAAATGTATCTAAATAATTATTCAGCTAAACAATTTGGTGGTAGAACACATGAGTTGTTGTTGTTCATTCAAAACATTCAACATACAATTTTGTGACTGCGCAGCGGTTTCTTATCATACAAAGAATCCTTTAAATCTAAATAATTTACTGATATTTTTCCATGGTTAAAATTAAGTTGTTACTCTCACGTACATTTTTTTTTGTATGTTAATTTTTTTTAGAAATAGTTAACTCCGCTTCAACTTTTATTAAAATTTGTAAATTTATTTTACCGTTTTACTGTTAGCGGTTACTTGACTTGAATTCGTTGGGCAGTTTTTAATTTTGCAATTAAACCATTTCGTGTAAAATTCTTGGGCAATTTTAGTTTAGAAATTTTAACAATTTCGCTAAGTTTTGGTTTCGAAAAATGATAATTTTTCAAATGTTGCATCGCATCGAAAGAATTATTATTGCAAATTGATTAAATTTATTTTGAAACCCAATTCTGAAAGACACGAAAAGCTTAAATTTTCGGCTTTAACAAATTAATCCGAACTTCAAAAACAAACAAACATACTACTTACTACAAGCAGATATTTCAAAAAAAATCTCTTTTTTTTGTTCAGGTATGTGTATAATGCTTCCAGTGAATCAATCATTCGATCATACATAAAATAAAAAAAAAGATAAAAGTTCCAAAGTTACTAAGATTAACCTATACATATGTTCATAGGTACAGACATCCTTTCAACGAATGTTTATTGTGGATTCACATTTGTTTCTTTGTTTAAATTTTCGTCTCGCCTAAGAAACTGCTCAAAAATATAAAAATATGGCAACCTAATAAGACTTTTCTTTGTTTTTTTTCATTGATTTCGAATCGAAATTTTTGTTTATCAGTATATAAAAAATATCCAATATTGACACTTATGTCGTGTGGTGTACCGATATCAATGTGTAGATAAAATTCCAGTGTAATTCATAGATAAAACAGAAATCACAAATCTACGAAACACACTGAAATGATATCGACTCACTGATATACACACATCAACATTCAAATCGCGTCAAAACCTAAAACGCAGTTTTATTTATACGCAGTTGTATCAAAATTGTATGAAAATTATTTTCGCAAAAATTTTAAGATCAGTTAATAAAAACATGGTTCAACTTTGGTTGTGGTTTAAAGCGGGTTCAAGTATTATTTATTTTACGCCATATCATTTACGAGAACCTTGAACCGAAGCTAAAGCCTCACCAAACCTGCTGCATTTTGAAGATAGAAAGTTCTGAAAATCAAACGGTTTAAATATTTATGCAACTGGCTGTTAAAAAATTTAAATCCTTGCAATATTATTTTCATTATAAATTTTAAACCGTGTATTAGAAAATTAAAAATACATTTGGTACTTTTAATCCAAATCCAAGATTAAATATTATGGCTGTTAACAGTCAAATGAAAGGTGCCGTTGTTTTTGAAGCTCTAAATAAATTTAATTTCCTCTCTGGAAACACCTAAAAAAAAACTTGGGGTATATATAATATGGAGTGCATGTTTCTATATCAAATACATTGTAACGCCAGAAGCACAGATAGGGGGCGCTAGTATCTACTTTCTTACAGTTTCGGGAAGAACCAGCGCGGACCTGTCAAACTTCAATCATAGTTTTTTTTGTATTTTTTTGAAGAGGGATGGAAATTAAAAAAAATTAAATTAAATTTAATTAAATTCTGGAGAGGGATAACCACTAAAGTGCCCCCTATAAAAGCTTCACGTTTGAAATTGAACAAGCACTCCATGTTATATATGCTCTAAGGGGTAATTCAGTAAAGCGATAAAATCAAACGTTTTTACTCTATCTGTGTCTATTAGGTCTGTAAGAAAAAGTTTAGTATAGCACAGTCAAAACGATATCGATCTATAGTTACAATTTTACGGAATGAATAACTTTACTCCAAAGTTTCAAGAAAAATTGTTTCAACGGTTTATTCTGTAGGTCGAGGTAGAGAAAAAAGTAAATTCAGTACTTAAATTTTGTTCAGATTAATTGCTTCATAAATTATGACCAAATTGTATAAAAGTTGTAACCGCCATTAAATGATTCATCAGTCTATCCCAAATTTTTTAAATTTTTTAATCGAAAATCAAGTTTTATAACTTAACCACTATTCAGTTGTAAACTTTAATCCAGATGGAGTCAGTAGCGCATACAACATAAACAGCTCTGGCATTCAATTTTAATTCTGTGATTAGTTGGATGGGATGAAGATTCAAAACCCTCTTGTGGTCTACACCAAAATGAACAACCCCTTTTGAAATTTGTATTGTGAACCATCAACCATGACTTTTTTTTGTTATTGTGAATGAAGCTGTCATAATGCGGCAAACAGCTGTCAACGACAAATGTCATTTAAGTGATAAGAGAGAAGCGACGAAATAAATTAAATAATTTAAATAATATTTCTACAATAAAGTAGAATAGAAACTAAGCCTTATTTAAAAAAAAAATGTGTCGCTAGCAATATATATTAAATAACATTCAACACAAGCTTTACCCGCCACAATGAAAACCAAATCAATAATATAAAAAAACAAAAACAAAAAAACATTAACAAACAATGAACAATTTAAGCAGTAAGTTAAAATTATCAACATAAACTCTTTTAAAAAAATCATTTTAAAAACTAACCATTTTTCTAGCTCTCCTGCTTATTGTTTTTGTGATATATATTCAAACTGCAAGTCCACAAACAAATGCTTGTCGATTCAATGAAATCTTTAAGAATCCAAAGCCGCTCCAATGTAGCACATCCAGCCGAAATCTAGCTAAAACTATCTACATACTATACGACATCAATCCACCTGAAGGTTTCAATCTTCGCCGAGATGTGTATATACGTCTCGCCGTATTTGTGCGTAATCTTCAAAAGGAACCAGGCTTCGAATTTGTGAAATTAGTTTTACCACCGTTCAGGCGACTTTACCATTGGAAATCTAGTCATGTCTATCAGGACAATGTTCTGTGGTCTCGATTCTTTGACATACCTAGCATGAAAGCTTTCGCACCTGTGCTAGACTTTGATGAATTCCTCGCCGAGATTCATGAAACTCTCGTTGATCCGAAGCGTATACAGGTTGATGTAGCTTTTCAGCTGAAACACTTCGAAGATATGTTCGAAAATGGTGTATTTAAAGATAAATACGAACTCGAAAATTGCAAGAGAGAAGAATATATGCGCGGCTATCTTCTTCATCAGCCTCAACTTATTGATAACAAGTTTTTTTGTTTGAAATTTCAAGGAGGAGCCAGTTTACTGACAAATGTCCTAAAAAATTCTATTCAAAGGTAGGTAAATCCAAAAGCTATTTTGGTTCATTATCAAAATTTTTTGTTTGTTGCAGACTTAATACTTCACCAAAGATATTTGCATTTTTGAATGCAGAAATAGTTCTGCACGATCAGTGGGGAAGCGATGAATTCTGGATGGCACGACGTTCAATGCGATTTAATCGCGAGTTGGTAAATATAGCCAATGATTTCCGAAGAGACTACCTCAATTCAACTGATGATACTGATGGTGTTCAACGTCCATACAGCTGGAAGGATGAGAAGGTATATTCGTTTTCAAACAAGCTCAGAACATTATTTTTTACAATTAGTATATTTTTCTTTTGCGTCAGCCTTATCGAGGGGCCAAAGGAGGTGATTACTTGTGTGTGCATTTGCGTCGTGGAGACTTTATTCATGGTCGAGAAAAAACAACACCAACTCTGAAATCGGCTGGAACGCAAATCAAAAACAAAATGCGAGAATTGGCTTTGGACAAATTGTTTGTGTCCAGCGATTGCTCACAATTCGGTAATAGATTGATCAAAATTAATTCATAATCATGCTCTTAACTGAAAAGGGTTTTGCTTGTTTTTCAGAATTTAAAAACCTTAAATCATACCTTCAAAGAGGTAGGGTGTTTCGCTTTATGGCAGAATCATTGCACCAAAAATCTATAATAAAAGATGGAGGCATAGCTATTATTGATCAAATAATTTGTTCACATGCTCGGTAAGTATTTAACAATTCAATTCCAATAAAAAAAAACTGATTTTTTGATATTGAAGCTATAAATGCATAACAAAACTTTCATTATTTTTTAATGAAGTTTCTAAGTGAATAAACTATTTTAAAATATTAAAAAAAATCCCCAATATTTTTAGATTTTTGTTTTGAATATAGTGGCGGTTTGAATTTCCTTTAAAAAATGCATAGGAGTTTTATGCATCCAGATTGCAGATTGTGCAAACTGACCGTCAATTACGTCTCTTTTTTTTAACATTTAGAGGTTGCGAGTTTCGATCTTGAGCGAGCTTCGATACTAACCCCATTATTACTATAGTTTCTGTTCCGTGCTGTATTTTTTGGAATTAAAAAAAAAGCATGTCATCAATTTATAAAGCAGGTGACATGTTGTTTTTGAAATCAGTCTAGCAATCAGTGTTAGATTACATATACATAGAAAAATTTAATTTACGGATTCAATATTGAATATTGGATCGTAATAGCCGTGTCTTCAAACTTAAAGAGTTGATTTTCCATATTTTGGAAAACATTCCGTACGCATACTTTACTTTCCCGATTCAACTGTTAATTCGGTTCCGTTCTGCTATCGATAGAGACATTTATCCCAAGATCTTGAAAATTTTCTACTTCCCAATTTGTTGTTGAAGTTCCAAGGCTGATCCTTTTTGTATTTGCCATGTTCGATCTTAGCCCAACGATTTTAGCTTCTCTTTCCACCCTTGTTATTATGATCTATAATCCTCTGCATAGTCCAGGTGTTTGATACATCCAAGTTGATAAGCTGCAAGCATTGAAAAAAGTAAATAATTGGACAACAGAATTGGTGACAATATACAACCTTGTCCAACCCCATTTTGAATTTCAACCTTTTTTTTCCTTTGAACCTTAACTAGCTAAACAAAAAAATGTTAAAACTAATTAATTAAATGAATTCACCTAAAAATTGTAAAAGTAATTAAAATATCTAAATAAATTCTTAACCTTTTCTTTTCTGTGTTGAAATCTAATTTTATTTGTTTTGATTTTTTTCAGATACTTTATTGGAACTTTTGAAAGCACATTCACATACCGCATCTATGAAGAACGTGAAATTCTCGGGTTCCCAAAGGATAAAACCTTCAATACATTTTGCAAAACCGAAGACTTAGACAATTGCGCAAAGAATTCCATTTGGCCTATAGTATACTGACAAAGCTTTAATACTTTTGTCCTTTCATTTTTTTTTTAAATACTCTTACTGCTTTTACTTACCACTTTAAGGAAAAACAAATAAAATAAGTGACACAATTTTGAACCAAAAATAGTATAATTATTGTCATTGTCATTGCGATGAATTTTAAAACAAGGTCACTTCCAACCACCCACTCCGTAAGGCATTTTATTGTTTTGCATTTCATTTTAATTCGATAAATCTTTCGATGTAATCGGATTTGAGGCAGAAAATATTTCTTTAAGGAACCCACAGTAAACAACCAACACTTGGCTATTTATCAGATAATTTGGATGATGTATAATTCACACACACAATTGGCCTTATGCATATTTGGATATTTTCTTTTCATTTCATTTAAAACAAAAGCAAAGTGCATGTTGTAGTTTTGAATGGAATTTAGTTTATTTTTTGACGAGAATTGTGGTGGACGTTGTGCATTTCGTTGAATATCCTTTATATTTGTTGAACAAAAAATAAAAGTTTTCGTTGCATCGAGTGTTAATTAAAGTGACTGATAAAAATAAATAGATAAAATATGAAGGCTTCATCATTCTCTTTGCGTGTTATGCGCCGTGTAAGTAAACTTAAACAAAAAAGTCCTTTCAAACCGATATTGAAATAAAATGGTATGTAAGGTAAGTTTAATTGTGCAAGCTCGGACCTTGGAATACATTTTGAACTTGGTTTAAAACGAAAACAATTTTTGTGATCTTTGAAGGTAAGTTTTTTAATTGTTTTATTCGTATGCAGTATATTTTTGTTCTCAGGTAATTTTGTATAAAACAAACTACTAAGGAGTTGCTGAACAAAGTCAAAATTTCAATCCTTTTCCAGACGGCGGGTGTGTTTTAAACCAAAATACTTCTTTTTTATATAGAAAATAAGTTTCTTAATATAATTAAACAATAAAACAAATTTTTGCTATCGAAAAGCGTAATTTTTTTGTCTGAATCAGAAAATTGTTTTATTGTACGTTTTTAAAAAATAAGGAACAATAATTGTCACCTACAGCTTTTTTCAAAAAAGCTTATAGCATTCGAGTAAATTGCAAAACCCCTAGAAAGAGCGTACAAAGTTTTTTTTTATATATTTTAAAGTTGTGATGTATGTTTTTTTTTTAATTGCTTCATTTATGTATGACATTGCGAAAAAAAACACAAAGAATACATAGAAAAATACATACATCATAAGTTTAATTAGAAAAGACGATGATGTTTTTCTAATGTTACATTCCAATATACCTACATTTTCATATCTACAGGTCAAAAAAGTACAAAAAAGAATTTTTAAACCTCTTATATATTAATTTGTATTGAATATAATAATACAAAAAATTACAGTAAAACTCACTTAAACGAATTTTTATAAATTTTATTTCTGAAACAATTAAATTTTTTTTTTGAAAATTCTGAAAAATAAGTAGCACTATTTTTTTTTTCATTTCAAAAAAGTAGATATGTTTCCAGAAACTTGGCCACATTAAAAATAGTTCAAGGTTGTATGATTGATCCGCGTCCTCTTTGAGTATAACGCATTTAACTTGACATGAATAACCAAAATAACTTTTTTTTTAATTAAATTTTTTTCTATTATAAAAAATATGTTTTCTGAAACGTAGCAAAACTGAAAATTATTTAAGTGTAGGCTACCTTGAATAAAGAACTCACCATTTATTTATGAAAATTCGAAAAAAAAGTTTCACCTATTTTAAAAATTATGTCTGCAGAAACTAGGCAACACTGAAAATGATTTGAAGACAAGGCCTAATCTATTTTTTCAAATATAACATGTCCTTTTAGGACCACGCGTTTAACGAAAGGATATTCCAATTTTTTTAATAAAATATCTTTTTTATTTTTTGTGTTAGATAAAATAGCACAAAAAAGTATGATAAAACCGCTTATATGATTTCTTATAAATATTTTTTAACAAAAAAAACAGCAGATACTTAAAAAGTTTATATTAAAGAAATAATTCAAGTTACGTTGGCCTGTAAAAAAAAATTATTTTTGTGACTTTAAGCGGGTTTTACTTTTTATTTTTAGTATTCAATAAAAAAGTAAAAGATATTTTAATAAATTTATGTGGCTATCAGCGAGTTTTAGTATGCATATTTTTTATTTTTATATTGAATGCAAATGTTAAAGGATTTTTATACATTTTTATTTATTTATAATTATTTCTTACATAAAAACTGCTGATTTTTTTAATTTATTTTTCATTTTTTATTATTTTCTTATGTCAATTACCTACATTTCAAAAATAATCGGAGCAATTTTCCTGAGTTATGAATAATGCCATTTTCAAAGTTTTCGTTTTTCCACTATTTTTAAATTAAAAAATTTTAATGATTAGTTGCAAAAAAAATAATTTTTTTTTTGTTTTTTTTTTAACTATTTTTTTCTATAGCTTCATCATATTATTCCGAAAATTAAAAAAGAAAAATGATGTAACCCGTTTAAAACAATTTATATATATTGTATTATACTCAAGTCAGCTTTGTGGCACGAAAAGTACTGGGCAAGCTAGAACAACATAGGTGCCTCTGAGGGTGGTTGCCCACGAATGACTGAAAAATGCCTCATTTCAAAAATATTTTTTATTTTTACTATGCAGTTTTCAAAAGTGAGACTGTTTTTTTGACTTTTTTTTTCTGTTGGAGTCCATATTCTGCAGCACTATATATATATGTATATAATTTACAACAAATCTTTTACTTTCCCTTTATTTGCTCTCCCTAAGGACGGGACAAATTCTGCGAGCGGCTATAGTATTCCATGTTCATTTACATCGTTGTTCTTTTTTAGTGAATTTCTTAATTAAGTTAAATTGAAAGAAAACAAACCTCAAATAATCATAACTTTATTATTATTCGTCAGTAAATGTTTATAAATAGATATGAACATTTGTATGTAGGTACATACATATGTATACGAAATTAAAGGGATAAGGCATATCTACTATTTAATTTAGCGCTTTATTGGCCGGGCACAGTCCACAGTTTTCATTTCGTTCATCTCTTGCCTTATTTCCGTCCATACCAAACGGAGATTCACCATTCACATCCAGGAAGTAATTCCCCTTGAGATATTTCGGCGAAGCATATCCCATCGGAATTGATCTTCCTGGACATTTATTGTTTTTTAATCTTGTTAATGAGCTACAACGCACAGCCATAAAATTATTCTCATTGCCAGGATAAACAGATTCTGTGTAGTATAACCAAGCACGTTCATGAGCACACACAACGGATAGACATCCTGTTGGCAATGGATCCAGCCCACCTGGGTAGAAATCCACATCCCCCATAGGATCCCGTTTGCCCAATACACCTGGATTGCTATGAATGACGTCGATGAATTCGGCATCGCCACGCAAAAGTCCCGATAAGTTCTCACCCTCGTTGAAACATGGCTTGGCCGGATCTAGGCCTGTGATGCGTGGTATTTGTTTACCGGTCAAGTAATTGAATGTACGTCCGGCTGCACCGACAATGTGTGCTCCCAAACTATGTCCTGTAAATAGAACACTTCGATGTTATTTCGTCCTGAAGACAACTTCAGCAACAAAAACAACTTTACCTATCAAATGGATGTTTTCCAGCGGTGTTATTTCACTCAATTGCACCAAACCCTTTCCTATGTTTTCTCCAATTTGCTCTGTATTCAGTGCTGACCATGTGTACAAAGTATCCACGTAGGATGCAACGTCAACTGCCTGGAAAAGGGATTGTATCAATTTACTAAACAAATATCCTGAAAATGAATTAGTCATAGGTTTTCCTTACGATAAAGTTAACATCACCCCGACAGTGATATGCTTGAGCCATCTGGGAAATCGTGCCTGTTTCGTTGACAGTTGTCATCCAGCCAGTGGCGAAGATCACTGTTTTCTTTCTATAATCGAAATCTGGGCTTTTCCACATTTCATTGGCGTTCATCAGAGGGAAACTGTGTTTTTTGCACGGCGTCCGTAGTTGGAATTGCATTTTATGGATGTCGGGTGTTATTTTGGGAGCAACAGATTTTGTAGATACTGCTGCTGAGCCTTGAAGCATATATACAACCAAAAGATAAAGTGGGGAATTTGGAGAAATGGATTAGTTTTGTGATTGATTTGTTTAACTTACAAATTGCATTTATCGATGTTGATACAAATTCAAATGGATAGCCAGCAATAAGATTCTTCCCAGATTCGAATAATCCTTTTGATGTTGGGAGGAAATTTCCGGCATGACTTGCAATGCCAACACCAATGTCTCTCGAAGATGAAACAACATTTCCAATAGAACCGAAATTTATTGGTAGGGGATGTGGTGTGCCTTGGATTAGCACTAGATGAAACGCTGTCAATATAATTAACTTCATTTTTGAAGTTAGTCTGAAATTATTAAAATAATAAATTATTTTATTCTTTAAAATTATCTTTTGATTGTAATTAATTAAAATAACCAAATGAACGGTATACAAAGAGATCACAATTCAAGTTATTATTATTCAGTTATTTAATAATATTTTTAAAAAAATATTAATTTAAAAAAATGTCTCTCTCATAAAAAAAAATCAAAAGCAACTAAAAGAAAATAAAATAGAAGAAAATTATCCACATAAAAATAACTGTTAGCATTGTTCTTCACGAATTCTCTTCCTCTAAACATATCGTCTCTCTTAAATATTTTGTAGTCAGGTGCGGATCATAAAAATTAGATCTGACTGGTGGCATTTTATTCCTGGTTTTTTTCGATTGAAAAAATTGAAAGAAATCTTTTAAATCGTATCACCATGTTTTAAATTGCCTGTCAACTTTTTTTTTAATTTATTAGCACTCTTCCTATGTGCCAAATCGCAAATAAATAAATTACGTTAAGCCACAGACAAAAGAAATATTATTTTTCTGTTTGGGCCTGAACTTTGCATTTGTAACGATTGTATTTTAATGAGTTCCCTTTTTTAAAACAATAAGTTTTTTCATATAATTATTTATTTATAAAGGGTTTATTTTTAGAGGTATGCAAATTTGAAATTGAATAAAACAAAGGTGAATTTTTAAAATTGACTATTGGAAAATAATATTTTGGTATTATTAACTTCCCATAGGGAGTTATTGTAATCGGTCCGATTTGTCAAATTGAAATTTTCGACATTTCTCGACGTTTCAAGGTCCCTAGAGCCTATATCAATCATTTTTAGAGAGATGTCTGTGTGTGCGTGTGTACGTACGTTCTGGTACCATTTTTCGTCGTCGATATCTCAAGAACGAGTAGAAATATCGACTTGAAATAAATTTTGTTTTATAGATAATAACTTCGAAAGAAGCTGAAAGGGCGTTTATTAATATTCAATCAGTTCCTTTTTTTACTATAGCAACTTAAAAAAGAAGTGAAAATTTTGGTTGGGCTCAAATATCTCACGAACAAATAATGCTATTGACTTGAAATAAATTTTATTCGACACATTATGACGTCATACAAATTTGATAAGAATTATTATACGAAAAATATTGTTTTTGACTACTGGTGAAAATTTCAAAAAAATTCAATGAACAGTTTTTTTTACAAAAAATTAAAAACTACAAAAAATTCTACCAAAAATTGGTATAAATTGTCTTTCGACTCATATTTCTCAAAAACGGGTAACGATTTTGACTTCTTGTTTGTTTTATTTTCTACATAACATAATTGTTAGCAACTGATAAAATTTTGACAAATATTGAATAGGCAGTTTTTTAACAAAAAATCAAAAACTGTTAAAAATTCTAAAGAAAAGTAGTTACAATTGTATTTCAGCTCGAATATCCTGAGAACGAACAACGATTGTGCCTTCTAAAATATTTTATTTTATACATAGTAAAATTTTTTATGAAAGGTTAAATTTTGACAAATATCTAATTGAGAGTTTTTGACAAAAAATATAAAAAAATAAATTGGTTATTTAAAAAAAACTAAATATAAAGTTTTCAAGATCACAAATGGGAAGTTATCAGTGTGGGTCGCACCCAGCCTCTTTTTTAAATATGATTTCTGGCCATTGAACGTCACGGCGACGTTATTTAATTTGGACCTCCAATTTTTGATTACTTTGTCCAACATCTTTGTTTCCGTACATCGGCAATAACGCGGCGAATGTTTTGTCTGAAACATGGCACGAGCTGTGTGACATGTTGCTCTGTCTGATTGAAACTACAGATCCTACACAACGAAAATAACAGTTATCATGACTCTATACCGTTTTCTGTTGTTGTTTTGTTTTAGTGTCTTAACATACACTTGAGTGAGTTCAGTTGATTCATGTTGAAATGCCAAACCAAACTAAACACAAAAAAAACACCCTGTATTAAGGAGAATTAAATTTGAAGAACTCAAAAGCTAATTACATACTCGTAGGTGTGGAAATTTTATAGCCCTATTAACATAAGAATATTGTTGTGACTAGTGCAAATTAAATGCAACTGATTGATTTGTATTCTTATCGTGCCATTGTTTTCAGGTAATCAATTCACATAGCAATTATTATTTTCCCACCAGCAGCGATGAATAAAAATAATTTTATTATAAAATAATGTTGAGATGGGAAAAATTAAATAATTTTCTTCTGACATTATTATGTTACCATTTGATTCTTTGAATTATGTTGACCTGAAGAAAAAAAACGGTAGATATGTTGTATTCTTTTTCTCTTTAATAATATTTTTCATCATTTTGAAAATGTATAGATACAAAAGAAAAAAAGAACAAAGAGGTTAAGGCGTATACTATTTTGAAAATTTAGTATGTTTTAAACCAATTTTGATGTGCTATCGAAATATTTATTAATATTTGTTCGGGCAGATATAGAGATAAAAGCTTATAAATTGAACTCCAAAAGTAGACTTTTTTAAATCATATCTCATGTCCATTCCATATATGTAAACACGTATCGACATTCACTATTTCACTTTTTGTTCTTTTGTTTCAGTTTTCTTAGAGATGACAAAGCACTAAGATGATGAAGAATGTTTTTATGTGCATATAGCCCCTTGTAAAAGCACTTCTCAGTTGAGGAGCTTCAATATAAGAACAATAGTTGACATTTAAACTTAAGTTAAAATTCATTGTTTTTTTTTTGTACAAGATCCTTTACCATGAATTCTATTGATTATCAAGCAGATTCATACGAAAAAAATATAAAGCTTGAATAAAAATTCAACATAAAAGGGCTATTTTTAGGCATAGAGGGAAATATTTCCTTTCAATCATTTTTTTTCTTCAAAAAGTTATATTTTTTTTTCTACTTAAATTGTCCTGTGTTGTAATTTTAACATACCTACCTTCGAAAGCTGACATTGTTAGGGATCATTTATCAGTTTTTCAAAGCCTTTTGATTTGTTCAAGGCTTCTAATAATTGAAAAATGAAGATGGATAATGTTTGTGTTGGACCTAAGTAAGCTTAAAACCAAATAAAAATCTGAATTCAATCGTCCGTTTCTGAGAAAATGAAAAAAAAATATTTTTGGCATAACTCGACAACAAAGCCAAATTTAAGAATTTAATTTAAGATACTTTTTGCAGAGAATAAGATTTTCTATCAAAATATATGTACATACATACATACATATGTACGAGTATGTACATACATATGTATGTATTATTTACTTCAAAAAAATATTTAATCAGGCAAAATTAATAAAAATTTAAAAATTTAAAAATTATGGAAAGGTCTTTAAATTTGAAATCGTTTTTACTTGATTTCAAAAACACGGTTTTTTTGAAGTCCAAACAAAATTATTATTCAAAATTTTGATATGTAATACCTCGGAATTATAAAAATAATAATAATAAAATAAATTCAAGTGCCTACTTAAAAATGCTGAAAAAAATTCATCGAAGTCGTTAGAGTGGTTTTCGAGATAAATACGTTTTGTCTTGACCGTTATTCTATTCTATTGCAAAGTTTAGCCTATTACGAATTTTTGTGACAGAAAAAAATTGATCCGGTGATTTTTGATTTTGGGTGGATAGTTATATGTATGTATGTACATATGTATAGACGGAATTGTGGGATCCGCTTTTTCTGCCAATTTGTATATCGGTAGATTGTTTTTCTACCTAAATGATTTCAACCTGTTTTCATACTCTTAAAAGTAGAGTTATACTAAAAATACCGAAAAGTTACAATTCATAAATCATAAATTATGATAGCGAAATTGTGATTTCCATAGTGTCGCGCATCGGTTTCGATAGATTTTTTAAAAATATAATTCAGCTTTAAATTATTTGCAAGATTAACTAACTCAAAGTTAAACTCACCAAAACTGGGCTTAAATACAAAACAAAAATATTCTTGAAAGGTTTCAAAAGCAGCTAAAATAAAAATTGTCACACTGTGAGTTGGTCGCGTATGTCCGTGTAGTTTTTTCTAATTTTACCGAAATATGGCTCTTTTATTTGTATATCCCACTTTAAACAAATTCAAATTCATATCTCAACATCTTCTCGGTCTGTTCTTTATTTATCGGGGACCGAGACATTCGGTTCAAAAATACGGCCTCATCTCAAATGCTTGGAGTCTTATCCTGGCCAAAAAAAAAATATGTTTATTTATTTTGACTTTGAGAAAAACCGGACTTTTGTAATTTCGTGATTGATTGATTTTGTAGCAAACTAAGATTTATATAAAGTTTTTTTTTGTCGATTAAACAAATCAGTTTTGATTTTTGTTTTCACTAAAACAGAACACACAAACAAAAGATTAAAGATAATAATATAAAAATGAAATAGAAAGTGCTTTGTTGTATTAAAACTAAATTATTAAATGTAATATTGTACCTTACAATAAATATTGAATCTTATAACAACTTTATGTAATGATAACTTTTCTCAATAAATTCTCGTCGACTACTGGATGCAGTCACAGATAGTAACTTTAATTAAATTGATTATTTTTATTTCAGCCGGCATTAATGATCAAGACGAGACTGAGAATTTAATCAAAACCGAACGTCACTGGATGCCAATTACAGAATATCAATGAGAACGATTAATTAAATTTTTTTTTGTTTTGATTTCTCAGTTACCCGGTTAATGTGCTTAACGCTGATGTTATCAATCGTATGTCAAGTTTTTTTAAATTTTTTTTTATTATAAAAAAGTGCGGATATTTTGACATGACCAATAAGGAATGAATTGCTGTTTTATGTTTTCCCTATATGATAATGTTGTTTGCGGTTATAAAGTGTCAGTTGTCACGTAGCTTTTTTAACTCATATGTATAATCTTTGGGTTTAAATTGAATTTCTTTTTATTTCTTTAATTTTGTTCTATTGTAATGTAGGTACTAACTTACATCCAGCTGTTGGCTTGAGTATTGACCTTAGATTAATATCAATTTTCAGTTGTTATAATACATGCATTTGCATGGTGAAGAATCTACCTACCGGATATTTGTACAACCACAAGATTTATATTACCGCAATGACCCAAGTACCTATATGTGTGTAAGTCTATAGGGTAAAATTGGAAAGATTAATTGAGAACAATCTTAAAAAGGGAAAAGGCAAATGGCTCTTTAATTACTACAACATTGATCAGATTACTTGATGTGGCAAAAGAAATTTTTTTCACTCAAGACATACTTCAGCAGTATGTACTTTAGCACAAACGTTTGCGATTTATATTTTTTGTTCACGTAGTTTGGTTTTGATTGTTTGTGTTTTTTTTTCAGAGGTTGGCAACACTTTTTTGACTGGTGGCCATTTTGTTTTTGATGCCTGACACTTCAAATTATAAAAATTTATCCCGGTCCTATTTCCATAAAAGAATTTTGTTCATGTCAATAAAAAAAACTGCCGTATTTGGAGTGAAGATAATCCTTAAGTCTATCTGGAGACAACGTTACATCCAGAAAGACTGACTGTTTGGTTAGCAATGGTAATCGCTTTAGCTATAAAGCCATGATTACTAACTTTTTCGTTCCTCAATTTAACAACCATGATGTGAATGAGAGTTTTAACAAGATGGCGCAACATGTCACACAACTCGTGTCAATATTGATTTATTAACTGGTTACGTTTGTTAAACCGCATAATTTCACGTTTTAGACCCGTGAATTGCCTGCTAGATCGTGCGATTTAACGCCGATAGACTATTTTCCGTGGTATATAAGTCGATAGTCTACGCCGATGAGCCCGAAACGATCGACCATTTGGAGGACAACATTCACCGAGTTATTGCCGATATATAGCCATACAAATGTTGGAAAAATTGATTGAAAATTGGACCTCCAGATTAAATTTCGTCCGACCAAGCCGTAGCGGTCATAATGCCAAAATATTATCTTTCGAATATGGAGCAGTTTCATGTCAATTAAAATTTTTTTTTCCATTTGAAACTTCTATACCTCTGAAAAAACACCCTATACAATTCATGTGATGCATGTTCTGTGAAATTGGCCCCAGGAGTATCAGCAGGAAGCTCTAAATCAATATTATTCCAAATAATTTAATTTTTAGTATACTCGTACCTACCCCTAAAGAAAAAAAAAATGATGAAATTGGAAGCAATTTAAAAAAAATTACGAATGAAGATTACTTCTATGTATAGGTACCTATAAAACAAAACTAGGAAAGAGGATCCAAAAATTCTATCTTAATTCATTAATCAGCACTACGAAGTAATTCCCAAATGAATTAACTCCTACTAGCTAAAATAAACTAACTGCCACTGAAATGTTGTTGGCCCCTGGTTCATAAATTGGTTTCTTCATTCAGTTCATTATGAAAAAAAAAATCCCAACGAAATAAATCCCAATTTGAGATTTTCTAAATGCAAAAGTGAAGTACGAGTATGAAGGCAACCCTCCTGCTCTGACTCACTATAGCAGAGGTGTTGCAGGGAGGCAGCATGCGTCTATACATACCTCAGTGTTTGTTCGTGTTATGTATACATTAACTTTAAGCACTCCATTTCACACTTGGTCTAAACCTTTTTTTAAATCAAAATTTTGATTTTGCATTAGAATTCTTAAGTTAAAAATACGGTTCAAGAAAAGATGTTTGCCTTAAAAAACTGTTATTTTAAATTGAGATACATATTAACCCCTTTTTTGCAATAGCACAAAATGTTTTTTTTTTTAATATTTTGACAACTCTACAAAAACCGTTATAAATTTTTGCAGCCAAACTTATCGTTTATTTTTTAAAGTTGTTTATCTTATTTTTATCATATGCCAAAAATATCAAAATAAATACTTAAGTTTCTTTAGCTGGCACCTCTCCATCCTCAAAATTTATTAAAATATATCAGTACGAAAAGCCAATCATTGAATTTCCTAAGCTAGGTATAAGAAAACTCTTAGCTTTTATTTAGTAACCTAAATCACAAAACCAAAAAGAGCAACACGATACCCAAGCTTCCTCTACACACATTTTCCATTTGAATATTTTTGTGACCTTTAATACATACAATAGTCAGACTTTCCCACACACACACACAAAGATTCAAAACAAATAAGTTTATTCGTACTTCTATATCCTGCCTATCTATTTGAAGACTTTGACAAAATACCTACCTGTTGGGTTACAACTTCCTGTTTCCTTCCGTATACAGTTTTATTATTGGCATGGCAGCAAAAGTTGAGTATGACCAGAAAGCTTTCTAACATCTGTGAGTTTTTTTTTTTTTTCCTTTTGAATACTGAACATTGTGCTTTCGTTGAAAACAAAAAAAAAATCACCAACTTGTTACTTGCGCTCTTAAAATTTGAATGTCAATACCTACAAAAAGCACATACTATCTGTCCTTACCTCTATATCCATATATGTACATAAGGAACTTTACCTCAATCAGTTAACATGGAAATCCACAAGTTACTGCGAATGTTGAGTGTCGACATTGTGCGAAGAATTTTGCACGCACCTCCCTATAAATTGCTCTCTTCTCATATTGTTTCATCTCTCTATCTAATCAAACTACTTTTGTATCTCTTTTTCCCTCCCATACTCTCTATCACCAGATAAAAACTGCGCTGTCTTTTCAAAATTTCAGATTGGAATATCTAGAAACTTTAGGATGTTTTTTTCTTTTTCAATGTACAAAGAAAGTGTAAAAGTATCGTAAAAGTATCAATACACACAATATTATTTTCTTTCTTTTTCTTCTCCTTCTTGATCTTCTTGTTCTTCTTCTTTTAGTTCATCTTCTTTTATCTTCCGGCGTTTTGCATGATCTGGCACCATAACTCGCCCAGTCTACTGCTTCTTCCTAAGGCTCCACTTGTGGGGTTCGCCTGAGAAAATTCGCGGTCATACGAGTACTTCATTTTTAAAATAAAATAAGGCCGCTATTGAAATATGACCGCGCGGTCAAATTTAACTCTCTTGGATTTCCATCACTTCAGAAAACGTTGACAGACTTTTAGGTTTTAAATGACACTTCCAGCTAAAAGTTGATCATGTCGTATTTTTCTAAAGATGGTATTTTTGACGTGAAGGCTACCTCGGATGAAGATGCTTTGCAAGACAGCAGGATTGAAAAATTTATTTTCAAGCAGAAAGTAAAGGAGTTATATTTTGCATGACCATCCACATATGTGACTCCACGGAACTCCCTGAACTTAAATGCAATCCTAATTTTTTTTTTGAAGACAAATATTTTTTTTGACAAAACTTTTTTTCACAATTTTTTCTTTGACCAGTTTTTATTTTCAGGCTCAAAAGCTCTGACAATTATTTTTGTACAGTTTTTTTGCCAATTTTTTCGATATTTTTTCACAATTTAATTTTTGATCACTTTTTATTCTCGCAGTTCAAAGAAAATTATACTTTCTTTTTTTTTTTAAAACTTTTTCAAAACTTTTTTGACACATTTTTACCAAATTTTTTTTATCTTTTTTCTTTCAACTTGTTTTTCGATAAAACTTTTTTCTCAATTTATTTTTTGACCAATAATTATTTCCGCGGTTCAAAAACATTTTAACTTGGTTATTAGAATTAATAAAAAAATTTGTATGCCTAATATGTATAATAGTGATTTTAGATTTTAGGCACGTGAATATTACTAATATGCATCGACCTAATTCGGGCATAATGCTGACGTAATACGAACGTAACGTAATCTTAAGAGGAACGCCGACCTCACACCCACGTAACATTAAGCTGATCTAACATGCGCGTGATATTTCGCCCATAACACCTGAAACGCTTGACTAAACGAGAGCTTAACGCAGACCCTATTTTTATACCTGGAACTACAATTTTAAAAGATACATTGAAATAGAGGCACTAAAATAAATAAATGCTACCTTTGTATTTTTTTCACCAACCCTGATCATAACACTTGTTGTCGTTGTTGTTTTTTTTTTGTTGAATGGAAAAGAGTATTCTTCTATTTCGTTCAAAAGAAAAAAAGGATATTGCAATTACTATTAGTGCCATACAGACAAGAAAGGATTTTCAAGTTTTCTCTATTGCTATACAGAGAGAAAATTCTATAGAGTAAAAGCGACAACAACAAAACAAATTCAATCATTCTATACAGAGTTTGGTAAAAGGTCAGAAATATAGAAGGACATACACAGACACACACCGAAACAAGCACAAGCATCAAACAGTATGGTGTAGCAAAAAACCTACATTCCACAAAATTAAGATCCTCGGAAATATTTTCTACCATACTCCATCAGTTGCCGCCCTCATTTCGAAACGGTCGAACAGTCGAAGCGGATGTACCTATCTCCTCTTTTCTTATACCTTCGTTATGTGTTGTTGTTGGTTAAGGAAATGATATCCTTTTGAGGGATTGTTGCATCTTTTCTAAAAAATTTTTTAAAATTTCAAAATACAAAAAAAAAACAATCCTTTTACATAAAATTCTGAAATATTCACATCGAATTAGAGAAGTAACTTTTTATCAACTCGCTAGTTGTATATGGTTATAAAAATATTTCACAGTGATTCTGGTGATTAATCCTTAGATACACATCTAGCTGAAAGCGTCAAAGAAAAAAAAAAATAAATTAAAAAAACTAAATAAAATTAGAGACGGGCTCCTTTATGTCCTCATCGCGAGTTTTAAATATACAAAACCACCTGTTGTGAGATTTATTTTTCATCGCATTTAATGTGTGCCAAAGTACGAGCCTATTTATAAAAGCAAGTAATTTATTCAACGCTATATAGTTCAAATAACCGCAAGCTCCAAGTGAAATTTTCAACAACCAAAAAAGATGAAGTCGTCATCATTTTCAATACGCGTTATGCGAAGGGTATGTACACTTGAATTATAATTACAAAAAAAAAAAAATAGAATATGGAATGTACCTTTAATAGTATTGAATTTTAGTTTTTTCGATAATTTTAAAGCTTTTCAATTCATTCTGATGCATAATTATATCCCCAATGGGGATTTTAGATTCAGAATTCAGGTAGAGGTATCATTTATCTCAATAATCCAATATCACCTGTCAAATTAAAAGTACCTACAGCAGCTACATAGGTAGTTAGGTACACAAGCTCTTAATTTTATTTGCTTGCGTAGGTTTGAGAGTCTTATTTGAACATTAATTCTTAATCACCAAGTAATCCTCTCAAGGAGGAATTGAAATAGAGATATCTCTTCCAATATCAAATAACAGATGCAGGAAGAATAGTAAATTATGTACAAGAATTTAATTATAGAATTTTTTGAGAAGGAATCTTTTGTAGTTTTATCTTTTCTATTTTTTTTTTTTATTGAATGAATGAAGTTGTAAAAAAGATATATGAAATTTGTCAACTTACGACAGTGAGTTAATTTGATTTTGTATTTCCTGCTTTCCTGCTGGTGTGTACCTACACCATTTTTCTTAGTTCACATGTTTTGTTGTTGTTGTAATAAATTCTTCTTTTGGAGCTTTTTATTTTTGCACATATGATGCATACATAAAGGTTAACTCCTATATAAATTTGTTACTCATATGGAAAAGTCCTTAAAGAAATTTGAGTGAATGTGGACAATATTTTTTTGAATATTTTATTATACAGAGAAAAATTTATTATATTATTTGGATTTTGATAACTTTAGAGGATTTATTGGAATACATTGTGTTTTAGGTGGAAACAAATTTTCTAATATTTTCTCAAATAATAAACCAAGATATGAATGTAAATAAAAACCCTTTTGATTCAGTAAAGGGTTAGCCACCATTTTGAATCATATGAATTCAAAATTTATGTATTTCGGTCAGATGCGAAGATATGTAAGTGGGAACGAGAGTTTAGATTTCCTTGTTCAATATATGATAGTAAACCCATGTAAATAAAAAAAAGTGCGTATACGCCCGAGTGTCTACTTTGAAAAGTTTGTTTTAAGATTTGATACATTTTATTTGGAAGTGGAATAAATCCATTTAATTTATTTAAATTTTTTTTAAAGTAAAATGAATTGAGACTGATTTTTTTGGAAAAAAATAGCTCTCAATGATAACATTGATCACATCTCTTAAAATTAACTTTTACCGTCTTCAAATATGATGCTTCATATACTATATACTATTTTTTGTTTAATCGGCAATTGAATTAATTGATTAATTAATTAATTTATTAAGAAATTGCGTTCAGGGGTTCTTATGACCAAAAATGCTACTAAATTAATTAGTAGTTCAAAAACTTAAGAAAAGTCAACTTAAAAAAAACTTGAAAAATGAAAAAATCATATTTTTGTTTTGATTGCTCAAAACATACATATAAAACATGCATACATATCTGTTAGTAAAAATGGAGAGGGTAAAAACTTTAATGTGATCGGAAGAACAAAATTTCATCATCATCTTTAGTTTTTTTTAGAGGTACAAACTTTCATTATTAAATGAAATACACTTTAAAAAAAACAATCCGTAGATTTGTTTTTAAAGAGATGCTACTTACCTATGTAGTACATATATCAAAATTTAAAAAAAAATATTTCTTGTAATTTTGAAAAAAAGGATCACATTTTGGTTTTGAAAAAATGATTTAAAATATAATAAAAAAAAAAAACTTCTGCAAGGATTTTCAAAGCTAAAATTTAAAAAATTAATATTTCAGCAAAATGGCAGAAAAACAGGTTTTTTTATGGTCTTAATAGAAACCCCAAGATGTGATGGTACAATTCTGCTATAAAAAGATGAAATACAAAAATTGTAGAATTTATCGCAGATTTAAAATTTAAAAAAAAAAAAACATTATTTTAATCAAAAGTACCTTGTCTGGACCGCTTCGCGGGTTCCTTGCAACTCCGTTACTCCCCTTTGGCTTTGTTCAGTAGCCAGGCAGACCAAACAGGCCAATGCAAATATTTTTTTTTTATTAAAAGTACCTAGCCTGACACGCTCCGTGAGCTTCAAGAAATTTTCAGTAAGTAATAATTATTTTGAATTGAAATTTACCAAATAGATGAAATGTTGCTGAAAAGTTCTAAATCCTTGTTTAGAATCTTATGTCGGATTCTTAGATTGACGTTCAAGTTTTATTTTGTTGAAATTTTAGATACTTATTCTTGATTTAAATCCATTGTAAATGAGCTTAATTAAGCTAAACAAAAATTAAATATGAAATTTGCTTATTATTCTTGCCATCAGTTCTTATAGTTGGATGCCACTTTGCCACTTTTTCAGCGACAAAAAACAATGGCACGTTTTGGACTTTCAACAGGATAAAATAAATTTGAGAAGTTATTACTTCACAAAATATTTAAAAAGTTTTTTCTTGGATTAAATATTGAATGTGAATATACCAAAGTTGTTTAAACATATCTAATACTTTTGGGAATTCTCACATAGTTTCTTGTAAGAAGTACAGAGAATTTCTCTTACTCCTATTATCACAATCAAATAAACCCGAGGCAGATGAAAAGTTAAATAAGACTCTAAGTACTTACACAAGGGAATAAGTCTTATAAAACTGTACATAAAAACTTTCTTTCTGGTGTGATGCCATCCAGGGAAATTATTCCCAATCAAGAGTATCGAAAAACTCTTTAAAATAATATAGTCGTACAATTCACCAAAATCAAACAATCAAATACAAAAAAAAAAATGATTTCTTATTTGTAGAGCAAAAGAACCTCCCATTGCAGTGATTGTGACTTGTTAAATCCACTTATACCCGCATTGGTCACTTTTAAAAAGCCCTAAATCATCAAACAAAATGCAATAGAAACATATAAAAGAATCTTCACTTGGCCAAATAAATTGGATTATTTGAAATGAAACACGGAGACGACCTTGTTGCTTCTTTTTGGTCTCATGACAAAGAAACCACACAAATAAATTGAAAAGTAATTTCCTCCGATGTGCCACTTAGCCTGTTACCTGGAGAGGTATACAACAATAGGATTGTCTTTACAAATATTGCTTTAAATGAGTTGCAATTATATCATATCTATGCTTTGTGAAGACTTGTACACTAAATTTTTTCATCATAATACCAAACTCAGTATATAGTTATAATGTAAGTTTTATTCTCAAAATTAAAATGTCACATAAGATGGTAAGTTCGTTGGAATGCAATTATAATAAAGAGTGTTTTTTTTTAAAGGTATAGAACTTTGAGATGGCAACTCTTTTTAATAGCTGTCAAGCTGTGTAAAGTTTGGTTTGACATTTCAACATAAATATACTGACGGCACGCACGGCGACGCACGCGGCGTAGATTCGGTGAATGGACCCAAAATAAGATTTCTATTGATCCTGATTTTTATAAAAGAATTTTGTTTAGCGATGAAGCTCACTTCTGGTTGAATGGCTACGTTAATAAACAAAATTGCCGTGTTTGGAGTGAAGACAATCCCTCAAGTGTTTTTTGAGCCACTGTTACATCCAGAAAAACTGCATGTTAGGTGTGCTTTATGGAATACACGATACTGAAACTGATACTGATATTGAAGAAAAAGTTTGGTAACCTTAT
This sequence comes from Syrphus vitripennis, assembly GCA_958431115.1. NCBI lineage: Eukaryota > Metazoa > Arthropoda > Insecta > Diptera > Syrphidae > Syrphus > Syrphus vitripennis. Next base: position 77,863,474 of record OY288110.1, on the reverse strand, counting down.
ATAGTGGAAAAAGTGATGGATAATTAAAATACGTCCGACCCAGGCCAAAAGGTTATCCTTCGAATAAATTCAATTTCATGTCAATTTTGAAAATACATCTTTGTTTTATTCCATTTCAGTTTTGTACCTCTAAAAAAAGACACCCTTTATAATGCTTATTATATAATTGCAGATAATTTGTTGGAAAAGTTTATTTCTTATTTGTATATACATATGTCTGGCTCTGTTAGACCACCCATTACGGTTTTTATTTAAACAGAATTTTCGTTATTTAATTTTGAATTAAATTCAAAACGTGTATTTCATAAGAACCGTTTTGTTTACTTTGCTCAAGTGTTTCTGGTTCCCTGGAAGAACATAACCTTGATGATGATTAAGCATGATCTTAAAATAACGAAACAGATGTGGTATAAGACAGAATGTCGATGTCAGAATGTCTACGGACTTCAAAAACTGCTGCCAGCTTAGTTTGCATTTGGGTGATATTTTTTTGCAATACGATTAGATCCTCAATGAGTTGATTTGCAGATGACATAACACCAAGCATGCCTCAGTTTGAAACTTTTTTTTTCTTAATCTATTTATTTATACAAAATAATAACAAATAAAGTGCACGACAGGGTCTTGAGATCATTTCTTTATTAAGTCTAAGTGCAGAACAATAATTTGAACCGTTATTTTATGGCACGGAACAGTTGAGGCTTGAGGGTAAATACTAGGTATTTTGTGTGGATTTTTCAGTTTTATTTTAGAAATAAAATAATTCAACACATGTGTTATGCACATTTATTTTTTTTGTATATTTTTATAAAAAAAATGTTTAAATTTTTTGGTTTTTATTTATTTTATGTTATTAATAAATTAATAACTGTCTAGTATCGAGTCTGAGGCAAAGAAAATGTGTCTTGTCATTAACGAGGACAAAACGAAGTAATTACTGTCATCAAACAGAGTCGATACACACCGCAGACCTGGTCAAAACGTGACAATTGATAACTTCGATGTGGTAAACGAATTTATTTACTTGGACACTGCTGTTAACTCTGACATCTGACAATGACATCAGCGCTGAGATTAAACGTCGAATCACCCTTGCCAATCGCTATTTTTTGGCTTAAGAAAGCAGTTGAGGTATAAGGCCCTATCGCGAAGTACCAAAGAGACACTGTACATGACCTTAATCATCCCAGTCTTGCAGTATGGTGCAGAAGCATGGACCCTTTCCCAGGCGGATGAAGGATCTCTTGCCACTAGTCAAAAAAATGCGTGTTCAAAGGTTAAGATGGCTAGGGCATGTTGAGCGACTGAACATCGAATCTCCAGCCCGTAAGGTACTCAACGCCAAAATTGAGGGAACAAGATGCAGAGGCAAGCCTCATCTCCGGTTGAGTGATCAAGTTTAGGCCGATGCACGTCAACTTGGCAGCAAACTAGAGATCGAGTAAACTGGGGAAAGTTATTACTTGAAGCCCATGTGCACAACGTGCTGTAGCGCCAACGAAATATAAATATTTTAATAATATATTCCGGGGTTTTCTTAGTTTTTGTACAGGAAACTAAGAAATCAATTTTGTTCAAAGTGTTAAAGATAGCAAAAGTAATTGAAATTTTCTAACAATTATTTTATCTTTTGAAATTTTTAAACAATTATTTTATATTTTCATAACTCAAAAAATTTTTGTTTGGGAAATTCTTTACATTTTAGATGCTTTTGTATGAAAGTTTTGATTACAGTCAGTTTCATCTTTTTTGAGAAAATCGAAAATAAAAAAGTAACGTTACCTCCCAAGTTTTGGAATTTTTTTCTTTTCATTAAAGGAAATATCTTCAATAAATAATATATCTATTTAAATGTATTGATTTTTTTTTTCAAAAAAATCATCGGAACTTATCGAGAAAAATTTGTTTTTCCTAACAGGAAAAAATGTATAACAGGTATCGTCAGTTTGGGAATTAAAAAATAAAAACGGCCTAAAAAACACACCAAGTTTCAAGAAAATCCACCGACCAGTTGAGGCTGTAGCTCAGCGAACAGATAGACTATAGACACATGGAATTGCGATTGTCTATTTTAAACAGAATTTATCAAAATTTACATTCAATCAGAGTAAACCTTCCTGATGAATACTCTGGAAATATTTGTATCATCTTCCAAAGAAGAATTAAAATGGTCGAACCCCAGGGAATACAAGAAATTTATGCGACGCGCCCATTTTTGCGATTTGTTGCTTTTCGTTAAGTCTTCGTTAACTTTCGATATCTCTAATAGCAAAAGTGCTTATCGCGAGCACCTGCAAAAGTGAATTGACAGCTAGCAGATATAAAAATGGTGGAAGCGCATTATATTGCCGATTTCTTCATTTGGGTGCTCCAAAAGCTACTTTTCGTTCTAGTTTGAAATAGTGTTTACAATGTCAATAAGAATCTAAGGTACCTGCATTGCATCTAAAACCTTTGGACAATTCCTTTCCATTTTCCTACAAAAAAAAAATAAAATCCCAATAATAAATACCTAATACACCAAGACGAATGGCTTTTTGATTTATCATTTTAATATATATTGTATATTACAGGAAATCCACTGAGATGGATAAAGCAATTTTCTTTCATCCCTATACACTATGAGGACAAAGGTATCTATACCTATAACGTCCGTCGAAGAATGTTTTTCTTATCAATGCAATGAATAGTTTATGAACCAATAGAACCAATAATATCGAAAAGAAATTGACAGAAAAAAAACCTATGTACTTGTACATTTGTAAGTGCTTTTTGGAATCGAAAATAAGTTATGTATTTTAACGATGTGCGTTCTAGAAAATCTGTCGCACATATTGACTTTTTTGATTGCAAAACTTATAGCTTTTAATCGAATTAGGGGATGGTGATCATTTTTCTTTTAATCTTAAAGCACATTTCTAGGGGTATAAGAATTGTGAATTTTAAGAAAAAAATATCATTTTTTTTTAAATCTTATGCAGAAATGCTTTTTTTCCCATAGGAAATGAACTTAATGTATTTTACCATATGTAAGGGGCACTGAGTGGAAGGGGCGACCAAGTAAAAGTTAAAAGTAATAGACAACAAACGATGCTTCGATGTTAAAGGTTTTATTGCAACTGACTAGAATCTAAGTTATAATTTACAATTTGGGTATTTTAATATATGCGTACTGTTAAAGTTTCATGTTATACCAAACTGTAACAATCGAACGATCGGTGGATTAAGAACATGATAATGAAGTTTAGCTAAATCAGTAAATGAAATATTAAAATACAGGGTACTAAGTTAAAAGCTATTGAATTATATGAATCTCTTACAACTCCACTCCTCTTTGAGAAACGAATCGTCCTCGATTTTCTTACAGTTTGTTACATTCATTTAATTTATATATCTATTTTATATAATTTATATTTTCAATTTTTGTTTGTATAATCAATAAAGAAATATTAATGTTATTAACAGATAATTTAATTAATTAATAGATAATTTAGAACAAATCAAAACATTCTTATTTGAATAGATTACAAAATGAAATCTTGTTTCTTTTTCTTCTTTTCGAATAGTACATAAAATACTTGACATTGTTTGATTTAAGCAAATAAATTTGATAACAAAAATTTGAACAATTTTAAACATATACATAAATAGAAAACAATTTTCATATCTTAACATTGATACGTTGAAATAATTAGTCAGCAAAGTATGGTTTCATATTTTCAGGAGATGCAACTCCTTCGTATTGCTTTCGTGAAATTTGTAAGTTATCTAAATCTCTAATTAGATATCTGTCATTTGGAAGTGCTTTTATTATTTCGAATGGGCCTTTATATTTGGCCAAAAGCTTTTTATTAACACCAGGTGTAGTAATTACATTTTTTATCAAAACAAAATCTCCTACTTTATAAGGATATGGCTTTTTGTGATGCTTGTCAAAATAAACCTTGTTAGCTTCCTGGCTACGAACAGTCTTTTCTTGTGCTTGCTGTCTAATTGAATCTAAATCTCTTGTATCTTCTGTGAAAATATGCTCTTCAAGATATTCACGGATGTTGTCATGAATATCACCCCTCTGTCGGATTCCAAAAAGCAGCATGCTCGGGGAGAAACCAGTACTTTTGTTCTCAAAATTGTTAAGTGCAAATTCAACTTTGCTTAAGTGTTTCGTCCAATCACCCGGTTTCAATTCACTTTCTTTGGCCAACATTGGAGTTAAACTCCTGTTTATGCGCTCTACCTGGCCATTCGATTGAGGAGAACTAGTGGCTATTTTTATGTGTTGTAAACAATTATTTTTACAAAAATCAGAAAATTCTTCTGAGGTGAAACAGCTACCACGATCAGATACAATCCGTAAAGGCTTACTATAGCTTGAGAAATACGACTGCAAACATTTTATCACCTCATTTGTGTTGGTTGTTCTCACTGGATATAATTTTGAAAATTTTGAGAAACCATCCACAACCAAAAACACATGCTTTTTTATGTTACGATCCGAAAAAGGCAATGGACCATAATGGTCGATGTGGATGGTATCAAAGGGCTTGTTACCTTTAGGAATATTGTGCAAAACACCTTCCTTTTTTCCTGTCGGTGGAGAAAAATGCATACATTTCAGACAACAGTTAATGTAATTTTTTATTTTAGATTTCATTGCAGGAAACCAATAAGTCTTTCTTAAGAAATCGTAGCATTTTTCAACACCCACATGACATAACGCATCATGGTGAGTCTGAATAACATTTCTTTCCATTTGCGATGGTACATAGAAAAAGATTTTTTTGTTTATTTTTCTATAAACGAGTCCATTAATTAGTTCATAAGAGGAACTTTCTCTCTCTTCTAACATCTTGACCAATCGCTGAATGGTTTTATCTTTTTGCTGTGATGCGGCTAATGCATTCTCAAATGAGTCTGCTTCTACAATCATCAAAATGTTGTGCACTCTGCTGAGAGCATCAACATGACCCATCTTCTTACCATCCCTATGCTCTATTGAATAGTCGTATTCTTGGAGTTCCAAGGCCCATCGCGATATTCTGGGATTCAAAAGTTGTTTGTTAAGTGTCAAAGTAAGAGACTTACAATCAGTGACAATCTTAAATTTTATCCCAGTTAAGTATATATTAAAACGCCTTAAGGCATATATTATGGCTAAGGTCTCCAACTCATATGAGTGGTATTTTGACTCTTGCTCGGTGGCACGCTTAGAAAAAAAGAATATTGGATGAAACAACTTGTCTTCCTGACGTTGCAGTAATACTGCACCAAATCCAAGACTGCTCGCATCGCAGTGCAGTTCAGTTTCAGCATTTGGATTATAAATACTCAAAACTGATGAGTCAATAAGTTTTTCTTTTAAAGTCTCAAAAACAAGAAGTTCTTCTTTGCCAAAAATAAATTTTGCATCTTTTTTTAGAATATCATATAAAGGCTTAGCAATGATTGAAAAATCTTGTATAAATTTTCTAAAGTAGGAACATAATCCTAAAAAAGAATGTAACGCTTTACTATTTGAAGGTACTGGAAAATCCTTCACAGCACGTTTACCATCAGAATTTGGACGTATACCACTAAACGAAACCTCATAGCCTAAGTACGTAATTTTTTCATGCATAAACATGCATTTATCAAACCTAAATTCTAAATTATTTTTATGTGCTATTGAAAAAACCTCATGCAAAATTTGAAAATGTTCATCTTTTGATTCAGTCGCGACTAATAAATCATCAAAATATATTCGGAGTTTTCCAGAACGAATAAGAGTTTTGAATTTTTGCTCAATAAATTGCTGAAAAATGGCTGGTCCATTTTTAAGCCCACACGGAACAACGAGATATTCAAATTGACCTAGAGGGGTCACAAAGGAAGTATATTTTATAGATTCCTCGGACATTTTAACATGTTGAAAACCGCTTTTCAAATCAAGCAATGAGAAAAACTTTTTCCGTCTCAAACCGTCTAACATATCCTCGATTAAAGGAATCGGGAAATTATTCTTTAATGTAATTTTATTTAATTGCCGAAAATCTATACATAATCGCAGCTCACCTGATTTCTTTTTAGCCAAAACTATCGGCGACGCATAATGTGAGTTACTCCCACGAATAATTTTCTTTTCTAAAAGATCGTCTAAAATTTTTTGAAGTTCGATTTTATGAGCATGCGGTAATCTTCTAGGCGCGCAATTAAAAACACTGTTCGTATCCGTTAACGCGATTTTCATCTTAATTTCGTTTTCATTTGATTCAGTTAAAATTTTACTATAAGAAACATTTCCAAAAGCTAAATCTCTAATTTTATTTTTTTCTTCCAGGCTTAAATCTTCATTAATTTTCAAAGTAATTTTATCGTCACCATCATCAAACGTATCAATATTAAAAATGTCTTCACTAAAATCACACACATTAGAATTATTATCATTTTCATTCAAATTTACTAATATTTTATGTCCTAAAGTAAATTTTAAATTAGTCTTCTGTAAGAAATCTCTTCCTAAAATAATTATATTTTTCATTGTGTCATTTTTGACAACATATAAACATAAATTCGTAAAACATAAATTATTAATCTTAATGTTGCAATAAACCTTACCAAAAATAACTAATTTACTGTTGTTGATTCCCACGTAGTCATGCATTGTAGAATCGATCGATGTCATCAAGTAAGGTGGTATATATTTTTGTTGGACGAAGCTGATTGGACTGCCAGTGTCAATCATTGTCTTGGCTTCGAGTTTTGTTGTAATTGACTCGCTGATGAATGTATACTCAAAGACTCCATGGAAATCGTCTAGGAACGTAGTCTGTTGTTGTTGTTGGGGAATGTCGTCATCTTCAAGAACACACACGGCTGATTCTGGACAATTTTTGATGCCGTGTCCCATTATGCCGCATCGAAAACATGAACCCTTCTCTCTGCGTGGCTTTGGGCAATTGGTGAGAACGTGACCAACATCATTGCAATTAAAGCACCTGAATCGGCTTCTGGAACTTGTGTTAGGAACTGGTTTGGGGTCAATTGTCACTTTTTTGTAGCCCGATGGTGCTGGCTGGAACTCTGCTACCTTCATTTTTTCATACCTTCTCAGAATTCTCTTGAGATCCGCAATACTGTTAGCTGTAAGTAAAATTTGTTTGTTAGACATTGTATCGGGTATACCTTTAATTATGTAATTCATAATGTCTTGCTCCTCGATGTCAGCTGAGCTTGCGATCTCTTGCATGATGAGCACATATTGTTGGATGTTTTCGTCTTTGTGCTTTTTCCTATTTCGCAAAGTATAGTGAACATCTGACGCAGTTGCATGTTGTTGAAACTCGTTGATTAGGGCTGTCTTAAGTTCACTCCAAGAATGACACGACACAGATCTTAAAAAGAGTTTAGCTGTACCCTTTAGCAAGCGTTGAGCGTATATAAAACATTTGGAGTCATCAAATTTGTAGATCAGTTTGGATTCTTCGATGCTTTTGATCCATCTCGTCACAGGAAAATTGTCGTCTCCAGAAAAAGTTTGAAGAGAATCTTCAATGTCTCTAAAAGAAAAAACGGGATGATTCACCTCGGCAGGTTGGTTTAACTCAGCCAATTTTTTCTGAAGCAGACGAATTTCCTCCTTTCTTGCCACAATTTGCCGTAAACTATCCAGCCGCTGCAGCACCAATCTATTTTCCTCCTCCAGCTGCGAAGATTCCTCTGAATTCTCGTCATCAAGTTCATCATTCTGCGGAAAAAGTTCTTCGATTTGGGGCTCTCCAAGTTGTTCGATTCCTTGCTCCAAACGAATCTTCAAAGCAGTCTTAAGCCCATTTGTTGCCAGCCCAAGTTCGGCCAGCTTGTCTTTTAATTGTTGCACAGTAGCGATTTCAATAAATCGTGAAGCTCGTGTCGTCATTTTCGTATATGTTTAGTATTTTATTAGATTACGTTTAAATCGCCAAATAAATATTTTTTTTTTTTTTTGCATAAAAGTTTCGTAAGATAAACTATCAAAAATTCATAAGGTTTTTTGGCGCATTTAACTTAAAAAAAATCTTTAAAAAAACTACGACGTGACTGTACTTTTATCCCACTTCTGAGGATGTAAGGGGCACTGAGTGGAAGGGGCGACCAAGTAAAAGTTAAAAGTAATAGACAACAAACGATGCTTCGATGTTAAAGGTTTTATTGCAACTGACTAGAATCTAAGTTATAATTTACAATTTGGGTATTTTAATATATGCGTACTGTTAAAGTTTCATGTTATACCAAACTGTAACAATCGAACGATCGGTGGATTAAGAACATGATAATGAAGTTTAGCTAAATCAGTAAATGAAATATTAAAATACAGGGTACTAAGTTAAAAGCTATTGAATTATATGAATCTCTTACACATAAAAATTGTCATAAGTAAATAAGTGAAGTAAAAATAGAGTGTCTAAAAGTTAAACAAAGTCAAAGTGGTGCATTAACGTATTTTAAACAAAAAATCGGTTTTAAATGTTTTTGCAGGTTGATCAAAAGACGAATTTTTGTTTCTGTTTTTCTCATATAAAAAGATGAGACCGGATGACACTTTTCAGTAATATGTATGTTCGTATAATTTGAAAACTAAACCAAATTTTAGATTTGCCTTGAAGCTTCTTTTAATTTTCATAAGTATTTTCGAAAATAAAAATTTTTCCAAAATAAAAATTTCGAAATTTAATCTTTGTTTCTAAAAATCAGTTTTTTTCAAAAATCAATAAAATATTCCAAATTTTTTTTGTAATTTGTTAAAATTTTTTTATAATGTAATATTTTTATTCAATTCTCAAAGCTTCGTTCCTATGTGCTAATCCATTTGATCCTTTTTATTGTTCGATTCCAAAAAAATTACATATAAATTTAATTGCCAGATGCTAAACACGAACCACACCAAACATTTTGATTTTCTCGTGTTTTGTTACCATTCATACCAAATGGTGCCGAACCTTTCACTTCAAGAATATAATTACCCACCAAATTATTCGGTGCAGCATATCCCATCGGTACCGAAGTATTCCCACATTTATTCTGCGTAAGCTTATGTAACGCTGTACAGCGCTTTGCCATAAAATTATTCTCATTTCCCGGATAAACAGATTCTACATAGTATAACCAAGCTCGTTCATGAGCACAAGTCACGGTAAGGCATCCTGTTGGCAATGGTACAGTTCCATCAGGATAGAAGTCCACATCTCCTGTGGGCTCTCGTTTTCCCAACACACCAGTATTTGTATGAATGACATCTATGAAGTCTGCCTGACCACGCATCAAACCCGATAAATTCTCACCTTCATTGAAACATGGTTTGGCTGGATCTAAGCCGGTAATGCGAGGTAGCAATTTGTTGGTTAGTTTATTGAATGTTCGACCAGCAGCACCACAAATATGAGCTCCTAAGCTGTGTCCTAAAATAAAGAAGACAAAAAAAAATTGAAATCGAGATAAAATATTTGTGTGGGATATAAAAAGTCTTACCAATCAAATGAATATTTTCCAGAGGAACTATTTTGGCAAGTAGAACTAAACTTTCTCCTAAATATTCACCAAGCTTATCTGTGTTCAGAGCTGACCAGGTGAACAGAGTATCCACGTAGGAAGCAGCATCAAGTGCCTAAATTCATCAATTGATATATATATTTATATTTTCCAGATTCGAAAAAAAAGAAAATATTTTACCAGGAAATTAACATCGCCTCGACAATGGTACGCCTTGGATAATTCATCGATTGTTTTCGATGTTGAAATTGTAGTCCTCCATCCAGTAACTAGAACCACAGTCTTCTTTGTCACATCGAAATATTTGTTTTCCAAAAGACCACCAGGACTAAGAAGTGGGAAATTGTATTTATAGCAAGGAGTTATCAGTTGGAAATTCAATGAATCTGCATCTGGTGTTATCTTTGATATAACTGACTCTGAGGATACCAATGTTGAACCTTAAAAGGAGTTGCTCATTGAACAAAGAATTTAAATAAAATTCCATTTTTTCTAAACTTACAAACTGCATTAATCGTTGAGGATACATATTCCAATGGATATCCCGCGGCATAATTCTTATAGCTGCCAAAAAGGTCGCTAAGTGAGGGTATAAAGCTTGCTCCATGTTTAACTATCCCAACTGCAATATCTTTTGAGCCTATTAAATAATTTTTTACAGTTTGCAAACTTAATGGATTTGCGAAACTTTGCACAAGGATCAAGGTAAAAACAGTCAAAGCAATCAATTTCATTTTATATAAGTACAATGAACAACTGATTTGTAAAATAAAACAAATTAGACTCTAAGGCGCTTTTCGAAGTTTGATCTTTATATACTTTTTTTTCTTCAAATATTTCATCATCTTAAGATGTATGTATTATAAAAAAATGACAATTATTTGATTCTTTTTTGTTCTGTGCAAAACAAAAAAGGTAAATATCAATTTGTCGTTTATGGAATATAGCTTACCCTACAATTTGATACACTTGACAGTTCTTAACTTAACTGTGTTCCGTGCCGGTTCTAGCATGTGATTAGTTAATTTATTACATACTGGAACTTTGAAGTATACATAATTAAACATCAGCTAATCCGCAGATTAAAATTAATTGAACCGTGCTTTGAGCAATAATGTTATGTATCATCATCATCATCGGCCCGACAACCGGGGTCCGGTCCTGGCCTCCTTCAACAAGCCTCTCCACCCATTCTGGTCTTGAGCCGACGCCAGCCAATTGCGCACTCCAAGAGGCTTCGGGCGTTCTGGTCTACGCCATCTCTCCAGCGCAAGCATGGTTTACCACGCTGCCATCTACCTTAGAATGTACAAAGGACTCTCCAAGCTGATTCCCCTTAGCTCATGCGAGCTAGGTTCCCTGCCCACTGGAGTCTACCGAGCTTAATTTTTGTCACTGTCTGCTTTAAGATAGATTGCGTCTCTGAAATCGTCCTTCCTCACATATAGGGCCAACGATTCTCCTTAAGACTCTTCTTTTGAACGCGGCTAAGAGATTGAAATTTAGTTAAGGTTCGAAACTACTTACAGAAAAAAAGGATTTTTTTTGTGTAAACCTCTTTGCAATATCGCATTAGTTGCCCTATCATTTCGAGTAATATTAAAAGTACAAAATGCAAAGAGCCAAATTACCTGGAACTCAAGCAAAACACCTGTGCACTTGTTTGCCTAGTCGACTAGACTTTCAGTTAATATTTAATTATCTACATAAATCCAAAGTCCAAATTTAACTATTTAAACATTGTTTGTTTCAAAGCTTAAACAAACTGAAATTAAGTTATGTACCTAATCCTATGAAACATAGATATGTATATCGTGACTTTATATAAGCCATTTTATTATAGAAGTCGAAACTTTGCTAATTTCAAAAGAAGTAGGTTTTTTTGTACAAATAACAATAAGATCAATGGGACATTTTATCGGTTTTCATTTAAAGTAATTACTATACTGTTCGCAATAATTATTGTTTGCAAAATGTTTTATTTTTAATTTTGAACATGAAAGTGATCATTTCGCAAAATTTCTTCTGCGCTTTTTATCAATACATATTATTAGTTGTAAAACAATAAAATTGCGAAACAATAAAAAGCGAAGAAATATTTTGTGAAATGTTGCAAATTAATGAAATGGCGAAATAATAAAATCATATGCAATGCGATGTGAAGTAATGATTTTGCGAAGCAATAATATGTCGACTTACAAACTTATTTTTACTTAGTTCCTCATAGATCATTGACCGTAATAATTTCTGTGTGTTTCCCACTGCGGGCTTAGGGTCTCCGTTTTTCCTAAGCACCATTGTGTAGTGTAAGGTTCCTGGAGGTGTAGCTCAGCTCTTTCCAACTCTTCCCCAGCTGTGCTTATTCCTCTTCAAGCGTTCTTCGCTTGCTCAGTTACTTGTGTAACTAAAATTGCCAGACAATTAAATTCGAAATTGTGAACTTGCGAAACAAGAAATTGTAAAATGAAAAAGAGGAAACAAAATGGATTTTGGCTGCTATGTGATTTGTCCTTATTCAACCTAAGATTGGTCATTATATCAATTTTGTGCAAAAATAAAGTATTATTTATTTACGATATTCATCTATAAATAAATTCTATAGTTTTAATCATCCCTGATCATTTATTAGACGATTAATTTTCTAGACCAAGCTAAATGATACTACATTACTTTACACTTTATATCAGTCTGGCGAAAGGTTTAACAACCGATTGGCAAATCTGGCAAATTAATTCTGAGCTTTTAGATACTTAAATAACATGCTGTAAAATTTTCAACTAAAATATTTTGAAAAAAAAAAATTTTAATTCAAAATTGTCGTCTGGCACCGTTTAAACAACAACAAAAATGTCTGGCAATAATAAATTTTTGTTGCGAATAGTTTAATAAAAATAATAAAAAAAAAAAAAAACTTCTTAAAATGATTTGAAATTATAATATTTTACCTGTATAGGTACGATGCGCACTGATGAACGCAACCACTACCGCCAGCCAGATAGCCCGTATAATGTCCGGGGGAGTGAGAGAGATAGCATATCTAAAAACTGGCCTACCTGAAATTCTTGCTCAAAAACGTTGCTAGCTCTTAGACTATTAGTTTGGTTTGGCATTTCAACATATGTACATACATATATAGCCTGAACCAAATCGTGCAAATTTGTGAGAATTTTGTTTAGCAAACGAAGCTCATTTTTGGTTGAATGGCTACGTCAAAACAAAACTGCTGTATTTGGAGTGAAGACAACCCTCAAGTCAATTGATCCGTACTTCTTTAAGAATGATGTTGGCCAGAACGTTGCTGTCAATGGTGATCGCTATAGAGCCATGATTACTGACTTTTCGTTCCTTAATTGAGCAACCATGATGTGCAGGAGTTGCGATTTCAACAAGACGTCGCAATGTCCCACAGTTGACAGCTCATGCCACAATTTATTGATTAACCGAAAGATTCGGTAATCGCATAGTTTGGCCTCCAAGATGGTAGATTTAACACCGGAAGACTATTTTCTGTCGCGATATGTGAAGTCGCCGATATACCCGAATCGATCGAACACTTGGATGACAACATTCGAGTCGTTATTGCGAATAAAGTTTTAAAAAGTGATCGAAAATTGGACCTGATAAATTACTAGAATTGGACTGCATTATCATAAATTAAATTCTAATGCCAAAAGATTATCTTTCGAATAAAGTCAATTTCATGTCAATTTTAAAAATTCATCATTGTTTTATTCCATTTCAAAGTTCTATACCTCTAAAAAAAACTCCCTTTATTTGAGTAATTTGAGAAATCACATCCCAGAATGCGATTCATCATAAAGCACATAAAAGCAACAAACAACACTTAACTGGGAACATCACGTCCGGTTTTGGTTATTGTTTC